>OY293832.1:21602231-22802231 GCA_958507055.1 Crioceris asparagi
ATAACTAATGACATTTCTGATTGATGACTATGAAATCTTTCCTGTTTGTGGTTAATTTTATGTAAATTCACGAATGTAAGTACTTTAATTAATAATCTATTATGTGGTTAAGAAAATTTTTAACGATTTTTAGTTTGCCCCGACGAAGAGAATAAACATTCTCGAAAGCTGGGCATAATCCAAAGAATTTTATTTATTAAATGACTGCATCCCCAACAAAAATCTATTTTATCAAATAATAAACCAGTCAAGAATTCAGAATCAAACAATATATATGTATATATATATATATATATATATATTGAACCAAAAGTTTTCTTAGACTTACTTATAGACATAATAAGTGTGAACGATCGCAATAGGTACGTTACTATAAAAAAATTAACTAAAACATTTGTTCTAGCAGAGAATAGGTTCGCAGAAGCAAAATAACAGCCTGTATACGGTACAAGAAGACGATATGCTTTATGCAGTACGAAGGAAAGACAAATGCAAACCAACTGGCACTGTTCAAGTTGGTCTGTTCCACTTTGCATGGGCAAAGAAAAAACATGTTTTCAAGATTATCATTTGTACTAAGGCAGGCGGTGGTGTGCAAGATGAACCACCCTTTTTCGATAAACTGTTTAATTTTCAATTGAAATTTTGAATAATATGTTCCAAGTTTATATGGTTAACAATAAGTATAACATAAAAATGTATTTTTTATATATTTTTTCTCTCTGTCCACATCAGGCTTTTTTTTCTTGGTTGGTTGCCTAACGTCTCTACATCACATCCTTATAAGCTGCCGACGACCGCGCAGTCCATTCTAACAAGTCTCTGGTTTCAAGCTATACTTCCTAACGAATAAAACAAGCACGTTCCTCTGCACCAAGCATACATGTTAGTATAGTTTCGGTTGCTTAACATATAATAAAACGACTTCGATATTGCAGTAAGTGGGCGCTTGGGTGGTAGGCGTATGCGCGAAGCCTTGAATACGATAGTCTAGTCGATTCCATAGTTTCGTAGACGCTTGTCTGCCAGCGAGAGCAAGAATTCGCTTTTGACCATCATTGAAATCACATCTTCATTATTTCGTTAAGATATTTGAGTTTATACGAATTAGGCTTGTTTATATAATCACACTCATATATTATAGTCATTCACACGACTTATAATTTTCAATCCGACGGACCGATTTTTAAAAAGAATATTTTAATTCTAATTTACAAGAAGTTTATTGAATGAAAGTTACATGTAGATTGACTTAATCTAAGGAACTAACTAATATTGTAACATTATATAAATATGCAATTCTGCACTTTTGAGGTACAGCTTGCAGGATGACATCATAATTGTCGGAATGCTAATACATCGTGTTAACATAATGTAGATGATAAGATGCAATATAACACCTCCGCGGCTAAATTCCGGCATATTTCATGGAGTGAAAAATGCTGGACGGATGGTTTGGGGTTGTGCTTGTTGGGGTTCGTCCCGGCTTAGCTGAGGTCCTCTTCTTCTTCTTTGGAGAATGATCGTTAATATGTAATAACATCCAATTATTAACATTATTGGGTAGATTGGAAGGGTCCTGTAGCTGCTGAATGATTGGTTGGTATCGTTTAATTGGATAGATTCGATTCTTCTTTGTTCTCGTTGGAGTTCGTGTATGTTATCGAGTTTTATATCTTCGATGGTGATTTCTTGTGACGAAGTTTTCTTTTTGGCAAATGATCTGCCTTGATTTCTGGTAATAGCATGGGTTGGCCCTCAGATGTAGATTTCTCGTTGGAGAAAATGTACTCGCTGGTCTTAAACTGACACTGGAAGGGTAGATGAATCAGGAAGACACCCTTCAGTATTGTTAAATCGGTTCTTCCACAGATTGTTTGAACTTTTGTATGGTTCGGAAAAATGGCTATATAGTGCGATTCGTCAATTGATACGATGATATTTTTGATTACTCGAACTGGTGTGATTGGACAGTTGGCTGGTACAGAGTTTAGTTGGAGGAGTTGGAATATACAGTCTTCTTTTTCCATTCCATTGATGATATTCTCGTCTGGGCAGTTAAAGTCCGGGTGCAGGTCAATACATGGCTTCGATGTGTATTGGTAGAAGTTTTCGCTCATGACCAGATAGGTATTTTGGGGAATAATGGTAGTGGAATTGAGAGTAGGAATGGGGTAGAGGTGATAATAAGAAAATTTGTTGGGATGTACCAGAGGAAAATGAATGACGAAAACGATTTTCGTGCCTGAATAATAAGCCTCATTATTCAATAAATCATAATATTTATGCGACTCGTTCGAATACATTGGAAAAATCATATATTTTTATGAGTGTAATTGTTTGACAGTTTTAATGAATGAATCTAACTCATTACTTTTCAATATGCTGTTATGAAGAACTCCAATTCTAGCAAATGCAATAGCGTTTTCGATTTCTCCAAGAAACTGTAAGACCATATTTAAAGTTAAACTAATTTGATCTAAGAGTGCTCGGGTTTCAAAATAATTGTCTAATGCATTAAATTTTTTGTTAAGCGATTCTGTTATGGTTTTTTGGATATTTGATATGAGAGTTATTGTGTTATTGAAATTTGTTATTATTTCTTTGGATAACGATATATCCCTATTCAAGGTTTTGACTATATTTTCTGATTATTTTGTAAGTCGTTTATTGCGCGGTCATAATGGGCTACGTCGTTGGCGACCATGTTCCCTGTAATACTTTTGATAATAGTCCCTAAACCGTCAATGATCCCTCTACCAAATCTATAAGAAGGAATTAATTATTTGTCTTTCTGTTTAGTAGATACAAGCTGATATAGCAGTATTCCTACAAGATTGTCTAAATCATGAAGATATTCGTAATCGTCTAGTTTGATCTTGATAGCTTGAGAGATATTGTTGTGAATATGTCTTAAATTACTAATTTCCTTACCTAAGGGAGCAATATCAATATAATGAATAAAGGTATGTGTTCTCGATTTTACTCTAGCTGTACCTAATCTATAGGGTAAAATACCTGGGTTTTTATTTAGGTTAGTCATTGATATCTCTTGGGGATGTACTAGGGGAAGGACCCAAATCAGGGGGATCAGTAGAGCCCTGTAAAGATTTTCTTTTATTAGCTTTGGTCTTTTCAAGCTTTGTTTGTGTAAAGATTTCGTGCTAGTTCTAATCTTAATTGTGTTGCTCTTTACTACTCTTTCTTTCGTATACTTAGGGTTCAATTTATTGCGGTTAAGTATTATTATTCTTTTATAAACGTCAGTGTTATCTTTGTATGTCAGTGGGTCGTGTCTGCTCCTGTTGTGATGTTCTACAGTATTCTCTTTTTGAGAAATAAGCAATTCGTTCAATTTCTTATAGATTTCCTTGGTGGTTTCTCTATGTTCTTGAATATAATCATTGATAAGTTGTTAATTAATATTTATGTTGACGGGATCTTTGGTATTTAAATGTCCATTAATAACATCAATCGGTTTCTGTTTAGTAGTGGAATGGATTGTATTATTATACGCTAGTATTGCGTAGGGCATATGATTCAATATGTCAATTTTTCCTTTATATTTTGTCCTTACTAATCTGAGATGTTCAATTAAAGTAGAATGAAATCTTTCGATGGCTCCGTTTGATTGCGGGTGGTTTGCAGTTATGTAATGTATGCTTACATCATGCCTTTGGAAAAATTCTTGAACTACAGTATTTTTTTAGTTCAGTACCTCGATCCGTGACAACTACAGATGGTACACCATGATGAGTCATAAATATAATAAAAGATCTCACAATTTCAATACCTGATAGTCCGGATAAGGGGTATGCTTGAGCATATTGATTATATCATTTATAAAAATGGCGGGTGACGACAAGGAAACCGACGGTAATAAAAGTTGTAAATACTGCAAGAAAAATGTAGTTACCACAGTAGTAAAGTGTTCTGTGTGTGAATCTATTTTTCATCCCTCTTGTGCACTAAGAGTGGCCGGCTTGGTTGTAGTGGGTAGTAGCAATTTAGTAAAATGTTGTGTCCAACAAAATGTGGTTATGCCACCAGAGCAACTAACGTCAATCGCCAATGATCTGCTTTCTATCAAGGATCAATTAATAAAAAGTAAGGATTTCATAATATCAGAATTAAAAAGTAAAGAATCAATTTTAATGGATAACATCAGTCTCTTGAAAGAAAAAATAAACAATATGCAAAGTGCAACCGCTTCTGTGTACTCTGGCAATGAAACAACAAAACCTCCAAAAACGACTATGTCATATAGTAGTTCAAACACACAAACAGTTTCAACGGAACAACTGCATGTACCTAACTTAACTCCGAAGAATAAAAATCAAAATAACGGGAAATCTAACCTCAATCCCTATAACCAAAATGTTATTAAGAAGAAATTGGTTAATGCTGGTATTTCGGAAGCCCAGACATCTCTTAAAATGCGTGAATTAATAAATTTAGAAACAGATCCATCACCTACTCGCAACTATAATGACTGGCAGACTGTACGTGGACGTAAAAAAGGTCGAAAGTTTATGGTTGGTAACAACGATATCACCAATAGTATACAAACTATACCTCGTTATGTTTCACTTCATATAACCCGGCTTGCACCTAATACTAAGCCTGCTGAGCTACATAATATTTTGCAACCAATTTTTAAAGATGTTAAATGTGAGGAGCATTCTTCCAAACATCCTGAAGTCTATGGATCAATGAAGGTCACCATCAGAAAAGAGGAACTTCAAAAGGCTTGGAAGCGTGAAATCTGGCCTAATGGGGCTCTTATATCGTTTTTTCGGACCAAGAGGGTGCTGAGCAACCAACCAGATCCTCTGTAAAATATGTTAGTCCTAAAAATGTTCAAGTAAGTCTATACTACCAAAACGTGCGTGGTCTTCGCACCAAAACCTACGAATTCTATTGTCACCTGCTGGAGGAGGACTACGATATTATAGCATTATCCGAGACATGGTTAGTCGATAAAATTAACAACTCTGAGTTGTTCGATGATCGATATAGTGTGCTAAGAAGAGATCGGAACAATGATAAGACCAGGGGTGGCGGAGTCTTGCTAGCCTTCAAAAAGAAATTTAGTTTGGAAGTAGTGGATTTAATTTATAATGATAATAGTATAGATTGTTTAGTGGTGAAATTGAAATTTAGGAAGTCTATCTTCTATGTTGTATGCGTTTATGTGCCCCCATCTGTTAATTTGAATGTGTATGAGAAGTTTTTAGATAGCCTTGAGCGAATTTTAATTAAAGACGTAGATATTTTGATTGTAGGTGATTTTAATTGTCCATATTTTGTCACGGAGGGCTGTAAAATAAGTATTCTTTTAAACCAATTTTTAAATATGAATTGCCTTACCCAATGCAATGCAATTTTGAATCATAGGCAGAAAATAATTGATCTTCTACTAACTAATATGAATATTGTAGATGTTACTGAGTGTGTGTATCCTCTTGTGGCCAAAGATCCATATCATCCTGCATTGTGCGTCTCATTAGATTTGGGTAACTGCTATCATGCCCAAACTGGCTTTATACAAAATGGTCATATTTTTGACTATGCAAATGGTGACTATATTTTACTTTATCATCTTTTAAACTCCTCAAACTGGTCCGATTGTTGCAGTAGTAAAAATGTAAATGACTGTTTGTTGAAGTTCTACAATATTCTATTACGATGTATTAAGCAAGCTATTCCTCTAAAGCAAATTAAAGTAGGAAAAAAACGTCAGTTTCACTGTTATTTTTCTGTTGACCTTGTAAGGAAAATAAGAAAGAAAAATAGACTACATAAGCAAGTGCAGGCTGGCAGGGCCACCGTGTTTGCAACTGAGGAATACAAAAGTCTAAGAAGCTTCATTAGAAAGCAGACTAGGCATGAGTATTCTCTATATCAGCGCAACCTTGAAATTAATATAAACAACGACCCACAACAGTTTTGGTCTTTCATCAAAACAAAAAGCAAAAGTAATGGTATTCCGACAGAAGTGTCTTACAACGATAAAAGCTTTAACGACCAACAAGAGATTGCGAATGCCTTCGCTCAGTTTTTTTCATCTGTTTATGAAAAACCATCTATAATAAACACAGATAATAAATCTGGTAATTTTTCTTTTACCGTGATTACAGAGGAAATTGTTAGGTCAAGCATAAAAAAACTCAAGTCAAAAAAATCTGTTGGAACAGACAATGTACCTTCCTTCATTTTTAAGGGCTGCGTTGATGTATTTCTAAAACCTTTAAGTTATATCTTTAACCTTTCTTTGGAAACAAACTGTTTTCCCACAGTGTTTAAAGAATCTTTAATTACTCCTTTATTTAAATCCGGTTCCCATAACAAAGTTGAGAACTACAGACCCATCAGTGTTTTAAACACTTTAGCAAAAATCTTCGAGAGGATCCTGTATGATGATATAATGCTAAATTTTAAAATGTGTTTTTCTACTTGTCAGCATGGTTTCTTGCCAGATAGATCTACAGTATCAAATCTATGTAATATTTCGGCACATGCTATGGAAGCTATACACAAGAAGATCCAACTGGATGTTATCATGACAGACTGTGCGAAGGCATTTGACAAGCTAGACCATGGGATACTACTGAATAAACTTCGGTTTCTCAGATAAAGCTCTTCTTTTTATGCACTCTTATTTGAATAAATGGAAACAAAGTGTTAAAATCAGTAATTGTTACTCAAATCCTTATTTAGTAACGTCAGGGGTGCCACAAGGTAGCAATCTTGGTCCCTTGCTTTTCGCTATTTTTATTAATGATATACCTGATTGCATTCGGCACTCAGAAAGTTTATTATTCGCTGACGACTTCAAGGTTTTTAAGTAGATCACTGTAGCTGAAGATTGTAAAAGATTGCAGGAGGACCTAGATTCAATCTTTAGTTGGTTTCTGGACCATAAGATGCATCTTAATATTAATAAGTGTCTAACTATCACATATACTCGTAAAATCAATTACATAAATAATACCTATATAATTAACAATCAACCACTACAAAGAAGAAACAAATGCAAAGATCTTGGAGTTAACTTTCAAACAAACATGAAATTTAATGACCATTATCATTATATCGTAAATAAAGGGTATCGAGCATTGGGTTTTATTATAAGAAACACAAAACATTTTAAAAATACTGACACAATAGTAAGATTATATAACGCTCTGGTCAGATCTCACCTTGAATACGCGTCCGTGGTCTGGTCGCCGGATACATTTAATAACATTGATCTCCTCGAGAAGGTTCAAAAGCGGTTTTTGAGGTACCTTTTCTTAAGAAAGAATAATCTTTACCCATTCCTCATATCTTACAAAAATATGCTAACTGAGTTTAACATTCAAAGTTTGGAAATACGTCGGATGATGCACTCAGTGTTGTTTATGTATTTTATAGTCAACAACATTAAATATAAGTCATGCAATTTTGTTAATAGCATACACTTTCATGTTCCTATGTTCCTATGTTCATTATTGGTTCTTCCATGCTAGTATGGATGGTGTTGCCGTCTTCCAATTCGGGAGACTCATTTTCTTCTGCTGTTTCCGTTTCTTCTGTACTATTTGATACTCTTCTCGTTGCTTGTGGATTTTCGGACTCGATTTGATTGGTTGTTGGAATTGTTTCCTCGATATTTCCCATTACGGATTCGTTCTCTTGATCTTGTTCTTGCCATTTGTTCCGAATGGCGGTTAGTTCTTCTTTGAATTGGTCCATATACTGAAAGAATTCTTTTGTATGTATCTCTACCCGAGATAAGGCATCTGCGTTTGTATTGTGTTTTCCTTTTTTATATTCTATTTTAGACTGAAATTCTTCTAGTTTTAAACGCCACCTGAATAGTCTTGAGTTAGGTTCTTTTAAGGACATTAGCCATTTTAAAGGTTGATGATCGCAGTAGATTGTAAATTTCCTACCGAATAAGTAGGGTCGGAAAACTTTCGTAGCCCAAACGATAGCTAGTAATTATTTTTCTATCGTACTGTAGTTTTGTTCTGATTCGCTAAGAGTTCTTGATGCGTACGATACTGGTCTGTCATTGCCAACAGGTCCTTGTGAAAGCACGGCTCCCAAGGCGACATTACTGGCGTCTGTACTGAGAATAAACTCTTTGGAGAAGTCCGGGTATTGTAATATAGGGTCATTGGTCAATAAAGATTTACAATGTTCCACACATTTAATGAACTCAGGAGTATGTTCTATCCTAGCATTCTTCTTAAGGCATGTTGTAAGGGGCTTAGTCAATCTAGCGAAATCTTTGATGAATTTTCGATAGTATCCGAGTCCTAAGAATCCTTTTATTTCCTTGGTATTTCTGGGAAGTGGGTATTTCTTGATTGCTTCTATCTTCTCTGGGTTGGGTTTGACACCTTCAGAGCTTACGATGTGACCAAGATAGGCAGTTTCATTTTTCAAAAACTCCGACTTATCTAATTGAATTTTGAAATTGGCTTCACGTAGACGTAGACGTAAACTTTTGATAAATTCACTAAATGCTCTTGTAATGAACTGGAAAATACAATTATGTCGTCGAGATAAATGAGACAAATTACATTATGAAGACCTCGTAGAACGTTTTCCATCACTCTTTGGAAAGTCGCAGGCGCATTCTTTAGACCGAATGGCATCCGGACATATTCAAAGTGACCGTTTTCGACATTTAAAGCGGTTTTTGGTATGTCTTCCGGATTCATCTCAATTTGATGAAATCCGCTAGCTAGATCGAGGGTGCTAAAATACGTAGCTCCTCCTAATTTGTCAAGATCGTCGCTGATTTGAGGGAGGGGGTAACGATCATCGATGGTTTTCTCATTCAACTTTCGGTAATCTACCACTATGCACCATTTCTTCTTTCCAGATGCATCAACTTTTTTCGGAACGATCCAAATCGGCGATGAATACGGAGAGTTACTTGGGCGAATAATTCCTTCATTTAACATGGAATTAATTTGGCGTTTTACTTCTGGTTTATGAACAAATGGGTAACGATAAGACTTGGCGAAGACAGGAATTTCGTATTTAGTTTTGATGGAATATTTTACTTGATTTTTGAATGATATTGGTTGATCTTCGGTGTGAAAAATGTCTGAATACTTTCTGCATAATTTTAGAATTGAGTATTTTTCCTCAGAGTTCATATGAGAAGTTCTTATTAGATTGTCAATCGGAACCTTTTTGTCTCTATTTTTGAAGCGTACATCGGTGTAATGGATTTCATAATTATTTTCGTGAAATGGAATTGCTTTGATTGGATCGGAGAGGGCTAACAATACATCTTCGCTTGAATTATTTATAATTTCTACTAAGGCTATGCCATCGTTCGCTTTAGAAATCGTAGATGGAATTTCACAGTTTTGGATGATCTGTCTAGGAATGATTATATCGCCATCATTTTGATTCACAGGAATTTGTGCAAATTCTTTAGAATTGGGATTTAACTTTATTGTGAAAATTGATTTTGGATTTGATTGTTGGTATTTTATCGGAAGTGTGCAGTGCGGGGTGACTAAAAAAGAATCTGGGATATTTAGATGGGCATTTAATAATTTCAAATTATCCAATCCCAAAAGTCCATTATAAATATCGTGAAATTTGAATAAGTGAAATTTGAGAGTGTCTTTCTGTTTAAATTCTGAAAAAATGGGTATTTCCGCACAATATTTTTGGTGGGATGACTGGAAAATGGTTGAAACTACAAAAGGTTCATTGAATACACTGTCTTTATAATATTTAAATGCTATATTTGGATCGAGAAAAGATTTGGTTGATCCTGTATTTAAAAGCAATTTCAGAGTTGGATTCGAAATTTGGATATACGGTAGCTCTTTTTTTCCGTAGAAATGTTAATTTCTATATTGTTTCGTTGTTGTCCTCGATCTCCTGAAAATTTTGTTCTTCGTCTTGGGTTTCTGTTACATTTTCATAATTTTGATCGTCATAATATTCAAAAGTTTCGTTTCCAGTACCATCATCGAATTCTGTACAGAACAGTTCTTCGGCGATTACGCGTGGTTTTTGGCCATTATTAGAAAATAAATCATTTCTTCTAAAATTAGGTGTAGTATTTCGAGTCGAAATGCTCATAGGGGTGGGCTTGGGTTGTGGTTGATTTGGATTTGGTTTCCAGACATTGGAGGTTTGTGGTTTTGGAAATACTTGCGAATTTGATGGAAATCTCGCTGGTGGTTGATTAATTCTTTGAATATTACTGGGGAGAAAATTGATGAGATATAGGTTGTTGATTGAAGTTTTGCCATTGAGGCGGTTGAATTTGTTTTTGGAAATAATTTTGGGGAAATTGCGATCGAAATGGGACTTGATGAATGGGAGATCGTGAAGTTTGTGAGAGATTCCTAACTGATATGTTGGTATTGCTATGTCTTTGATAATATTTTATATTATTTTCTTCTGTTATGAATTGTACCGCCTGAACTAGGATGGTTGGCTGCATAGCTCGAATTATAGGACCTAGTGGTTCTTTCAAACCTGCAAGAAATGATTGGAGGGCTTGCTTTGTAAAGATATTTCTTTTGATAATCCGCTCGCCGTTATCTTTCGAATGTAAATCAACATAATTGCATATGATGCTTAAAATATGTGTAATCCGTTCGTGGAATTGATGTGGGGATTCATTTATCTTTTGTCTCATATTCACAAGGTCTGGATTTAAACAGTTTTCGTCTCGTTGATCTCCAAAATTCTGTAATAACGCCGTTCTAATTTCTAACCAATTATTTGCTCCATTTATCGCTATAACTTCTTCTGCTCTACCTTCAAGTCTATTTAATATACCGTTAAGTAATAAGGTATTTTGAAAATTTTGTAAATTACCGGAATCAAAATATTGCGCTCATATGGATTCGCAGGCATTAATAAATCTATACAGTTTATTGGGGTTCCCATCAAAATTTGGGATAATTGATAAAACTTTAATATCTAATATAGGTACATGGTGTACAACTTGAGGTTGTTCAAACAAACAAACAAAACAAATTCTACTTACAGCATCGGTCGGTTGCGAATTTGGATGTCTGTTGGTTGTCCTAACTGGATGTCCAAAACACAAGGAGGAAGATTCGTTGCTTCGTTGAAGAGTTGAAACTCACAGGACTGTCCAAATATGGATTTCCCAGGAAAACTAAATCCGATCTGACTGCGCCACTTATAATTTTCAATCCGACGGACCGATTTTTAAAAAGAATATTTTAATTCTAATTTACAAGAAGTTTATTGAATGAGAGTTACATGTAGACTGACTTAATCTAAGGAACTAACTAATATTGTAACATTATATAAATATGCAATTCTGCACTTTTGAGGTACAGCTTGCAGGATTACATCATAATTGTCGGAATGCTAATACATCTTGTTAACATAATGTAGATGATAAGATGCAATATAACACACGTGACAGTGATATTATCCAGTCAGACGATAGACGACTAATATTGTGGAAAGCCCGCAATAACAAAATAGACAGTTTCCAAATAGCAGAGGAACACCCAAATGGTCAATATATGTTTATATAAGTTTTATAGGGTGCAAATTTTGTTTGTGTGGTTGAGCATTTTTGTAATAACAACAAAAGTGTACTTAAGGGGTTAAAGATTTGTAACTGGGTACAAGTACTTTTTCATTGTATGTAGTTAATACCTTAAATTTATCGTATCTTTCGTACCTTTCTAAATACATGTTTTTATCATAATTCAAAGTCCTTTGATTTTTATTTTAAATAAAAGATTAATTTATGTTTAAAATGAAGATGTTCAAGGCGCCTCTATACACAGTAAAATTTTTATTTCACTATTTCTCCGAAACCAAATATTTAATCAAAACGAAATTTTGATGCTTACTGAGACCAGTGAAAAATGCGGATCATATAGTAGAAGTTGAAAGAAAACTTTGTTAATTGTTGTTTTTTTTTTGTAATAGAAAATATGAGCCGCACTTCTTTCAGCCATTCTAGAAATATTATCTCAATATTAAAAGTGTCTCAGTTCATTAAAATTTGAAATATAGTGGAAAACCCCTTTCTTAAATGATTATCCCTGTAGATGCTGCTACCTGCGGCCATAGATAGATGTAATGCTCTAATCAACCAGCCGGCAGTTGCATAATATCTCAGAGGCGTACTATTGTGTTTTCTGTCCAGCTGTTGTGCGGTGAGTAAGTGTTCAGTGATAAATTTGTATTGTGTTGTTACGTTAAGGGAAAGAAAAGCAATAGTAACGTTGTCTCCCAAGCAAATGCAAATTTGGAAGAAGGAAGAGAAAGGACAAACATTGAGCAAATTATTTTATTTCCTTGTTTAATTTAATTACATATTTTCTATAATGAATATACATACCAATAGTTATGTATCATAATGTCATTGAAGATTAAAATAATTCGTTTTATTTCAGGTCTTTGTAAACTGTCAAACACCTAGAAAGTGGGTCTTGTGAACAACATAGGTAAAAAGCTCTTGTCCACAATTTATTTCTATGTCAACGGTTTTGTTGCTTTCAGTGCTTTGAGACAAATCAAAAATTATGAGAGATATGACGACGATATTACCGATTCTTTGAACAAAGTGTAAGTTGCTGTTACCATAGACAAAAAATGTAAATTGAAGAGAAAAATTACAACAGTCATCCAGATGAGCACTACGGTCCTCTTATGCCTTGGTGTTCCAAGCTTTCGATGAGTAGAGGATGATTAACTGTGTCAAATGCTTTGGAAATATCTATGAAGATGCATAGAGAAGGTTCTCCTCTATCCAAAGCATTGTACATTTCTGTTGTGAGGGCAAGAACTGCATCTTCGGTTGATCTTCCTTCCATAAATTTATACTGAGAGTTTGAGATAACATTGTTTTTGATTAGGTAGTTATTTATACGAGTTTTAATAATTTTTTCAAAAATTTTGGCAGTTTTAATAATTAGAGAAATCGGTCTGTAGTTAATAACTTCGTCTCTATTACCCGCCTTGAAAATTGGTTTAATAATCACTTCTTTGAAGATGCTGGGAAAATGACCATGTTCAAGGCATTTATTGAATATAAAGGTCATTGGTTCTTTTATTAGCGAGAGTTTTATTGTTTCTGTTCGTATTCCATCGATTCCGGGTGATTTTTTAACTTCTTTAACTTGATGAATATCGAGGTCAGAGCATTATTTTTTATAGGAGTGACATTAGAGTCTTTCTTAATTTATTTGGCAAGCGTCTCACCTATTTTCGAATAATGATCATTGATTATGTTTGCAATGGATTTCGTTTTCAGCATGTTGAATCATGTTAATATCCCGATAACTTCTATTATTTTTTAGAAATATTTCATCTATAGTATTCCATAAATTGGCACTATCTTGTCTGTTCTGTTCAATTTTGTTTGGTTACTCTGAGGAGATTTCTCAAGTAATTTTTATACTGGAAATAGTTTTGTTTTAACACTCTGTTCTCTGGCCCCTTGAGTAGCTGCCCTTACATCTTGTCACGTCTACTCATGGATTTAATGAGTCCATTGGTGATATAGGATTTATTATTTATATATAGTTTATTGCCTTTCATATAAGCGTTATTTAGGTGATTTTCTCTTGCTTTGTTTAGATGGTTCCTAAGAATTTTGTTGTCCTTCCTTTGTCTATATGTGAGATCATTGGTGATTATAATACCAGTCCCTTTCAGCTTTTTACAACTTTCAAGGATCTTGAGGTACGAGATGAACTCTACCTTGACCGGATCTTTTATTTTTTCCTAATTTATATAAATTATTTATATCGGAAATATATATATCAATCCCTAATAATTCCTTTAATTTCCTGTACACAATGGAGGGTGATGATTGTTCAGAAAATTGTAGGCCAAAGATGATTATATTATTTTTCTTGGAGTTGAAATCCAGTGCTTCTAGTTTGCCGGTAAGGATTTTATTTTCTTTCTTGCCATTGGTGACTCTTTGTTTAAGTTCCTCAATTTTCAGAAGTAAGTTGCCTTCAGAGGCCCCAATGGCTGACTTGATCTCTTTACGATTTCTTACAATTCCTTCCTTTAGAACATTTACTACTTGTTCCCATTCATTTGCCATAATTTGAAGATAATTTTCTCTTTACGATACAGCGTGTGTGGCTCGCTTTATATGAGTGGTGTTCAGCTTCGTGTTATCAGCTATTAAATATATCTAATCATTATCCAACGTTCTATGTGTATTGATGGTATTTATGATTTATTAATATTTACTTATAAGGTGGAAATTGGTTTCGTGTTATTACACGAATATTTTCCATAAATATATAAAAAGTCGTTAACATGTACGGGATGCCAAATTTTATAAATATAATTTTAATTTAAATTTCGACTTTGACGTACCAGTAGGATGAATGAATATGGGAGCACTTTTCACTTGTTACTCTGACTTCGACTAGACGAAGAAAAAAAAAAGAATAGAATAGATGCAATGAGAGGAGTAAGAAAGCTATTTTTCAGTTTTTCGCTTACTAGAGGACAAGCTTAGACCTCACCACTTTACAGTTGGGACATTGAAGATCCGCATCTATTCCCACAAATTTTATTGCTAAACAAACATATTTATAAAAGTAAGAAGATCATTTAGTGAAAGAATAGATAAACTTATTGAGGTAAATGGGAGTCAAGAGTTGAATATTTGTGAAGTATTTTTTTGCTAATTACGTATTAGTAAAATTGTAGGTTTATCTTCTTATTTAACCTAAAGAATCCACTTTAAGTTTCATTTGCGTAATAAATGCAAACCTATGACCCAAAAATTTTGCAGCAGTGCAGCGTTTTGTTCAACTTTAAATATCTCTAAAAATAATGACTTTATCGTTAAGGAATAGTATGTTATTTACACATAAAGTAATGGTGAATAGGAAAATTGTGCTAAAATGAAAATTCCGATAATGGCGTAGAATTTGGGAAGTCTCAACCTTACACTTACCGCTGTCGTACGCCTCTGCTGGTAGAAACGTTTATTTACCATAATTTAATAAGGTTTGTAGTGTCTACTCTTCCTGCTAAACATGACAAAGATTAGTCAAACAGTTTAAAAGTAACCGGGAAAAATCATTTTCAAATAATTGAATAACACACCCTGTATGCATATATATATCCAGGCTGTATCATAAAAAACGCCCCAAGCTATGACGGATTTTAAAAATTCAAAAAAATAAACGATTGGTTTCATATGCTCTACAACATGTCTCCGACTTTCATTTTTTTTATCTTTGCCATCAGTGACAGCGATAGTCAACTTTTTCATTCTTAATAGAAGCATGTATTTGTTTTTACGTCATATTGTAGACAATTATTTTTTAAATTCAACAGTATAACATAACTTAATATTCATTCAATAATTTCTTGAAAAATAAAACATAAAAATTGAGTAATCTGTATTCATTAACAAATGCCATTGATATAAGAGTGACATTCATTATAATATTTGGAGGTATTTCTCGACAAACTTCGATTGTTTGTCTTCTAATGCAGTTTTCATTCTGAGCTTGGTTTAGGTAAACTTAGTCTTCAAGGTAACACCAAAACTAAAAGTCAAGTGGCGTGAGCTCAGAGGAACGAGCTGGCCACCGAACAGGTCAATTTGTCCCAATCTATCTTGCATTAAATCTCTTATTTAACCTTTTTAAATTTACATTCGCATTATGTGGAGGAGCCTCAACTTGTTGAAAATAGATTCTATTGAGTTCGGCAAGGCGCAGTCTATCTATAAAGTTTTGATATTTTCCTTCAAAAGATCTTAATATTTATCTCGTATGAGTATTCCGTCGATAAAAAATTGCCCAATCTTCTGTGAACATTATTTTCTGCAATAAGTCTAGGGTTTTTCTGACTCCAGTACCGATGGGTGTTTCTATTATAAATGCCATTATTGCTAAAGGTACACTCCTCAGACCAAAGCATGTTTCTATAGAAATTAGCATTCCCACGAACCGCGTCTAAATAAAAACGGCAAAATTCAATTCTTTGATCGAGAACATTTTGCTCCAGAGCTTTTCCTTTTTACGGAATGTACAGTATAAACCTATGTTTTTTAATACTCTATCTACAGTATCTTTTGATTTTTTGTTCAAATCACTAGCAATTTCACGAGAAGACGTTCTCACCTCTTCCAGAACACTGAGAAGTACGCCTAACTCCACCTGTTCATTAAATTCACGATGCTTATTTTAGGCTTCCCAAAACTACCAGAGTTTCTTAAAATGTTTTCAATTCTTCAGAATTTTCAGCGATCTGGAATTTGTCTGTTCGGAAATCGATTGATGTAGAGACGCACTGCTCGCCCTCTATTTTTATTATATTCAAAGTACACTTGGAGCATGTCGGCAAATGTACTGTTATCCATCATAGAAATTAAAGTGATTTTCTCACAGTATTATAAAGATAATCAATAAATTGTGATTCTTACAATTCAGTGACACGATCAGACATTTTTCTAAAGGTAAGTCTTCATGTGCGGAAATGAATGCGATACTAAAAGCGACTTGCAAAAATTATGTCAAATAATATGTAAATGTTAGATAAACATTTAGTTATATTATACTGTTGAATTCAGAAAAAAAATTTCTACAATATGACGTAAAAATAAACATGTTTCCATTAAGAAAAAAAAGCTGACTATCGCTGTCACTCAGGGAAAAGATTAAAAAAATGAAAGTCGGTGACATCTTGTAAAAAAAATCAAACCATTCATATGTTTTTTGAATTTTCAAAATTCGACAATAAATAACGAAGTTACAGTTTGGGGAGTTTTTTACGATACAGCCTATATATATTAATAGGAATGTTGTAAATTGCCGATTATTTTTAGATAAATAATATTTTGTTAACTGGGATTTCGGCATAAAGCAAAAAGTAAACTCTTTTGACTTAGGTCCTAGCTTTCGAAAATTTACTTTTTCATCATTAGGGCTACAATGAATATAACGCTGTTAATTTATATAACTCCATAATTCACACTAATTCCTAAGAATAAACTACTTACATTAGTCTTTGAGGTTATTTGCTATTATAATTGGAGATATGGAGTGGCATACATAGTTATGTAAGCTTATTAGCATCACAGAAAACAAAACAATCTTTTATGAATACAATACTTTTACTAAGAACACATATTTAAAAAAATAATATAGATAAAATGTTTGTTTCTACAAAAATAGAAGTTTTGATTAGGGCCATTATATTTAACATAAACAAAAACCAACCTGACATATGTCTAAGGTAGAAATAAATAAGAAGAAATTTAAAATATAACTCGGTCAAACAAAAGTTTAGTTTTAAATACAACTACACTAGAACCAGTGCTAGGGTGATAAGTTTCAGGAAAACAATTTAATGGAAAGTTTGATCGTTATATATTTGTAAATTAAAATCATAAATTAACAGAGCTATTCGTGGAGGACAAATAAATATTAATGACTTCGCAAGAGAGAATGTATGAATATTCAGTGTCCCACGGTCATGGCCTATTAGAAATTTCTGGAGGATGACAAAAGCTATCGATTTGAAAATTTTATGGTATCTATTAGATAATTTAAACTATCTTTGGAAAATATTTTCTTTAAAAAATAACAACTTTGTTATTTCAAATGGGATACCCCATATGTCGATACATTTTTGAAATCTACTCAAAATTATGAGTAAAATGGATATACCTTTCCCTATACTTAAAGTTAATAGTTTCAGAGTTATTTAATTTTATTCGTAAAAAAATCGACATATGCGGGTTGATCGAAAATAAGTCATAACTTTTTTGTTATTTGCTTGACAAAAGTGGAGTTGGAATTTTTCAAATTTCTGTAGACTGTTTTGAATATTTCCTTACTTGAGAAAAATCGATGTGAAGATGACTTAATTTCAAACGTTAATAACTTTCTTATTTCAAATAGAGCACCCTATATTTTTTGCACGAGCATATGCAAGTTAACGTGTTGCAAGATCATCAATTCAAAGAATCTTAAAACAGAAAAAAATGCACAAGTGCAACATCTACACCCCCAAGATGGTCCTAGAAGAGTAGAATTTGCGAAATGTTTCTGCTAAAAATTCAAAAAGACGATTCAAGAAAAAAACAAAAAATAATTTCATCAAATGAATCCAAATTTTCGCGAGAAGGCATTTTTAACACAAAAAATAATAATTTCTGGGCAGACACAAACCTTCATTTGACGAAAGAACAAAAGTTTCAAGTTAAATTCAGCTTCAAGGGTTTTGCTTCTATGAATGACAACGCAATTGAGTCTTATATTTACGACGAAGTGCTGGGCAGCGAACAATATCTTATTATTGCGTTCCATCGTTACAGACTTTGTAGATGACTTGCCAATTAACAAAGCCATAAGGTGCTGGAATCAGTTTGACGGAGCACCAGCTCATTGCAGCCATGAAGTTACCGAAGAGCTTCATGAAATGTTTGAGGACAAGTGGTTTCGACGCATGGGTCCCTGGATTTGGTCACCAAGATCTTCAGATATAACACCCCTAGATTTTTATTAGTGGGGGATCATAAAGGAAAAAGTTTACATTAACCGTCCTCCAGTGCAATCGATAGAAGAGAAAATATAGTAATCGTAAACAAAATGCTTCAGAAGATCTAGACCCCGCAGAAATAAGAATAGCAACATCTAGTGTGGAATCCAGAATTATTGCGTGTTTAGAAGTAAATGGTGGCACTTCGAACCCTAGTTAAATTACATTTAGAGTATTGTTTTCCTTTGTTATGAATAGGTTATTGTTTAACATTTTTGGTGTAGATTATTAAATGTTTTATTGTTTTAGTATCTCTTCGTTTTTTATTACATACAGATGCGTTCCAAAGTTAAGTTAATGAAAAATAATTGTTGAAAATATCTGCTTTAATCGCATTGTTTCATCGGCGGTATTCGGAGGAGCACGATTTCTTAAAGCATTTTGTTGGCCATATTGAACAAAATGAATCCGGCAAAATTTCTTTGCAGTCATGGCAATTTCGGATTTCGGGTCTTGCATGTTCTGGCGACAATCCTATTGCACTCTCCATAAATTGCAAAAAGGTTGAGCAGATCGGCATTTGTGTATTCTCGATTCATTATTGTGATAAATTTCAATCAAAAAACAGTGAAAGAGATAATTCCTAATTCTGTACTTTGAACCTGACATAAATGAGTGGTAACTATGGAAACCGTTCTGATGCTTTCCAAAGTTAAGATAATAAAAATAATTGTTGAAAAAATCGGAAATTGTTCAATAACTTTTAATCTATCAGCTTGAGATATGTTAAGTAAGTTAAGTAAGTGTTACATCAACAGAAAGGTATTTTAATTTTGCATATGCTCGTGCAAAAAAATAGAGGGTGTTCTATTTGAAATAAGAAAATTAATAAGGTTTGAAATTAAGTCATTTTCACATCGATTTTTCTCTAATAATCTCTAAGGAAATAAAAAAAATCATAACGAAATCTTCATAATAATTTACAGAGATTCCAAAAATTCTTACTCCATGTTTGTCAAGCAAATAAAAAAATTATGACTTATTTTCGATCAACGGGCATTTGTCGATTTTTAACGAAAAAAAATTAAATAACTCTAAAACTAATAACAAGTATAGGGAAAGGTATATCCATTTTACTCATAATTTTATGTAGATATCAAAAATGTATCGACATATGGGGTATCCTATTTGAAATAACAAAGTTGTTATTACTTCCGGCAAAATCGGAAGTGATTTTTTTATGAAAATATTTTCCAAAGATAGTTTAAATTGTCTAATAGACAATATAAAATTGTCAGATCGATAGCTTTTGTCATTCTCCAGACTAATAGGCCATGACCGTGGGACACCCTATATGTTACTCAAGCCCTTAATATCCGTCCTCCTGTTGATTCTTTGGGCATTTTTGTATATCTGTCACATTTCAAGAAAAACACGCTTCATCCCATTTCGTTTAACATTAAGAACTTTCGCAGAATTGTCGTCTGGAATGTGATTATATTCTTTAACATGAGAGGCCAGAGCACATTGCTCAGGATGAAGTCTTGCGTCACTTTTATGTGAGATAATCCTGTTTTTAAAAGATCGGAATTGCAACTCCCACAAGGGATATTGTAGACGACGTCAGTCAATAAGGAGAGAGGAACATTATCTTTTAATTTAGAAAAAATGGAGTATGATGTTAAAATGGTTTTTGATGCTATTTTAAGGTTTATGTCTCTAAATATCCTAGTAAGTTTCGGAGTAACTTCTTCAATGTAAGGTAACTTCGCAAACTTGATCCGGCTAATCTCACTTACATTATCTCCAGAATTATTTGGGTTATTGTTTATATTAGAATTGTTAATATTTGTATTTTCACTATTGTTTTGGGCGTTAATATTATTAATGTTGCTATTTATGCATTCAATCTGAGGGATTGTCATTATTGGTGAAGTTCTATATAGAATATTCTTTATAAGCATCCTTGGATAACCATTGTCTTTGAAAATATTATACAAAATGCGAAGGTTCTTAACTCTGAACGAATCATTGGAGATCTTCATAATCCTATTTTTCATCTGTTTTACAAGAATAATCTTTATATGCATGCTATGATATGAGTTATAATTTAGGAATCTGCCTGAGCTTGAAGGTTTCATGTACCAATCAATTATTATTTTATTGTCACTGGTACGAACAAACCGTGTGTCTAAAGATGGAACCGAGAAGTTGTTATATTCTTTCTCTATGGTAAATTGTATATAGGGATCGTATTATTACTATTAAAAACCTGTACTATTTCATTCAACCCTTCTAACGGTAAAGCGACTATAATATCGTCAACATATTTCTTTATAAATAACAGATTAAATGGTAATACTTCAAGCACCAAATCTAACAAATAATCCATAACATACTCAGCCAGTATAGGTGAAACCTTGGCACCCTTGGGGGTACCAAATGTTTGTTTGTACACCTTCTAATTAAAAAGAAAATATTTATTCTTGAATAGAAAAGAAATAATGTTTAAAAAAGAATCCAGATTAATATTGCAAAAATTACTTATATGATCCCAATGTTTAGTTACTGATCTTAAGCAGGCATCAAGATAGACATAGATAAAAAGTGATACTACATCTAAGCTAGCAATTACGTAATTTGGAGGGAGCTGTAGTTTGTTGAATTGTTCAGAAACGGCAAAAGAGTCTTTTATAGAATATTCATTAGGAACATGGGCTTTGGTTAGAATATCTGTAACAAAAGCTGCTAAAGGCTGTGTTGGAGCTCCAATACATGAAACAATTGGTCTGACAGACAAAGTAGGTTGGTGTATCTTGGGCAAAGAGTAAAATTTTGGAGCTATGGTATTATAGGAAGTTAGCTTTTTACTGGTAACCGCATTAATTTGATTCGTATCCAACAATTTTTCAACAATATCATTACTTTCTCTCTCAATAACAAGCGTTGGATCTTTGCGTAGTAATCTGTATGCTGAACTATTATTAATTATATCAGATGAGGTCCATATATTGTTGTCTCAAGATTCTTACGGACTTATTACCTTTGTCAGATTTTGTGACAATTAAGTTGGAATTTTCTTTCAAGAAGCGTTTGATCTTATACAGTATTTTATGATAAATCTTGAATTATGGTAATAATTTCGTCACTATATTGGTTGAACGTGTGATATAGATATTTCTTTCTGTGGGTCTTCCACCATCTAAGTAATATAATTTATGTCTGCTAGAAGGAGTTTGACTGAAAAATCTTTATTAATCACTGGTTCAATACTGAAATTTGGGCCTAATGATAGAAAACTCAAAATATCTTCAGGGATATTAACATATATTCATTGTAGCCCTGATGATGAAAAAATATATTTTCAAAAGCTAGAACCTAAGTCAAAAGAGTTTACTTTTTGCTTTATGCTGAAATCCCAGTTAACAAAATATTATATATATAACGTGTATCAACTTGAATTGGGGATTTCAGCCGAAGTTTGAATGGGGCTTAAAAAGAAACTCTTTATGCTGTCCAAGCTTTCGAAATTTTTTTGTTTTCTTTATCAAGGCTGAATAAAATAAAACACATATTAGTTTGGAGTGAAAAATAAACTAAGATATTGAACTTACATGGCATGTGAGGATTAAAATATTTAATTGGCATAACACTAAGAGTGACAGAAATTCCTTCATTATAACACTAAACACATTTACAGAAACATTTTAAAATTGAATAAAAACAAATGTACAATTAAAATTTTAAACATTCTAAAGAATGATATAAAAATTCAAATAGGAGTTACATAGTGCGTGTTACTTAAAAATCACCATTTTACAGATTAGGATATCAGTGCGAAGAAGACAGAAGAAAAGAAATTTTTTATTAAGAATATCAAAAAATTTATTCCCTTATTAGGTAAAATTATCTGTTTAAATGATGGGTGGGAGTTGGAACTAACTCAGAACATATAAAAGGTATACTAAACCATGTCAATTGATGTTCTGCCATCACAGATCTCAAAACAACATACTGTTATAATTTCACAATGTAAGTAAGCTTCAATACACATCTAACCTATGTACGATTGTTTATGTTGTTAGTGCAAAACTTTGAAATCACATAGGAATAAATAGAACTACACTCCAAATCAAACAATCATACTTGATTGGTATCAAAAACCCACCAATAGTGGAAGATATTTGAATTATCTTTCCTACCATGATGAAAAAATCAAAGTGAACTTAGTTTGAGAAATGAAAAATAGGATCAGACAAATTTGTCATTCATCTCTATTCAACGAAAACATAAACAAACTATATAAAATTCTATTAAACAATTCTTACCCTAAAAATCTGTTACGTAAACTGTTATATAGTAGTCCGGCCCTTACCAATCATTCAGGGTCTTCTCCTAATCATGGGTTACAACAAGAAGGACCTGTTTGTTATTTCTCCATTCCTTGGATAAAGGACCTCACTCCAAAACTATCCAACATCATCAAAGATGTGATTAGTATAAAAGACGAAATGTGGTGTATTCTATTCCTTGTCGTGATTGTGATCTTGTATATATCGGTGAAACACAAAGGTTAATAAAGAACAGAATCGTTGCTCACAAAAGTGATGCCCAAACCAAATAATGACATACTCCGAATTTTGAAGGTGTTTCAATCTTGATTAATGAGCCCAATACATCTAAAAGAAAAATACAAGAAATGATTGAAATTACTAAAGATCCTAAATCTATGAATGCATGTACCGATATACGTGGTCTTAGTTCTATTTATTCCTATGTAATTTCAAAGTTTTGCACTAACAACATAAACAATCGTACATAGGTTAGATATGTATTGAAGCTTACATACATTGTGAAATTATAACAGTATGTTGTTTTGAGATCTGTGATGGCAGAACATCAATTGACATGGTTTAGTATACCTTTTATATGTTCTGAGTTAGTTCCAACTCCCACCCATCATTTAAACCGATAATTTTACCTAATAAGGGAATAAATTGTTTGATATTCTTAATAAAAACTTTATTTTCTTCTGTCTTCCTCGCACTGATATCCTAATCTGAAAAATGATGATTTTTAAGTAACACGCACTATGTAACTCCTCTTTGAATTTTTATATAATTCTTTATGATGTTTAAAATTTTAATTGTACATTTGTTTTTATTCAATTTTAAAATATTTTTGTGTGTGTTTAGTGTTATAATGAAGGAATTTCTGTCACTCTTAGTGTTATGCCAATTTAATATTTTAATCCTCACATGCCATGTAAGTTCAATATCTTAGTTTGTTTTTCACTCCAAACTAATATGTGTTTTATTTTATTCAGCCTTGATAAAGAAAATAAAAATTTTTCGAAAGCTTGGACAGCATCAAGAGTGTTCTTTTTAAGCCCCATTCAAACTTCTGCAAAAATCCCCAATTCAAGTTGATTCACGTTTAATAAATTACTGCCGTATTTCCACCTTCTTCATATATATATATATATATATATATATATATATATATATATATATATATATATATATATATATATATAAATATAAATATATATATATATTAGCAATTTACATCTAAATACTATTGCGTCCGTATATCGAACGCAATAGTACATTCCAATATTTTTCATCTCCCACTATCATGACAGTCACTTTGACATCGTTTTCTATTGGAGGATATAGTGTATGACCCAACTCCTTCGATTGGTCACTCTCACTGTAGCCATTAAAAGACTGTTGAGCAAGATCTATGGCGAATTCGGACGCAGCATCGGTATAAGTTTGAAAGAAATGAATATTATTAGTACGACAGAAACAACACCAGAGGCGCTGAAAAATATACGATTCGTATATTCAACTGTCATCATCTTTCATATCAATGTAAATGCTGCGTCCATAGATTTGGCAACGACGCTAAGGCGCTAATATCTTGGCATAATTTTAGTCTAGCACATGCGTTCCACTTGTTGTTTTTAAAGTGAAATTTGTGATGGATAAAAACAGTCGGAGTTCCAAAATACTGGAAATGCTAGGTAAGGATATGAGATCTGAAATATTACACAATTTATGTTTTCCGTTGATTAATTGGAATGGGATTTATATTTCAAAGGGTTTATTTGATTTGTACGTTGATTCAGCTAAAGACAGAACAATTCTTTACAGGAGGAAAAAGAACCGTTATGACTCCAGCGACGAATTCTGAGGTGAGAGGTGTTTTAAGTTTATATGCTTTAATGTATTACGTACGTAGGAGAATTTCGTGAATAAATAGGTGCGAGAAAAGTTCAGTAAAAATAAACAATGAATCAATGAAAACGAAACACTTGGAGAAAAAAAACATAACTCATGCCGAAATATTTTGATAATGCTATTAACTGTCTTCAATTACACATGATGTTTTTAACTTCTCCATTTTACTTATTTGTTTTCAAATAGTGGGCGCTTTTTGTGATTTGTGTTCCGATCCGAATAGAAATTGGTCAAATTCAATTTTTTATCAAAATACATCTTGTCCAATTACATTTGCCATTTATGAACTAGTTCCCAAAGCAGTATTGTCGTTTTTTTGTTATTGTCCCAAATAAGTTATTTTTATTTTCAGATCATACCAAAAAAAACATCAGTTATCCTCCAGGACACAAAGAAAGTTTGTTTTGTAATATATCATTTAAACCGCTGATAGTGGATAACCATGATAATGTGAATAAAAAATCATCAGAGAATGAGAAAGAAAACTACGATCGCAATATTAATACTTGCATTATGCAAGATGGTAAACGGAATAATGATAAAATGACACATTCATTGCTTGATATACAAATGACTAATGATAACGAAAAAGAATTAAATTTAGATGTTACATCAAATGATACAAACAACCTCACGAACTTTTCAATTGTCAATTTGGGGACAGACAATACAAACAAATTCGACCCAAAAGGTCTCGTACTTGATATCAGTCAAAATGATTTTGTTGACCGGTTGAACCAAGACAATTTGAGATGTATGACTACCGATGTTCCGTCAATTAGTGAAAATTTTGTCAGAAATTGTGAAGTCCTCGAATCAACTCCGTCCAATGAAAACTATATTCAGCCTCAACATTCTAAGATACAAATCATCAGTGATATTAAACTCAACTCTGGGAGTACAGAGAATCAATTCAGTGGAGCAAGTCTAGAATCTCCTAATTGCAATTGTTTGTCGGAAATAAGAGAAAATTATGCATCACCCGATTATTCAGTAGTGCATTTAGATGATTTTGGTTCCAGCCAAATGGAGATTGTTGACGTCGGGACATTTTCTCCGTTACCCTCTGGTACCCAATCAGTTTGCAGTTATACAGATTTGGAACCACTGAAATGCTGTTTACCATTAGATGCGCGAGAAAATACTAATGTTTCTTTGACAATAGAAACACCTTCGCTACTTGAATGATTCTGATTCTCATAATTCCCAGAACCAGAAAGACATGCTCATGATACTTTCTCCCACTCTTGCTGAAAACCAACTAGCATCGAGCATTCGGAAATATCACATTACAATATTTCTTGTGCAAATGCTCTAGAAACCCATGAAAATAATCCTGAAAATAATCCAGTATGCCATGAAAACTCACATGATGAGGTGAGTAGAATCATTTGCGGTACTGACTATAAATATTGTAGCTATTTTTCGGTCTAGAAGTGAGTTCAGACTTTAAGTTCAGTATATGGAGAAGACTTGAAATTTGTTAACCAGTAACTGTTTGGAATATGTATATCATAATATATTTAGGGCCGATTTCATAATCAAATTTAATCTCTTATTAATTTTAATCCTAGATTACAAATTTCATAAATTTTTTGTTTGGACATATAATTCAAAGTAACTTTAGAGAAACGAAAGAGAAGGTAACTAACGTTGTAAAAGTTATTGAAAAATGCACTATTTTTATTCCGTCATCGAGATATGATTTAAGTAAATTGGAGAATTAAATAATCTCCCTTTAAGGATTCATTATGAAATCGGCCCTTAATCATCTAGATTTTTACTTACAGAAAATCATTAATGATGAATTTGAACCCACAAGTTCTCCTAATGTTCTAGCCAACGCTAGTCAATTCTTGATCAGTGTAGGTGAAAATTAATTCATTTATTTTACAATTCAAATCTATGACCTATAATAGATATTTATGAATTGATCGGTTACGGAAAATGATAATATAGATGAAAAATTAGCTGAATTACTTGAGGAACATGACGATATAGAATATTTTAAAAACACCCCCAGTACGAGTGTAGAAATTGTAGCGCCAAACCCAAACCCAAGCCCTGCTCAAAAAACTAAAAAGCATAGAGTCCTCGTAAAGTGGACGGAAGACCAGAAAACAGTTGTTCAAAAGTATTTCAAAAATCATATTAAGAAACGAAAACCCCCCAAACGACATGAATGTGAAGAATTAATCGAACAAAATGAAAAACTATTGCATAATAAAGATTGGCTTAAAATCAAAGTATTCGTACAAAATAAATATCAGAAGCGCCAATAATTTCAATTTTATCATAGCTAAATCTTTATTTCAGATTAGTTTCATTTTATTTTGAGGTATTCCTGTTTTTATTATTATTTTTATTTAAAGGGTTTTAAATTGTTATTTTATTTGCTGTTTTGTATGAATAAATATTTTGATATCTCTAGTTTTTTGACACTACCCAAAAATTAGTCCCGACTATACACAAAAACAAACAAAACTAAAACTTTCTTAATATAGTCAAGCCCAATGTATTACCAGATTTTATACATAAAATATAGACTAGCTTTATAAACTGAGATCCCTGGCTAGCAAATAAGTTCTTTCTCTTGAAAAATATGCAGCATTTTATATTTGTGGCAAGTTATTGATATGACAACACTGTTGGATGCATTATTAAATGAGAACTGAAATGAAATATACTCTTTGGACGCACAATCCAGTGTGAGATAAAAGTAAATATACAATGGATTCAGCAATGATGGGATTGCGAAAGGAATCACGAAAGATAGAGGAATGAAAGCTAAATAAATATTTTCAATGTCGTTGAATTTAAAATTTCAAATAGCTCACCACACTCAAAGTTTTTTGCTGTTTAATATACTCCAATCAGATTCAGCCTATCGCGCTTTTTTTAAGTGGACGCAATATGCAAGGGTTATAAAAGGACGCAATATTGATACGGAGATGTATATATATATATATATATATATATATATATATATATATATATATATATATATATAAATAAAAAGATGTTCTTGGGGATGCAGTCATATATTCAATAAAATTCTTTGACTGAAGCCGAGCTTTCGAGAATGTTTATACTCTTCTTCAGGGCAAACTACAAATCGTTACAAAATTATTTCAACAACACATTAATAGTATTATAAAAATACTTACAATCGAGAACCAAACACAGGAAAGATTTCATATCCATCAATTACAAATGTCATTATTTATATTTGTCATGGTAATACAATAAGTAAAAAAGTATCTAGATTTTGTTGATACAAATGAATATTACTGAATGATCTTTATATGTTTGTGGCTATTTGAACAAGGAGCACAATTAAATTAAAATTATTATTAAGGCAGATACAGGTTCAGTTTAAAAAAAAATGTAATTTAAGAATATTGCATAAATACTTATATATATATATACCCATACATAGACTAAATTACGTTTAATCTAGGCTTGAACTGACAGTTAAAAGAAAAAGATACATAATATTATTTAAAACTTCTATATAAGTGTAATCATATTCTCTCACAATACGAAACATATAAACATGATTATTCTGAAAGTGCACTGATACTTATTCACTCAAAAAAGGCCGATTTCTCTCACTAATCAACCTCTAAATTTTTGGGTGAAATAGATGTTTTGAAATCCTAAAACACTTTTTAATGTTCTTTCAAATATTCATAAATATTCAAAATAATATATAAAATCATATTCTCTCACAATACGACATAAGAATGAAACATTTTGAAAATCATTCACTTTTCCAGAAAACAAGCTGATATCTCTCACTAATCAGCATGCATATTTTCGAAAACATTAAATGTTGTGAAAATCTTTCATAAATAGATTATACATTTAATCTCAAATAAACATATAATGAATTTTAAGAGAATAATTATCTTTGATCAACTAAATTTCTCTCACTAATAAGTTGATCTAAATATTTCTATTGTTTATTGAAAACTAAGATTCTAAAGTTAATTACTATAAAATCAGTTAAGACCAGTCCTTCGTCTATATATAAGTACATATATCCCATACACATTAATCAATTTATAACCAATATACATATATACACATACATACATACACATATATACATACACACACATACATACATAAATACATATATAAACAAAAAATAAATATTACATGTCAAGTATAGGTACATATTACATACCTAACTATACATAAATATTTATATATATTAATTTTGAGATACATCTGGAGAAAAATTATTATAATTATCATTATATAATTTTAGAATATAAGAATAAATGGAACTTAAAATTCATTATATGTTCATTTGAGATTAAATGTATAATCTATTTATGAAAGATTTTCATAACATTTAATGTTTTCGAAAATATGCATGCTGATTAGTGAGAGATATCAGCTTGTTTTCTGGAAAAGTGAATGATTTTCAAAATGTTTCATTCTTATGTCGTATTGTGAGAGAATATGATTTTATATATTATTTTGAATATTTATGAATATTTGAAAGAACATTAAAAAGTGTTTTAGGATTTCAAAACATCTATTTCACCCAAAAATTTAGAGGTTGATTAGTGAGAGAAATCGGCCTTTTTTGAGTGAATAAGTATCAGTGCACTTTCAGAATAATCATGTTTATATGTTTCGTATTGTGAGAGAATATGATTACACTTATATAGAAGTTTTAAATAATATTATGTATCTTTTTCTTTTAACTGTCAGTTCAAGCCTAGATTAAACGTAATTTAGTCTATGTATGGGTATATATATATAAATATTTATGCAATATTCTTAAATTACATTTTTTTTTAAACTGAACCTGTATCTGCCTTAATAATAATTTTAATTTAATTGTGCTCCTTGTTCAAATAGCCACAAACATATAAAGATCATTCAGTAATATTCATTTGTATCAACAAAATCTAGATACTTTTTTACTTATTGTGTTACCATGACAAATATAAATAATGACATTTGTAATTGATGGATATGAAATCTTTCCTGTTTTTGGTTAATTTATTCTAAATTCTCGATTGTAAGTATTTTTATAATACTATTAATGTGTTGTTGAAATAATTTTGTAACGATTTGTAGTTTGCCCTGAAGAAGAGAATAAACATTCTCGAAAGCTCGGCTTCAGTCAAAGAATTTTATTGAATATATGACTGCATCCCCAAGAACATCTTTTTATTTATTATAAATCCAGTCAAGAATACAAAATCAATATATATATATATATATATATATTGTTCATTAAATTATTAAGTATAATTATAACCTTTTGAATGTCAACTAGAAATTCACCTTTATTATTTCATCATCAGCAATATAAGAACAAAGACTATTCATAAACGATTCCCGAGTAATAGAAACCATCCTTGAAGTCAGCAGCTTCATCGTTCATTGTTAGTTATTTGTTGTCCTCTAAATATCCAACTTAGTGTCTCCTATAATATTACATTATTTTATATTCTATTTATCAGTTATTTTATATTAATCCTTTGTATTGTATCTATTGATAATTTTGCTGAATTAACATTTATCTTTTATAAATAGAATGACTTTAGGCAGTTAAAAACACTTGTGAATTTGAATTCATACAGTCACTTTGTCAGTAGTTAGTATTTTTGGCACAGTCAGTAGGATAACTCAACGTGGTAAATATATATATATATAAATAAAAATATGTTCTTAGGGATGCATTCATATATCCAATAAAATTCTTTGACTGAAGCCGAGCTTTCGAGAATGTTTATTCTCTTCATCAGGGCAAAAATTGTGAATTTAGATTTAGCCAAAAACAGGAAAGATTTCGAATACAAAATCAATATATATATATATATATATATATATATATATATATATATATATATATATATATATATATATACAGCGAGGTAAGATAATAGGGAAACCGTGAACACTACGATACGACTTCGGAAAAAAAAATCTAGAGAAATCGGCCTAAATAAATTCAGAAAATATTTTCAAGTTTCTAAAAAGGCCGCTAGGTGGCGTAATTACCAGGGTATAAATAGAAATGTAACTTTTCTCAAAAAACGATATATTAACGTATTGTTTTAGTACCGGAAATAAAAGTTCATGACTTTTCGCGTAATTTTGGTCCATACACTTTTTCCGTATTTTTTATTATAAGGGTGGGGGGAGCTGGGAAACAGTACTTTCTTAAACCGCTGTAATCTCCTAGACACGTTATCCAAATCTAATGAGTTTAGTCTTGTTTGAAAGATAAATCGACGCTTCTTTCAAAAATAATGTCGGATGTGTTCGCAAGTTCACAACTTTACTCCTAGAGGGTGCTGATAAGCCAATATTCAGTTTACATCTTTTTTTGTAAAAAAAATATATGGAACGATACATTTTCTTTATTATTGGTATTAAAAGCCACATGATTAGCTACATTTTGGCCTAAACCGCGACTCCGTATCGTTTTTGAGTTATTGTTAAATTGATATATTTGTTTTATTAAGATATTAATAATCATTATCACTACCTATTCAAAGATATCAGTTAATTATTGCTTATTCAAATTCAAATATTCAAATAGCTAACATAGCGGAATCTGAAGCGCTGTGAAGACGCTTTCAAAGAAAAGCAATTTAAATGTTGCCAAACTAAGTTTAATAAAAACATCGCGTGCATCAATTGTGGAGACATTTATCATCTCTCTTGTGCAATAAGGAGTAATCTAGAATGTGTTAAAATTTGTGATTCAAGAATTATCTGCTGTAACTGCCAAGCTGATAGCGCAATACCTGATACAGGTGGGACAGTTTATTACTTGAAGATAATCTACTATTGAAACGAAACAACATTCTGCTGGAAGAAAAAATAAGTAATGAGCAAAAAATCCAAGAAATAAATGAAAATCTCTCTATTACAACTGAACAGAAAAAATCATTCAATGAAGCTAAAAATCCACAAGGAGAAAAGAATGTGCCATTCCCAGAATCAGCTGGTGAGCAGAAAGGACAAACAGAAATAATGAATGAATTGATTTATGCAGTACGAAATTATCCTACAAATTAGAAGACAAATTAAGGTTTTACTAGTGTGAGTTATAAGAAAAAAGTCAAACCACCAATAAAACCAAAGAAAAAACTTGGAGACAAGGATACCCCAAACGATTTTGGTACCAAGAGAAAAGTCTGGCTTTATTTGTATCGAATTAAGCGTCATGTTACTTCAGAAAAAATCAGAAGATACAATCTGGATCAAGATACTTTCAAGAATGCTGAGGTTTGACAATGACCTCAGGAATTGCCAACCGATGAATCACAGAACAAATGTTTTATGTTTGGAATCGATTTCACTCATAAAAAAGCCAAACACATGGCCAAAATTCGTGGCGTACAAGACGTTTGATTTCAGAAAATATAATCACTATCACCAGCAAAATGAGGATTTTTAGAAAACTTTCAAACTATATCTGCAGCTAATAACATAAAAGCTGTCAGAAGAAGTGATAAAAATTTCAATATCTTGAACCAAAACATAAATAAGGCATTAGGTCATAATACTACCAATGAAAATCTCATAATTGCTAACTCTAACACACAAGATGGTTTTGCAAATAAATTGGATGATCTCAACATTGTAATGCAAACTCATAAAGCAAAAATTTTATGCATCAGTGAACATTGGCTCAAAAGTGAAGAGTTAAAGGTGACATCAATAAATAATATGAAACTTATATCATATTTCTCTATTGCATATGCAACGGGGAGGCGTTTGCTTATTTGCAGACAACGATATGTGTATGGAACATATGGTAATTAACACATGTGTAGAAGGAGAATTTGAAGCCTGTGGAGCCAAGATGAAACTTCCGTATGTGAATCAATATATATATTTTATTGTTGTTTATAGACCTCCTAATCATCACAACTTAAATAATTTCTTATATAAACTTGCATTATTGTATAGTATCTACCGAAAAGGTGATACTTATATTATTTGCGGTGATATTAATGTAGATTTTTTAGTAAATAGTAATAAGAAACAAAACATTTTAAATATGTTAGGTGAATATGGCATTAAAAATCATATCAATGAGGCTACAAGAATAACATCTACAACTGCAACCTGTATAGATAACGTTTTCTCAAACACAGATGAGTTTATTACGAGTGTGAGTCACGCTTTTTTCTCAGACCCCACTTATCAGGTATGTTTGTTTAATAATTCACAAAAAGAGTAAACTAGTCAACACATGGAAAGAAGGCAATTTAGTGACTCTAGTATCCAAGATTTTCAGTACTTCTCATCAAAAGAAAATTGGAACTAAATGTACCTTATTTCAGACTTCCATGAACAATTTTCCATATTTAATCATAATTTTCTCTATTATTATGAGTGTGCGTTTCCAATTAAAAAAAAAGAAGAATAAACACAACAGAAAAAAGTGGTACACTCCAGAAATCAAGCAAATGCATGCCCTTCTTAGGGAAATGTGTAGGTTAAGTAAAGATCTAATTATAATAAGTGTATAATAGATAAAGCACCTACAAGTTTCTTTTTAACACCAACAACACCTGAAGAAATTTTATCAATAATAAGAAAAACTACTGCCAAATCTACACCTGGGCCAGATGATATTGATGGCAGAGCGATCAGATCAGTTGCCACACTCATTGCTGAACCACTGTGTCACCTGATAAATATGTAATTTTCACAATCTAAAGGGATTCCAGTTTTTAAGAATAAGGGATCCACTAAATATATAAAAAATTATAGATTAATTTGTATCCAAAATCAGTTTTCTAAATGTTATGTATTCAGACTTATGTCCTGAATAAAAGACTACTTTTATAAAAATGTTTTATAAAGTCTCACGTGGCGTTCACTCTCTGACGCCGTTACATTCTTATTATTGACATTTACCAAAAACTCAACTTTTGAGTCAGCATACTGTCAACGACTAACAAATTACTTGGAGTGGTTTAAATTGCTTACTGATGTACAACATGATTCTAGAGAGAAAAAATCCACTATAACTGCTATTCATGATACACTAGAATTTGTGTACAAACCACTCAATAGTAAAGAAAATACAGTATATTTGTTCTACGATTTAAGCCGTGCATTTGATACGATCGACCGGGATGTTTTGCTGCTCAAGCTAGAGGCTGTCGGTGTGCGTGGGGAACCTCTTGACCTCAGTTTTTGATAAAACAAAATCACAAATAAGAAAATCTAACTTAGGAGTACCTCAGGGCTCAATTTTAGGACCCCTGTTCTTTATAATATCCACATCTGATATAAAAAAATGGTGCAAATATCCTGATAAAGTTATAATATATGTGGATGATACTAATATTTTGATGGTAAACATTGACACTAAACAATTAATTACAGATAGTAATAAGGCTTCTAGTGAGTTTCAGGAATATTGTTATCAGAATGGTTTGCAATTGAATGTTACAAAAACATTTTTTGAGTTCCTAATCAACATCGATACGTATCGGTCGTGTACAGCGTCCTGTCTATCGAGTGTTGCTTACAGTACTTTGCGTGAGTGTGTTCCATATGTTCTGGTGCCAAACAACCAATAATTGTATTGAATATTTTGGATATCTTTCGTCCACATAGGCGTGCTACCTTTATTTACATTTTGGAACACCTGCAGTTATAGTGAGCTTATATTTTTTAATTTATTCTATTTACTCGAACAACACTGCATTAGTTAGTGAAAGAAAAATAAACATCCCACGCACGGTGATGGTAGCTTGGTATTGCAACAATGTCTGAAAATAACAATAGGGGCACTTCTGACTACAGGGGTCCTCAAATAACATCTCCTAACTCTTCAACCAATTTTCAACCTAATACGTACTCCAATATTGTCAGTCAAGGCAAAATTACCCAATTCCCAACCGAAGAGCAGGCCATCATTTTCCCTACCATCGATGGAGTCAAGCTTCAGGACTACATAGTCGCCCTTGGATCAATTACTCAACCTAAACATATACTGTTCACATCGAAAATATCAAATAATCGTATATGTGTATATCTGTCGAGTAAAGACATAGTCGATAAGTTTCTATCAGAACATGGAGAAATTCAAGTGAATAACCATATCATAAGAGCACGCAGACTCATCTCCCCAGCGGTACGAGTCGTATTATCTAACGTATGCCCGATGATTCCACATGATATCATAGAAAAAACCCTGAGAAACCATGGATTAACTCTTTTATCACCTATATCATTTCTACGAGCTGGAATAAACAACCCAGAATATAGCCACGTACTTAGTTTCCGTCGACAAACCTACATAAATCCCAATGAAAACATTCCCGTTCCAGAATCAATTTCATTAATTTCGATAATACCCAATACCGAATATTTCTTTCCGAAGATAACCTGAGCTGCTACAGATGTAAAAAAATAGGACACCTTGCATCCGTATGTCCTGAACTAGAAAAAACAGCCGAACCACAAGAATTAAATAAAATCGATGAAATAATCTCCCAACAAATTCCAGAATCAAATAATACAGAACAAGAAATACCACCCCTCAACCTATATCCCGCTACCGACAAGCGAAACTCATCAGAAATAGTTACTCCTTCACCTGAAAACCCTACAACTGAACCTTTTTTCACGAATCCCAAACCTATCACAAAAAGAGTCAAATGCAACCTTCCTGAATCGATTAACTCATGTGAACAAATGATATCACCTACAAAAAAAACTATCGAAGAAGCAAATCCCCCTTTCCCATTAAGTTTTGATCAGCTCATCAGCTTCCTGGACAACAGCTTTGGCTCTCCGGACCCCCTATCGATTGCCAAAGAACACACGAAAGATATACACGGGCTACTAGACATGCTCTCGAAAATCCACCCCTCTATTGTAGAGAGAGGAATCAAATCAAGAATAACTAGAATAAAAAAGAAAATTATCCACCAGTTGCAGAAAGAGTTTGAAACAAACTCTAATACATCCTCCTAAAAACATACGCAATGTTCATTCTACAATGGAATCTTAATGGGTTGTACACCCATCTGGAAATGCTACAAAAACTAATTAATGAAATAAACCCATTAATTTTATGTCTTCAGGAAACAGATTTCCGGGATAGTAAAACCTACCAACTAAAAAACTATTCAGCTCACCATAAAATTCGACAAGACCAAGTTAAGACCAGTAGAGGAGTATCAATCTATATGGTTAAGTCTATCCATGCTGAGAAAATACAACTGCACACAAACTTAGAAGCTGTAGCAATATCTATCAAAGGCCCAGTTAATATTAATCTGTGCAACATCTATATCCCACCAAACACCAATATAGATGAACAGAGCATCAATGACCTATTCAAAAAGATCTCAAAACCACGTATCATACTTGGTGACTTTCACTCTCACAATGAGTCATGGGGAAGTAATACCACCAACACAAGGGGTCGATCACTGGAAAATGTCATCAACTTAGCAAATTTGATGATACTGAACAACGGGGCAAATACTAGGTACAACTCCTTCTCTGGCAATCATTCAGCTCTCGACCTGACCTTGTGTGATCCTACATTAACTCCCTTACTGACTTGGCAAGTCTTGCCGGTCCTCTATGATAGCGACCACTTCCCAATACTCATAGAACACAATAGAGTATGTACAACCGCACCACAGAGATGGAAACTATACACTGCTGACTGGACTTTATTCAGCAACCTAGTAGAAAACAATACACCCAATGAAATCGAAGATGAGGCGCATATAAATGAAATTATCAACCATTTTACGCACATAATAGTAGAAGCAGGCGCACAAGCAATAGGTAAAACAACACCAATAGTTGGACAACAACCGGTTCCTTGGTGGAACAAAAAATGTGAGAAAGCAATCAAACAGACGAAACATGCTTTCAACCGATTGAAGAAACAAACCACATTAGAAAACCTCTTAGAATTCAAGAAACTTCGCGCACAATCAAAGTTTATAATTAAAAGAAGTAAAAAGGAGCCGAAATTACGTGTCCACTATCAATAGTTCCACCACTATGACGGATATATGGAACAAAATTAAAAAACTCAAAGGAAGGGTAAATCTTACCGACCAATAACATCACTTGAATATGAAGGGAAAACCATAACAAATAGTGGAGAAATCTCCAATTTACTAGGAAATGTATTTCAAGATCTATCTAGTGATGACAACTATCAACCTTAATTTCGTGAATACAAAACAACAATAGAAAAAGAACCAATAATTATTTTAGAAACTCCTCAAAACCCCCTCAATGCAAAGATAACTCTTATCGAACTGGAAGATGCAATTAACAACACCAGGAACTCTTCCCCTGTTCCCGATGATATTCCGTATAGCCTACGCACCCATCTACCAAAAGCTGCTTTAATGTACCTCCTACAGATTTACAATTTTATTTTCACAAAGGGATCTCTTCCCGATAACTGGAAAACAGCGACAATAGTTCCAATCTTAAAACCAAGTAAACCAAAAACTAACGCCCAATCATACCGACCAATCTCTCTCACGAATACTATGTGTAAGATACTTGAAAAACTTTTGAATACAAGATTACAATTTTATCTAGAAATGAATAGTCTGCTGATACCCCAACAGAGTGGATTCCGTAAAAATCGTTCTACAACGGACAATATAATCAACCTCGAGTCAAGTGTCCTCGAAGCTTTTGCTACGAAGAGAAATGTTATCGCAATATATTTCGATATATGCAGAGCATATGATTCAGCTTGGAGACATAACATACTAAAAAAAACTGAAAACTTGGGGAAAAACTTTTTAACATTTGTCTCAAATTTTTTGAGCAACCACTCCTTCTGCGTGAGAGTTAACAACACGCTGTTAGATGAAATGGTACAACAAAACGGTACTCCACAAGGATCAATACTATTCCTTATTGCAATTAATGATATTTTGGAGGGTATCGAAGCTCCTGTTAAAGGTAATTTATATGCTGATGATCTCGTGATACATGTTAGCAGCAACAACACAATCTCTGCAACTAAACTTCTTCAAAAAGCTATCACAAAACTAGAAGAATGGTCCAACCAGTCAGGATTCACCTTCTCAAATACAAAAACTAAATGTATGCTATTCAGTAAACGTTCGCCTACAATATATCCGACCCTAGAACTATATGGTGTACAGCTAGAATTTCTGAGACAATTCAAGTTTCTTGGGATAATATTCGATGAAAAACTGAAATGGGATGCTCATATTCGTCAACTCAAGTTGCACTGCCAGAGTGGGATCAATTTACAGAAGACATTATCCAGTCACACCTGGGGTGCGGACAGTACCACCCTAACCAGAGTCTATAGATCCCTCATGAGATCAAAAATAGACTACGGCTCAATGAGTTACACAACAGCAGCAAAACCCCTCCTAAAACAATTAGACACTTTAGCTAACACAGCTCTAAGACTTGGGGGAGCTTTCCGAATTACCCCAGTGGAGAGTATCTATGTCGAAGCAAACGAACCACCACTGGAATTGAGACGGCAATATCTGAGCCTAACATACGCAGCCAAAATATCAGCGGACAAAAAACACCCAACTTATCAACACACATTCTGGAACGTGAACCGTGGAAGTGCTCTTCCACAGAACACCAACACTAAAAAACCTTTCAAACTACGAGTGAACAATAATTCTGGCTTCTCTTTTGAGAATGTATTTGCCACTCACGAAGAAATCCCACCACCCTGGCTAGTACAAATACCTCCTGTAATACCTCACTCACATTATTCCTTAAGTCTACTACCCCTAACCCCGAACTACTTAAAAAAATCCATGATATAGAAACTAAGTACAGAGGCTACAACACTATCTACACAGATGCCTCTAAGACACATGAAGGCGGACGAGTAGGTGAATCAGTTATTTCAGGAGGCACTATCCATAAATACAGTATGCCTCCAGAAACCACAATATATACAGGAGAACTATACGCTATACCGGAAGTCATTAAATTCAGCATAACCACTATCGCCAAAGACACTGTAATTTTTACAGACTCTTTGAGCTCTGTGCAGGGCATCAAACAATTGTACCCCAAACATCCAATTTTGAAAAATATCAAAACACACCTGTACGAGCTGAAAATCCAAGGGAAAAACATCGAAGTGGTCTGGATACCATCCCACATAGGCATTCCCGGTAATGAAAAGGCAGACATAGCCGCAAAAAATGCCAGTGTGGACCCAACCTCCAAAATCATAACAAAAATCCCATACACTGATCTGAAGCATAGTATAAAAGTGTATATACAGAATCTCTGGAAGGAGAGATGGCATGGATAAGAAAACAATAAGTTACTGAAAATCAACCCCAACTTGGTGCCAATAGCATACCACGGGCTAAGAAGAAAAACCCAAGTGATCCTCACCAGGCTCCGCACTGGACATACCAAATTAACACACCAATACCTCCTCCAACAAGATGAGCCTAAAAGATGCGAAATGTGCGAGACTATTCTGAGTGAGGAACACATCTTCCTGGATTGCCCATCATACCAGAGACATAGGGAAGATACTGGCCTACCCTGTGACCTACGTACTATCCTCAATGATATACAGAACATAGATAAAATTTTATTTTTTTTGAAAAATATAAATGTATTTCATGATATTTAAAATGTATAGAACCCCGCTAATAACCTGAATAGTTGATGCGGATAAACATGAATAAAAAAAACATATTTTATGCGGTTTATACCAAGAAATGTTACGGCAGATCATAATTTCTTCCTGCACATCAATAGCAAATCAATTGAAGCTACAGAAACGATAAAATTTCTAGGGGTTATTCTTGACCAAAAATTAACATGGATGGCTCATATAACAACTATATGCTCCAGACTGAGCATATGTTGTAAGGCATCTCAGATACTCTGTTTCATTTGATGTACTGAAACTAATATATTATGGGCTTGTTCAGTCAATATTGCAATATGGACTAGTATTCTGGGGCTGCTCTCCACACGCTGATAAGGCTTTCAAAGCACAGAAGAAAATTCTAAGAGCAATATTCCATGTCCATCCATTGTAAAAATTTAAAGACCTATTTAAAAAATCACAAATACTAACATTACCTAGTTTTTATATATATATATTTCATGTCATTACCTATATCAAAGAAAATGAAAACAGGTTAAAAAACGAAGACTTGCACCCGCATCATACACGGCTAAAAGAAAATATTCACCAAAGTTATTCACGCCTAAAAATTTGCCAGAACTCGCCTAACTACATAGGAGTTAAACTATATAATAAATTCAAATGTATCTGTAATAAACGATACTCCTGTGATATATCTAATATGTCCTTCCGCAGCAAACTCAAAAATTTTCTGACGGGCCAAGTATTTTATAGTATAGATAATTTTCTCAATTTTTAAATTGTATATTTATACACCAATTTTGACTGGTCCGATAAAAATGCAGCTGTCTTTCATCTTACTTGATTGAATGTATATGTATTTTTTTGTGGTGAATAAATTGATTTGATTTGAGCACTGAGTAAAAAAATAATATAACTATTCCTTTAGGTTCTTTAATCATAATATCCCTAAAAATGTTGATAGCTGCGCAGTTTTACTTTGCCTAGAGACCATTGGATTATTTTTATTCGTTCTCAAGTTAACATAAAATTAATTCTTAATAAAACAATAGTAGGGACTATAGAAACAAATGGTTATTTGATCTAGAAAAAAAAGAAAAAACATAATTATCTATTTAAGCAATATTAGAGGATTAACAACGTAAAATAAAAAAAAATAATTATTTAAGTGAATTAATAATTTTAATAATATGGACATGAAACTACCGTCAACTTCGGCTGTCAGGCATAACATTAAAAATGTGGGACAATTTTTGTTTGTTTGTGAATGTGTACTCTGTGTGCTTCTCTTACTTAAGATTCCACCGCACGCAACGGCTCATAACAAAAAGTAATGATAAAAAATATCTGCTGGTATTTCGAATTTGCTATTTTCCAACAAAAACAGAAAAACATTTTTATTTATTTTCTGTCTAATCGGTCTATCAGTATTTTTGCTTCGTTTGAGATTACATTTTAAAAAAATTCAAAAACGAGTAAAGATATCGAGTCGAAGTTTTCGTCAAAGTGTAGCTATTCATATGGCTTTAAATACCAATAATAGAAAAATGTATCGTGCCATTTATTTTTTTTACGAAAAACGATGAAAACTGAATATTGGTAATTCAGTGCCCTCAAGGAGTAGAAGTGTGAATTTGCGAACACATCCGACATTATCTTTGAAATAAGCGTCGATTCACTTTCAAACAAGACAAAACTCGTTAAATTTGGATAACGCGTCTAGGAGATTACAGCGGATTAAGAAAGTACTGTTTCACAGCTCCCCCCACCCTTATAATCAAAAATACAGAAAAAGTATGAGAACCAAAATAATACCATTGTAATTACGCCACCTAGCGGCCCTTTCAGAAACTTGAAAATATTTCAGCTGGATTCCTTCTAGCCGATTTCCTCAAGATTTTTTTTTCCCGAAGTCGTAGGGTTCTCGGTTTCCCTGTTATCCTACCTCGCTGATCTTACTGGGATACCCCGGTATATACAGGGTGGTCCTCCGGGAAAAACTGTGGGCAAACTATAACTACAAACAGTCTAAAAATATGATGACATACTAATGTCACTGGGGGACATACGTTCAAAATATTTTCATGTTTGTCGCATTTCCGGTTATACCGGAAGTAGATGCTTACTTTGTTATTTTAAATAGAATACCCTGTATATTAACACATGTCTTGTATAATTTTGAAAATATTTCATGTATAATGTCTTAGTCTAACCGTTTTTGACATATTTCATATTTCAAGTCAAAAATTAAGTTTAAAGTCCAAAATGTAATTATCAATATTTCCTATGAAGAAGCCTTCAATATTTAATTTTGGCTGATTCTGTTGTAGAAGAAGATGTACTTTATCAGTACTCTTATGATATTTTGATAATTATTTCTACCGAGTGATCAAAAAAGGATCTTGAAAACTAGATCCAAAAAAACGCCAAAAGTCATTTTTGTCAAATGGAAACATCATTTTTATCATTCTATTGCATTAAGCTGTAAAAATAAGGGGTAATTTGTATAAGGTTGTCTATACCAAAAATTAGTTGTTTTTTTGAATAATTGACATTTTTTTATTTTTTTTAGTAAAAATGCTACATATAATTTAAAGTTGTGTTAAAAGTTGGCCATGACTGCAATGATAATAATAATTGTCAATAAAAGTCAAACAAGTGTCATATAAAGTAAAAGTACTTGTCATTTGCAAATTTTGAGTAATAATCATGCCGCGAAGACTTAATTATACAAATGAAGATTAATTGATTTTATTTATTATTTATGGAGAAAGTGAAAGAGTTATTTCAAGGACATGTAATAGATTTGCAACGTGACATTCACAGAAACAGAAACTAATACTAAAGTCTGTAAAGAAAATTATAGAAAACTCCAAGAACTTTGGAACTATAAAGCGTAAGGCACGTAGAAAGTGACCAATTTTTAACAATGAAAATATTGAAATCGTTATTTTTGGAATAACTTGCAGATTTTCATTTTTCTATGTAAAAATTCAAGAAAATATTATAGTAAATGTTCAAACTGATGCCCTTGTACATCCATAAATTTCTCCCACCTAAGCAGGAACAGTTCATGGGTGGCTTTTCTTATAGATTGCGGATTTAGATCTTCAAAGGCTGTTCTGACTCGTCGCATGCAGTCCCCTATGGTGGTTAAAACGGTGTTATACACTTTATTTTTGACTGCTCCCCAAATAAAAAATCGAGTACTGATAGGTCGGGGGATCGACGGGGCCAAAGAAGTGGTCCATTATTGGCTATCCATTGATCATTAAAAAATCTTTGCAGATTGCTGACTAAATGACCATTATGTGGAGGCGCCCCGTCATGTTGATAATAAATAATAATAAATAAAAGTTTATATTCAGCCAGCGGCAAGTTGTCTAAATAGTTCACTTCAAAATCACTCAAGATGTTGAGATAGCGCTCACCTGTAAGTTAAAAACCGTACTTCTCATCAAGAATGCTTAAAAATTAGCGAACTTACCATTTAGATTTTCTTGATAGAATTCAAGGGCAACGACGCCGTCGTTTGTTATGACACAATAACCGCTAAACTGCCAGGATTCTTGAAAATTTTGTTCTCTAAATGGATGTATTTTGTGTATTTGAATCACTCCAATAATGGGAATTGCGTCAATTAAACACCCCATTTTTTGTGAATTTAGCTTCGTCTGACCAAGATTTAGATTAGATTTAGATTTAAGAGGGGGTTACATTGCACTGCGACCATAAGGTCTATTGTGCCCCCTACCTGAGTTGCACTCGCCTACACGCGGTCTACAACTCGCCTTCCAGTTCCAGAGTTCTAATGAACTCCAGTATCTGGGTTAGCTTCAAGGAGGATACTTCCTCACTACTGCAGTTTGCTAGTCCAAGGCACTGTTTGCGTTGGCTAGCAATGGCATTCCGTCACCAGGTGATCCGGAGTTTCCTCCTCTTCCCCGCAGAATCTGCACTCGTCATCCTCTGCTAGACCTAATCTCATTAGATTCTTCTTGAGACGACAGTGTCCTGTAAGAAATCCAGTGAGTAGGTATAGCTTGTTCTTGCTGAGATCCAAATACCTTTTGGATCTTGCAATATCAAAGTTTTTTAGAAACTTTTTGGAATGATCCAATCCAGGGGTATCTCGCAAGAGTGTTTCTCTTACGGTTTTTTCCTTCTCCAGAAACTCCTTCTTGTATGTGCTTTTATCTGTTCCACAGAAGGGTTCTGGGCCAGTAAATGGAGTTTGTGCTCCTTTCCTGGCAAGTGTGTTGGCCTCCTCGTTGCCTTTGATTCCCGAGTGGCCGGGAACCCAGACTAAGTAGACCCTGTTGTTCTTGCCTAGCTCATTGAGCTTCCTTAGGCACTCCCATACCATTTTAGATTCAATGGTATGACAGTTCAGTGCTTTAATTGCAGCTTGACTATCAGAATGTATTGCAATGTCACAATTCTGATAGTTTCTTTCAAGGTTCACCTCCACGCATCTCTCAATTGCAAGCAATTCTGCTTGAAAGACGGTTAGGCAGCGGCCTAGCGCAAGTGAGCATTTGGTGCGATTCCCAAACACTCCAGCGCCTGTCCCCGCCGTGGTCTTAGAACCATCAGTGTACCATTTAATGGTATTCTTTTTGAGAGCTTGGGTTGTGAGTCCCCTGTCCCAATCTTCTCTGCTACTTAGCACCGTGGTGAAAGTTCTCTCGATGCTAATTTTCTTTGTCATTACATCACTGGGAAGGTTTGCTGATGGGATGTGTTTGGACATAGAGGACCAAGCTCTCTGATTCCGAATTCACACAATGTCTGTACCTTCGCTAGATAGTCTTAGAATGGCCTCATGGGCCAATCTATCTATCACTAGATGGAGAGGTGTGAGATCTGTGATGATCTCTAGTGCCCTGGTCGGGAAAGTTCTCATGGCTCCAGTGATACATACACAGGCTAGTGTTTGTATTCTATCGAGGGTTTTCCTCGTATTGCTCTGACTTGCCTTGCCATGCCAGGCTATTGACCCATATATTATCGGTCTTACAATCATGATGTATATCCATCGCAGTATTTTTGGGTTACATCCCCAAGTCTTACCAGTCAGATTTCTGCACGCCATTAAGGCCTTTATTGCTTTGCTAGCAGTAGCCTCAATATGCTTATTCCACAGAAGCTTGCTATCTAGTGTTAATCCCAGATATTTGACTTCAGCCTTCCAGCTTATTATGTCTCCACTCAAAGTGAGAGGTTTCATAGCTGGAAGTTTCCTTTTCCTGGTAAATGGAATAATTGTGGTCTTGGATGGGTTTATGCTAAGCCCCACTGACAAGCACCATTGCTCAATAGTTCTGAGGCCCTTCTGCAATAATTCGCATAGGGTGTTCGCGAATTTTCCTCGCACTATTAGGACTATGTCGTCGGCATAGCCTATACATGTGAAGCCAAGCTCCGTGAGTTTGTGGAGTAACTCGTCCGACCAAATAATCTTATCATAAAAAAAAATTATCTTGCGAACGAAGTAGAATAAATTCACAGAACTCTATTCGTCGTGGGAAATCAGTCTCTTTCAAATGCTGAACTATTGAAAATGCGTGTGGATGATACTTGTGTTTCAATCAAATCCTTAGAACTGATGATTTAGATAGTCCTGATTTGAATGCTACTTGCCTTGTAGAGATTGTTGGAAATGCAGCAAAATATCTCAGAATTGCTATTTCAATATTTTCATCGTTAACAAATGGTTTATTTCTACGTACTTTAGGCTCTATAGTTCCAATGTTCTTGAAGTTTTCTATAATTTTCTCAACAGATCTTGGTGTTGGTTTCTGTTTCTGTGGATATCGCGTTGCAAATATATTACATGTTCTTGAAATAACTATCACATTCTCCATAAATAATAAATAAATTCAAATAATCTTCATTTGTATAATTAAGTCTACGCGGCATGATTATTACTCAAAATTTGCAAATAACAAGTACTTTGACTTTATACGACACTTGTTTGACTTTTATTGACAATTATTATTATCAATGCCGTCATGGCCAACTTTTAACACAACTTTAAACTATGTGTAGCATTTTTACTCAGAAAAATTAAAAAATGTCAATTATTTGAAAAACTACAATTTTTTGGTATAGCCACCCTTATACAAAGTACCCCTTATTTTTACAGCTTAATACAATAGAATGATAAAAAATGAGTGCTTTTTTTGGATCTACTTTTCAAGTTCCTTTTTTGATCACTCTGTAGAAATAATTATCAAAATATCATAAAAATACTGATAAAGTAGATCTTCTACAAAAAAATCATGCCAAATTAAATATTAATGGCTTCCTCATAAGAAACATTGATGAATTATGTTTTGGACTTTAAACTTAATTTTTGACATAAAATTAGCAATATGTCAAAATCGGTTAGACTTAGGTATAGGACATTATACATGAAATATTTTCAAAATTATACAAGAAATCTAAAAATGTGGTAATATAAATGGTATTCTATTTAAAACAACAAAGTTAGCATCTACTTCCAGTATAACCGGAAATGCGACAAACATGAAAATATTTTAGACGTATGTCTCTCAGTGACATTAGTATGTCACCATATTTTTAGATTGTTTGTAGTTATAGTTTGCCCACAATCGATCGATGTCTTTCCCGGAGAACCACCCTGTATATATATAACTTGATAAATTAATTGGGAAATACTGCTTGTAAGGTAAATAAGAGAACTTTTTTAACTTAATCCGAGCTTTCGGAATTTATTAATTCCATCTGCAGAGAAACTAAAATATACATTAACATTTTTTTTCCTTATATACTAATGTTACATAATATTTTGGAACTTACGTTAGTGAGGGTATATACCTATGATGATGACATTGACGTTAAAATTTTACAATAAAAGACACGAATGAACATATAACAAACAATAAATATCATTGAATGATCAAAACACAATCAAATTAAAATATAAAATTCCACCTTTTGTTTACAACTATTTTATTGTCATACTTCCAAGATTAGGATTTGACAGACAGATGTATTGCTGTTCATCTATGTTTCATTATTATTAATATCATTAGGTGATAATAAATATGAATATACTTCACTAAGGTGACTAATATCCGTTTTCTTATTGATAGCATTAACAGTCTTATCTTGGTAAATGAATGCCATTTCAAGGAAACATCGCCGTCTCTGATTCTTTTCGACTGCAAGAATTTTAGCGGAATCATAATCCATTTTGTGTTTTAGTGAATTGACATATTGCCCTAGAGTACACCTATAAGGGTATAATATGCTATCACTTTTGTGGGATGTAATTCTGTCTTTCAGTTGTCTAGAAGTCTGGCCTATGTATCTCTTGTCACAATCCTGGCATGCGATACAATAAATAACATTAGGCTGGGACATGCAAGAGATCTTTTAATTTTGAAAACACCGTATTAATTGATAAGACCGTTTTGTTGGAAGTTCTTATACCACTTATGCCTTTGAAAATTTTTGTGAGCTTCGGTGTGATGTTATGTATGTAGGGTGGGATAGCAAATATTGGTGTCAAGAAATTAACAGCGTCAGATATGTTAGTATTAGTTTCATCTAATGAGCTACTGTACAAAATTTTCTTTACTAATGACGTTGGATAAGAGTTATCAGTGAAAAGCTTAAACAAAATTTTAAGATTCTTTTGATGAAATCGAGAATCTGAGATTCCTCCATTTGTTTAAATAAGTTAATTTTAGTTCTGTAGCTGTGATACGACTGAAAATTGATGAATCTACCTGATGCCATTGACTTTCTATGCCAATTAATGTAAATTGTGTTGTCCATCATATTATGTTTAAATTGTACATTTTTTCTAATTGTTACGGTTTTCGAGTTACAGCAATGGTAATGACTGAAATATGTTTATTTCAGCTATGTGGAGTGGTCTATTTTTTGTGAAAATTGGAAATATGAAACGGCCAAATGAAAGAAGAGATTATATGTAGCAACATTAGTAGTACCTATAACCCACGTATATTCTTTGCCTGTACTTGTAATTATTCAGAAATCTCAAAACATGGCGGCGGAAATACGCATATTTCAGATTTTACCACTGCCTTATATCGAAAACCGCAACTTTATAAAAAAATTCTCAATTTAAATGCTGCTAAAAATAATCTGGTCTTTAATTTGACCTTTCCAGATTTTCAATTTTCGAAAGAAGTTGCCTCCTTCACATAGGACACATATTCCAGATTTTAACATTGCTGTAACACCAAAGCCGTAACTCTTTTGAAAAAATGTTCATATTAAACGTTTCCGGATATTGTCGTATCTTTAATTTTGCCGTATCAGATTTTCGAGAGAAATTGCCTCCTCCGGGAGCGGTTTTTGGAGGGAAGGAGTTTTCATAAATATGGGACCATTTCTTACGTCTCCTCTTTCAAATAAATCAAAAATTATCAAAATCGGAGAAAGTTTAAACTTAATACTATCTCTTCTAAATTCATAACTTTTTACAAAACTAATGCCTAAAATATAAATTTATGAAGTGTCCTTGAACTAGATATGTATTTTTAGAAGATTCGAAAAAAATAGGCTCTCAGAAAAATATATAGACACGAGAATAACCTTTTAGTTGTAAATACTTATGTTATCTTCGAATGCACAGCACACTAGAAATGACTTCGACTGCGATCAATTTTGACTGTCTGTGGTCTACATATTTTGATTACCATATTGAAAAAAAATCCATAGTCTAAGTTATATATTTATTGAACATATATATTCAAAGCTTGCAGTTCCACACTTCCTTCTAAGAAATACTCATTTTTGTAATATCTCCAGATCATCGACTACAATTCCATATTTCCCTATCGAGCACAACAAACATTTTGGGACGATTAAAATGGAACAGAACAATCTATTTTACCATGGGCATTGAAAAGCGTTTGCAATTGTTGAACTTTCTAGATCTTCCATTACTAGTTGAGCAACTACACTTGAGATGGATGCACCCATGGCACATCCTTCGATTTGTTTGTAGAAATTGTAATTATATGTGAAATATGTGGATGTGAGGGTGTATTCTATTACGGTTAAAAATTCCTCTAAAGGTAGCATTGTGTGTTGATGAATTTTGTTCCATTTTTTTGTTATTATTTTCTTTGCTAGGGTGATCGGAATATTTGTGTATAATGAGATAACATCTAATGAAATGAGGATGTGGTCGTTCAGAATGTTGTAATTTTTTATAAGGTCTCGGAGATGCCAAGAATCTTTCACGTACTGTGGGTTTTTCCAGTTATGTTAGTGAGTATTTTTGCTAAATATTTCGATGGTGCTTCAAATGGTGATTGTATACAGGATATAATAGGAAGTAATGGAATGTTGTCTTTATGCAATTTTGGTAACCCATATATGGAGGGAGGGTGTGTATCATTAAATTAGAGGCTTCAGTTTTGGATAAGTATTTACTTTTCTCCCATTTTTTTATGAGGTCATTATTTTTGTCTTGCATTTTGTTTGTTGGATCTGTTTTAAGCATACTATATGTATTGGTGTCTGATAGTAGGTTCTCAATTTTTTGGTTGTATTCGGTTTTATCCATGATAACAGTTTTATTTGTTTTATCAGGTTTGAGGATAACGATTTGTGGATGGTTTTTTATAAAGGCTTTTTTTCAATTTTTCATTTATTACGGCTTGTTCGAAAGATAGTTTCACTCCTCTCTTTTTATTATGGTTGGTAAGAATGTTGCACACTTTGGATCTTATTTCATTTTTTTCATTGTCTGATAGTTGGTGTAAGTCGACACTACTAATTACATCATGTGTAGGTGTGTGGTTGAGCTTGCAAGGAGGAGCAATGTTTGGACCAGGGCTAGGATTTCTGATACGTCTTCGGGTATTTGTATGTTTGTGCGGTTTTCTAACCATTCTGAGGTGTTTTCTACAAGTTTATCTGAGGTTTGTAATTTAAATAAACGTTTTCTAAATTCTATATAACAGGGACTCAAAATGTCTTTCATTAAGTGAAGAATAAAACTGAAATCTTGAAAAATCAAGATCATGATGTGTAGCTATCTTGGGTAGAAATAGAACAGGTAAAGAGAAAATTCTCTTCCCACGAATTGTAAGGCGTCTCGGTTCTCTATTCAATACCGTTTTTTATTCTTAAATCGGGTCAGTGGTTGCTGAGAAAATGAATAAGAAAGAATAAGAATCCAATAATTGTCATTTCTCAGCAACCACTAAACTGGCTTGAAAGAGGGAATCTCTGTTGTATAGAGAATTGGGATAACTTTCATAAGGGGTATAGCAAGACCTTCATTTCTATTTAAAATCTATTTCCAAAAGGGTGCTCAGCCCCCATCTTGAAAGTTTTTTACTCATTCTTGCGTTGAAAAGAGTTGTGAAAAAAGTCTAATAGATTTTGTAGTAATTTCAAGAACACCAGTATACAAAAGTTGTAGTTTCACATAATCTATCCAATGGTGCAAGTCTTATTTCTACAGGGACTTGAAAACTATGTTGGAGAGAAGTAAGTAATTTTTAATGGGACAACCTGTATATTATAGCTCAATACAGGGTGCGCGATCTAGAAAATAATTTTGCTCTTTTTTCGGTACAGCAAATACAAAGTATTTGAGAGCTTATGACAATCTTCACATTTTTTCATCTTGAACATCTTTCGATAAATGCAAAATTAACGAGTTACATAGAGAAACATACTTTTTACTTCTTTTTGTATATATTTCAATCAGTTAAACATAGGTTTATTTTTGTACTCTTAATTATGAAAATATCATATGTACTATTGAAACCAATCAGTCTTCTCAGATTTCATCACAAAGGGCCTGCTTATAGGAAAAATTGATAACTTTGTTTCGGCCTGCAAAAATCATTTTTCACATAAAATCTTTAATCTGTCAGAAACAGTTGAACATTAATATACAGGGCATTCCATTTCATTGTTATTTTAAACAGCACTTTTTCAGTATTTGTCAAACTTTTTAAAAACTACTTACTTTCGGAATAGGGGAACTTACACAAAGTAGACTTAATTTTGGTTGTAAATTCTAATGAAGTTACAAAACCAGGGGTTTGCCAATCGAAAAAAAAAATAGTTTTTGAAATTTTTTTGAACCCTATTTTCACTCATATTTTTTGGAACACCGTAGACAAATATTTATCTAAATATTATAATGTTGGGTTAGAATCAGCCTTCCCCTACAAGAAAAGCACTCTAAATTGATTGATAGCAGTATTTTTATAGGAAAAGTTTGTAATTTTGTCTAGGCCTGCAAACGTCATTTTTCGCATAAAATCTTCAATATGTCAGAAACGGTTAAACTTAGGTACATAAACTTATCCTAGAATTTGATTAATCATTAACTTCATAATTTTCATATTCATTAATATACTTGGTATTCTATTTAAAATATTAAGTTGACATCTACTTCCGGTTTAACCGGAAGTGCTGCAAACTTGAAAATATCTTAAAAGTGTGTGGCGCAACGACTATAATATGTCACCAAATTCCAATTAGATATAGTTCTACTGCAATTGATCGCTGCCATTCCCCAAAGACCACACTGTATAGTTGAACCGGACTAAAAGCATCTTGAATGGTTATTGGAATATTATTAGGTTAATACAGATTTTAAAATCGCTTTATAAGTAAGCTTCTAGACGCATTATTAACAATAACGAGTCAATTTTATTGTTGTCAAACAAGAATGTTACCTAAAAATCCATGATTGAGTGAGTTTGTAGTAGGTGAAAGTACTTCCGGAAAATAGGGTTTTGGTTTTGTGTTTATCTGAAATTATATTGATAGCCATAAGATAACCATTTATGGTGATTTTTGCCCAGTTCATTTAAACATAATCGGTCAAGATCGATTTGAAATATTTAAGAGACTTTTGAATGTTTTACTTGAGACAATACAAAAGTGTTCCACTATCTTTTACAGGATATTCTGACAGTTCTGTAGACGATCCAGATTTTTCACCAAATTCTCCAGAAAATACCTCCAGCTTGGAAACTTCAGATGAATATTCTGGAGAAGAGATATTTAGGAAAAAAGAATCAAACCTGGAAGTATCTCAGGCACCCACACAATCACCTCTTAATATTTTATAGAATACTTCTTTGAATCACTACACTCCCTGCGACAAAGAAAATTTACATATAGAATCGTCCCGGGGTAAACTAGGTGAAATTTAATGTTTGTGTTTACTGCCTCAAAAAACAATTTAAAACTGCTCGCCATCTAGAAACAATGCATGCAAAGGAAACAGAGGTTCAAAACTTTTTGTACATGCCTAAAGGAAGCCAGGAAAGAAGAGACGCTATAGCTTGTCTGAGAAGAAAAGGAAATTTTATTTACAATACAAAAGAAAATATTAACAATGGGCACTTAATTGTATCTAGGCGTCCGAATATAAAATTCAAAAGAACTGGAAAAGACTATAAAGCTTGTGCAAACTGTAAGGGATTTTTCTCAAAGAAATGTTTGAGAGTACATTTCAAAAATTTTACTGGCCTATCTAGTAAAACGAATCGTATAGTTTGTGAAAGTAGCAAGGCAGTCGAGGGAAGAATACATAAGAAAGCATCAGCTACGGTTCGGGCTAAATTATTTCCCGCTTTAAGAGAAGATGACATAGTTAAATTTATTAGATATGACGAGTTGATAATAATTTATGCAAATAAAATGTGTGTCAAATATAAAATAAAAGATATTACGAAATGATTCGACAGAAGCTTAGACTATTGGGAAGATACAAGCAAGTAATTGGAATGGAAAATAAAGAAATTACAGATTTAAAGAGTGTTTATGCCCCAAAACATTGTGAAGATGCTATCAATGCAATTCATTCTGTAGCAGGGCTAAACCAAGAGATTGGTGATTTTGAAACAACAACAGTAGCTTCCACTTTAGGTACATTAATTAAGCAAATCGGTCAAATATTCATTAATGAGTGCATTATAGCTGAAGATGAGATGAAGCATAAAAATGTTAAGAACTTTTTAAAACTTTTCACACAAGAATTCAACATAAATATAAATCGTGTTGTGACTGAATCCCAAGTTAAAATAAAACGACGCAAAATAATCGATTTACCATCAACAAGAGACATAAAATTATTGCACTATTTCTTACATAAAAAAAATGGAAGTCCTTTCAATTTTAAAAGCGAAATTTAGTTTCAAAAGCTGGTATGAATTAATGGAAACGACACTATCGAGTATACAAATATTTAATAAAAGAAGAGCAGGAGAAGTAGAAAGGATTTTTATTGAAGATTATAAAACCTGTAAAGGATTAGTAACACAAGCGAAATCTATCTTACTCTTTCAACAGAAGAAAGAGAATTGGCAAATAAAGTATGTACGTTTCGAAATTCGACTAAACTAAATAGAACGGTCGCTGTCGTTTTAAACAAAAAACAAGTCCACTGTATAGAAACAATCCTTACATTCAGAAAGGATGGAGGTGTTAGCAAGCTTAATCCTTACCTCTTTGGTATTCTTGGATACTCGTTAAATATATACCTCAGCTCATGCAAAATTATGACAAAATATTCCATTCTATGTGGTGCTGAGCACCCCGAAAGATTGAGGGGTACAGAACTTCGAAAACATATGGCGACTACGTGTATAAAATTCAATCTAGAAGATAAAGAGGTGACAGCGTTTATGGGACACCATGAAAAAATTCACAGACATTTATCGACAACCCGTTTTAAGCAAACAAATATTGCGAATGTCCCAGTTGCTGGAAGAGGCCCAAGGAGGCAATGAGGATGACAGCGATGAGAGTCTAGACGAGAACATGAGTGAATCAGATGCAAGAGATAATTTGAATCAACCATCCACATCCAAAGACACAAGAAAAAAAGATCAATTTAGATTTTCATTAATTATTCTCCTAAGCTTAAATGTTAAGGTTTACTAGATGAAATACTAGTTTTGAATTTTGACGGCCACTCAAGCATTTCTATATTTGATGAGGTATTGTGAACAGTCATAAATATGCAATATTGACTATTCTACATAAAGAATAGTCTGCTTTTTACGGATTTTAAATCATTATGTCATTCGAAACAGGTGAAAAATCAACTCTCCTGGTATTCTGTGCTAGATAAATCGATTAATATGTATCAATATTTGTAACACTCAACATTATTTTTCAGTATCACCATATGGACCAGTTAAAAGAAGAAGATGGGCTGAAGGAGAGAAAAGGATTATACAGAAATTATTCGCTCACAATATCAAGAGTGGAAAGTTACCTTCTCTGAACATGATTAAAACCTTAAAAGCTAGTGAACCTGGAATACAATTGCGGACATAACCGCAAATAAAGACTTACATACACAACCAAATTAAAGCACGTAATTCGTTGATGTCTTAACACATAATCTGCCATGTTGAGCTGTCGTTTATTTGATTATCAGATCTTGTCACACTTAGACCAGGAGCTGAGAGGGTGTTTGCATGTATCATAGAATCCAGGATAAGACTTTGAGGCCTGAAAGACAATATTATTCCCCACTTTTAATGTTATGGAATGTCACTCGTCAAGTGTATGGGTGAATATTTTTCTTGGGGATAAACATATATAATTAGTAGGTGTTTTGGTTCCAACATGCTCTGCGCATCACTCAACCAAAAATTACACTGCCATACTGGTAGCGTGTTGCTGAAGGGGTGCCATACCGAAAAATAGATTCAATTGTCACCACCTTAGCGACATCCTAGTGGTATGACAGTGTGATTTTCGCTTCATTGATACACAGAGCATCTTGAAGCCTAAATGCCACACCAGTACCAATTATACATGTTCATCCCTAAAAAATATTCACCCCACAGTAAAAGCTATATTTTAGGGGTGACATACCATAACATTAAAAGTGGGGAATAATGTTGTCTATCAGCCCCTGAAACCTCATCGTGGGTAGTATGATACATGCAAACACTCTGTTGGCTCCGGGTCTGACTCTTGGCTTCGGTGGATAGCGAATATCCACCAGAGCAGTACAAACTCTATGGGTTCATGTTTTATTTGGCATTGTGGTTCATTCAAACATCGAAACAACTGCTTTTTCTGCCATTCCAGTAGGTTTTTTGCCGAGATAAAAAAAATATTTTCTTATTGTTCTAATATGTATATATTTTTATTTTTATAAAATTGATGAAAATATAGTTCAATATTTTTTATTTCAAAACCTACCAAAGCATGATTTGAAAAGCCTGTCAAACTTCAACGGAATCGGATGGATTATATAAAAGATAGAAGCAGAGAAATTATATCTCATATAAATATTGACTATTTCTTGTTACTAACATTGAGAACAATACTGCTGGTCTAACAAAGGGTATATATCCATAGAATCATAGTTTTGAGAAAATCTAACAAATAGGTTTTGGTCTATGACAGGTTTTTTGGCTCTTGAGATTATCAAGAGCCACTATTAACAAATATCAGCCTCAAAAATTTTACCAAAATTGTTTTAACCTAGGAAAGTGACTATATTTTGTAGACTAAAAGTCATCTTTTAAGTCCCTCGACTAGAGGGGGGAGAGACGAAAAAATTACAACACGAGATTTTGAGGTTCTTTCACGTTTCATGACCCGTACATTACGATTTCTGTTGGCGATGTAGCGGTCAGATGAAATAAGATATCGACTTCAAATTTGGTAGGCTTGTAGTACATTAGAATTGTGAGCGACAGTTGTCGCCGGTTTCTCGAATTTCATTCCAGGGGAGGGATGAGATTGATATAAAACATGAATTTTACGAAAATTTCATCATTAAGGTTGAAAATATTGGACATTGAGCTTTTTCTACTTTCACTAAACTACCCTTGGATATGGGTTGAAAGCAGAGAGAAGATAATAAAGAGAGTATCGGATCCCATGTAAAAAGCTGAGACCTTGCGGAACTAGTGCCGCGAAGATAGTCCCATCTCAAATATGAAGACCGCGGGAGTTCTGAATATCCCCTCTGTTATTATACCCAAGAAAATGTATATTTAAATATGGGAGTATAAAATAAAAGTGGTAATCTTTTTTAATGGTTTATTAGAAAATATAAATATAATAATAACATAATTAAACCCACAGATAGATCTCTCAGGTAGCAATATTACTATTATGTACAATAAAAACATGCAATCTATTAACAACACTGGGAGCTGCAATATCTGCATCAGAAATTAATTTTGTGTTTCCTGGTTCTTTCTCTTGTTTAGTCTAAAACAAAAATGTTTATTATTCTTCCAAGCTATTTCTCAACAAACTATCTAAACAAAAGCGCACATTTTCTCAAATAATCGTGAAAACTATTCACATATTTACCCAAAATACTATAAGATAGTCTACAGCCTATTAAAAACATTTTATACAATAACCTACTTTGGAAACAAAGTTATTCTCCTCTTGTTCATCATTCTTCCTTATTGTCGATTTCAGCATTTATCCATCATCCAGCAGAATAACATAGACTAATATCAATATCACAAAATTCGAAAGCAATCTTAAGCAATTTGAATATAAGATGACAGATGACACTCATGGGTTTGGATTTTTTTGACAGAAGACAATAAGTTTAATAGAATGTCATTTTCTTCTGTCCTATGGCACAGACAGTATAAGTATAAAATTATTAATTACTCTGTGATATAAACTATGTCTCGTGGACAACGGATAGAATAAAAAATACATGATATGATAAAATCCCCGCATTTTCCCCGCAACAACGCTCTCACCACTGATTACCCAATTGGTTTAAAATTTCCCGCGATTTGGGGAATTCAACATATATCGGCAATGATGCTATTTGGAGTAGGTACTTCAGGCAGATTGACAACATAAAAAAATGAAATTATCAACTTTGGTGAATACGAAATCGAAAGTCTGGCTGTCGGCCTGCGGTTATGTTGCTACTGCGCAGCTAGGTACTTGCAATTGGAAAAAATGAGGTGCAAGTGCCCTTGCTTAGGCAAGTTTGAACAATTTTATTGTTGAATTTTCACAGTCATAGAATTCGAAAATATAAATCCCAGACAATTTTTCCGGTTGAAAAGTCCTGCCAGACTACCCTAAAATTCGAACAAGAACCAATTTTTTCGAATACCATAAGCCCGGTGTTACACGGTGTGCAGATTCAACACTATCACTTCTGCCGGGATGATTTTCAACATGCTGCCGCAGTGTAGAAAAGCGGGATGCAGAAAACGGGATTCTGCTAAAACGGACCGTGTAACACCAGGCTAAGTGATTTGAGGTCAGTTAAATTGGCGAAAAGTTCCGCATTCAGGCGCCCAATATTAGTGCTAAGAGCACCTTAATATTTCGAGTACCTATTTACAAACATATCTGAGGAAAGCCAAAAAGTTTCTTTTTCGTTTTTATTTATGGAAAAACAGAAAACACTTTTCCATTGTCATTCTTTTGGCTTCAGGAAATGATGCTGTAAGATATTAGAGTTATACACTCTATAATTCGGGGGTGGTGGAGTTTCTATATATACCAGCTGCTTCCGGGACATTTTCCTTCTTCGTCTTGTCTTCAACATTTGTTGGGTATACATAAGTTTTACTTTAGCTTGCATATTTTCAGTCATTCGGATTAGTTTCAATACTTTTTGTTAAAATAATGAAGTAGGTAAATATCTTCGATATAATTCTTAATATTTAGAATAACCCTAGTAACGGTACGGTGACAATGATATTGATCAAATATTGTAGCACAACTGTAGAAGCGTTTTATGATCATACTATACAACCATGACTGATTACTGCATAATTTTTTCCGGTACCTCGAACGATTTGATCATGATAGTTTTGATAAAGGACTAACATTATGTTACGTTGATTGTTGATTTGAATTTCGATTCTAAACAGAAACGGCCGTAAATTCCAATATGATCTCAAACATCTTTTTCATTAAAGGGATTATTTAAGAAAATAAAAAATGTATTCTGTATTAATTCCGGAACATTTTTAGCGCTGCACATATGCATAGCAGCGCTTATTCAGTTTGCCGTTTGTTTCTCGGTCGTCGTCGTTTTTCTCCGACTCGATTAATCTCACCCTAGCGGAATAGTAGCGAACGGCATTCGAAAGAGAAAACGATGTGAACGATTTTGGTCGAGGGGATATTTGATTTTTGGCTTCTTGGCTTAATTATGAAGACTAACGCGAGAAATATTTTGGTTTTACCGCAAAGTCTAATGAATTTACTAGCTCTTTACTGTTATACACGAAACTAACGCGAACATTCTAGAAAATAATAAATTCAAAAAAATTCTAATATATTCCAATAAATTCGAGTAAATTAAAATAAATTGAAATAAATTCTGAAAAATTTTAATAAAATGGATATATTCTAATAAATTCCAATAAATGTGAATAAATTCGAATAAATTCGAATAAATTAAAATAAATTCGAATAAATTTAATTAATTTCTAATAAATGAAAATAAGTTCGAATAAGTTTGAATAATTTTAATAAACTCGACTAAATGGAAATAGATTAGAATAAATTCCAATAAATTTGAATAAATTTGAATAAATTAAAATAAATTCAAATAAATTAAAATAAATTTTATTAAATTCGAATGAATTAAAATATGTTAGAATAAATTCGGAAAAATTATACTAAATTAGAATAAATTCGAATAAATTCTAATAAATTGGAATAAGTTATCATAATTGAAAATAAATTAAAATAAATTCGAATAAATTCTAATACATTTGAATAAATTCTTGCTTCAAATAAGCAGTAGCTCCCAGTTCACGTTATTTTTCTTCATTTTCATTACTGTATTTTTGTAACTTGTAAATTATTATAAATATTTTTTAAAGTAAAGTTTTAAACTACAAATATAAAATTGGCGCAGTCGGTAGGATTCCTCGACGTTCTGCCAGGAATGAGGATTTTAGTCAAGTAAATGCAAACAACAATTTACGAATTATTGAAACATTTTTCTTAAACAATTTTACCTACGATTATTATCATATTTTATCAGTTCGATTGAACAATATTTCTGTTATCGTATTGTTTTAATAATTATCCAAAATTTATCCCCTATATTTACGTTTTCGACCTAAAAACACAATGCCTACTACAAGAGGTCAAGCTAGTTCCGACGCGAACGCTGACGTCAACCCCGGATCACCAATTATTTCTGTGGAGCAATACAAACTCTCAGAGATGTTTTCTATTATCCCTGAATATGATGGTAATCAGATATTTTTAACAACATTCATGGCATTCAACATGGCAATCGGAGATCAAAAGCTTCTCCTTACATTACATATTAAGAATAAACTTAAAGGCCGAACTTGTCAACTCTCGAAACCCAAATTTTACATCTTTTACATTCATACTTTGGAGATTCACGAGATTCAACCTCACTGATTCAGGATCTTCAACGTATGAAACAGTTGCAAAATAAATCACCATTAACTTTCATAGCTCGTTTGCGAAAAATTCACTCTGCTATCAACAAAAAAAACATTACTTTGCCTGAAAAAATTGCTCAAACTAAATTAATAGACGCAATGGTATTGACAACGGCATTAACTGGACTTGAACAGAAATTAGGTCACATAGAGCTAGTAATCCAAGCGATATGCTTTCAGCTTTGAACAGAATTAAGAAGGAACTTCAACTATCTTATTTTGAGAATCAAAAATTTCAGAATAGACCTCAGAATAATATGAAAAAACCTATCCAACTTCCACAATGTTCCTATTGTAAAAGACCAGGCCACATGATCCAAATTGACTTACAAGGAAGAGATCATTACAGCCTTCATTTCAAAATTATCAACAAAACTTTCGACATCTTTCAGCAAATTTAATCCCCAAAATCAGTCATCTTCTCAAACTCAAAATAGACAAGCTAGTCCATATAACAATCAATTTTCTAGACCTAATCTCAATGTTCAAAGACCATCTGTCATTCAGTTAAATCCAAATATAAGACAGCAACCACATCGTACACATCATTTTAATGATCCAGTAGAAGGTCAATATTATCACAACAATTTTATAACTAATGAACAGTCTAATTATACTCCCGATTTTTATGAAAATGAAAATTATAACAAGTTTTCACAAGAGTATTATCAGTTGGAATCTTTTCGAAACAATTGCGAAAGTTCTACATAACAATCCGAAGATGTTCATGAGCAAAATTTTCGTCTTTGCCCAACTTCTTCAGCCCCAAATCCCAACAAACCAGTTCTAGCTGAACAGACAACCCCAATTCAAACTATGACTATCGACAATCTCCACCCATATGCCAACCACCCAGAACAAATGTTCATGTAAGCTCAACAATTACAGTAAATTCTAAAAATCTTTACTATTTCGAAGACTCCTCAAAAAAATTTAGAATTCTCATAGATAGTGGAGCAGGCATATCAATTTTCAAACCAAAAACATGCGAAGTTTTTTTTATAGAAGCCCCGAAAATGTTGTTATCCAAGGAATAACAGACCAAAAGATTCTAATTTCCGAATCTGTTGCCAAAAATGATCCGATAAAATTTACATTTGCATTCTTGATATCCAATTCGATGGACTAGTTGGAGCAGATTGGCTTCACATGCATAATGCAGTAATTAATTTCAAAGAACAAAAGTTAGAAACAAATTTCAAAATTGTCCCACTATTTAAGGTTATCGACAACATTCTCGAAATCAATCCAAAATTATCCCATCCTGAAAGAAAGCATCACAACATTCAAACACCAATAACGAACCGTGTATTGTTAGAACCCAGATCTGAACAAGTCTTCAAATTAAGAACCACACTAACAAATAGTGACGCTATTGTCACCGGTCTTGAAATTGAAAAGGTTTTTATCCCCCACTCCCTTGTAGATATTAATGATAAAGGCGAATTTCTCCGTAAGGAAGTCGCTTATCTTGGCCACTTAATAACAAAAGATGGCGTAAAACCCAATCCATCAAAAGTAGATTGCATACAAAATAAAATAAAAAAAATAAAATCATTTCTAGGACTTACAGGATATTATCGCAGGTTTATTCCTAATTTTGAAAAACTTTCGAAATCCTTACAAATTACTTGGAAAAAATTCAACTTTCAATTTCGATATACAATGCCAAGAATCTTTAAAAAATTTAAAAGAATCGCTTGTCACATCTTCAATTCTTATTTATCCCAATTTTGACGATACTTTTATTCTCACAACTGATGCAAGTAACTTTGCAATTGGCAGCGTACTTTCTCAAGGTCTAGTAGGAAAAGATCTCTCTATAGCTTATGCTTCTCGAACACTGCAAAGCTGAGACAAATTATTCTACTATAGCAAGGGCACTATTAGCTATTGTGTGGTCCGTGAAACATTTCCGACCGTACCTCTTCGGTAGAAAATTTATACTAATTACCGATAATAGACCTCTCACCTGGTTATTCTCTATTAAAGACCCAGGTAGTCGTTAACAAGATGGCTTCCTAAGCTTGAAGAGTATGACTATCAAATTGAATATAAACCTGGAAGGATTAACCGCAATGCTGACGTACTTTCTGTTGAATTTGTATCAATAATTAATGTACTTGTAGCGCCATCTATGTTTCACTTATTAAGCCCTATTCTATGGCGTATGTCATTTTACCATTCTACTTGAAATAAATTCAGTCTTGTCGAAACTCTATAACGAGCAACAGCGTTTTATTTACAGTTCAGTTATTTCTTCCTACCGCCATTTTTAACAACACTTTCCAGAATTAAAATCAACCATTTTTCAAATTATACCGAATTTCAGTCAAAAGCACAATACTCTCATTTTCCAATCCTCCCCATACACAATGACGATGACGAAGACTCAGGCAATGAATCCGAAAAATCTAATAACATCAGCAACGAACAAGTATACGAAGAATTCAAAATCTTTGTAAATGCTTATAATTTAAGGTTACTTATTGATTATTCCAAAATAGAATTTACAAACCAGCAACTTTTAGCAAGAGAACATAAAACAATTTTAACTTTCTTTCAACAAAACAATCTGAAAGACTCTCATCACAAGATTATAGAAGACATTTTCGAAGAGAATGCTGACTTTTGCAACTGCAAAATCAATGTATCATCAAGCAAAAGTGTTAGAAATAGGAAATATTTTATTATTCCAATTCCATACGATCCCGATTCATTCAACGAATACTTATTCGCTTCTATTTTTAGAAATCAAGAATCTATACAATCCGATACAACATACTTTGTCGAAAATAATCCCGACCTCCCCATATTAGAGATACTTTCATTTATATTCTCAGAAAAAGATGTTAAATTTAAAGTATGTCAAGATATTCTCAAAACGCCAGACCAGGATCAGATACCTATCATCCCCGATCAGTACCATAACGGAAAAACCAGTATTCATCGCGTCATTAACGAAACTATCCGTAGAATTCGCGAACGATACAATAACACCTAGAGCCCCGTTTGAAAGGATTAATATAGATATTCTAGAAGTACCCGGAAGACATTACGCACTAACTGTACGAGACGAACTCACGAAATTCTCTCAAGCATACGGATTACCTGACAAGACAGTAGAAAGTGTAGTCAACACACTTTTGATTTATTTCCAAAACTACGGTACCCCAACTCGAATTTATTGCGGTTTTGGTCGAGAATTCGAGAATTTTTCGTTACATGTGTACCCTCTTTGGTATAAAAGTAACTAATTCCAGTGTAGGACATCCACAATCCAATGGATCTCTCGAAAGATTCCATTACCATACTAGAAAAATTGCGGCATCTGATTAACAGTCGAAAAATGTCGTCTCTGAAAAATCATTTTTCGAGTACTGTAAAACTCGACAATGCAGTTGTCTGAAGTGCATAAACTGTGGAAAAATTAACCCAAAAAATAACCTAACCTAACCACGAATAACGTTGCATTGGAAAAATAACAAGATGAAATTATACGTCTAAAACAGTCTCTGGAAATGCTTAAAGAAGGAAATAATAAATTGCAGCAGTGTATTCATGAATATAAAGAAGAAAAAGCAAAGTCTAACCAAATAATATACATATAAATACGGATCAAGCGTGGGCTAGCGAAAAGAGTGGCAGGTTAGAAACTGAAATATATTATCTAAAAGCATTAGTCTCTAAAACAACAGATAAAAACAACAAACTGAAGGAAAACAATGCTTTATTGATTGATAAAATTAGATCCTTGGTTGGTCATCAGGGCCAAAATTCAAAGTCTAGCAAAACAAATTTCCAAAATTCCACCGTTAAAAACAAATGCGATGAAAAACATAAAGAAAGGAGATGGAACACGGGAACTTGTTACAAATCCAGGTTCTATGGTTGGCAAAACTGATGAAGACTCTACTACCAAAACGAGTATAGATGCCGCTTCCATCGGTAATCAAACACCCAATCTCAGCCAATATCAAAAAAGAAGAAGGAAAATGGATTGAGGTTACGAATAAAAAAATAAACAAACAAGCAAGAAACACTTATCCCAAACCCATACAAGGCTCAAATGACGATGTACTTGAATTAAAATCAGCACAAAAATGTCGTCTTTATTGGTCTCCGGCTTTGCACCGAATACCAAGGGGCAAGATATCATAAATTACCTAAAAAGTAAAACCTTGGACGTGAATTGCAGCTGTGAAGAGATGAAAACGTTGAAGGAAAAAAACCGTAGCTCTTTTAAGCTAATGGTTCCATCTAATAAAAGAGATGAATACATGACGTCTGAACAATGGCCCAAAGGCATAACAGTGAACCATTTTCTCAATTTACAGCGCCCTCCAACGGGGACTCAAAGAGAAAAAGCCAAACAAGATCAAAACCTTGCAAGTCAACGCCAAGTGAACAAAAACTGACAATCTCACATGCAAATGTGAGATCTATAGAAATAAAGAAGCTGGAGCTTGAAGCATTTCTTATCGACAAAACGATAAGCCTTATATGCCTCACCAAACATTGGCTCTCAACTACTGAAATGGAAGTATTTCAACTAGGAGACTATAAACAGGTAGCTACTCCGCCAGACAACAGAGTACAGTACTTCTATTCTTTTACATAAAAGTTTAGATGTACATTTCTTAACGTTTTTAAATTGTTTTAATATCGAAAAATGCTTTGCAATTTGTGTATTTATTAACAGTTTGAAATTGAAATGAAAATGTTTTAGCTGTATATAGACCTCCACAGGGAAATTTTGACATCTTTTTGACAAGTTAAGAGAGCATCTTAGCTAAACTAGATTTAAAGAAACAAATAGTCATAGCAGGAGATTTTAACTGTCACTTTGGCACTAACCAAGAAGAGGCAGCTAGGCTGTGTGATACATTACATAGCTTTGGACTAGATTTGACTATAAATGAAGCAACCAGAGAGAAGAATTTTTGTACAGACCCTCATTCGGCATCAGTTTTTAATCTTGGTATATCTGATCATTTGGGTCAGCTGCTTTCTTTGTCTCTGACTGGAAAGCCTGAGATCACAACGAATCCCACAGAGCCCAGTACCCCTTGACTGTCTGATGAAATCTGGATATTTCTTGCCACTCAGGTCGTCGCTTTTGGTCTAGCCAGCCCCGTACTATCGTCAAATCTTTGTCAAAGATTTGTACTCTTCTAAAGTTGTCTCTGGTGGTTTCGTCGGTATTTTCCGTTTCCTTATTCCTAATCTGCATTTGTTGGATATGTACAACATCCTTGGCTATTTCTCTTTGTTCCTGCCTTTGACAGAATCTATAGGAACTGCCACAAGGTCTTCGTGACAAGCTGTCAGCGTTGGCATGACCTCTTCCTTTCCAGTGTTTAATTTGAAAGTCGTAACTCTGCCCCCAACCCCCAACCAGCCAACGCGCTATCTGTCCCTCCGGATTTTTGAAATTCAGCAGCCACTGTAGTGCAGAGTGGTCTGTTCTTACTAAAAATTTCCGTCCATAGAGAAAACTGTGGTAATATTCTATGGATCGTACAACCGCTAGCAGCTCCTTCCGGGTCACACAATAGTTTCGCTCTGCTTTTCCCAACGTTTTGCTGAAATATCCAATTACAGCTTCTTCGCCATTCTGAATTTGGAAAAGAACAGCTCCTATTCCACTTTGTGAAGCGTCAGTGTCTAACACGAACAATCCTTCGTCCAAGGGATATGCAAGAACAGGAGCACTGGTCAAACGGTTTTTCAGCTCCAGAAACGACTGTTGACATTCTGGTGACCAGTCAAAGTGGGAGTTCGGGCTTCGCAATTTTCCCAAAATCCTTAACAAATCGGCGGTAATAACTACTGAGTCCCAAAAAGCTTCCAACTTCGTGCTTGTTCTTTGGTCTGGGCCAATCTCGCAGTGCCTGAACTTTTTTTGGATCGGTCTCAATTCCTTTCGATGATACGACATGTCCGAGAAAGTTGACTTTTTCCTGGAATAGAACGCATTTCTTTGGATTGAGCTGGAGCCTAGCACTTCGGATCCTGGCGAATACTTTCTTCAGATTCGATTGATGTTTGTCGAAATCTTTGCCAATCACCATTACATCATCCAAGTACACCAGGCACGTCTCCCAAGTTAGTCTTCGCAGAACTAATTCCATTAACCTTTAAAAAGTGGCAGGCGCATTACATAATCCAAACGGCATGACATTTAATTGATACAAGCCGTTTCCAGCTGTAAAGGCAGTTTTCTCTTTATCTTCATTGTTTATCTCTACCTGCCAATATCCACTTTTCAGGTCCAGAGTTGAGAACCATCTGGATCCAGCTAAGGTATTCAAGGTATCGTCAATTCAGGGTAATGGGTAGCTGTCCTTCTTCGTAACATCATTCAACCTCCTGTAATCCACACAGAACCTCGTCAAACCATCCTTCTTCGTCACCAGCACAACTGGTGATGACCAAGTACTGCTGGATTCTTCTATGACGCCATCCTTCAGCATTTGTTGAACCATGGTGTTAACTTGCTGTTGTTTTACGAAAGGAAGTCTTGGTGGAGGTTGGCGAATAGGTACAGCATTTCCCGTGTTGATCCGATGTTCGACTAAATTCGTTCGCCCTTTAATTTTTCCTTGTACGAAAACATCAGCTTCTTGCTTTACAAATTCAATGGCCTTTTTCTTTTCCTGTTCGCTAAGATGTTGCCAGGTCTTCTTGAAACTCTCCATTAGCTCTTGGGACAAATGTACATCTTTTGAAACGGGTTCCTCTTGCCCACATCTTGTTACACGGGAGACTAGCGAACAGGTACCGATTACTTCCCCTTTCTTCAATGTCATTCTGTTTGCAGATAGATTGGCTACCCTCACTGGAATAATGTCGTTAGAATTAACTAAGCACCTAGCCAAAAGAGCCCCGTTCTCTTTGTTATCGTTTGGTTCAAAAACCATAGTGTTAATTCCTTCCAGTTGTTTTTCTAGGTGCGCCTTCACGATCTTCTCACTATTTCCACCCTCAACATTCTGTTTTTAAAGTCCACTGTGATAAAATTGAAGGTTTCCAAAACGTCTAAGCCTACTATAAATTCATCCACTATGTCAGCCACGATTGCATTAATCTTTACTTGTGCCTTGCCAATTTCCAAAGTGGTGGTGGTCTCTCCAAAAACATTTAACAAATCTCCTTTTGCAGTTTCCAGTATTGGCTTGATGTTGTGCTGCACGATAGATTCTTTGGAAACCATGTCGGGGCGTACCACTGATCTTGTTGTCCCCGTGTCGATGGTCAAATCACATTTTTTGCGTTGATAAAACCTTGGACAACGAGACTCTCACAGCTCTTCTTGATGGAGCACAAATGTAACTTGGGGGTTTGATAATTAGTGGTCGCCAGCGTTCGCCCCCTTACACTGGCGAGGTGGAGTTTTCCTGAAGTCGGGTATTCTCTCTCTGAACATTTCGTTCTTCAGATCTGGGTCGTCGCCTGCAGTTTCTACTTATATGTCCCTATCGGTTGCAATTGTAACACTTAATCACTTTTCTATATCCGGACTCCTTGCCACCTAGAGAGCAGAATTTCTGGAACATCGCCTCCAGCTTCTTAAAGAAATCTGCATTGTCTTGTGGTTCGTCTGATACCCTGACTTCTCTTAATTTGCTGCGACGATTCATAGAAGCGTTTTTGGCAGCTTCGTATTCCAGTGCCTGGACAAATGTTTCAGCTAAGGTGTTATGCCTACTTAGTCTTAACGCTTGCTGCATGTCGATATCTCGAACTCCGTCGATAAAGTATTGGACACTAATTTGCTCGATGAATTCGTCCGGGGCCTGTGGATAAGCCAGTCGTACCATGCTCTCAATGCTACAGCTAAATTCCTGCAGTGACTCCGTTGAACCTTGAATTCTGCTCTTCAGCTGGCTCTGATACACTGAGCCAAATAATCAGTTTGTTTGGCTTCAGGGATGTTTTGAAGTATCTCAAGCGCCTTTCCTCGCAAGGCCAATACCAACGCCGTCGCTTTCTGCTGCTGATCCCATCCATTTGCATTGGCTGCAGCCTCAAATTGACGTTTGTACATGGCCCAGGATGTTTCGCCGTCAAACGTTGGTGGTTTAAGTTTTTCGTTGGCTGTAGTAATCCTCGACATGTCCGGTTTGCTGCTTTCGTCTTGGTTAGTATCCCGTATTTTCTTCATCTCTTTCTCTAGTATTCGGTACTTTTCCTCAAACTCTTCTCGAACTGTCCCAACGTCTTCTCGTATTGTTCCAATTTCTTCTCGAACTGTCCCAATTTCTTCTCGAACTGTCCCAATTTCTTCTCGTACTTCTTGTTTTACGGTCTCGATTTCTTGATGGACATTTCGGAACTATCCTGCAATCTGCTCGAAATCTCTCTGTCGTCGTACCTCTTCTTCTTTCTTTTCTTGTTGCCGTCGTTCTTCTTGTTTTTTCTTTTCTTGTTATCGTAGCTCATCTTGTTTTCTCGAAAACTCGGAGAGTACCTTAATTAGTTGTTCCTCTTTTTCTGTTCTTCTCGCAGCCAGTGTTGTTAACTCGTAGGGAAATTCCCTACATGTAGGGATTTTTTCACTAAAAATCCATTAGTAAGGAGAAAGGGGCAGAAATTCTCAAATTCTTATTTTGTAGGGAAAATAACTCGTCTCTAAACATTAAGAATATTGAACCTATATTTTATATTTTGATAAAAAATTTAAAGTATCAGTTCGCTAATATTGTTCATCTACGTCAAACACACAATCACAAACCATAGACAATACACATTTCTTACCACTGACAGTAAAATCATGGAGGTTTAAAAATGCTTTAGAGTACAATCTTTTCAAATCAAATTTCTGTGCTTTCTAACCTCTAAACACAAAACATAATAAAAAGTGACGACTAGTGATTTGCAATACGCACGCCCGAATCAGTCAATTATTTCAAATTTAAAGATTGCTATCAAATAGCCAAATTGTTGTTGCTAATTATTGATTTAAAGAGTCTGTTATTATGAGTACCTCGGATTCAACTGCCGATAGAAGTGGGCCATCTACATCAAAGAAAAGAAAACTTTGGAGAAAACAGAAATTCAATAAAGAATGGTTAGATTTACCAGAATTCAAAGGTTGGTTAAGGGCAGTTCCCGAAGATATATTTTCTAGCCGATGTGAAGCATGCAATTGCATTTTAACTTGTGGAAAATCTGAGCTCCAGAAATATGCTAAAGGTAAAAAACATCTTCAAAAAGTGAAGATGATTAAAACTAACAGAAGTATAAATAAAATATTCAAACCAACAGGAGCCAGAAGCGAAGATCGGCAAGTACAAAATTTTGAATTGAGATTGTCAGCATTTTTTGCCGAACATAATGTCGCTCTTCAAGTTGTTGACCACTTGGTGCCTTTGTTGAAGGAAATCGCTCCGGATTCAAAAATAATTGCAAATGCATCTCTTGGGCGTCAAAAATGCACTAGCATAATCAAAAATGTGTTAGCGCCAACCGTAAATGAGGAATTAGTGAATACTCTGAAATCTAATAAATTCTCAATTTTGATAGATGAGAGTACATACGTTGGCTTAAATAAAACAATGTGCATCGTTGTCAGATATATAGATCCAGGAAGTGGTGGAATAAACACTAAATTACTGCATTTAATGCAACTAGATGCTGCTGACTGTAGCGCGGAAAAACTATATTCAGGATTCAAAATGATGCTATCTGATCTTGATATACCAGTCCAAAATGTAATAGGTATGGCTAGTGACGGTGCAAGTACTATGGTGGGCATACATAATTCTTTTTCTTCGCGACTTCTTAAAGACAATCAATATGCTACCGTAATTAAGTGTGTGTGTCATACTTCGGCGATAATAGCAAGTAAAGCATGCAAGACACTGCCGAGAGCGCCAGAAGATTTGCTAAGGCAAATTTACACTTATTTATCTGGCAGTTCAAAGAGATGTCGCCAACTAGTGGAAATACAGGAATATTTCCATGTCGAGCAGAAGAAGATTTTAAAAGTTGCATCTACAAGATGGTTATCATTACAAAGGTGTGTAGAAAGAGTTTTGGAAAATTGGGACATTCACAAAAGTTATTTTCGTGTAGCTGTTGTGAATGACAAATTAAAGACTGCCGAGCTAATTCTAAAAGAATTAGAAAATGAGTGTGTGAAGGTGTACCTATTATTTTTAAAGTATGTTTTAAATTATTTTAATTCTCTTAATGCAATTTTCCAGTCTAAAAAAGTTTTGATTCATGAATTATATTCAGAATCAAAAAAAATATTTATCAGGTTAGCCCAAAACTGTATAAAGCCACATAAATTAGATGTGAATGTGAACATTCGATGTCCAAGTAATCATGTTCAGTTAGAGGAGATATATTTGGGGGATGATTGTAACAAAATGTTATCGGACTTCACTGATGAGGATGTTGTTAAAAAATAAGAATAGACTGCCTCAATTTCTATGTAGAAGCATTAGAAGAAATACAAAGTCGCCTTCCTATAAAAGATCTCTTCTTTAAAAATTTAGTTTTTTTAAAGCCGGAAAATGCTTTAGACAACGGTCAAGAGAAAATATTAATTACTTTTAGAATTCTATGTGAAAAATTTGGGCTAGTCTCAGAAATTTATGAAAAAATTGTCGAGGAGTGGCGAATTATTCCCGCAATACTAGAGGAAAACGAAAAAAAAAAGTTAATGACGGAATCAGTGGAACAGTTTTGGTATGTGTTGTCGAGAATGAAAAATTTCGATGACACTTTGGTATTCGCAAATCTTACACAACTCGCAAAAATTGTTCTAACACTACCGCATGCCAATGCTGATAGTGAAAGAGTTTTTTCGATTGTAACAGATGTACGCACAAGAAAAAGAAATAAATTGAGTGTCATACGATCTCATTTTCAAAACTTTGAAACTGATTGCTCAAAATATGATTGGAGTAGGCACAAAAATATTTATGAGAAGATGAGTAGTGATTTTTTATATGAACACAAAAAATGAATTTCATGATATAAAATATAAATGAAAGTTATGATTTTGATTTTTTATCAATTTCATTTTTATATATTTAATCCAGTTTTTATAACTTTTTGTTTTTTTTCCTAATTTTTGGTTATAGACATAGAATGATCATTTTTATTTTATATAGTATTAATAATATATGAAAACATTGGTATATATTTATTGTTTTTCGTTACCTTTTAATGTTATTTTAATGTTTTTATATTTAGAAGGTTTTTTTATTTTTAGCGAACCCAAGGGAGGTTGCGTAGTAGAGAGAGTTTAACAGAAAGGATTGAGTGACTGGGCATTAGATTGCGGGTGAACGGAAGAACTGTGGTTGTGAAGGGAGCCAGGGCCAACCCTCTGGATTACTGATATTTGGTCAAAGTATTACCTGTTTGATTACTTATTTGAGAATACACGTGTGAGAGTACTTTGATCATTTTACATATGAGCTCATATGATATGATATATAATATAATAATATAATGATGATGTGATAACTGGCGATGATTGTTCCGTCAGCCACGATGGATTGTCTGGCGATGATATTCCGCTAGAATACTGTCTATTGATGTTTGCCGACTGTAACGACTGAGTGAAGTACCCTCAGTATCGCTGACTTCCGGGTTGTGTCCTGGAGGTGGCCCCGTGATGGTCAGAAACTCACAAATACATGTTTTTAGTAAAACTTTGAAATTATAAGTAGATGTATGAGATTTTAGTTAACTAGGTACCTTTAGGAGGCTGATGACTAGATGAGGAAGAGGGGGGCCCAGGTGAGAAGTTTCCAACCAACCTGGGCCATCGCGCCCTTGGTAAGATTATATAAGTGCCAAAAATTAGAACAGAACAGTAAAAGTTGTTTTTCTCTTTTGTTGTTGAGGTATTGCTTCTGTGAGATTGTTTTTGGATACATGTGTACGTTACCCCTTTGTCCGCAATCATGTGTTAAATAAAAAAATGTGAGCCGTCACGGGACGCTTGGCAGATGTGAAACATTGACATTATTTTGTAAAGTAATATGCATAAAAGAACAGATTGTGATGGGATCTAAATATGTCATAATGATAAAATAAAATATTACGATTTCTTTTCCAGATAACGATGACTATTTATTGAATAAACATTTCTTTTCATTAAATACAAAAATTTACGAATTTATTTCAAATCGTGACTACTTAATTCGTTTAATCAGGGACCTTGGTAATAGTTATATTTTTTGTTGCCTCTGAGGACAGTATTACAGTGACAATTGGTCGATGGTAACTGAAGTATGTTACAAAATTATTAGACATAACATTATCAAGATATCTAATAAATACAGCATCTATTGTTGTTCCGTATCTGGTGGTCTCTTGGATTGTTATTAATTTGCAATTGAAATTCTTCTTGGAAAAACGTAATTAATGGCGTTGTAGTATGTTTTCTGAGACTTTGGCAGATTAAAGTATAAATGGTTAATTTATTTCTGGAGTTTATAAATTCAGTGATCAGTCCTTGCAATGTAGTTAGTTTGTTTAGAGATAATCTTTTAAATTCTTGCTGTAAACTTGAAACTGATGGATCTACTCTTCTTCCATCATAAAATCTTAAATTATCCTGACTGTTATATATAAACAACCATTCAAGACTTGTTACTCGTGTTAAAGCTACGTAAAGTAATGAAATAGAATGATTTTTACTATACTCATAGACCACCTCATCGTATGTACCTCCTTGAGACTTATGAATAGTCATAGCACATCCTGATATCAATGGAAAATGATTTCTTTTTCCCACAATGATTTTATTATTATTGAGTGGTATACTTGAAGTTCGACGTACGACAGGTACTGCACGTCTGTCGATATTATGTTCCGCAAGAAAGGCAGCGGCTTTTCTTCTAGCCACCATACCAGTGTTTTTATCTGGAAAAACGAGCCATATGCGAGTTACATGATTTTCATCACTTTGTTCTATATGAACCAGCTTTCCAAAGGCGCCGTTAGCTAAACCGTCTACCACGTCTATGTTAGTTGTAATAATATAAGGTTTTCCAATAACAAAAATGATTTCGTATGGCAAACCTCCAGTATCTATCACTGAAAAATTGTGTAATTTTTGTCTTATATTTGCTTCTTGCTCATGATTAGTACAAACAGAAATAATGTCCATTGCAATTGAATCTATTTTATTTTCAGTTTGTAAAGCTAGTACGTTATATGCGTTAACTGATTCATTATCATGAAATAATCGTACACCACTTGGACACAGGCGCAAGGCTTTTTCCTTCGTAAAAAATCTAGACTCGATAACGGCTAATTCATCATCATTTAAAATAATACCACTGCCAATTTATGTGAGAATACAAGCAAACATTTCGTTATCTTGACGCATTATTTGAGTTAATTTGTAGAATTTTAATCCTCGCCAAAGTAAGGGTCCAATCATCCGTTGTTTGGACTGCTTATAGATTGGAGTTGCACGGACTGGAGGTAATTGTCGCAAATCTCCAATAAAAATAATGTCTAGACCACCAAAATTTTCATCAAAATTACCGGTTATTTGCTTTAGTCTTGCGTCTATTTGGTTCAAGAGCTCGGCACCAATCATACTGATTTCGTCAAATATTAAAACTTTGACATATTTAAATAAGCGTCGATATTGTTGTGCTGTTTATATTGACAACGGAATTATCTTTGACAATTATATTTTCAATGCAGTATGAACAGTAGTTCCGTTAATAGCTATTGCAGCTTTACCAGTCGAAGCACACGTAATCTATGAATTGCAGAACCCATCATTATCAGAAAATCTTTTATATACTTCCATTATCAATTTTATTACAAAGGTTTTTCCACATCCAGCTGGCCCAGTAAAAAATAATTGTAAAGGTGATCTCTCTGCAGATAAATTGTGATGAATGACGTGTAGCAGCAAATCTTTCTGTTTTTCATTAGCGCTTCTCATGAGTTAACAAAAACGATCATTACTCATTATATTTTCTCTTCTTTTGGCTATTGCTCCCAAGTTTTTAAACGTAGCTATACGTAAATCTTCATTAACCGCAGCATTCGGATTTCTGTACAATTCTTCAAAGGGCTTTGGCTCTGGAAATCTTGTAGCAATGTCTCGAGCTTCTGATTCGTCATCTATTGGCTCACCTTCATGACATAATTGTAGGCATATATCAATTGTGCTTTGAATACCAATATTTAAATTCTTTTATTTTTTCTAAAATTTCGTTTTCGTGTTCATCATATATAGTTGTGAATTTCATGTCTGCTAATACTTTATTTTTAAATGGTATATGTAAGGTCACCATGTCTATTCTGTACTCGTTGTAATCCTGAGTCATGTCATAATTTCTATAACGAATAACTTGATGCTGTTTCTTTCTGATGTACTCTCTCTTTCTGTTTTTAGTATAGTTTGAAACAAATTGGGCAAAAGAAATTCCTTCCAATTCTTCTGGCCGTTTTTGATACTTGTCATGCCAATCTTCCATCCAAATATCAGTAGAGTCGGCATCAAGTTCATCAATTTGTTTTTGTGTTTTTCTTATCCTCTGTCGTTCAATAGGCCAACAAGTGTTAATATACTAAATCGCTACTGACGATTTAGACATTGATAACCTTAAAAGATACCAAGCAGCTTCTTGACTACTCATCTCAATAGTATTCAGCATGTCAAAGCTCATTTTACGAGTTTTTAACAGGATTCTCATTCATAGCTTCTATTATTTTGCGTTGTAAATTCCTAATGCTTCTGTTGGTTTTATTTACATATTCGACGACATATGCCGCGAGTTACGAGACTAACAAATAAACTATAATGCATATCGTGCAGCATTAAAGCTGAGTCAGTACATTTTATATTATAAATATGGCTAAGGTAAATGTTGTAAACCAGTTGGTAGAAAATTATTCTTGTGTTTATTTGTAAAGTTTTTCCGTAAATAAAATTGTTAAAAAGTCTTAGTGATTTTTTAAAAAGTGAAAAATCAAAGAAGAAACTTTAACAGGCGCAGTCAGTAGGATTCAGCTAGGACAGTGTTTGGTGTATCTCGTCGTGAATTTACCCCGAAATCTGGTTCGTCTCAACGATTTACCAGCTGGAACCAAAGGAAAAACCTACAAATCTACACATCCAACTCATCCAGGGTGCATCTATCGCAGATATCTACCTATTGGGCCTAGCAGTAAGAATAGATTTAATCCAGGGTGCATCTATAGCAGATAACCACCTATTGGGAGTAGCAGTAAGAAATAGTGTAAGAAGAAAAACAGAAAAAGAATCCACATGCAGCTAACGATTATATTGATGTAAGTGCTCATTTCCTAATATTACTTATCCAGAAAATTCCTATATATATAATTTCCAAAATTTAAATATATTAGATTTCTAGTTCCTATATATAGTATTATAATTTTATGTCTGATTCTGAATACGACGAATTAATTGAACAACTCAATCAAATCAGTTTAACAAGAAAAAGAGAAATTAAAATAACTTCAACAATGCCAGAAACAGTAAATGTTGCTCTATTGAAATATCAAGCAGATAATATACCACCTTTCGATGGTAACCCAAAACAGCTATTTAGATTTATAAGTTCTTGTGAAAATTTCATTAAAGCATTCCAGAATAATTCAAATCCGAATGATCCGATTAACATTTGTCTATTTGACACTATATTAAGTAAGTTAAGAAATCGTGCAGCAGACCTAATCGGCTCACGATCAGAACTAAATACTTGGGCTCTAATAAAAGATGCTCTGACACTAACTTTCTCTGACCAAAGAAGTATTGATTGTTTAATACAGGACTTAATACATATCAAACCTCTTAAAAATGAATACCCTATTCAATTTGGAATGAAAATACAAGATGCAGGGATTCTTCTATTTTCTAAATTGAATTCGACCATAACAAATAAAAATTAAACATGACGACTTTGCATTGAAAACTTATTTGTGGATTACCATATAATATGCAACTTGTAATCAGATTTGTAACGCCCTTTTTTTTTATTCTTATAAAACCTACCAATGCTGGATGTGGAATTCCTGATTCCAGTGAGCTGGTCGGGCCGCCAAACGGTTTCGCTCTAAGTGGAGACGGCGTGGGTTGCAAGATGGAAGAGGTAAACTACCTAAATCGGGCGCCACAAGGTTTAGACTCAACCAGCCCCGATGTACTCTCAAACCTTGAAACGTTAAGGGTACTTCCCCAAACAGTAGCAAGCAAAAGAAATATATATACATATATATTCGAGGCAAAGGTTTTATTTATTACAATAAAATATAAGGATAGCAAAAACCAAAATAAATAAATGAAAAAAAAAATATTGAACAAGCGAACAACCAATGGGAAGAACAGTGATGCTGCACAAAATTAAGTTGAGATTTAAGGTGTCCTATACTCTTGGTTAAAGACGTTCCGTGGGTTTGTCAGATCAGGCGTCAACTGACAACTTCACCAGTCAATGCTTCTCTGATTTGACGCGAATGACAGCAATAATAATAAACACAAAACTACGGTTGTGAATTACGTTCAGTTTTTATTAAATAGTGTATTCATCCCATCAGGTAAGCAAAGATTCTACTACTAAAATCTACTCAATAACTAAAACTAACAATATTTTGTAGCACTAAGAGTCAAGAAAGGGTGACCGCGGTGCTCCACGGAAGAAATAAAACTTCCAAAAGGCCGATTAATGATTCTAATCGAGGCGTTCGTTAAGCAGATCTGCGTAACAACGATTATCTCATTTATCTTATGAAATCATCGAATAACAGGGTCTGCCTTTGTACAGAGGTAAGTTAGTATACAAAAATATACGTGAGCTCGAAATATCAATGCCAGATAGATATCGATGTAAGTATAACTGGTACTAACTGATCACTAATATCTCAACGAGATAATTAGCAGCTGTAACAATATTAAACAATACTGACTAAATAGATAATAGTTTTGAATTTTGCTGACTGGACAAATAGTTCAAATTACTATGACTGAATAAATTATTGAAATTCTTATTCTCTAATGTCTAAGTTGTGCAATTATAACATAAAACAAATTGGACTTATCGGTGGTAGGTTAATCTCTGGACCTTCGTGGAATTTGAGAGCCGACCGCTGGACTGGCTGGACTCTAGAGCTCGGGACTTCTCTGGAAAGATTGGTGACTACGCTGGACTGCTCGCAGTATGTAGTTGTTGGAGGCCGTTCCAACTCACCCCAGCCACAATGAATTTTGGGTAAAGCTTGAAGCCTCGGATATTCTTGGACTTCTGAGGTGCAACCAGTTTAGAAGATGGTTCACAAGATCCGACTTCCGTCGAGCACGTGTTGTGTGCAGAATCCTTAGGGCTCGGATCTGTAAAACGAAAAGGAGTGAAAGTAAATCTCTCAAAACTGGTGAGTACAAATACAAATTCGACGATTCAACTCCTTAAAATTGCCACAAAAGATTCAGAACTTCTTCTTACTAGATTGCGAACCGATTACCACGAGGGATCTATACCATCTCTCTCGAAAAGAAGCCTTCTGCCAGCCACACTTTCCTCCCTCCCGGAAATTCCATTCTCCCGCCATTTTGGATTTCCTTCGTGACAGATTCCACCACTCTGCAGCGCGGATTTCAAATTTCGCGGGAAATAACTACATCATTGGAAGCACCAGCATGAGTACTCCACCCCCGAAAACAGTTGAAGAATATAGTGGTAAGTACTAGACACTTAAAATTTTGTGAACGTAACATTCCCCTCACACCCAATAGGAAATTTCTGGAGAAATTTCACACCAAAACTATAGTCAAGCTCGAGATTCTTTAGGATGAAAAGTAAAAGAGAGTACTCGAAAGAAACTCACAAGTCTGGGGGTCTATCATGATAAGGCTTCAAATCCTGAATATGCCACTTCCGACGACCACGATTCTCATCTCCCTCGAGAATGTACGTCCCGTAACCAATTTTCTTAGCTACTTTAAACGGACCGAGATAGCGAGGTGCTAATGACGCGGAGAATTTTCGACTAGCGTCCGAAAGTGAATAGTTTTTTCGCCAAACTAGGTCTCCGGGAGCGAATTCTACGTGTCGTCGACGCATGTTGTAACGCCGGGCACTATCCTCATAGGCCTTCTCTAACCGTTCCCGGACAAGTTGGTAACAAGCATCTAGAGCTTGATTGCCCACTTGCCTTACACCGAATTCGACGTTGTCAGTCGATTTTAGTTGGCCATACTCCCGACCAGACCGAACAAATTCACGACTGAAATTTAACATGAACGGGGAATATCCTGTGACTTGATGTTTTGACGTGCGTAAGGCATAAGCAAATTTCTTCAAATGCAAGTCCCATTCGCGTTGGTCGGTCTTGACGAACGCAGCCAACATTGACTTCAAGGTTTTATTCACCCTTTCGGTCGGGTTTGACTGTGGATGGTAAACTGGGTTGAAACGTAAACGAATACCGTATCTGGCAGTTAGAGCCGACAGTTCCTTGCCGGTATATTGCACGCCATTATCCACGAGCAATAACTGTGGAGCACCGAATAGCAAAATAATCTCGTCCTCTAGGATGCGAGCTATATTCTTGGCAGTCGCCTTCCTTAGAGGAAATAGCCGAGAAAACTTTGAGAAGCAATCGTGTACGACGAGAATGTAGACGTTCCCTTGTTTCGACCGCGGAAATGGACCGACGATATCGCTCGAAATTACCTTCCAAGGTACATCCGCGACAGGATTGCGTGCCAAGAGCCCTTTTGGTGCCAGCTGCTCAGGTTTTGTCGCCTGACAAATAGCACAACCACGAACATATCGAGCCACATCACTACGCATCTGTGGCCAATAATACGACAATTTAAGACGATTATACGTTTTGAAAACACCCAAATGCCCACTCGTAGGATGGTCATGACAACTTTGAAGGACCTTTCGGCGCAATTCTTTCGGAATCACGCGCCTCCAATCGTTCACGTCGGCATCCGAATCACTTTTAGACGGGTATTTATAAAGTTGGAATTCATGTACACGCCATTTGTCCAACTTGAGTGGATTATCGCGAACGCTATTTAACATGCGGTTGTACCACTGGTCTTTAGTGGGTTGTTGCACCATAATAAAGGAGTCCTCTCCCGTTTGATTTTCAACGTGGACTTGATCGAGTGCAACGCTTCCCGTCAACACTGGAACACTGCGACTTAATGCATCTGGGACGACGTTGTGCCTTCCCTTCCGATGGAAAATTTCAAAGTCAAATGCTTGCAACCGCAACGCCCATCGACAGAGCTTACCGGTGGGATTTTTAAGTTGCTGCAGCCAAATCAAAGAGAGATGATCGGTAATAACTTTAAAATGATATCCCTCCAGGTATCCACGGAATTTTTCGATTGCCCAAATCACCGCGAGACATTCTCGTTGAGTAGTGCTGTAGTTCCTTTCCGGTGGCGTTAGAGACCTGCTAATATAACTAACGACATGTTCACCATCCGGGTATTGTTGTGTCAACACAGCTCCGATGCCAAAAGCACTAGCGTCCGTTTGTACGGTGAATTCTCGTTCGAAATCGGGGCAACGCAGTACAGGAGCTGATATTAGCAGTTCTTTGACCTTTCGGAATGAAGCCTCACAAGACGTACTCTACGAAAACTGTTTATTTTTGCGAAGAAGTGATGTTAGGGGCACGACTAAATCGGCAAAATTTGGTATGAAGCGCCTATACCACGAGGCCATTCCTAAGAATTGTCGGAGTTCCTTCTGGGACTTGGGTACGGGAATATTTACGATTGCCGAAACCTTCTCAGGGTCGACATGCAAGCCCCTTTTATCAACTACGTAACCGAGGTATCTGAGGCGAGGTAAACAAAACTTGCACTTGTCGCGATTCAAGGTTAACTGAGCACGAGTCAATCTATCGAATATTTTCTGCAAGATGTTCAAGTGTTGTTCGAAATCTGGAGTTGCGATCACCAGGTCATCGAGATAAACAAAAACGAAGGGTTCAAGGTCATGTCCAATGACAGTGTCTATCACCCTTTGAAACACGGCTGGAGAATTGGTAAGGCCAAATGGCAAACGGCAAAACTGGTATAGTCCTCTTCCGCTGACCGAGAATGATGTAAATGGTCGACTTTCAGGCGCGACTGGTATTTGCCAGTAAGCAGACCTAATGTCCAGAGCCGATAAAAATTTTGCGTTACGAAGCTTATCTAAAATACTCGAAATCCTAGGTAATGGGTAAGCGTCCTTAACAGTCACCCTATTCAGACGGCGATAATCAACACAAAAACGATAGGACATATCTTTCTTTCGAACCATCAAGACCGGACTAGACCATGCGCTATTTGACGGTTCTACAACACCGAGCGCTAACATTCTGTCGAGTTCTTTATTTATTTCGTCCTGGATTTTCGGAGACACAGGATAATTTCGTTGTTTTATCGGTGTAGGATCATCTACAACGATTTTATGCTCGATTCCCTGAATACAACCAAGTTCAGACTTAAGCTGTCTAAAATAGTTATCCACGAGCTGCTGTAGTGCTAACGCTTGATCGGAGCTTACTTCGAATCGATTATCATCCTCGATACAACTGAGCAAGCATGAAGAAAAGTGCCAAGAGTTACTTCGTAAATCAGGGACTACACCCATTGCTACCCAGAAATCTACCCCCAAGATAAGAGTATGCGGTACGTCTGGAACAAGAACTACATCTACCATTTTGATTTTACCTTCCAATTCTAACGGTAGCGAACACGTTCCGATGATTTCATGGGAGGATCCGTCTGCGACGATACAACTCTGGTCGATTGTGTTAACATTTAATTTAAATTGATCTACTAAACTTATGCCGGGTTTCCCGAGAATAGTACGACTAGCACCCGAATCCAATAATCCTAAGATAGTTATACCATAGCAAGAAACTTTCACATGAGGCCTATTATCTCCCGAGGTACTATGAAGGATATAATCTAGAATGACTTTATTTAAAGCATAACGTTGTTCATCGGCCGAGTTATTCTCTGAAGAGAGCCAGTTCCGGCCGATCACTGACTCCTTCGAGCGTTTCCCGAAGCTGAGTTGCGATTGATAGAACATGTCGGACAGTTTCTAAGAGTAACATTGGGCTTTCTGCATTTGTAGCACATAATTTGGCTGGTATTTCGACAGTCTACCGCGCGGTGACCACTCTGATCACATTTCCAACAACGTAATTCCTTACTAGTACACGGCGACGACTCGTTCGGAATGCCAGTAGACGCAGATGCAGTAACATGCTGACTTGCTTTTGTCTTATGATAGCCGAGACTCGGTTCGAGCAGGTGTTTGTTTGGAGGAGGTCGATATTGATCAGCTCTAGCTCGAGCTTCTTCGACCAACCGAGCACTTCTTAGTAGTTGTTCAATCGACGTCAACGGTTGCAGTGCTATCGCGGTTTGCAGCTCTGGTAGCAGGTTCCTGCGGATTAGACCTAACTGTATCGATTCTGACGGTCGTACCGGTAATCTATTAAATAAATTTAACATTGCCGACACGAATACTACGACTTTCTCGTCTGGACCTTGAGTTCTTCTCCGAATTTCGTCCCAAAGTGCACTTTCATAATCATAGGGAAGGAAAGAGTCCCTTAACCCTCTTACAATGTCATCCCAAGTAGTAAGGTTGGATTTCCGAGACCGGAACCACATCAACGCATCACCCGAAAGTAATTCAACTGCGGATTTCGCTAACTGTTCGACTGGTACCCCTCTCGATATTCTACGTTCTTCAACTCGTTCCAAAAAATCTAACACACCACCAGTGCCATCAAACATGATTCCCCACTTGGACAAGTTAGGATCCCGAGAACAAGAAATTGGGTTAACCGAGATACTGCGTTGGGGTTCTCTACTTGAAAATATGGAAAGATTTGCCATTCTATTTGACAATTCGTCCAGATTTATTAGCGTGGATCGACGAACTGGACGATCTCCAAAAATATCCTCTTCTGCAGGCGCCGAAATTAATGGCGGAGTCGAGTCACAATTTGGTTCATCGAGAACATTGATGAGTCCCGTTTCCCTATGACTTTTCATGAGATCATCTAACGTTTGGGATACGTGATCGCACAGTTCGATTAAATTCTTACATTCGGTATTCTCTTCGTCAGTTTTTGGGGTAATCAGAGACACACGACCACGCAAGTGACGTAATTTCGACTTTATTCGTTGAGACTCGTTATCTGCATTGGGATAATTAAATTCCTGCAGGTCACCTACCAAACCATCTAATTTGGAAGCACAAATTAATAATTCAGCCCTAGAATCGAAACTTGAAGGATCAAAGACGATAGGACAGGTTTTTTCTGTGTTCAATAGCTCACGTAGTCGAGCTCTTTTGGATTGAACGTTCGCACCACCAGGAGGATAACCCCTAATAGTCAACTCGTAAGTTAACTCGTCTGTCGATAACCTATTCACGTCCATATCGAATCTTGGAAACTTTATTACAAGCAAAATAAAATGAAATGAAAGTGAAATCAAATTAAATTAGCAAAGTACACAAAGCAATGCAGGCCAGGCCTGTTTGGCCCCACGTTGGGCGCCAAATTTGTAACGCCCTTTTTTTTTATTCTTATAAAACCTACCAATGCTGGATGTGGAATTCCTGATTCCAGTGAGCTGGTCGGGCCGCCAAACGGTTTCGCTCTAAGTGGAGACGGCGTCGGTTGCAAGATGGAAGAGGTAAACTACCTAAATCGGGCGCCACAAGGTTTAGACTCAACCAGCCCCGATGTACTCTCAAACCTTGAAACGTTAAGGGTACTTCCCCAAACAGTAGCAAGCAAAAGAAATATATATACATATATATTCGAGGCAAAGGTTTTATTTATTACAATAAAATATAAGGATAGCAAAAACCAAAATAAATAAATGAAAAAAAAAATATTGAACAAGCGAACAACCAATGGGAAGAACAGTGATGCTGCACAAAATTAAGTTGAGATTTAAGGTGTCCTATACTCTTGGTTAAAGACGTTCCGTGGGTTTGTCAGATCAGGCGTCAACTGACAACTTCACCAGTCAATGCTTCTCTGATTTGACGCGAATGACAGCAATAATAATAAACACAAAACTACGGTTGTGAATTACGTTCAGTTTTTATTAAATAGTGTATTCATCCCATCAGGTAAGCAAAGATTCTACTACTAAAATCTACTCAATAACTAAAACTAACAACATTTTGTAGCACTAAGAGTCAAGAAAGGGTGACCGCGGTGCTCCACGGAAGAAATAAAACTTCCAAAAGGCCGATTAATGATTCTAATCGAGGCGTTCGTTAAGCAGATCTGCGTAACAACGATTATCTCATTGATCTTATGAAATCATCGAATAACAGGGTCTGCCTTTGTACAGAGGTAAGTTAGTATACAAAAATATACGTGAGCTCGAAATATCAATGCCAGATAGATATCAACTCAACGAGATAATTAGCAGCTGTAACAATATTAAACAATACTGACTAAATAGATAATAGTTTTGAATTTTGCTGACTGGACAAATAGTTCAAATTACTATGACTGAATAAATTATTGAAATTCTTATTCTCTAATGTCTAAGTTGTGCAATTATAACATAAAACAAATTGGACTTATCGGTGGTAGGTTAATCTCTGGACCTTCGTGGAATTTGAGAGCCGACTGCTGGACTGGCTGGACTCTAGAGCTCGGGACTTCTCTGGAAAGATTGGTGACTACGCTGGACTGCTCGCAGTATGTAGTTGTTGGAGGCCGTTCCAACTCACCCCAGCCACAATGAATTTTGGGTAAAGCTTGAAGCCTCGGATATTCTTGGACTTCTGAGGTGCAACCAGTTTAGAAGATGGTTCACAAGATCCGACTTCCGTCGAGCACGTGTTGTGTGCAGAATCCTTAGGGCTCGGATCCGTAAAACGAAAAGGAGTGAAAGTAAATCTCTCAAAACTGGTGAGTACAAATACAAATTCGACGATTCAACTCCTTAAAATTGCCACAAAAGATTCAGAACTTCTTCTTACTAGATTGCGAACCGATTACCACGAGGGATCTATACCATCTCTCTCGAAAAGAAGCCTTCTGCCAGCCACACTTTCCTCCCTCCCGGAAATTCCATTCTCCCGCCATTTTGGATTTCCTTCGTGACAGATTCCACCACTCTGCAGCGCGGATTTCAAATTTCGCGGGAAATAACTACATCATTGGAAGCACCAGCATGAGTACTCCACCCCCGAAAACAGTTGAAGAATATAGTGGTAAGTACTAGACACTTAAAATTTTGTGAACGTAACAGATTACGAAATCCCACTTCTTTAGAACAAGCTCTCGCACATTGTACAGAAGAAGAAATCTTTGCATAATTCAGTAAACGATTGTACGTCCATTTACAAATCAATCAAGTTCGCAATTTATCCAACCAACACGTACATTCCAATCGATGCCACCTCATTTTTCAAATTCTTTTTCTCAGAGACCATATCCTTCTCAGCCAATGAATATGCGTCCACTAAACTCATTTAATTCCCAACCACCAAGATTCTCACAACCAAATTTTTCACAACCAAATTTATATCAACCAAATTTCCATCAAGCAAATCTATATCAACCAAATTTCCGTCCAATTTATTCGCCTCCAACGAATTTCCCTCAGACCCCTCGTAATATCATACCAAATTTCCATTCTAAAATTTTTTCAAACGATGGCACAAATTCAAAGAGAAGCGATTATCCCCAACCTATGGACACGTCGTCTGGTAATACAAGACCTCATATCCAACAAAGTAATGCGAAACTACATAATCATGAGATTGGCGCCGCCGGTATAGAAGATAACAATTATTCAACCAAAGCAAATTCTGATGAAGTTGTAGAAACACAAGAAAATGTTGTAAATGATACATATACCTTTCAAGAAAATGCTTACCCAGACTTTTATGATTATGAACAATTTTATCCGACTGTTTCTGAAGAGGAAAATTTTCAATTAGCTCATCAAAATATCCAACAGGAATGACAGTAATTCAAATGAATCATATACGTGCTGATTTACCATACATAGAAATTCCAGAATTAAATGCTAATTCTCTCAAAGATACTGGAAGTTCAGAGTTTAATTCATCCGGATTTAGCAAATTATTTCTTTACTGAATATATACAATTCGAGAATTTTAATATTCAAACTGCACATGGTATAACATCCCACAACGAAATTGCAGTAATCCCAGCATTTAACATTTTTAATGTCAATGATTTTCACAAATTTTACCTTTTTAATTTCTCTCAGAAATACAATGGATTAATTGGTGCAGATATATTGAGTAAATTTCAAGCCATTATAGATCTTAAAAATAAATGTATTGTAACACCTTACGCTAAGATTCCAATAATTTACGAAATTAATGATCATGAACCCGTCACTCATAAGAAATTTAATGATTATAGAATACATTTAGAATCTAGAGTAGAAAAAGTAATGAAAATACCTGTAAAGCTAAATAAAGGCTTAGGAATTCTGAAGCATGCTATTTTACAAGGAAACTTAGAAATGCCTGAAGCATTAGTAAATGTTATAGATAATTACGCAGTAACAACAATTTTGAATATTAACGACAATCCAGTTGATCTCATAATATTCGAAGCTTTAGAAATTGAACCTATAAATCCAATAGAAGTCAATTTTTGTGAGAAATTAAACATAGATACACCTACTATACATAAATCTGTTGAAGATAAAATACTCAAAGAAAATTTAAATAATCTTCGACTAGATCATTGCAATAAAGAAGTGTCAGACTCTATCAAGAAATTATGTTTCGAATTCAGAGATATTTTCCACAGTGAGAAAATACCATTAACATTCATAAACAAAATCAAACACGAAATAAATTTAACCGATGAAACACCTATTTTCACTAAGAACTACCGTTATCCCGAAATCCACAAAAACGAAGTAAGAGATCAGACAAATAAAATTCTAGATCAAGGAATAATTCAGCACTCAACAAGCCCTTACTCCAGTCCAATATGGTCGTACCGAAGAAACTGGACGCATCCGGAAAAAGAAAATGGAGAGTTGTAATCGATTATCGCAAACTGAACGAGAAAACTATAAGTGATCAATACCCATTGCCAAATATCATCGACATCTTAGATCTTAGATTAGGAAGAAGCCAATATTTGTCTACAATCGACTTAGCAAGTGGATTTCATCAGATAGAGATGGAACCCAAAGACATTCCGAAGACAGCTTTTTCTACTGAGAACGGGCACTTCGAATTTCGAAGACTTCCTTTTGGCTTGAAGAATTCACCTCGAACATTCCAAAGGGTGATGGATAACATATTACGAGGAATTCAAAATGAAATTTGTCTTGTGTACCTTGATGACATTGTAATATATAGTACCTCTTTACAAGAACACATCGAAAGATTACGACAAGTTTTCAAAATAATTCGTGATTCAAACTTCAAAATTCAAATGAACAAATCCGAATTCTTGAGAAAAGAAGTTCAATATTTGGGTCACATCATAACACTCGAAGGAGTTAAACCGAACCCTGAAAAAATTTCAGCAGTTAAGAACTTTCCAATTCCTCAAATCACACAAAATTAATATTCATTTCACAACACCACTTCATCATGAATCCAATGCTCCTATCGAAAGACTCCACTCTAGCTTAATAGAACATCTCAGAATTCTTAGACAGAAATATCCAAAAGATACCATCTCCAAACTTATGAATTATGCAATTATAGCCTACAATAGTAGTTTCCATTCAGCCACTAACTATTCCCCATACGAACTGACTTTTGGTCATACAGAATCTCGCGATCCATCAGAGTTAATTCAAACATCATTTTATTCAGATTATGTAGCAACACACCGAAATAAGATGAAACATTTATATCAAAATATTTCCAAAAAAATTATTGAGAAGAAAGAAAAAGTTATTGTAAAACGAAATTATTGAGGCTCAGAACAAACTGAATTTCAAGTAGGTCAAACAGTTTATAAATACAGCAACAGACGGAACAAACGTGAAAACAAATGTTTAGGCCGTACGAAATTCTTGAAATATTAGGACATCATAAAGTAAAAGTGAAAAATAAAAAGAACAATAAAATTCAAATAATCCATATGAAAGAATTGAAAACCCCAAATGTGATTTCAGGATCTTCACCCACTGCGGAGGATTAGGAACTGAATTCGCATATCCCGAATTTCATGAATTGAACGAAAATACAGGTCTTCTCCCTTTCAAAATCGGTAATGCTCAAAATGCTATAGATAATTGGTCTTTCATTCAAGTTTTCGATATTTCAATTATTTTAAAACATTTTACTTATATAAGCGAACTATTTGATGAGTTCAAATTAAAGATAGAAAATTCCAAAGAACTTTCGGAAGATTTCTATAATTTCTGTAATTTGATTACATCTCTGCAAAGCAAAGTACATAATCAGATGTTGCAAATAAACCCTCTATTAAATTCTAGAAAAAGAAGAGGCGTGATAAACGGTTTAGGTAGTCTTATCAAAGTTTTCACTGGAAACTTAGATCAAGAAGATGCTGTAAAATATGATGAAGCGATTAACATTCTTTTCAATAAATATTTTTTACAAAAAATTGGACCGACGTTATAGTTGATGCACTGAAAAGTATAAAATAATATTACTTCTATTGGTGATGGTACTTTTGAAGTTGTGCAGTTGCAGTTAGATTGATAGCTTTTGGCACCAACTTCACAAGTACCATCACCAATAGAAGTAATATTATTTTATACTTTTCAGTGCATCAACTATAACGTCGGTCCAATTTTTTGTAAAAAATATTTATTTCACACTTTTGAGTGTAACATTAGTCCCGAAAATCGTTGAACGTTCACTATACCATATCAATGAAGATAATACTTATCCTATTACCCACGTATATTCCTTGCTTGTAGTGGTTATTATTGAGATCTCAGAACATCGCGTCGGAAATACGCTTGAATATTTTAGTTGTTACCATTTAACACCGATTTAACTCGAAAACCGTAATTCTAAGGAAAAAATGTTCATTATAAATGTTGCTACAAATAATTATATCTTTCATGAAGTATCGAAAAATTTTCAATTTTCGAAAGAAATTGTCCTCTCCACATAGCAATAATACATATTTAACATGCGTCTATCTCGAAAACCGTAACACTTTTGAAAAAATGTTCAATTTAAACGTTTCCGGATATTGTCCTATCTTTAATTATACCAACTCAGATTTTCGGTTTTCGAGAAAATTCGCCCCCACCACCCCTTCGGGGGCGGTTTTCGGAGGGAAGGAGATTTCGGATTTGCGTTTTTATGAATATGGGACCATTTCTCAATCCCCTTCTTTCAAATGAATCCAAAATCATCAAAATCGGAGATCGTCTACTATATAAAAGGCACGCACGAACCAAAAAAAAAAAAAAAAATTAAGCAGACAGTCGAATTGTATACCTCCTCCGTTCGGGGTTCGTCGGTCAAAAACCAAGGAAAGATGAAAACGCGAGTTCAAGAACAAATTACTATTCTCAATCAAACAGTCAACAATTTTGAAGATATAACTAGAAATATAACGAAGAATGAAATTTCAATACAGTCACATTTACTGCAAATAGAAAAAACATTAACCTATATGCAACTTTCAAATCTTCACAAAAACGAACATTTTGCTATGCAGATATTTCTCACACATATATTATCATTACTTAGAGATATATACGAAATCCTATAAAAAATAGAAATATCAATATCTTTTTCAAAATTGAATACTTTCCATAACTCTCTAATAACTCCTCACGAATTATTAGAAGAGATCAAATTAATATCTATTCATTCAACTAACGTTAAATTACCATTTGAACCCAAGCTCGAAAATATACTAAATTACGAAAAAATACTCAATATCAAAAGTTATAGCAAAGGAAACCAAGTCGTATTCATAGTAGAAATTCCTTTAATGGAACTAGAAAACTATAATTTCTACCATCTCTATCCCTTACCTGTCCCACAATCTAATCATTTTAAAACTATCATACCGAGAGCAAATTTCCTTATCCTTAATAAGCACAAATACGTCTTCCTGAATACCAGATGCCAAGAAATTTCATCTGACCAAAACATATGCCACAGTGTCAACCCCATCTTTATTAACGAAAATGTACCCTGTGAAATTCAAATGTTGCAATATGCAAAAACGATTATAAATTGCACAGAAATCCCAATTGAAGTAACATCAATTCAAGCCAGTAAAATAGAAGAAAAATGGATCGTTGTCGTTCCAAGAAAAACAATAGCACAACAGTATTGCCATCAATCCGAAGAAAAAATCATACTCCAAGGCACATATCTGTTAGATATCAACCCACCATGCGAAATCCATCTGAATCAAATATTGATAAAGAAACGGAAACCAACAAGAACAAACTATAGAAAAATTCAATTACCAAAAACCAGCTTCGCTACAGATAAACAGACAGAAAAAGAGGAACAAGAAGAAATGAAACCTCTTAACATCGACCACCTAAACTTAGATGCGAGGAAAAATGTGAGAACCGCTCTGGAAATACAAAATCAACGAATCAAAGACTTTCATAATAAACCAGTGGACTTTGATAGTGTTAGTGTGTGGACTATATTGCTTTATATAATTGCCACTTTTGTTACTATGTATTTCATTGCAAAATTTATATGTCAAAAATATTGTAAGAAAAGAGAAGACCAACCCCAAGACATTATCATCTGAACTTCACCGGAGTTTCGTTTCACGTCGGGAGGAGTTACGGGACTAACAAATGAACTATAATGCATATCGTGCAGCTTTAAAGCTGAGTCAGTACATTTTATATTATAAATATAGCTAAGGTAAATGTTGTAAACCAGTTGGTAGAAAATTATTCTTGTGTTAATTTGTAACGTTATTCCGTAAATAAAATTGTTAAAAAGTCTTAGTGATTTTTTAAAAAGTGAAGAATCAAAGGAGAAACTTTAACTCGCGCAAGAATATTCTTCAGTAATTATCAGAAAATCCATATTTGACTTTAAGACATTAAAAACAAATGGATTGAAAGTATTGTGCCATTTTTCGGACGGATGTCGTTTATAGAATATTCTTGGTCTACTAATACCAGATCTTAGTATATCTTTGTATTCTTCATCTGATCTGATATTATTACTTTCATAATAATCATCAATATTGTCATAGTCATTGCTTTCTAAGTTAATTCTAATTTCATTATATCTTTTCAAGTGTTCTTTGTAAAGAGGATTCGTTTTTTTTCATCGGTATTAAAATCATTGTAGATTTACAAGGCATGAATGGTGCTTCAAATCGGCACTTTTGCACAGAATTAGAGCCACTTTTTTTGTAGCACGTGAAGGTATGCTTATGCGTAAGTAATTTTATGTTTCCCGATGCTTCCGCCGTTAATACTGATACTAAACTGTTAATCATTTCTATTGCTTGCTTTTGCTCTTCGCCAAGAATATCTGTGGGAGCATTAACCAGCCATAAAAGAATATGCGCATGTGGACTTCCTCGATGTTGAAATTCAATCCTCAAAAAGAAGTTAATAACTCTAAACTTACCAAAAGGACTTAACTTCTTTGATTCTAAAGGTGTCATTATTACATTAACTAACTTGTTAAAATAAATAGCACATGGTACGTTGTTAATTAATGAACTTCTTGGATAAAACTTAGTTCCGATGCGATAAAATTTTGCATATCTTCTTTTTCTTCAGCTAATTTATGTAACAATGTTAATAAATCCGCTGGGAGGAGTGAAGTGCCAACCCGGCACGTCTCCAGGTGGCGGATAGGAGGGGGCCTCTGACGATGATTTTTATATGAGAAGGGGGCCTGCGGGGAAATAAGGTTCATTGAGACTAATAACTCATTTGGCAGCCACGAATACCCTGCCGCGGACCAACTTCACCTGTCCCAGCTGTAGTGTCGTGGCTGAGGAAATTGCACTCAGGTACAACGATGCCAGGTGTGCTTTCGAGCTAACCTCGAAACCACCCTGTCAAACCAACGCATCCTGGTCGTCTGTGGTCATGTCAAGCGGGCCAGTGATGCGGGGGGGTCTTGGCTTAACCGCCCGGACCAAGAGGTAATAACCTCATCAAAAATTCTAAATCCAAGGCGGGAAACCAGGCCGAGGGATGCATGGCCAGATAGAGGACTGGTCTCTACTGAACTTTATGGAAAAGTCACATAAACCCAAACTCACCGGAGGAGAGATGGAGAAAGCCTCCACCTCTTCATCCGGGCTCCCTGTAAAAAAGGGAAATGCCAAACGGCAAAGGAATCGTCTGCCGTTCGACCTGCCGAAACTCGGACAGCCGGGCGGCAGAGACGATCCACTGAGAAAGGGTCTCAGTGGAGCAGGAGTGCGGGAGTACCTGCGACTCCTCCATCAGGGACTTGCACCTGAGGAGGCCAGAAAACAGGCTCTTCAACACTCCATACCACCTACTGTCCCGACCCCGAAGGTAACACCGACTGGAAAAGGGACAGGAAAGAGAGGCGCGGAGCATATCACTCCTCCGGAATGGCCTCAGCCTAAAAAGCCGAAAACAGCAGCTGCAGCTGCCAAGGCCGTAAAGGCTATTCGTGTGGGTATCATGCCCAAGGATTACCCTAGAGTAATCCTTGAGCCACAGCGGCTCTCAACACTGGAGGATACTTAGTGGAAGAGATGTGCAGTGGAGAGGTGAAGGGAATGCACTTCACCGGTATACATTTCCGCTGTGGAATGATGCTGGTGGACTGCGGTTCTCAGGATTCGGCGGACTGGCTCATTGGAGTAGTGCCGGCCTTGAGGTCTTGGGAAGGACCGGAGTTAGTGGCGGTAGAGGAGAAAAACATCCCCAAACCCGTCATTGTAACGGTGTACTTCCCAAGAAGCTTCGAAATGGAGACGGAGAAGATCCTCCGACTCGTCGAAGTACAGAACACCTGGCTCAGTACCGGAGCCTGGAAAGTTCTCAACTCCAAAAAGGAGGGAACCGGTACTGTCCTCACGATTGGGATCGATCACCAATCAGGAGGCCCTGAAGGCAGAAGGATGCGTCTTAAACTTTAGGTTTGGACGTGTGTCTGTCTCGGGGCTAGGACAGAAAAATAATCCTGCGGGAGGTCCAAAAGATGCGGAGATGCCCCCCACATCTACGGACTCCGGTGTGCAGGATAAAACTGCTAGCTCAGGTCTGGTCGAGGCCTCTGCTTGCTCTGCCAAAGAAGCCGGGGCGGCAGAGAAATTCTCTGCAGTCCTGGGGGAAGGGCGAACCCATACGGAGGTCGAGGCCATAACCCGAGACCCAGATACCCGCTCGAGCTCCAAGGAGACTACCCTCCCGATGGATCTTGATGAGGGACAGGAGGAAAGAGAGGAGGGGGGAACTAGAGGCTGGACTACCCAGCCCCTACACCCCAGACTACAGCACCTTCATCCCTTTCTCCAAGGTGGCGCAAGTGAACTTGCATCACGCGAAGGGAGCTTCAGCAGTGATTGCAAGGCTATTTGCGAAATCCCAACTGGATTTTGTACTGATCCAGGAACCCTGGACAGGCAAAGCAGGCCAAATTAAAGGTTTGGCATCTAAAGACTCAAAATTGATCTATGACCAGAGGCAGGAGTCCCCTCGTGCCTGTGTGATCATAAGAAACAACATTAATTACACATGTGTTTCAGAATTCATGACTCGGGACCTAGTTCCAATTCTAGTACACCTCAACACTGGGGGCATCAACCGAGACATAGCTATTGCAGCTGCTTATTTCGCTGGAGACAATCCTGCAATACCTCCAGTCGAAGCTCAAGAGCTAGTGCAATACTGCAATAGCAGACAACTGCTAGTCATTATAGGCTGTGATGCCAATGAGCACAATGTTATTTGGGGAAGCACGAACAACAACCCTAGAGGTGATTGCTTACTTGAACATCTCTTAGCTAATAATCTAGAAACCCTTAATGTGGGAACAACCCCCACTTTTGTCACGAGAGCAAGAGAAGAGGTCCTGGACGTAACAATTGCCAGCCTTACTGCCAGGAATAACGTATTTGATTGGAGAGTGATGGAGGAACCTTCCCTCTCCGATCTTAGGATTATAGAGTTTAGGATTGCGGGGGAAGTAACCTCACTGTCTCCAACTCGTAACCCTAGAAATACATATTGGTCTAAATATAAGACCTTTCTGAAGCAAAACTTGGAACAGATCGAAAGTAATGAGGTCAAACACCCACACTGCGATCTGGATCAAGAGGTCGAACTGGTCAGTGTGGCGATAACGGAGGCATTCCAATCAAGTTGCCCACTCTCAAAAGCTCGACCAAGCAAGGAAGCACCTTGGTGGAACAAAAACCTGTCAAACCTCAGATTAGAGGTCCGTCGGCTCTTCAACAGGGCCAAAAGAGACGATAATTGGCAGGGCTACACCGAGAAGCTCACACAATACAATAAGGAGATCAGGAAAGCCAAGAGGCTTCACTTTCAAGCTTTTTGTGAAAAGATCACTTCGACTCCTACTGCAGCCAGATTGCAAAAATTCATGGCAAAAGGGGCAATCAGCCCCTTAATGTCGCTCAAGAAGCCAGACGGGTCATACACTGAGGGAGAAGAGGAGCGATCTGCTCTACTTCTCAAAACACACTTCCCAGGAAGTGAACCCCTCAGTAGTATTGACGTAGCAATCCAAACCAAGAATCCTCGCAAGGAAGATTGGAGTATTGCTAAGAAGATATTCACAAGACAAAGGTTGGAATGGGCAGTCAACACCTTTCAACCTTATAAATCGCCGGGAGTAGATGGCATATTCCCAATACTCCTACAGAAAGGAATGAACCAGATCCTTCCCCATTTCCTGAAGATTACAAGAAGCTGCCTAGCACGGGGCTTTATACCTAGCATATGGCAAAGAGCCAAAGTAATCTTCACACCGAAAATAGGGAACAAAAATGAGACTGATCCCCGATCTTTCCGACCTATCTGTTTAACATCGTTTCTACTGAAAACGATGGAGAAAGTAGTGGATAACTACATAAGAACAGAGATTCTGAAGGACAAACCACTTCATAAATGCCAGCATGCATATATGGACATATCTGGGGCTTTTGACAACACCACACATGTGTCAATCAGGGAGGCACTCACACGGCGAGGAGTGAACAAGACCATTATCAAATGGATGTATGAGATGTTGAAGATTGATGGGTCAATAGCCTGGCATGGCAAGGCAAGTCAGAGCAATACGAGGAAAACCCTCGATAGAATACAAAGACTAGCCTGTGTATGTATCACTGGAGCCATGAGAACTTGCCCGACCAGGGCACTAGAGATCATCACAGATCTCACACGTCTTCATCTAGTGATAGATAGATTGGCCCATAAGGCCATTCTAAGACTATCTAGGGAAGGTTCAGACATTGTGGGAATTCGGAATCAGAGACCTTGGTCCTCTCTGTCCAAACACATCCCATCAGCAAACCTTCCCAGTGATGTAATGACAAAGAAAATTAGCATCGAGAGAACTTTCACCAAGGTGTTAAGTAGCAGAGAAGATTGGGACAGGGGGCTCACAACCCAAGATCTCAAAAAGAATACCATTAAATGGTACACTGATGGTTCTAAGACCACGACGGGGACAGGCGCTGGAGTGTTTGGGAATCGCACCAAATGCTCACTTGCGCTAGGCCGCTGCCCAAGCGTCTTTCAAGCAGAATTGCTTGCAATTGAGAAATGCGTGGAGGTGAACATTGAAAGAAACTATCAGAAATGTGACATTGCAATACATTCTGATAGTCAAGCTGCAATTAAAGCACTGAACTCCCATACCATTGACTCTAAAATGGTATGGGAGTGCCGAAGGAAGCTCAATGACCTAGGCAAGAATAACAGGGTCTACTTAGTCTGGGTTCCCGGCCACTCGGGAATCAAAGGCAACGAGGAGGCCAACACACTTGCCAGGAAAGGAGCACAAACTCAATTTACTGGCCCAGAACCCTTCTGTGGTACAGATAAAAGCACCTACAAGAAGAAATTTCTGAGGAAGGAAAAAACCGTAAGAGAAACACTCTTGCGGGATACCCCTGGATTGGATCATTCCAAAAAGTTTCAAAAAAACATTGATACTGCAAGATCCAAAAGGTATGTGGATCTCAGCAAGAACAAGCTACATCTACTCACTGGATTTCTTACAGGACACTGTCGCCTCAAGAAGCATCTAATGAGATTAGGTCTAGCAGAGGATGACGAGTGCAGATTCTGCGGGGAAGAGGAGGAAACTCCGGATCACCTGGTGACGGAATGCCTCGCCATTGCTAGCCAACGCAAACAGTGCCTTGGACTAGCAACCTGCAGTAGTGAGGAAGTATCCTCCTTGAAGCCAACCCAGATACTGGAGTTCATTAGAACTCTGGAACTGGAAGGCGAGTTGTAGACAGCGTATAGGCGAGTGCAACTCAGGTGGGGGGGCACAATAGACCTTATGGTCGCAGTGCAATGTAACCCCCTCTTAAATCTAATCTAATCTAATAAATCCGGCCACCCAATTTCATTTGCGCTTAGTGTCACGAATGCAGTTGTCTTCCCTAGCTGCCGAATCATTGCGAATAAATCTTTTTTTCTTGCAGACCAATACAAAACTGAATTTGGGATTGACCGTAGAAAAGCTAAATTAGACTCTATGCAGCTATTAATATACTCTACGGATTGAACTTGTTCCTCAGTTATATTGGTATCTGCACCAACATGTCTAAACGCGATCGTTAAACAGTCACGAACTCGCAGTCTCATTATTTTTACAGCCATATATAACAAATGATAGGGATTGACTCCTCGCCGATCCTTACGTCGCAGTTCACTAGATGCCATCATAAAAGGTGTAGCTTTGACTGTATCCCTAATTTTCTAAAGTGTCCGATATAAATACTCGGAAATGATAGCTCTTCAGCATGCTCATCGAATAATAAACTTTGTGGGATATTGTGTTGCCCTGGCGCTAATCTTAAATATTTTTCTTCATTCCATACCAAAGTTTGTTGTTGAGCAGTTAAGCCCCCAGTTAATATTGTTAATATAATGTTCTGTTGTGTAATCAGTGCTGTTTCTTGATTAAAAAATGATTCATCAACTGTTATTTTATAATGCAGATATAAAGGTGTATGAATCAAATAATCCAACCATTGTCTAATTGATCCGATGCTAATTAGGCCATGAACAAAACTACTTTTATGAATCATTTTTTTTAATATGTACATAAATGCAATGTTCATCATTGACATCTCTTGGAAGTAACCGTACCATTGTATCAACAGAAACAGGAACATTGATACTTTGTCCGTATACGTCGAATTGTCCTTGAACGTGCCTTAATCTTCTTATTTGCATAAAAGGAATTCGAGGAGAAATAAGCCTTTCAGTGATGAAATCCATTTTTGGTAAATGTTGTGGTATTTTTGGACAGTGAAATCCATTTCAAACAGAAAAATTATGCTATTTTTATCTAATGCTGATTTACAAGCAGAGCAAATTTTTATCGTAGTTATTCGGAATTTCCGTAGTATTTGCACTTGATTGACTTCGTCCAATTTGCTGAGACTTCAACTACTACATGCTGCATTTCTTCTAAACCAGCTACATTTCGAGAATTTGTACTTATTTCATCTATTATTGGATCGTTAATTATTTCTGTAAATTCGATGTTTGGAGAAGTAGATAATTCTGTAATCACATCTGCATTTTGTAGACGCCTCCTTCTTTCCGCTTCACGTTGTTTCAATTTATCTCTGTTCTGCTCCCTGTATCTTTGTTGACGTTCTCTTTTTTTTGAGAGCATTTAGTTCATTACCTTGATCATTTCTTTGAATGGATGATGGTTGTATTTTTTCCGAACCAGATGAACTCTGAGCAGTAAATATTTCTTCATTATTCAGTTCTATTCTATTCGTGTTTGAAGAGGTAGATGGTCCGGAAATACTTTGTGGATATTGTATGCGTTCTCTTCTTTCCGCTTCACGCTGCTTCAATTTGTCTCTGTTCTGCTCCCTGTATCGTTTTTGACGTTCTTTTTTTTATTATTTACTCAAAAGAAATATATGTGTTAAAAGAAGCTTAAATAAAAATTAGTATATTCTGGTACTATTAGATTAATAAAATCTTACATAACATTAATAGTATGTCTTGTGTTTAACTGATCTTGGTGATGTCCAGTTTCAATAATAATATTTTGTGAACCCTGTGATGATTGTTGGGTTCTGAAATATTTATAAAAAATATGTTAATAAAATATACAGAAAAATTTAAATTGGCTTCAATGTATTAGTACACTCAATAATCTTAGCTAGTTATTTCAATATATTACTAAAGATCGTAAATTATAAATATCAATAATGAATGTTTCACTATAAATTCCACTATGATAAGAAAAATTTATTAATTTTTTAATGTTCATATTAATAACAAATAAGAAAAACATTCGTGCGCTGCACGCCATCAGCTGATTTTGAAATACAATTGTCAGTCTTAATAAATTAATTCTCTAAGCAATTGTTTCAATGCATTAATTTCAATAAGAATTAAATTAAAATTAATAATTAATTTAAAAACATTATATGCAATGAAATTTATGTGGCATTTAATCTACCAAGAGAGTAGATTCTATATTTACTGGCGCTCAAAACACACCAAATGTACGCGTGCTTAATGCACAGATAAATGAATACTTTAATTATAAAAATATAATTACCTTACTGATGACTTCATAGTGTGTCATAGTGTGATTTTGCTTTCTTTGCAGGAGGCTGATCACTTTCACTCTCTAAAGTCACGGTCAGATATTTTATTATCAGAAAAATTATTTGTTTTCAAGTAATACCAAAGAATATACTACACTAGAATGACAAAGTCCATGCAAATTTTTCAGCCTGCCAAATGGCGCCGCTAATAGATGGCGCAGACAAAATTTTTAGTTTTGGGCGCCTACATCAACAGACTACAGAACAACTTGTTGTGTCGTCTGTGGTTGACAGTTATCACAGGTGACGTGAATTTAGACAGTCCTCTATTATCTATAGTTGACAGCTTTAAAACAAAACATGCTTAAAGGTACTCGCACATATGTACACTTTTTGTATTGCGCAATCTGAAAAATGGCGCCATTCTTACATTGCAAGGTGAGATTACCGTTTCAACTTTAAAAATTGCGCAACAATCAAAACTTGACTACATTTTTTCGACTTGCGTACACTTGCAGTGTGTGAACAGCCAATAATATTGCGCAACCAAAAAAAGCACCGACAAGTTGGTTATTTTGCAATATTATTTCTAGTGCAACTTTGATGTGTTGATGACTGAAAATTGTATAGTAAATTCTAGTAATAATAATACATATGGAAACTTATGGATCACAAGAAAATCAAGTAGAAGTCTGAGGACACTTTTCATTTAATAAGTTTAATAGAGGATAATCATTCGCCATTTCTTAACTCTTTTAACTATGTATTCGCTGCTCCATATCGGTTGCGGTTTTTAATTTTGACGAACCCAAATTGTTATTTTTTGACCGACTTCAAGAAAAGGAGAAGGTATACAATTCGGCTGTATGTTTGCTTTTTTCATGGCTGTTCGCGCGTTTTGCATAGTAAACGTACTCCAATCTAGAAAATTTTTATTTCATTTGAAAGAGGAGAGTTGAGAAATGGTCACATATTGAAAAAAATCAAATCCAAAATCACCTTCCCTCCAAATCCGAGACTACAGAATTAATGAAAATTTCATATCCGGAAATGTTTAAATTGGACATATTCAAAAATAATCATACGTTTCCGCGTTATACAGTCTGAAATATGTGTTTCAGCTATGTGAAAGGGGCAAATTTTTCCGAAAATCGAAAATTCGAGATTTGAAAATTAGAAAGGGGACCATATCCGGAAACATTTAAATGGAAATTTTTTTCAAGAGTTACAGTTTCCAAGTTTCGCAATGGTAAAGTCTGAAATATGTGATATGCGTATTTCTGCTATGTGGAAGAGCCTTAAACTAGAAAAGAGAGGGAAGAGCAATTTTTTTCGAAAATTGGAAATATGAAACAGCCAAATTAAAGAAAAGATTATATGTAGCAACATTTAAATTGAGTAACAGTTTTCGAGTTACAGCAGTAAAGTCTGGAATATGTATCTTTGCGCCGCGATGTTTTGAGATCTCTGAATAATAAATAACAAGTACAAGCTAAGCCTATAACTTTTTAGGTATAAGTGAACGTTCAACAATTTTCATGGCTAATGTTACACTCAAAAATGTAAAATAAATATTTTTTACAAAAAATTGGACCAACTTTATTAGTTGGTGACTGAGAAATACAAAATAATATTAATTCTATTGGTGCTGGTAATTTCGAAGTTGTCCAGTTGCCGTTGTAGGCAGCAACTCCAAGAGAACCAGCACCAATAGAATTAATTTTATTCTGTATTTTTCAGTGCAACAACTAATAAAGTCGGTCCAATTTTTTGTAAAAAATATTTTTACGGTTACTTTCTCGTCTTCTATTTTGTCGTCTTTGCAGCAATATCAGGGCTACGGCTGCAGTAGCTGTTCTTTGTTCATCAGAATACATTATTAAAATACAACAGACCACACCAAAATTATACTGATCGACATCAAAAAATTATTGAAAGTATAGAAAGCAACTTTTAATTGCTAGGTATTATTTTATCGCAATAAAAAGTGGGTAACGTGTGAGTAGCCCTGCAACTTTTAAAAAGTCTTTGCCATTTTTAAGTTCCGCAGTTCATTTATGTCGCCACTTTGGGAGCAATTTTGCTAATGTGTGAACAGATCGCGCAATTTTGGAATGGCGCCAGAAGAACTTGCGCCACAAAAATGTACAAGTTTGCGAGTACCTTAACCTCAAAAACCTGTCGCTGCCACACACCATACATCAAACAGCCCGATTCCAAATGGATAAAAGCAAGTTCTCTGTAAAAAACATCATCAAAGACGAGAACCTCAAGTCAAGGCAAACAGTAAAAGCTCAACTTGAACCAGAGCTGCATCAAGAACACACCCTCGATGGTAGCCCCCGCTAAACCTATCTCGAAAAAGTGCAGAAGGGCAAGCCCAATCTGCGAAATGGCAACCGGTTTGTACAGACCTCCAGCGAGTTTTCGGAGGGTCATCAAAAGACCTGAACATGGAAACGGTTGAATTTGGGCAAAGTGGTGGAGGATGCGGTGGTTTCAGGTTTACTGGCTGGGATGATGGTGACGGTGACGGTCTGTTCGAGATTTAATGCAAGGCGAATTGGGAAGTTCGTAGGTCTTGTCAGATTTGGATCCGGTGGATAATTCAGTTTTATGAGAACTTGGTGTTTATATATTAGGAATGGATGAGTGATTTGGGAGGTTGCTAAGTTGCGACAAGTTCAGGAGCAGCATCCGTCTACAGTCTACGTCACATAAGGATAGTGTTATTGAGAAAAAAGTTGCTAATTAATAAGAAAGCTGTAAATTTGAATATCAGATCATTGAATAAATATTTTTAATATATTTCGTTATGAAATCTTTTATTTATTTAGCAGATACAATTAAGGGTATTCTTAAAACTAGCGTAAATACAAAATTTTTAAATACACACTTCTACCCTCAATGGAACTGTAATTGCAAATTATTTATTCCTTCGATAATTAATCACCAGAGAATATCCATACATTATCCTGCAAGGCTCTTTTTGACCGACTTCGAAATTGGAGGAGCTATGTATGTTTTTTTTATGTTTGTGCGCGTTTTATACAATAAACGTGCTCGAAATTTAATGATTATGAGACGACGAAAAAGAAACACAAAGTCTTCTCCACAGTTTATAATAATAATATTAAATTAAAATAATATATAATAAACTGTGGAGAAGACTTTGTGTTGTTTTTTCGTCTTACCATTTCACTCCACTTCGAGAAAGGACTTCTACAACCATTATCAAGATGCTGGTCGAGCAATACTAGTCCGACAATACAAAGGTCTATTATTAAGACGGAAAACATGTTCTCTAGACATATGGTTCAATAATGAATGCCTCAGGAAAGGACTCACCCCCAAGTACATCTCCCTTCAATCTAGAATTACCACTCCAGCAGCCAAAAAAGCCATCCGCATTGGTACCACGACTTGGATCAAACAATAAACTGTGGAGAAGACTTTGTGTTTCTTTTTCGTCTTACCATTATTTTTTCCTTGGAAAGGGGCACATTGAGATTATGGTTTTTGATGAAAAAATTAAATTTGCCATGCGCTTCTTCCCTAAATAACCTCAAATGGGGAGAGGGGGAAATTTTTGTGAGAAATCAAAAAAAATTGTGACGGGATTACAGATGAGACATTTAAATTAGACATTTTTCAAAAACTTTAAACTTTACAAAAATCTCTTTTTTATCTATTGCTACTGCAATATCGAACATGAAAATATCCAGTTAATCAAAGGAAATTTAATTTTTGACTACATATATTACAGAAATCATAAAACTTGTTAAGTTGTGTCAAGGATTTTCTATATGCAGTGAAATCTCTCTTGAGCGGACACCGAGGGGACCTGAAAAACATGTCCGCTTAAGAGAGGTGTCCGTCTTAGGGAGAACTCTACAAGAATATGGCAAAATACAGACCAATAAAAATTCTTATTTATTTACTTTAATAAAAAAAACATTGAACAATACAACTACTGCAATATTAAAAACAACATAAATTGTATTGATTCATTTCGGAAAGAACTCGTGAATTGTTGTTTGCTTGGTTTTCTTCTTCAAAATAACTTCTTAGAGATATATTTCTAGATTCGACAAAATACCAAAAGCTTTATAGTCCCCTTGATCTTCAGAAAACACCAGGGCTTGCACTGTAGACTTGGCATCAGTATAGGTTTTATCGCTGTTGTTAACTTCTGCTATGAGTGGTTCATCATCAGATTCATTGATTTATAGTTATTTAAAAAAGTTCTATCTGGAATATGTTTTTTTATATAAACATTTTGGTCAATGTTGAAAATGGCTAAGTAGCCAAACGTACCAGTTGCTACGAACCACTCATAGCAGATTTGATCAATCTCTGATCAATCATGATCAAACTTTCTCTGTTCTTTATGATTTCTGCTGCTTGATTTTTTCCTATTTTAAAACGCTCTGATTGATAATTTCCGCACACTCAACTTCTCTTGATTGTAAAGTGTGTTATGTATGAGAATCCCCGACCACTAACGGTCGACGCATATTTTGTGTCCGCTCTGGAGAGATTTTCATCATTAAAATATGGTGAAAATTTTGTCCGTGTCCGCACAAGAGAGTGTCCATATAAGGGAGAGTCACGACAATGATTTTCTTATGAGAAGCTGACGGGACTGGAAGAATGTGTCCGTTCAAGGGAGGTGTCCGCAAATGGGAGGTGTCCGTTAAGAGAGATTTCACTGTATACTGATACTTCAATACATGCAGAACATCAAAATCATCATGATTTCTACAATATGTTGTCAAAAATTAAATTTCGTTTGATTAACTCACACTCGCTGGACTGTTAAATCTAACCTTACAGCTAACACTAACAGCCCCAAATCACAAAACAAAAATTTCATTTACAGCGCATTACAGCCGCTCGACGTTCTCAAGGTTGCAGAAAGGCTGGTCACGTGATCATGTCAAACATTTGAAATTAATTTGTTGAGTGAATATGAATGCTTGCGCCATCTCTTGCACAAAATAATTACAACTTTTCACTGGAGAAATTGCTCCGTTTACATTGTCATTCTAGAGTAGTATATTCTTTGGTAAAACACAGGTTATGTATACTGTAGTAAACAACACTGTATACACTACGGAGTATACACTATAGGTATCCGAGCTCAGTGTAGCGAGAGAGATGGCTTAACGCCGGATCGAGTGGGAGAAATCGCACAGTCGATTGCGCATGGCGACGCGTCGCCACACCGTACACACTACTGCATATATACTGTACATATATACCATCATATAGCGTGGCGAGGCGCCACGCCAGAAATCGGTTTTACGTGCGGCTATAGATGTTTCATATCAAAAGTTTCATAATTACAAGTTACTATGGAATTACGCAAACTAAGATCAATCTATGTAGCTAATAAAGATAGAAAAAATGGATATAATACAAAAATATCGCATTATCTGATATAATAAGAATCAATATATTAATTTAGAGAAACATCGGATGGCACACTACGATAATTATCATTATAAAATGTTAAAATATATGGAACTAAGTCCATTTATATCGCAACGTTTATTCATAACATAACATACACGCAAGAACCATTGTCCAAAGAATATAGTGATATAGTTGATAGAACTAAATTACATATTTAAAATAATCAAGCAAATAAAAAATTATCGTTTACCATAAAGCATTACTGAAGTGTACAAAAGCAGGAAGTTATTTTTGTAAGTAATAGGGATTTAAAATTGAGATAATAAATTAATAATTATAGTGATTACTCTGAAATTCGTTTTATTTATTCATTTTTTCTATTGGTCTGCACATGGCCAATAACTAACATAATTATTTATTTCAAATTTCATATATCTCTACAATTATTACTGCTACGGTAGCAACGCGCAGTTTTTAATAAAAGTGAGTATGGTTAATACATTATATATTTTAGTATGGTTATAGACTTGATCATAACGTTAGTATTTTGAGAAAAAATGCGGCTTTACACGATGCTAGCAACTCGTACGAGTCAATGAAACCGAGAATGTACTCACTTTTAGTATTTTGAGTATGGTGTACTGGCATGATTAGACACCGGATAATGTATCCCAGGAATCAGCCGCTAAGGTTCAACATATACTTCTATACAAAAAAATATTGTTCTTGTGGATGCAGTCATTTATTGAATAAAACTCTTGGAATTAGGCTAAGCTTTCGATAATCTTTACAACTTGTTTCTCCAATTCAAAATTAATTTTTTGGACTTTGTAATTTGCAGTCTCATCTACAAAATAATATAATTGCATTCGTTGTATCACTTTTAGATTCTAAGTTAAACGTGTTCTACTGGTTAAGAATTTTTAGGTAAAAAAATATTTTTTATAGAAATCCTACAAATTCCATGTATCACCAATAGCGAGTATGTATCATATTCACAAGATTTCTGTGTGTTTTTATCTTACATTTTAACCCTGAGAGAGGAAGTCTATTCTCAAGAAACAATGAAATAAGAGAAATTTACCTTTTTTAATTTAGTAATGTATATGACCATACGATAAGATCTAACTTACATCTTAGAGACATTCATCAATTCATCCACAGATTCATATCATTATCGATCTTCTCGTTTAGCTGTTTTAGAGCATGAAAGTTCAATTTTATCTGATATGGAAGGCCTAAAAGGCATAATCGACATATTTCCATAATCAAAAGATTGGTATTTGCAGGGTATGCGATCTCAGATTGCCTAGTCAGTCTGTTTTTGATAGCGCTGGCGCCATCTCCCAACTGCGCTAAGAACTAGAGAAAAGCAAATGTATGTTTTACAGGAGTCTGCATTTGAGCATGTCATGATCATTCACGTTTGTCAGTGTCAGGATATTAAATTATTTTTTTATTTAATTATTAATTATTTTATTCTTAGTTTTTATGCTTTTAGAATAGTGACATTAAATCTCATTGAAATGAGTGCTGTGTGCCTTCCCTCGTATTTTATCTACAGTGCCTCCATGTGAAGTGATCATCCTCGAAGGATAGTAAAACGTTTACTAAAGTGTGGATTCATAGGCAGCATCAAGTAAGAATTAAATTGAGTTTTATTATAGTTTTAAGCAAAATATATTGCCAACTCAATCTATCAAAGGGCAAATTAAAAGAAAAATATCTGTATAAAAACATACTTATCTCTTATTTAATACGTATATTTATGATATGTAGAAATTATATTATATGTCGATTCCCATTCATTGAAATTGATAGTCGAAGGGAATGGGTGCGAATGATTTCTTTAGAATTTTAAAATATGGACCTCAGAAACTATTATGTTTATCAAATCTATTTTTATCCAGACTTTATTGGTCCGGTAAAATTGAATCACTTCGCATTTCCGACATTACATTTGCCCTTTAAGTATTATTTCTACCTTCAATACCTTTTACACCGACGTCACAAATGTGGCCGCGAACAGCTGTTCTGTAGGTCAACAAAGCCACTTTGCCATAAAACGCCATTGTAAGTTTTGTTAGTTTTCACAAAAATTTTGAAGATTTTACTGCTGTATATTTACAAAAAAAAAAATTCTTAATTCAAGTAATCCTGAAGGTAAGCATTTCAAATTTGAGTAGAAATAATGAAGATTAAGTATGTTATTTAACGAATTATAATGTGTTGCATTTTTATCTTCTAGCAAGACCTCTACAGACAGAATAATCATTTAAAATTGCAAGATAAATTCTGTTTATAATTAAAAACAGCTTATTTTTTGTTTTATTGATAAAATACAACAAAAGTATATGTAGTAAGATGAGAATTCTTTAAAAAATTGTTTCTGTTTCAGATGTCTAACGGAAGGACTGGATTTTGAAGACAAAAGAAGATATCTTCAGAAAAAAGAATTGATTAGAATTGTTGATTCTTATATGTTAAAGAATACATACTTCGATGCAACAACGAACATAATACTAATCGATTATGAACATATCATGAACATAATAATAACATGTTAAACGCATTAGAGTAAAATATTTTCGAGCAGCAATTTTTTTCACAAATAAGACTGCCACCAGATTTATATTCTTTTCAGATGAAAATATGGAGTTACTAAATTACAAAGCATGAATTATATCTCCATCAGGACTCCCATTGGACTCTCATTTCATAAACATAAACACTTTTGTATATTATATAAATATAGGATTGTTAACAATCAGATTAGTTCAGTAGTAGTAGTAACCTTTGTAGCATAAACATAATGAAATTGTAACTTTATTAATAAATTAGTTTTTAAAAAGACAATCTCGAGGATCGAAATTATTTTTGGCGCAGTCAGTAGGATTGTTTGAGAATAATCAAATCGATTGATTATTTTTCGTGTCAACGATTAATCAGAACGATTAATCAGAAATTTCGAAATTGCTGAACTGTGAGTGATAGTGAAAATCCAGATAGGCGAACCAATCTTGGCTCAACCCAGTCTATCGAAGACCTGGAAATCACAACCCACAACCCCCATTTTATGTCATTCGGAAATTTGATTGACCTTTACGAAAGTTTGGAAGAAGCGCTTTCATCACCTACTAAACCCTTAGAAGATTCAGGATTACCTACTACTATTGTAGTGAGCCCAGTTATTAAGCCAGCTATTTCAAAACTGTCTTCAAAAGAAAAATTCAAAATGAACCAATTCAAGCCTGAATATCTTCATTGTCTCCCTGAATTTAGTGGCGACGCTAATGATTTACAGAGATTTCTTTTGGTTAGTCAATCGCTAATAAATCAATTCAATGATGAAGCGAATCTCTAAAGTTTTTCAAATACGTTTTTAATGAATTCCATTGTATCAAAGCTCAGTAGAAATGCAAAAACTCTATTCAATATACAAGGTAGTAGCACATGGACAGAATTAAGAGAATTATTAGTAAGGAATTTTGCTAATCAACGTGACGAAAGTTGTCTAAATAGGGATCTTGTCATGTTACGACAAACTGTTGGTGAAACAATACAACATTTTTACGATAGAACCTTACATATTCTAAATTTATTGTGCAGCCATGTTAATTCTCAAATTTTAACTAAGGAAGCGCGAGCGGCTAAGGTAGATTTATACCAAGATTTAGCACTTAAAACATTCTTATCAGGCATAGGCGAACCGTTAGGAACAACAATTCGATGTATGATACCGAAAAATTTGAGCGAAGCCTTACAGTATGTAACTGAAGAGGAAAATGTACACTATTTTTAGAGTTACCCTAACAAAACAAACCAAAAATCAGAAATTTTCAAGCCACAGATTCAAATGAAACCACCGGTTAATTCACGACCTCAATTTCAATTTATAAATAATCCAAATCACATATTCTCTAGAAACCCAAATTCAATGCAATCTTATCAGAACAATTCTTTTAGACCCCGTTTTTTCCTAGTCAATTAACAAAACCAACTCCAATGAGTATTTCAACTCAAAATACATTCAAACCTCATTCAAGTTTCTTCAAACCATCTAATCAACCTCCTCGTTATAAAGTCGAAGAACTGTATAATACAGAAGTAAATAGTTGCGAATCTGACTATGATCCAAACTATTTTAACGAATATCAAAACTACTATCCTGAAGTAGAATGTGGGAATCAAGATTTTTCAAGTGAAAACAACATTGAGACTGAAAATTTTCTTACGGATCTTCCCAATACCGAAGAACGATAAGCCCTAAAGTTTTTTCATTCAATTTTTCAGAATCCAATGAACTTCCCTATATAATAATTCCACAATATAATTTGAAACTATTAATTGATTCTGGCTCTACAAAATCTTTTCTTGGCCCAGATTTAGCTTTTAATTTATTTTAAGTTTTTAACGTCTCTGGCAATATGAAATTTTTCCTCTTCAAATTCCATGAAAAATTCAATGGCTTTATCGGTCTAGACAATATGAAAAACCTACAAGCTAATGTTGATTTTAGTAGAGATATTCTTATTACTCCGAATGCAAGGATTAAATTGCATTACCATGAAGTGACTGTGCAAACAATACTCATTTAATATCCATATCACCACGTGTAAGACATGGCGATATCATTATCCCACATATTAAAATTCATAATTGCGAGATTCCAGAAAGCCTGAGCGTCGCAAAAAACGGAGAAGCGTTAATCACAATCCTGGATACTACCAACGATATCATTAAACTTGACCTTAGTGAACCATTCGTTGTAGAGAAATTTCAGGTAAATTACACTCTAGATTCGAACTTAAATTATGTTTCGAGCGAGGAAAATAATGCATTAGACTTAAATAAAATTAGATTAAACCATTTAAATTCTGAGAAATCTTCAAAAATACTATCACTTTGTCGAAAATACTCTGACATATTCTACAATGAAGAGATGCCATTAACTTTGACAAACCATATTAAACATCAAATCAAAACATCCGACGAAAGCCCCGTTTATAACAAATCGTATAGATTATCCAGTTATTCACAAGAACGGAGTAGATAGCCAAATAAGAAAAATGCTGAAACCAATATCATCCGGCCCAGCAATTCGCCTTGGTCTTCCCCAATTTGGGTAGTTCCAAAAAATGGACGCCTCTGGCAAACAGAAATAGCACGTTGTAGTGGATTATAGAAAACTAAATGAAAAGAATATCAATGATAAATATCCTCTTCCGAATATTAATGATTTGTTCGATAAACTCGGGAAGTGCCAATACTTCACGACTTTGGACTTAGCAAGTGGATTCCACCAAATAGAGATGGAGGAAAAAGATATAGAGAAAATAGCATTCAGTACAGAAAATGGACATTATGAGTACCTCCGCATGCCATTTGGGTTGAAGAACGACCCTGCCACGTTTCAACGTGTAATGGATAATATACTGCGAGGTATACAAAACGAAATTATTTTTCATGTTTAAAAGCTAATTAAGGTTTAACGCTAACTATGCCACCACCTATTAATTATTTACAAATAAGAATAAAATTGTATTCTGTTTCGATGAATCCGAAAATCATTCCTAAAAAAAACAAAGGGAATTCTTATATATTTTGTATAATGAAAAATAAATATCATATAAATGGACCGTTAAAACTATGTTCCTTCTTTTTTTCACGTTCTTTTGCCCAAGTATACCTCTCTCTCGCTACTTTGGAGGTTGTCTTTAATTTTGATCGGGTGAAACCCGTATGTACTGTTGAAATCTAATCAGGGCTCTCCTTGTTTTCAAAATTTGCTGGCTTTTCTTGCGATATTGGTGAAAAAAAATAGACGGCTATTTATATAAGTTATTGTAATAACTAACTATATTTATTTATATTGACTAAAATACATAAAACACATTATGTACGCAATAAAACAATGCATTCATTAGAAAAATAATAAGATAAATTTATCTGAAATAAAGCATCTCTATGTAAGGCCTGGATCCAGGATTGCCGACGAGCTGCACGTTCTTGAATTAATCTACCTCTAGTGTCTTTTTCTGATGATACTATAAATACATTTTTATCATCGTTTGCGTTTACTGTTGTTTGCACAACCCACAACTCCACAAAAATATGGCAATTGAACATAAAAATAATGTTATTTAAGGGATTAAAACTTAGGTGAGTACATACTTTTCAAGTAATTAATTACAAACTCAAGTTTATAAAAACACTATAATCACTCTAGAGCAATTTTATTAGTATTAAAATACCTTATTATTAACCTGAGTATTTTGAAACTGTATAAAAACAACTAAAATAAAGTAAAAAGTACGATCCTAAAATTTAAACTTGCGATTTGTTGCTCTCCAGAACAGCTGATTTTGACAGTAGTTCAAATTGCACTGACGTCAGGTGGAAAAGCCTTATATTGATTATTGGTGCTATGAATCTTTCTCATTTTATATACATATTGAGATTACCAGCAAGGATCCCCTACTGATCATCTACACAATGCTAGAAAATCTTCAGTTTTTTGGGTTATGAGAGTATATTATGAAATCTCACTAATAACTAATTACGGAGAATAACAATGTTAATGTCTTTGTTTCGTAAATATTTATTATAGTAACTAATTTGTAATCGTACATTTCCAAACAATTAATTTCTTAGTGAAAAAAATTTAAACGAATAATTTATTGAAGAACTAATATGGTGCCAGAAATCTTTTTAACAAGTTCTGGATTTTTTCCGTAAATTTCGAATCTGAGCACAAATTTTTGATGATTATTATACAGGGTGAATTATTTTCACAAGAACTTAAGATGGCTGAAAATGAATATTCCGGTCCTGATATTGATTTCGTTCAAAGGGCTACTTGTTAAGGCCTTCTAGTTTAACTCATGTATCAAATTTAAACCTACTCGGTGAATCTTTGTAGATTATATTTTGGATTGATATTTTGTCTAAATTCAAAAATCACTCTGTATGTCAGTAACGAAGTGGTTTTGGATATTTGTATATGGCATTTTACAATCACATTGACAGTCCCTATAGCCCCATAAGTTTATCGGTTCCATTTCTGGACACCCTGTATAATACACCTATATGTTTGAGCTCATAAAAGTCTATTTCAGTTTCAAACACCATTGTCAGAAAGAAGGTTGTTCAAATTGAAACCAACTTAAATTGGTACAGTAGAAACCCAGTTAACCGTGCCATCCAAACACAGGATTTGCTGGATGATTAAGATTTAAGTGGTAAACTAAAAGTATATTAATTATCTATTTCTATGAATTTCCCAGTAAAACTATTCTGGAATAGTAGGTTCTCTTAGATCAGTGGTAACAATGACAGAGAACACACGGATACGAGTACGGCACTTGATGAAGATGTATCATATTGTTTGTGAATTCTACTTGAAGTAAATATTATTAGTAACTTATATGTAAGAAAAATGGCATCAATTTGTTTGTATCTACCTAATATAATGACGTTTCTATTGTACTTGATATCCGTATTTGAACGATTCTAAAAAAAAGTTTCTCCTTAGATCGAACTATCTTCCAAAAAAATATGCAGTGGCCCTTAAATTTTATTTATAAGAAATGTTCGCTATTATTTTTCAAGATAGAAAATCCACATATTTCTACTTCTAATAACGACAAATCGTTGTAAATGATTCTGAAAATACATGATAATTTAATGTAATATTTTTATTAGTGATTTGACTTTTCACAAAATACCAAATTGAACTGATACCTTTTATATCAGTGTTCAAATGTTATTTATATCATTGGTTATTTGGTAGTTGTATGAATGTACATATATTCCTTTATTGTACAATTTTGAATATATCTAAAATTATATGGTCATTATAGCTGAACCATTTATTAAAATAATTATATATTTTTAACCATAAGCAGCATAGTGCTGATGGTGGATTATAATTTATATATAAATAGGTATCTGTAGAACCGTGAAGCATCTTTTAGTTGTCTGGTATTATCCACATCTAGTTATTAATAATCTCTTTTAATTCAATAAAGTTAAGACTTTACAAGGAAAGTTATTTAACTGTAAACTTATCCCTGTATCTTATGACCATAATAAACTTTTATATCACAAAATAACAATATGTTTTAATTTTTGTCAATGAAGTCATTATGGCTTAGTAATTATTGCACATATAATTTGTTTTAAATAGACTAATAAATAATAATAGAGTCTTTTTAATTTTTCATGTATATATCAGTGCGCTTATACAAGATGCAGAAAAAACAAAAGAAGTAATCCTAATCTGAAGCTATATAGATTTCCTTTTAAGGATCCCATCCGGTTAGAAAAGTGGATTGCTTTTTCATGTAAGGAAAATATTCTCAAGCGTACAAATTTAACATAAGTACTTATGGGGTGTGCCAAACTAGCGTTTTTCCTCTGTAGCACAGCACAACTAGAAAAAAGTCTTGTTCATAAAAGATTCAACAAATGATCGTTTCCACATTTTAAAATTATTCTGGACTATACAGGGTACCCTACACTACCTAACTTATTTTTTTACATAGAAGGCTCTATATTTCTTGACAGTTATGAATCCTTTATCGATTTTAAACAATTTCTTGATAACATCACCCACAGAAATTAGATAAATTAATGCTATGACACCATATCTGATATGAACAAATATTTAAATCGAAACTTAAATAGTTGCCTGTAACATTTACACCACTTTCCCTAACTTATCAAGGTTGGGTTGTTCATTATTCAATGGTGATGGCAAGTTAAGAACTTAACTAATTAATCATTAAACCAACTGCAATTTAAGAAAGCGGCCGATTAATAATTGGAAAAATGCAAGTTATTTTTTCATTAAAAACCGGAGAGGAGTTTTATGGAGGTCTTTGAAATATACCCCAATTGCTTGCATGCGTAATCGGCCAAGTCTTACAACTCTGTTAGACTTTTTGGAGAATTTTCAGTGTAATCTCTGCGCAAGATTGGTTATTCCTGCACATGTGTCGTCTGTGGTCGTGAGAAGTTGTATGGACTTTAACTGTCTAATAAAAGTGTTTAAAGGTATAACAGCACAAAGCTTTGTGGATAATAAGATAATGTAAGTTTTGATTCAAATATTCGTCAGTTGTCTAATATCAACACGAATTTATCTAGCAGGGGTGATGTTATCAAAAACTTGTTGATAAAACCAATGACAAGCCTTTTTGGTAGCAGCGAGTGTGCTTAAAATCAATTTTAGCATGAAAAATGTAAAATGTCTCAGAAGCGGCTGGAAATAGACACGAACATTCCTTTCTAAAATTAGAGAACTAAATTTAGAATCTGTCAAAGCATTATAAATGTGTTCCGTTTCATTTCGAAAAATGATGATATCGATATTTTAAACCCTGAAAATTATTTTTTTTTTTTGTAGTTGTGATGTGGACTAAATGATGTTTATTGGTAATCAGATGATAGGTATTTCTTTGGTTAATAGAATGATGAAAATCGCATATCCATATGATCTTGTTTTGTTTGGAAGATACTGATATTTTTCCGAGAGGCTGCTAATGCGAATTTTTCCAATAGATGTCAAATAATACTAAAACGGTACTACTTAGACCCAATATTTGGTCATCAAGGTGCCTATTAATTTAACAAGGAATTCAAAACTGTAATAATATATAGGGTATTATATTTTAATAAAATGAAGTATCGAAGGCACGGGGCACCCTCTATAGTCCAAAATAATTTTAAAATGTGAAGATCATTTGTTGAAACTTTTACAAAAAAGTTGTGATACAAAAGAATATGCTTGTTTGGCGCAGCCTGTCTATGAATTTATTTGATAATTTGTTTTTTATCCACAAACCGGTTAGGTGTTCCATAATTAATAAATTTCCACCTAAATTAGGTACCTAAATTAGGTACATACCTAGCCCCTGACCATTACCATAATGCTAGGGTGGCCAGCATCCAAAGTGAATAAGTCTCATTCATTTTGCCAGCACCCCAGCGGCGAATTATATCAGGACAAAATGTTTGTTCTCAAAGAATAACAAAAAAAGTGAATAAAATTGTGCTTATCATCAATTGCCAAATCTTTAATTTTCGGTTACTTGTCTTTGACCCAATTTTTTCTTAACCCGGCGTTAGTATTGTAGGGATATCATACCCCAGGCGGCTGAAAACATGTATTAAATAGAAATCTGTAACTGTACTTGCCTCAGCAACCGTGTAGCTACAAATTATAGTCCATAGATGGGACTATGTTCATGGCAATACATTTAGCTATTATTTGGATGGAAAAACAAAATGGGTGCGTTCTCCTGGAAATCGGGCTGTAAGGACAAGAAGCGTGAATATAGTAACGCATTTACCAGGCTCTATAGGATCAGCTAAAGACGCCAAAACTCCTCTTGAATGTTGGAGTTTCTTTATTGACAATAACATGTTATCTGATCTCGTCCGATATACAAATGTGAAAATATCCAAAAAAAATCCCAAAATTACAGTGATAAACATATTGTAAATCTAACCAATAGTGTCGAAATGAAAGCCACACTAGGCCTTCTATATCTTGCTGGACTATTTCGTTCATCGAGGCAAAACCTAGAAGACTTGTGGGCTAGTGATGGAACTGGTATGGATATTTTTAGATCAACAATGCCGCTGAAACGATTTCAGTTTCTTCTTGCCTGGTTTGACTCTGAAAGTACACGAGCGGAACGTCGTCTTATAGATAAGCTTGCACCCATTAGAGGCATATTTGAAAATTTTGTGGAACAATGTAAGCGACACTACACTCCGGCTGAATATATGACAATTGATGAAAAACCAGAAGCATTTCGAGGACGCTGCGCTTTCAGGCAGTACATCCCAAATAAACCCGCCAAATATGGAATTAAAGTATTTGCGCTGGTAGATGCACGAACATTCTACGCATATAATTTAGAAGTAAATGTTGGCCAACAGCCAGAAGGGTCATTTAGTCTAAGTAACAAGCCACAGGATATCGTTCAGCAACTTGTAGAACCGATTAAGGGTTCTCATAGAAATATAACATTTGATAATTGGTTTGCAAGCTACCCTTTGCTGCTGAAACTTCTACATGAATATAAATTGACTGCAGTTTGTACCCTAAAAAAATAAAAGTGAAATTCCTCCATCTATGCTTGCAGTTCGAGGAAGAGAAGAAAGAGGTTCTAAGTTTGCGTTCCAGTCGGATATCATGCTAACTTCGTACATTCAAAAAAAAGGACAAAATGTGCTTCTCTTTTCTACTTTTCATAGAGATGACAAGATAGATCCTAGCATAAAAGAACTGCGTAAACCAGAAGTTATTTCGTTTTACAACTTTACAAAAGCTGGAGTCGACGTTCTGGATGAATTGTCTGGTACTTATAGTGTCTCCAGAAATCGAAGAAGATGGCCTCTGACATTGTTTTTTTTCATCCTAAGCACTGCGGCGGTAAATGCTTGGGTCATCTATAAATGTAACAATTCAAATTGCAACTTGGTTCGCCGTAGATTTTTAAAAGAGTTAGGACTTTCACTACTAAAGGAATTTTTGGATCAGAGACGAGTCAACTCACACATCAGGCGTGATGATGTTCGAAAAATTTCTGAAATTGCTGGCGGATCTAGCCAAACAGATGAACCACATGGTGAGCCGAGTGTAAAGAGACAACAATTTTCGAGAAGATGCTTCCTATGTCCGAGGAAGATAGACAGGAAGTCATTCTACACTTGCTGCGCGTGCAACCGCTTTATTTGCATGGAACACTGCAGATATATTTGCGATGAAGGTCATGACGCCGATTACCTCAAAAACGTATATTGATTTAGATGAAATAGGTATTATAAGATAGCGCCATATTTCACTATTGACGTAGAATAGTTATTTTGAACAAACTTGTTTTTCTTTTGATTGGTTAAATATTTTGATTCTCTTTTATAATTTATATGATAAATATGAATCATATTTTGATAATCTATCACCAAAAGAGGAGTTTTATAACTTTATATATATTTGATTTTTTTTTAATAGTGGGTATTACATACCCCACAGTACCAGTGACGCAACTTTTTGCCACCGTAACAACGCCGGGTTATGAAAATAAAGAATAAGTCGGTGTAAACGAAAAATATATTGGATATAGTAACCAAATTGGGCATGAACATTCTTCAAAATATAGTGATAATAACGACGCCTGTACAACTTTAGTTCAAAAGAAAATAAGTATCCAGTAGGTAATGAAGGGGATAATAAAAGTGTTTTCGAGGAAACTTCTGAGACAATACTTTGCATTATACTCCGTCCGCTAAACAGATGAAATGTAATCAGTTCTAATTATCACGTGCAGGTCTTGTGTTTGCTTTTTGCAAATGCAAAAAATTAAACAGAAATGCTAAACGCGATGATTAAAACTAATTATACTTCATCTTTTTAGCGGACGGAGTAGTGTTGCAGTTTTGTTGTGTCTGCAAAAAAATGTATAAAGCATACCGATAAAGTGAGTTGACCAGGCTTCAAGAAGTGTCAGGGCTCGCTAAATCTCGATCGTACATTTCAGCCTGGAAAATTTGCACTTCTAGTGTTCTACAATATGCTATTGCTAATTGCCAAACACTTTAATTTCTGGAAATGCAGACCTTGGATATGGACATGAAAACGCTTCGAAACAGATATTTATGTGAAGATCATTTTGACAATTCTGCTTTCATAAATGCTTTAAAAATATTTTTTAATTGTACGGCAGTTCCAAAATATCGCTTGATCTGCCTTCTACGTCAAGAGGAATTTCTGGTATGTACATCAGAAGAGCTCGGACCTGAAAGTAATAACTCCAAAAACAGTTTATAATAAGAACCGTTCTCAAATAGAATGATCTCCAGAAATTAGTCTCGTAAAAATAACTCCAAATAAGAAGGATGAAGAAGATATAGAGTTTATTAGCCTAGAACAAGCAGCAACACCAACACAGCCCAAGCGAAAGTTAAAATTCAATGAGGACGATACACCTAGAAAGAAGAAACTGAAACAATTAGAAGATAGTAAACATCATTTGAAGAATAAAGCAAAGCACATAAGCAACATGAAGAAACATTTTTTTTCTCACTGCTAGTTCTAGATCTAAAGCTAACAAAGCCGTCATTTTCCGAAAAACGATAAGAACAATGAATTTCGGAATACAGCACTTAATTAGATCTACAAACACTAAAAAAAGAAGTTCTCAAAAAAGTTGATTTTTAAAGGTTGCTGAGCTAGCTTTAGTCTAAAACTAGCAAAGCAGCCGTTTTAAAAAAATTATAAGAGCAATTAATTTCGGAATACAACAATCAATTAGCACTTAATTAGCTCTGCAAGCACCAAATAAGATTTTACTCAAAAAAGTTGATTTTAAAAGTAAAGCAGTCATTTTCCGAAAAACTATAAGAGCAGTTAATTTCAAAATACAGCAATTAATTAGCCCTACAGACACTAAAAAAGAAGTTCTCAAAAAAGTAGATTTTTAAGTGTTGCTGTGCTGGCTTTAGATTTAAAGCTAGCAAACCAGTCACTTTTCAATAAACTATAAGATCAATTAATTTCTGAATACAGCACTCAATTAGCTCTACAAGCACAAAATATGTATTTTGGATTCTGCTTACTTTACTCTGTTAGCTATGACGACATAAATATAAGTTGAATCCTATGCGGTATATAATATAGTGAATATAAATCATTCTCGAGAAAAATCGTAATTGACAATTATAAGGGGTATAAGTTCTATTGGAAGTTGGACAAAAAGATAATGAAATTAACTCATTATTTTTTTCGGCACAGGATGTGCAGATCCCAGAGTCATATGTGTATCCGATGAGTTCTGATGAGAACGAAATCGGCGATCATACACTTGACTCAACTGTGATGTGTTCCGAGAAAAATTAAAGCAAAAGGGTTAGAAGTCTGCAATATAAATATTGATTATTAATCAATTATATTGCACCTATCAACGATGATGTAATGCAATGCGGGATGGAGTATTAGCTCACCGAGTAGTTGTTGTCATCGTTGGTAGGCACGATAATAGTATTATCTAATATCTACTATTAACTTAAAGTCTTTCATATTTTATATTTCACAGTAGAAATCTTCACATCAATTTTTGATATCGAATAAATGTTTGTTCTCAAAGAATAACAAAGAAAGTGAATGAAATTGTGCTTATCATCAATTGCCAAATCTTTAATTTTCGGTTACTTGTCTTTGACCCAGAAGTCTGCAATATAAATATTGATTATTAATCAATTATATTACACCTATCAACGATGATGTAATGCAATGCGGGATGGAGTATTAGCTCACCGAGTAGTTGTTGTCATCGTTGGTAGGCACGATAATAGTATTACCTAATATCTACTATTAACTTAAAGTCTTTCATATTTTATATTTCACAGTAGAAATCTTCACATCAATTTTTGATATCGAATAAATGTTTGTTCTCAAAGAATAACAAAGAAAGTGAATGAAATTGTGCTTATCATCAATTGCCAAATCTTTAATTTTCGGTTACTTGTCTTTGACCCAGAAGTCTGCAATATAAATATTGATTATTAATCAATTATATTACACCTATCAACGATGATGTAATGCAATGCGGGATGGAGTATTAGCTCACCGAGTAGTTGTTGTCATCGTTGGTAGGCACGATAATAGTATTACCTAATATCTACTATTAACTTAAAGTCTTTCATATTTTATATTTCACAGTAGAAATCTTCACATCAATTTTTGATATCGAATAAATATGGAAAAATCGTAACATTAAAAGACTTGTCAAAGTTAAAATCCCTTAGAAATGGATCCTCCTAGAAGAACTAAAAGAAACAATAAATTTTCTTAATACATTTCTTGACTCGTCAGTAGAAATTATAGTTGATGAGGATGAAATACTTGATGGTATTTATTTTCGAGATGCAACAAATATGAAACGATCTTTTGAACCTTATCCTAAATTACTTTTGTGTGGATGCTACGTTTAAACTGAATAACCTCCGAATGCCCTTGCTGTTCGTAATTAATGGGAATGGCAAAGGCCAAATTGCTCCACGTTCCTTTTAACTTCTGAAAATTCTACCACTACAAATAAATGCAGGGAAATTAAAGTACAATTACAATATTTACAGACAACTATTTTAAAGAAAGTATTTGCAGAAGAATTTCCTAATGCAAATATTCTCCTCTGCTTATTTCATACATTCATGGGGTTCAGAATGTATCAAAAATAACAAACATCTCAAATGTTAAAATATATGCGCTTGCAAATCCCGTGGGTAGTCCATAAGAGAATTTAAAAAAACTGGATTATCAAAGTACAAGAAGCATTCCCCTTTTTCAAAGAGAAAACTAATTTTATAAGCTGTTTTTGGTTTACAAAATCAAAACTTTACCAATGATATAATGTATGACAAACACCAAATTAATGTCAGTGATTTGGAAACTCGTAATCAATTAGCTTGTTTCTTATTGGAACCGGAAGTTGAGATTAAATTAATAGAAATATATTTTAGCCAAACAGTATACATAAAATTGATCATATTATAAAGCGTTATATAAATAATTTATTTTAGTAATTTCAATATGCCCTAACTTTATTATTTTTGATCTTATTTTGATGATTTTTGCTGAGCGATAGATCTATTTATTAAAATTACGCTGCAGTTTCTTCTGATGTAATTCGGGTTGCTTAAATGTTTATATATCAGGTAAGTCCAAATGATGTTTTTAGTCATAAGTTTAAAACATCCTATGGAAAAAACACGCCAGAGAACCTTGTTTAAACACAATTTCTATAAAAATGGATGTATTCCTAGTATTTTGTTTTTGAATTATATAGTTATCGTGTACATTTTACGAGCTATGCATTTTTAATTAAAACAATGTATCTTTTCAATGTCAATAAAAATAATCAGCGTAAAATAATCATGTTAGCAAGTGGTTACTCCATTAGATTTGTCAGGAACATTCACTTTAAAATCGTAATTAAAATGATGTTAACCACTGCAGACGTTAATCGCTTTAATGCGCGATCCACTGTAGATAGGTATATTGAAACGGGAGATCATACCAGAAGGACAGGGTCTTCAATAAAAAAATCAACGACTTTAGCCAACAACCGTTTCAAATTACTAAAATCATTAAGGGATCTGCCGCCAGTTCACTAAAACATGATCTACAGCAGGTATGTTGACAGAACGTTAAAGAAGTAACCATAAGAAGATGGTTAAAGGAAGCTGGGCTTAATTCCCGCAGACTGTACAACATCGGAGCGACTTTGTTCTATGCCGGATCTGTAATGATTTGGGTGGGAATATCTAGAGGACGTAAAAAAATAATATTAGTGGAAAATTATGCCCTAAATACCCACAGATATATTGAAGAGATACTACCGGGAACTGCCATTTCATTTGCCCCTTTGATTGAATTGTCATGCTAGACAACGCCAGACCACATGTTGCGCATGTAGTAAATGAGTTTTTGGATGCAGTTGGAATTCGAAGAATGTAATGGCCACCCTGTAGTCCAGATCTCAACCCAATTGAGCATCTTTGGGATGAATTAAAAGGACACATTCGTCACCATCCCAACAAACCTACAACTTTAGCAGAGCTCAGGTTAGCATTGAATGAAGAATATGAAGCTTCTCTTCAAGAAAAAGTAATTACTCTCATTGATTCCATCCGGAGAATGCAAGCTATGATTGCGGCTACAGGTGGACATACCCGTTATTAACTTTCTATTTCAATTTTATGTGCTCTAATGGTAACTTTTTGTGTGAAACATGTTTTTTTAATTCTGCGTTTCAATGAAAAATGCGTAGCTCGTAACTAATAAACAAGATAACCAGTTGATTCAAAAAAACAAACTGCATGGAATACAACCAGCTTTATCGTAAATTATGTTTAAATAAGGTTCTCTGGCGTGTATCTATCAACCAGTGAAAAATCATTGTAATAAAGTCAATAATAAAAAGTTATGCCATACTGAAATTATTATAAAAATTAGGTCCCAGTTTTTTGTTGGTGTGTTTGTTTCAAATAAATCTTTAAAATTTGCGGGTGAAGTACAACTTCATGTACCTGCTCCTCCCTGGCTTAATATAACTTTACCGGCAAATTTCACGAACTTTTTCGGATGTCGGACCATTTTTTTTAATAGGTACATACCTAAATTTTCTTTTCCCGTATAATGTAGTTACATATGTATTTAAATGTCAACTAAATGCGTTAGACGTTTTACAATTTGGCGGTAAAGTAAAACAACTTGTGATTCGTATACCTGCTCACTGCTCATAGATTATTACAACGTTACTTAGCAAATTTTAGTGTACCTACCTGTTATTTTATATGACCGGGCGTCCAGTTTTGCTGCAAAGATGTCTTAACTGACAGCATTATGTTTATGACAACGATACTGGAGACCAGGATGAAAATGAAAAGAAATAAAAAATGAAAATAACACTTTATTGGACAAATGAAAAGGTCAGTAAATACATAATTACATAACATAGCTTATGTATACTATATACCCTTCAAAATAAAATATACATACTCAAAATAAGAGAAATAAATACATTTTATGTGGAAACAAAATTAGGTACACTATCTAGAAAACATGTCTTCAAAATACGGTAAATTTGATAGAATTTGCTATATAGTTAACGTCATAATAATCTATAAGCAGGTACCGGCAAATTGTAAACCGCATTTAATTGATATTAAAATACATGGGTAGGCACCTAAAATTACAAATATAAATACATATGTACATACTTTATACGGGATAACAAAATTTAGGTATGTACCTATTAAAAAAACTTTGATGATGTAATGTACGACAAACATCAAATTAATGACAGTGATTTGGAAACTCGTAATCAATTACATTGTTTCTTATTGGAACCGGACATTAAAATAATAGAAATATATTTTAGCCAAACATCATAAATGAAATTGTTTCTATTATAAAACGTTCAAGAACGAACAAAAATAAAAGATATTTTTGCCTACCTAATATTGAAAAATAGACTTGTACTGATTTGAAAAAAGTTCCTTCTCAATCAAAAATGTGGTTTTGTGTGTATTGCAAAAAATATTTTTTTTTATTTGCCGGTAAAGTACAACTTCATGTACCTGCTTGAACCGAGCTTATTATAATTTTACCAGCAAAGTTTACGAACTTTTTCGGATGTCGGACCATTTTTTTTTAATAGGTACATACCTAAATTTTGTTGTCCCATCTATTTTACGTAGGTACATATGTATTTATATTTGTTATTTTAAGGTGCCTTCCCAAATATTTTAATGTCAACTAAATGCGGTACATGGTTTACAATTTGCCGGTAAAGTAAAACAACTTGTGATTTGTGTACCTGCTTATAGATTATAATAACTTTACCTAGAAAATTTTATCAAATTTATCGTATTTTGAACACGTTTTCTAGATAGTGTACCTAATTTTGTTTCCACATAAAATGTAATTATTTTTGTTATTTTGAGTATGTATGTTTTATTTTGAAGGCAATAGTATATAGGTACATATGCTAAGTTATGTAATTATGTATTTACTGACCTTTTCATTAGTGCAATAAAGTATTATTTTCATTTTTTATTTATTTCTTTTCAATTTGATCCTGTTCTCTTGTATCGTGATTATAATCATATTGATGTGGTACACGGTCAGTTAAACATCATTGCCGCAAAACTGGACGGCCGGTCGCATAAAATAACGAATTAAGTCTCCGAGCGCCCAGTTCCCTAGACACTCCCTATTTTATTTTGAAGGCTATATAGTAAATATATATATGTAAGTATATATATGTAATTATGTATTTACTGACCTTTTTATTTGTGAAATAAAGTGTTTTTTTAATTTTTGATTTATGTCTTTTCATTTTCATCTGGTCTCCTACTCATGTATCGCAGTCATAACCATAATGCTGTGGTACACGGTCAGAACATCAAAACTGGACACCCGTTCACATAAAATAATGATTTCAGTATTCGTTTCCAGGTTCCCAGTATCCTAGACACTCCCTATATTTATATGTGTATAAGTTATTGAAAACTGAAGCTACATTGGTAAATCATCCAGTTCATAACACCTGACTAAACCTACGCTAATATCAGTGAATATTTTCACTATTTATATGAAAAAGATTTATATTCCAAAATAAACTTACCTTTGGGGGTTTGGGTGAGTTTGTGGTACGACTAAAATAATTGAGATTTATAAAATAATAATAAAAATAACTTTTTTTATTTGAGTATACTTAATTATTTTCATATTCTAACAAAAAATAAACAAACAAGCAGCTTCTATCTTTTGTTAAATACATTCAACATTTTGACTCTTACATCTTGTCAGTCTTGACCTTGTCATTTGTTTGACAATTCACCAGAGAACACCACATCTGTACAGAATTTAAAATAAAGGATGGAATATTCTTTATCTCATGCAAGAAGACTGGAAACAAGGAGATTATACTTCCTATGCTTCTGTACGTAGCAAGGAGGATAGAAGATAGGGAGTACTTAAGTTATAAAGTGGAGCCGCAGGATGATTATGTAACTTGCAACCGCAACGCGACTGCCGAAAGTTTTGCGATCGTCGCTGTCAATCATCAATTTTGGTATTAAGTAACAGCAACCGCGAGGAAATAGCAACTGAAAACAGTGCTGCCTCTACCGAACGACTGGTGAGCTATAATTACATTGAATTCTGTATATATCGTATTACGTAACTTGCAACTGCGACTGTGTAGCCAAACAATTTGCGACTATCGCTATATGACAGGTTCAGATGATCCTAACCTAACCTTTTATTATCTGTGCAGGTTTGGGATTTAATCTTTTACTTGTGTTATTTAATATTTAGTTTTTGTGTTTATCTTTGGTCTTCGTTTGATGGATGTTGTTTTGGAGTGAAAGAAATGGCTCGCACTGTGATGTCGACAGATGCCCTAGGTTTAGAGAATGCAAGAGATGAAAGACTTATTAGTCGTCGTTTACGAAGCAACCTGCGGCGTCAGGCCCATCCTTTGGATATTTTCGACCATAGCCTCAAATTTATAAGAAATATTATTTAAATAAGTAAATAGGCATATTTATATATACCTACCTATTTTGATTACGTTTTCATATTTAATTTACCTGAAATTATGTGTCCATATGTTGTAGAATCTTTAGCATAGAGTAAAATAATAAAGAATCTTTAGCTCAACAAAAATTTAAATGATAATTTTATTTCCTTAGAGTAGGGAAAAGTCGTGCGTACACGACAGGAGATGCTACTCTGTATAGCTGCCGTGAAACGAAAGTGAAGCCAATTTTTCGTCGGCCGCCATTAGTTTCTCTCCATGGTGTTTACAGCTTATTTTGATTTTTATTTTTTGTGCTATTTTTTAATTAAAACCACAATTTTGTTATCTTAACAGAAAATTGAAATGCGAGGCTCTTGGATACAAGAGTCACTGTCGAAAAAAGATTGTGGTGTTGCGTCCACTGGTTTCCATTGATTTAATACTCATTTGGCTTCACTTGCTCTCCGAATGCAATGTCTCCTTTGTAATTCTATGCTCTAAGGTTATTTCCGTCAAATAGGTTAACGTATGTATTTGTTTTTGTTATTTAGTTCCACAGATTGCTACCAAGCTGCTAGTGGCGCTGTATTTGAAAGCGATTGCTTGGCCAGCGACCTCTTTACATAATACGATTTTATTTTGCAACTAGTTAGCCGTTAACATTTGCAACGCGACTGCAATGCCGTAGCGACTGGGTCGTGAAATTTTACATAATCACCATGCCGGGCGGAATGTAGGCAATCTGTCAAGTGTGAACACCGGTGAGCACGGTAACAAAGGGAAATTGCAAGAAAGTCATCAGTTTTGGTGATGTTCTGATTTTTTGCTTGCTATAAGGAAGAAAAATCACATAAAAAGTCACAACGTTTATTTTATCATCGTTTAGAATATCTTATAATATTCATTTTATATACGATGCTTATAAAATTAATTACCACCTAAATCCACAAAAAAAGAAACTCACAACATAAACAACACATTAATGTCTTTAAAATACACAATAATGTGCTTTAAACAAAACTAACTTATTTTAAAATTGCCTCCTAGTTTCAGATATATCTATAATATGAATGAAATCTTATATCTACATATTTTGCCGCAATTGTCCTTATTAACAAAAATAAATGATTATCTAAGGGAGGTTCATCGAAAACGTGGTCATTGAGGGTTTCAAAAATAGTTAAATTTGAAAAATATTGCAAAACCATCGTATATTGTCTTGTTTACGTCTTTCCACCACTTTTACCAAGGCTTGACGTATGAATTTATCAATTATAAAGCAGATTTTAAGTAAATCAGCGGAAGGTTAAAGCAAACCATCTCTATTTTTAGCTGTAAAGAGGGCAAGTGCAGCATGCATCCGCGCGTATGATAAACATACTTCGCGAGTTGCCTATACTCCAGGTGGCTTCACTGCCGCGCTTTGCATTCTAAACCAATGCTACCTCCATACCATAGACATCTGAACACCTAGACCAAGCATTTCATTCATAACATGTATCCAAAGGCGATCTGTTATTGTTAGAGAATTGTTTTGGTATTTTCCATGTGTAAGAGAGAGACAAAATTTTCCTATAGGAAATTTTGGCAATAGTGTACCTCTGTAGAAGCTTGTAAATGCGTAAGCCGTAGTAGCAACACTCAATTATGAATGGAACAACGAACAACAATATTCCGACTAGCGACGAAAGCTGACGAATTCATACGGACGCCTAAATTATATTCTCCTGTGTTGCCGTACTTAACTCAATCGATCGATATCGATTGATGATCCTCTTATTTCACAAATGAAAAATTGTATTTTGTGTTGTAAAATATAAATTTGCTACATAATTTAATCTGCACGTGTTGCTGAATAATCAGTATCAACTATTTCAACGACCAACTTTTAATTACGTCTGAATATCTTTGATAATCACTCTATAAATCAGAAGTTGCCATGAAACATAAGAAGTTTGGCAAATATGTCAATCGTATCAGTCGAACACGAACAATTATGGGCCCGAAGAATAATGGTCTTGAGATGTTGGATCGCTCTGAAAGAGGCTATGCGTGGTCTAGGTGTTCAGATGTCTATGCTCCATACCCTTCTATTATCCTTGGTACGTAGCCACATGTGATTACAGAAGTTGCATATCACAGCGTGGCCTCGTGTACGACGAAAATTGACGAACATCTTGACAATTACGTTAAATATTTGTTCTCTTTATTTATCTTCGTGATCATGATATGTTGTCTTTGCTTATTGCGTATGAAATTTCATACGATTTTTAGGACGAGTTTAATCTCCTTATTTCCAGTCTTCTTGGTCTCATGATATAAAGGCTGTGTTCGGGGAGCGCGCTATTAGCGCTAATAGCTGCATTTGGCCGTTCGCGGAGACGCTATAAGGCGCTATGAAAGCATTCGTGACGTCACAAATTGAAAATGTGTGACGTCATTGATCACGCTATTTTCGCAATTTCTGGCGAGGTGAGGCACGAGATGCAAATAACGCTATCAGCGCTATCTTCACTCTCCGAACGGTTGACAGGTCTCCAAATTTTGATATTGTGTGAATTTTTATGTGTTCTGAGTATTATCCGCTAATGGCGCCAATTGAAACTTCAATTTATAAATATAGTTAGGCTCAATAAATTTAGTTTTTTGGAACAGTTGAGTTCTGAAAGCTTTTTCAACAACGATTGAGCAGGCAGTGGTTTTTGATGAAAAGATGTCAGAGCAAGAGCTATGTTTAGTCAGTTTGCGAGATGGATATGGGGGCATTGTAGAAGTTTACTTAAGTATTGAAGATGCGAAACGTTGTGAAACTGGTAAGCATATTATAATAATGAGATATTTTATATTCCTAAGTACTGGGCCTGAATATTCTGAAAATATAATATTAGCAAAAAAGAAACTATAGTATAATTTCAAGAGCTCCTGAGAAATAATTTGCTATAGTTATCATCGGCCCAGAGCAAAATAGCTTATAAGGCTTATCAGAAACTTATACTCAAATTTTTGAATCAAGACTAGTTAGTTTGTTAGATAGAACATAAATAAAATAGTAAATATTTTCTAGTAATCATCTAATTGAGTCATCATACACATATTTTATTTTTCTAGATATGGTGTTTGTGCAGTCTATAATAGACTCATCAAGAGCTGATGACAAACCTCCGAGTTCTGACCAAAACCAGAATTCGAATGACAGTCTTAATAACTTATTTAGATGGTCGAATGCGGCAATTCTCTTGCTTGTGGAAGGATACCGGAAGTTTGAAGTTGACTTCGCCACCGGTAAACTCTCCCAAAAAAAAGGCTGGGAGAAAATTTCTGAAATTTTATGTGATAATGGCCATACAGACCACAATTCCAAATCTGGGAATAACCCACGCTCGTGGCCCTATTTAGAGTTAATGGAATCTTTGATGGGCGAGCGGCCTTTCATGGAACCTCCTGCACTAGCCTCTTCCAGCTGTGGAAATATTAAAACACAGATGAGTGTCCAGAATAATAATAACCACCCACAACTAGCCGTGTTCGTGCCCGGAAGAGACCAGCAACAGAGGAAGTTTCTTCCATTGCCAGTGTAATTCTAGAGAGTAGAATTGCCGAAGAGAATAAAAATAAGAGACATAAAGAAAATTATAAGCAGAGAGCATTAATTATTGAAAAGCTGGATGCTCTTCTTGATAAACTCTAGAATTCATATTTATTCTATACATTTCTTATTGTCGTCGTTTAGTTTATTTATTTGTTTTATTTTGAGTCATCTTTTATTTGTGTTAGTAGTGTTTCTTTATTTTATTTCTATCATAGTTTCATCTATAATAAAGTTTATTATTTCACTCAATATGTTTTTTATTTAATTGTTTTATTATTATTTACATGATTCTCAGTTTAATTACATTAGAGAAGGGTTATAGAAAAACGGTGATACAAAATAAATTTTATTTAAATAATATCTTCATATTGAATTATCCGTATGGTCAGTTATTTCTTATCATCAATTTTTTGCAGATCATATCGCGTTTAGCAAGGGCATTATTAACAATACCTACATCACCATTACTAGCGATATCATTTTCGTCCTGTACGAGGTCCACGTGCAATTCATCCCCTTGCATTGAACAGATGTTGTGAAGAACACAACAAGCCAGCACAAAATCTGCCACGTCTTTTGTTTTGGTCATTGCTAGGCAATGAAAGAGGCTGGAAGCGTTCTTTGAGCAAACCAAAAGCCCTCTCAATAGCTATCCTTGCAGAAGAGTGGCAGAAATTGTAATTTTTTTGGCGCTGGGATAGATGGTCATTGTCTCGATAGGGTGTTAATAAATTTTCATGGAGTTTGAAAGCGGAATCTCCAATCAGGTGACAATTCTTTGGAAATCTTTCCGCATTGTTCAGAAAATTTTGTATTTCGGAAAGTCAGAAGACTCGCTGGTCGTGCACTGATCCGACGTGACCTACAATGCAGTGGATAAAAAGGGCTCCATGATCACATACTGCCTGTAACAAATTTTACAAGTAGGTATATATGTTTGATGCTGTATATCCATATCAGTGACTAAAAACTATACACCTAGTACCTGAAGTTGAACTGAATGATATCCTTTTCGATTGATGTAGGATTCTGGATTCATGTGGGGCGCAGGAATATGTATGTGGGTTCCATCGATAGCACCGAGAACTTTCGGAAACGCACTTATAATTTCGAAACCTCTCCAACACGCCTCAGCACGAACTCCCGTTGGCCACCTTATAACAAACGGAGCTAAACCAACCAGAGCATTAGTTACTCTTCGAACTGACATCAAAGCCGTTGCACGACTTACATCAAATTTTTCACAGATTGATCTTGGGCAACCCGCATCCCCACAAGTATATTGTGATATTTGATAATTCATAGATTGAATTACTGTATGATTTGAATATTTATTTTAGTTATTCGAATAACACAAACTTTTAGACAAATAATCAATTAATATATATCATAATAGAATAGCATAATGTCTGGCGCTGTGGGTTCTTGTAGGAACTATCTTTTAAACACCAAAGGAACAGATATAAAATACCTGACAATGAAGAGCTATGTAAACTCTGGGAAATAGGTAGCTTGTCATAAAAATGATAAATTCAATATGATTTTGCAATTAATAGCGCGATCATCGTTTACAATTTGTTTTAAGCTCGAATATGATCCATTAATTTCAAAGATGATAGCTATGAAGTACCACTAAAGCAAACCATACTGAATTATAATTATAAAAATTGTCGCTACTTAAAATATGATGCAGTACCAGAATTACATATTTTTCACCCCACTGAGAAACATAAAAATGAAGAAAAAGTGAAATTAGGGGTAAATCAACACAGCAAAGCAAACTTGCTGCTGAAGTTAACGAAGCACAAACTCCAATGGATTTATCCAACGATAATCTACTAGTATCGGAAGAAGTACTTGAAAAACAGAGGTTATTCTTGATTTGCTAAATTGAAAACATTTCTTGTAAATTGCCCTGTGAGAAGTACAGAGATATTCCATTTATAGGTGGGCTCACAAATCTACTAAGAAGAATAAATCTTATATCTGTCCTAGCAAGTGAAACATATGACCATATGAGCATTTAATGAGAATAATATTGTTGCCTGAAAAACTTATGCACTCACTTGCGTTATACGTTTTGACATCTATTTGATTACCTACTTAGTTGTTTAATTGTAGTGTGCTTTTAATTTTTGTTTCGTTTGTATTACGATTACCTTTATGCCTTATTTATAATTAACGAAAAGGTATGAACTCTTTTTTGTAAATAGTTTAAGCAAATATTATCAATGAATTGATTCTCCTAGTAAATAAATAAACTACCCTTTTTTAAGAAAAGTTTGGATGCAGCTGTATACGTAAAATCAGAAATCCTCGAGAAATATGGACCGCATGTGAAAACTATTCCATAGTCAAGTGGAGAGTTTCAAGAGGAAATCCAGTTAAATGTCCGATTATATTTGGTCAGCTGAGTCGAACGACACCAATACACCAATTTTATTAAGATATGCAGTACGCCGATGTAAGGTTTTGAAATTGGTAAAGTTTTGTGATTCATATCCTAATCTGAGACCTGAGTCACCTACTAAACGAAAACAAGTTGTCTTGAACAAGTTCTTGTTGAATTCACGGTGCAGTAACAAACAAGACGAAATTTGTATGTATTCTCAATACCTACCTATTTCGACAACAATGTTATCACTGTCGCTGATTTTCTTATGTTTTAGGTTTCAGTGCGCTGGTGAAGGGGGTACATTCTACCCACGAGCTATTTTATCCTGCTCCTGAACACTGTTACTTATTATTTATTATTTCTTAAACATTTTGAATAATCTCTTTTAAGTTACACCCACTGATTTTTTATTGATAATTAGGGCTTCGAATATTGGAGTTGCTATCTAAAAGTATTGTAATGTTCTTCGTTCTTTTGTGGATTGAAATTCACAAACACACTGGTTAATATAGAGTCTATTTATTGATTATAACGAAAATTCATAATTCACACACACCTAGTAGAATTTATATACACTACTGTTCACTACTAACTAGCTATTTACAATTCATATCACACTATTTATTTCACTTAGTTGGCATGTTTAAAACTAACTGAGCTGCCGCGCTCTCGTTGCCATATCTATCAAATAACGCCGAGATGCTTCTCGAAAGCTCCAAAACATTAAGTCAGAGAACGTCCCATCACACAGTGACGTTGGTCTGGGTAACATTACAGTATAATCCTTTTAAAACAGTATATAAGTATAAAACTATCTTCAGAAATTGGGAAACAAGAAAATTATGTGCCAAGGTTGTTCTCATTAATTCAATAAATTTACTTTTGCTAGTCGCCGGTGTTGCTTTTAAACAGTAATATCAGCCGAATAATTGTGACTCTCGAATTACACACTACGAAGTTTCCAGGAGATCTTGAAAAAATGTATCTTGAAATAGTATGAATTCATCAAAATTGTAAAATTTCAATTGCACTAAAATCTTGGACAATTATTTTAAATTTTTAATCGCCATTTTGAAACTACATAGTCATCATATTGATTATCTAGAATTTTCTTAGTAAGCCAAGTAAGTCTCATTTTGGTACCAGGTTTGGTTACGTTATTACAAAATATATTTTTTCTGATTCGGACCTTTTTTATAATAACAAAAACAGCTCTAGAGATTAAAACCAAAAACTAATCAGCTTATTGCTATGAGAGTATCCCTGTGTCCAATACACATCTAGCTAAGAAAGTGCTGCAACATTTTTGACAGGATTTGCTGTTAGAAGTCTTGCGCTCTTAAGCTGGTTTATAAAGAAGCTTTTAAAAATAACTGTTGAGGTATTTTTGATGCTGCAGCTTAAAAAGCGCAAGCGTTTCATACTAAAATCTGTCAAAAATGTTGCAGCACTTTCATAGCTAGATATGTGTTGGAAACAGGGTATGTATCTAAACGTGACAGATGGAAAAAGTGTAGCTTATATTTTTTTTCTAGTGTCTTCTACACAACATGCCAATTAGGTCCCTTCAGTCGTATCGAATGTTAGCGCGGACAAAAAAACAAGACAGAATATTAAAAATGCTTGTTTTGGTGATAACTTAAAAACCAATTCTGAAATCATACACACTTCAATGTTATTTACATGTATAGAATAGCTTGGCACTTACTTCGTATTCAGCCGAATAGGAAAAATGGGTAACCGCCCCGCAATAGATTCAAGTACCTGACTGTAGTATAGAATTTTCAAGTGAACTGTTAAACTTTACCTCATACCTTCACTATATTAGGTAATGTATTGTTCCTCTCTGTTACTGATCTGCTAAGTCGAAATGAATCTCAGTAAATCTTTTAAGAAATTGCTTTTTTTTAATTGGACGAAATGTTAAAATCTTAACCTCAGGAATACTTTTTCCGCCTATAGCCAATTTCCTGTGTATTCAAATTCTATATCACAGGAATCCAGATCAAAATATTTAGTATCCATAGCTTAAAAGAGATGTTTATTTTATATATGGCTTCCAGACAGAGCATTGGCGGCTTCTCTGCCTTGGAAGTGTTACCACAGATAAGGGGACATACAGTTTAACGTGGAATCCCAACCACCAATATGTCTTAAGGTCAATCACAAGGCACATCCTTCCATAGAGCTGTACTAGGGAAATATACTCTCGCTGGCTTCCCCTTGCCTGGCTAGAGGAGGAGACCATAGATAAGAGATGTTGCATTTATACGAGGAGACTACTACTACTAGAGCAAATTCATTTGTCTATATATAAGTCTATATGCTTCAGTGCTTCATTTCAAAATACACCGTTCGATTTATAAATAACGCATCAGTTCTGAACAGAAGTGATACGTAGTAAAACGAAAGTTACTATTATATCCATAGAATACATAACACGATTATATCGAGTAGGCATTTGAAATGGGGAGCTTGTCTTTACGCGAATCATCTGCAATTGTATTTATATTGCTCGTGTCCACGGCAGTGCCTGATTACCAATCGTTTACTAATCAGTAATCAAAAAATTTTCTTGTGGACACGACTGATTACTGATGCATCGCTTAGCTCAATTGACAAACTGACTTCTTTCATATTGACTGCCAAATGAATGAAAATATGTTATAAATTCACCAGCACTACGCCAGCCGATGAACTCTAGTATATTGAAAAACTTTTGATACCAATCGATATATTTTTAATTGGATTTTCTAAAAATATATATTCAAAACTTCATATACCACCGTTTTTGAAATAATCGCCATCAAAGTTGTGAAAGTTCAGGTTATACCTTTGAACCTGACCACTCTGGATATTCAAAAACTAGATTTAAAATTGCCAAATTTTCCGAACTTAATTGCCAAACCCTCATTTCCATTTAATGACTGGACATTAGTTTATCCTATTCTTCACGCCATCTGCGCTATTTTAGGTCCCATGCTATGGTCTCAAAAGTCTCCATATTGACTTTTGAGAGCATACCATGAGACGTAAAATAGCGCAGAGGATGTGAAGAATATATGGTTTATTAGTTTCTAAGTCATTAAATAGAAATTCTAAGGGTTTGGAATTAAGTTTGAAGAATTTGGAAATTCAATAATGTGTATATCGTGATCGTGCACAGGGCAGAGTGCAGAAATTAGTATTTTGTGATTTAGAATTATTCTTAGAGCATGGAAGTACGCCATATATACAGGCTGTGTTCGGGGAGTCGCTATCTGCACTATCTCGCACTATCAGCTGTTCACGGAGCTCAATGATAGTACTACAAACACTATCGTGACGTCATTAATTTTTGTGTGTCACGTCATAAATGAATGTTATCAACGCTATTTCTTTGTTTCTTGTATCATGATTTCTTAGTGTATAGAGAATGTTTGCGTTTGCAAGCCACAATGACAGGAATACTGTATATCTTACATAGACGTCATACTGACACTGACATAACAAACCGATAATCGTTTATGATCCGGACAGTTTTCTAAAGCGGAGAGGGATAAGTCTCTTGGGCCAGTTTCATTTGTTCGGGCTGCCACTCCTCATTCTCTACGGTTGTTCGTCGTATAGGGCAAAGCTTCTCTTCCATCTTCAAGCAGTGGGTGCAGTTAAAGTTGCACGGTCTTCTGGATAAGGCATCTGCGTTTCCATGAACTTTTCCTGCCCTGTGCTCGATGTCATAGTCATATTCCTGAAGACGTTCTAACCATCTTGCCACTTGTCCTTCAGGATTACGGAATTGCAGGAGCCACTTCAACGCTGCATGGTCAGTTCTAACTAGAAAGCGGCGACCATACAAATACTTATGAAAGTGTTCGCAGGCTTTCACTCTCCCAACAGTTCTTTTCTGGTAACGCAATAATTCTTCTCCGATTTTGACAAAACCTTGCTGAAGTAGGCAATAACTTTCTCCTGCCCGTCTTGAATCTGAGAGAGGACAGCACCAATGGCAGTATTACTGGCATCTGTGTCCAACACGAATTTTCCGTCATGCCTCGGATAGCCCAAGATTGGTGCACTGATAAGAGCTTCTTGCAGTTGTTCGAAAGCTCTCTGACACTCATCATTCCAGGAATATTCTTTGCCTTCTTCTGTTAGTTTAGTTAGAGGCTTAGCGATGTTGGCAAAATCTTTCACAAACCGTCGGTAGTAGGTACACAAGCCAAGAAAACTTCTAATCTCATGCTTGTTCTTGGGAATAGGCCATTCCTTAATGGCTGTTATCTTTTCTGGATCTGCCGTGACGCCGTCCCCAGATACGATGTGACCCAGATATCTTACTTCACATCGGAACAGATAACATTTCTTAGGACTTGGTGGTGATCTTGCCAATGCTGATGGTCATGCTCGCTTCACCATGTGTTCTTATTCTCTCTCCAGTCACTGTTCTGAGTTGGACCTTTGTTGGTAGTATCCGGGAATGATCCGTGATGAGCTTTGGCCTGGCTATTGTTCTTGTTGCACCGGTGTCTATTACCAGTGTTCTGTCTTCTCCATTGATTCGACCATCGATGTATAAACTCAAGGCACCGCCAGAAGATGACACATTGACTGTAATGACTGGGGTACTATTTCTGCAGGTCGACGATTGCTCCCTCATCTCGACCCATTCTAGTTTTCCGACTGTGCAACCTTCTTCTTACAACTGCGGCGTACGTGTCCTAGCTCGCCACAGTTCCAACACCTTGGCTCTCTCTTCTTTGATTGCGCCCCCGTAATTAGCTTCCTTATCATTTCTAACAGGGGCTCTCTATCGGACTGGTCTTCTTCCTCGATTGCTCTAACACGGTGCCCTCGGGAAGTTTGGCTAGCAGCTTCATGCTCTAAAGCAATAGCTAGTGCTTCCTCTAGCAATTTTGGTCTGGCCAGCTTCAACGCCTTCTGCAGCTCGCTCTCCCTCAATCCATTTACAAATGTGTCCACTGCAATTTCATCAAGAAAGCTATCGGCAGCTGTAGGATATGCTAGCCGCACAATACGAGATACCTCCCCCTCAAATTTTTGCAGACTCTCATTTGCATGTTGCACCCGAGATCGTACTTGCTGAAGATGGCTGTCTCCATAACGATTCTCCAACTTAGAAAGCAAGACATGGTAGTTTGCTTGGCCAGCTGGAATAGACCTAAGGATGTCTGCTGCATCACCTCGTAAAGCAGCGGTTAACGAAACAGCTTTCTGCTCTTCGGTCCACTGGTTAGCCATTGCCACTGCTTCAAATTGCCTTCGATAGGTTGACCAAGAGCACTTTCCATCAAAATTTGGTAGCTTAACTCTCATACTACCTGCGGCTAAGTCCCCTATATATTCGCCTTTGCAGGTCTGGCTCGCATTTTCATCTTTTTGTACACTGCAGTGACCATTCTCAACTGCCATTTCCAATGTCGATTTTCTGTTGCAGTAGCTCCATGTTCTTTTCTGCAGTGACAAATTTTTCGTCAACTGCTCTTGAAATTTCTTCAAGTCTTTTGTCAGTTTTACTGGAAACATCTTTAGTTTCGTCTTGAAGATTTCTAGAAACTTCTTCAAACTTTTTCGAGACTTCATCGAATTTCTCATTATTATTTCAAAAAATTTCTTCAAACTTTTCCGTTATTACTTCTTTCAATAACAGTTCTTCCGGAGAGTGAAACTCGAACACATCAGGATCATCTCTATTTTCAATCAAAGTGTCCCTTAACCGTTTCTGGAGGGTCACTTTATTACCGGAATCATCACAATCCCGCTCCACCAACTGTTCTTTGAGTTGTTTCACGGTTAACTGCACTAATTTCATTTTGAATTGTCTTTATTAATAGAGTCAATTAGTTAATACTGTTTTTAAAGTCTTGGACACGAAAACAAACAAAATTCTTCACACAAACAAGAGAAAAAGTCTTCACATTCACACAAAAACGAACAAAATATCTTCACACGAAAACGAATTAAGAGTCTTTACACCAACACGAAAACGAACACAAGAGTCTTAAACTTAAACTTAAATCTAACAAAAGTCTCAAAAAACACTCAAAGGCAGTCTCTTAAAGTCTGTCCAATTTTATAATCACTCACTGATTCCACACTGACACCAATGTAACGGGAATTTATATTAAAACTGGGTTCGATTTATTTTCACTTATTTATTTACACCAATAACTACTTGTCTATATACACATTTATATTCACACTATATTTCTTGGACTATAACTACTGTCTGTGTTCTATCACAAACTCACTGACCGTGCTCTATGAGAAACTATCTATTACTAACTGTGCTTTATGACAAACTGAACTCTGTCTATGCCTTCAGCCTTATATAAATCTAACCTAAAAAGCTCTAGATGGTTCGAGTGTTTGTTTTCGTTGTTTCTGGAGGTTATTTAACATATTCCCTAGTAATTGATACCTACCATCCTTGAAATCATCAAATTCATTGTTACTTGTTTATTATTGTTACAATCTAAATGTCAAATGTAACAAACACCTACTGTACCACTTGCCTATCTTTCTATATTTTAGTTAGAAATGATAAATTAACAGTTATATGGTATAAATAATTGAATCTTGAAATACTATCTATTAATAACCGTTAACTTTTACAAATCATATAGATATGTGGACATACGTCCACATATCTAGGTACCTACTAGTACAATAATACAGGTACTTGAAGGCACTAAAACAAGAGATTTAAATTACTTGAAATGTTTAAGGAACACTCAAGCCACCTATTCTTATGCTCCTTTTAATGAATTCATTTAAAATGTAGTGACACTCATTTGACAAGAATTAAAAAATGATGATATTATATTTGCTTTTGTTCAAGTTCTTAACTCGCAGCGGCCTCTTAGAGAGGTGACTGATCTAGATTCATACAAATCAGTTTAGTTAGTTTGTTTAATTTTAACAAATAAAATTGTTTAAAAGTTATAGTTATAATCAATCACACATGAACTACAAAAGATAACTCATCATTCATGATATAACTAAGAATTTCGTTTGACGCAATGTAAACAGCAAAGAGTACCATTTGGTAAACAGTGAGTAGTGAGGTTATTTTTCCTCCAATCGCTATCAACTGTCAATTGCCGCACGAGCCCAATATATGGCTTCGAGAATAGACCAGGACTTATTCTCGTTGCCTTCTGATGTCTCCCGTGAATTCCGGAATTTGCATTGTGTGTGTATAGTTCATATGTGAGTGTAGTTTATTATTCGGGTAAGTCTTCACGTTACAATATTATATATGTGAAGTACGCACGACTTTTCGCTACTCTAAGGAATTAATCGACTCTATGAAGCAGAAATGCAAAGTGTTGTGTTGTGTGCGGTTAGAATGTCAGAAGTATGAAGGCTGAAGGATGTTATTTATATATTATTGGTTATTGGTTAAAATCACTGTTTATGTATTTGAATTAAGCTGTGTTAAAATATTATAAGAAGCATGAGCCACTCCAGTATCAGCACTGATTTGATTATTCTGAATGATATATTTAAATCGTACCTATACTGACAATATTTTCAATTACGTTGTTAAAAGGATTGAAATCGATTTTGGATTTTTAGTATATCCTACTGTGTTAAGACATATGCTTTCTTGAGTCGAGGCGGTGAAAACCACTTTTTTATGCTCGTTTCAAATTTCAAGACCTTTCTGTATGACCGTGACCACAGATTTTTAGCTGTGCCGTGACCATGGCAGAGATTAGAGACCATTCAGCTAGAGACAACTGCTGAGTGCTGAGGCATTCGCGGAATATACACTGGTCGCGGCGTCGTGAAAGTTTCTAGAAACCGGTTAAGTTGTCATTTGTCATGGGCCAGGTCGATTACGCTAAAGAAAGCACTGTGGCTTCTGGATTTCACCTAACCAAATACCCTACACAGCCTACACTTAAAGTAAGCTATTACTCTTTAAAAATATCCTAAAACTATTATCAGATCTGCTATTGCTAATATATCGTATTAATTGTCAAGGTTATCAGAAACGGGTAACCTGTCAAATGGGAATGCAGGGGGCAGTGGTCAGTAGAGGCCCTTACTGAATTTATCAAAAAAACAATAAGGCTTTTCCACGTGACGTCAGCGCCATTTGAACTACTGTCAAAATCAGCTGTTCTGGAGGGCAACAAATCGCAAGATTGAATTCTAAAATCGTACTTTTTACTTTATTTTAGTTATTTTTGTACAGTTTCAAAACACTCAGGTTAATAATAAGGTATTTTAACACCAATATAATTGTTTTAGAGTGATTGTATGTTTGAGAAAACTAGAGTTTGTAAGTAATTACTTTAAATGTAGGTACTCACCGAAGTTTCAATCCCTTAAATAACATTATTTCTATGTTCAATTGCCACATTTTTGTGGAGTTGTGCAAACAGTAAACGCAAAATGATTAGAAATTATTTCTATTACCATCGGAAAAATACACTAGAGGTAGATTAATTCAAGAACGTGCAGCACGTCGGCAATCTTGGATTGACATAGAGGTGATTTAACAGAAAGTAAAATCAAATGGCTAAGAATTTGTAGTGACCATTTTATTTCAGGTAAATTTGTCTTAATATGCATTTTTTCATTGCATATATAATGTGTTTTATGTATTACAATCAATTTAAAAAAATTTAGTTGTTACCATTACTTATATAAAGTAGCATACTAAGGCAAAAGAAAGTGTAAAAAAGAAGGAACATAGTTCTAGGATTCAATTTATATTATATTTATTTTACATTATACACAAAATATATGAGAATTCCCTTTTTGTTTCCTAGATTTAATGCACGGATTCATCAAAACTGAATGCAATATGCAATTGTATTTTTATTTGTATATAATCAAGGTGGTGGGGTTGTTAGCTTTAGAGCATAATTAGCTTTGTAATCTCCATATTTTCATCTGAGAAGAATAGAAATCTGGTGGCAGTCGTATTTGTGAGGAAAATTGCTGCTCGAACAAATTTTGCTCTAATGTTGCGTTAATATATTATTATTATATTCATATTTTCTGAAGATATCTTCTTTTGTCTTCAAAATTCAGTCTTTCAAAGTATCTACTTCCATTAGACATCTGAAATAGAAACATTTTTTAAAAGTATTCTCATCTTACTGTAGGTATATAATTTTATTGTATTTTGTCAATAAAACAAAAAACAATCTGTTTTTAATTATAAACAGAATCTATATGACTATTTAAATGATTATTCTGTCTTTAGAGGTGTTTCAAGATAGAAATGCAACCAAGTTTTGTAAATGCAACAAATTATAATTCGCAAAATAAAATGCTTAATCTTAATTATTTCTACTCAAATTTTAAATGCTTACCTTCAGGATTACTTGAATTAACAATTTCAAGGTTTTGTTGTAAATATACAGCAGTAAAATTTTCAAAATTTTCTTGAAAACTAACAAAACTTACAATGGAGTTTAATGGCAAAGTGGCTTTGTTGACCTCCAGAACAGCTGTTTGCGGCCATATTTGTGACGTCGGTGAAAAGCTCAGAGTGCTTGAAGAGTTAAAATAGTTGGGTTACCTGGAATCGTACAAAAGAATTATAATAGGTTTCTTTGACAGAAGATATCAGAGACCAGCGAGAATACCAAATATTTTGATGAGTTGCGACAAACTTGAAAGATGATTGTCAGTTCCATGTTGGCTTTGAGGAGGCTTCCAGACAACTGCATCCGCTAGGCCAACCGATCATTGTATTCAGGTAAGAATTATACACCAGGTTTTGATTTTGGTATTATATTTTGCCTTTTCTCAGACCTGACAAAGATCGCTCAAATGACCTGGATGAAACGTCTCCTGGTATTGATGAACTGCATATTTGGACAGCTGAAAGTATCTGACTTGTCAGAAAAATAACATTTGAAAATGACGAAGAATTGTCAGAGGAGGGAATACAAATCTTGATACTCTTCCACAATACAGATGATAAAGAGGGTACTTGGAGATTCAATGAGATAGTTCAAAATGGACTTAGGTATACAGTGTGTCCACATTTCGATGCTTACCATTGGCATATCGGTTATTATTTGCTTTAATTAGGCAATCCAATCCACGTGATCCAATATGGCGTGTGGGCAAACAGTTTGAAAGTATGGCATTAGATTGTGGAAGTTTTTGAGTTTATTTGAAGTTTTTTCGAGTTAATTACAGTTTATTTTGGTGTGATATACTTTTTTAAAATGTATAGTGAATATGTAAAGACATTAATGCAGGAAAATCCGGATGTGGCTGAACGGTAAGTTTAAAAGAATGCCCAGTTACCATCTGTGTACATCTTTCATGTCTATTTCTTTTACAGATATCTTCTAAAATTAAAACTTATAAATGATGTGGACCCTGTTACAATAAATGTGCATGATATAAACTATTCCAGTCAAGTAGTTCCGCCAGTTACATATGGATATAGCTACATATTTAGTTTTAACACACAGTTTTAACAGCAATGATCAGATGAAGGCCTACAAAAGCTAGAATCATGTAAGTACTTTGAGTCTGGCTTTGTTTTAGATGCAGGGGCAGTAGTACTGAACAATTCTCACGTTTTAATTGGAAAAGTAAGTTTTTCTTTTAATAAGATTGTATAGTTTTCATTAGGTATACAGTACTATTTTTAATTGCTCTTCGACAATTTTTCTTTAATTACAAAGTTGCTTTTCCTACTTGTAAAGTTTATTGATTATTATAGCTGTCTTCAATTCTGCAGAAGACCAAAATTTGTTGTTGTTGTAGTTTGATAGGGAATCATCTAATATTTGTAAAAACTAAATAATTCCTGAACTTTATGGGAGTCGTAATCGCAGATTAGATAAAACAATTTTATTCAATATTTAAAAGTTTTATACACAATAACAAACTGTAAATAAGCTTATATATATATATATATATATATATATATATATATATATATATATATTTTCAGGTAAAACATTCTTAAAACAGGAAGTGCTAAACCTCTGGACGTTTGGTGTATTGTAACCAAAGAACTAAGTGTGAGCATGGCACACTGTACATGTATGGTTGGAAACAGCGAAGTTTGTAGCCATGTGGGTGCTATCCTATTTGCAGCGAAATATGCAAATACTTTTAATACTGGCGAATCCTGTAAATTTTAATAAATCAACTCGTAAATCAAAAAATCTAATGCTGTTTCTATTTAAATACTCACCTTACCACCTTTAAGCCATCTTTTGTCCAATCTCTATTCTTCGAACATCGTCAGGCTTCCTTTCAACTTTGTGGCATTTGTGGGCCATATTTTGTGATGGAACCCAGTCAGGATGATTTTGATCCTCTAAAGCAGCAGGTTTGTCTAAAATTAATACAAAATTATGAAATATCAACTAATATAATGACCATATGATGGCCAACTTCTCATAATTAACGTTAACAGTGAAAAACTCTTCTCAAAAATGAGCCTTAATCGAATGTTTCTTACTTGTAATAAAAAGCCTTCTGCAGACCCTCTGATTTTTCTAGTTTAGAATCCATAAGATCATCTCGTTTAATTGCGGCTATCCTGAATCCAGAGTAACCTTCGTTGCGTAGATAATTCGTTTTTGTCAGTAACAAATTTAAAGTTTAAAACGGTGCCACAATAACTACATGACACATTTGTGGCATGTTTTAATCAAAAAACACTTATAAAGTCAATAAAATAAAAAATATCTTAAGATCAGTCACAAAATAAGCAAATAATACACTTTAAAAAGCTTTAAATTCTACACTATCATACGGGACAAAAACATTGTTTGCCCACAGACGCCATACTGGAAACTTTTTGACAGGTCGTCGTTTTTAAATTTTGTTGTTGTAAACACATTTTTTTGTCTCAATTCTTATGGTGTGAACATAACCAAAAAATCTTCATTTGTTTTCAAGTTACTAGCGCCATCTTTTGTTTTTCTTATGGCGGCCATATTGGATTTTTGGTTTGTTAGATTAGTTATAAAAAGAGCTTTTCAAACATACCTTAACAAAAATCATTTTTAAAGGATATAAGAACTAAAAATAAAATTCACTTAAATTAACTGTACTGTTGAATGTGGCGACCATTTTGTTTTGTACACTTTTTGCATCTTGTTCCAACAACATTACACCCTCTACGCGGTGTGTTTCTGTAGAGCTTTTCCACCGACGTCACAAATATGGCCGCAAACAGCTGTTCTGGAGGTCAACAAAGCCACTTTGCCATAAAACGCCATTGTAAGTTTTGTTAGTTTTCAAGAAAATTTTGAAGATTTTACTGCTGTATATTTACAACAAAACCTTAAAATTGTTAGTTCAAGTAATCCTGAAGGTAAGCATTTAAAATTTGAGTAGAAATAATTAAGATTAAGCATTTTATTTTGCGAAATATAATTTGTTGCATTTACAAAACTTGGTTGCATTTCTATCTTGAAACACTTCTAAAGACAGAATAATCATTTAAATGGCAATTGGCAATATAGATTCTGTTTATAATTAAAAACAGATTTTATTGACAAAATACAATAAAATTATATACCTACAGTAAGATGAGAATACTTTTAAAAAATGTTTCTATTTCAGATGTCTAATGGAAGTAGATACTTTGAAAGACTGGATTTTGAAGACAAAAGAAGATATCTTCAGAAAATATGAATATAATAATAATAATAACGCAACGTTAGGGCAAAATTTGTTCGAGCAGCAATTTTCCTCACAAATACGAGTGCCCCCAGATTTCTATTCTTTTCAGATGAAAATATGGAAATCGCAAAGCTAATTAAGCTCTACAGCTAACTATCCCACCACCTTGATTATATACAAATAAAAATACAATTGCATATTGCATTCGGTTTCGATGAATCCGTGCATTAATCCTAGGAAACAAAAAGGGAATTCTTATATATTTTGTGTACAATGAAAAATAAATATAATATAAATTGAATCTTAGAACTATGTTCCTTCTTTTTTACTCTTTCTTTTGCCCTAGTATACCTCTCTCTCCGGCTACTTTATATGAGTAATGGTAACAAGTAACTATATTTATTTAAATTGATTGAAATACATAAAACACATTATATATGCAATGAAAAAATGCATATTAAGACAAATTTACCTGAAATAAAATGGTCACTACAAATTCTTAGCCATTTGATTTTACTCTCTGTTAAATCACCTCTATGTTAATCCAAGATTGCCGACGTGCTGCACGTTCTTGAATTAATCTACCTCTAGTTTCCGATGGTAATAGAAATAATTTCTTATCATTTTGCTTATACTGTTATACAGTTATACAACTCCACAAAAATGTGGCAATTGAACATAAAAATAATGTTATTTAAGGGATTGAAACTTCGGTGAGTACCTACATTTAAAGTAATTACTTACAAACTCTAGTTTTCTCAAACATACAATCACTCTAAAACAATTCTATTAGTGTTAAAATACCTTATTATTAACCTGAGTGTTTTGAAACTGTACAAAAATAATTAAAATAAAGTAAAAAGTACGTTTTTAGAATTCAAACTTGCGATTTGTTGCCCTCCAGAACAGCTGATTTTGACAGTATTTCAAATGGCGCTGACGTCACGTGGAAAAGCCTTGTTAAATGATCTTAGAACATCCCGCACTCGTTCCAAATTTTCCGGATCTCTGGAGGTTCCAAGAAATTTTACAAGTTACGACGTTACGAACGAAGCAGGACAGCCGTCATGGTTACTGTTTGTGTGTTGCATATTTCATTCATTAATAAATCTAAATATCTACCACCATTTAAGTTGTAGACGAAGATGAAAGGACCTATAAAGCCATTATCTGAAATAAAAAGACACAAAGATAAGAAAATGATAATGATAATAGTCCTGAAATTTTCTTTGTATGACCAAATGTGGATTTTCGTTCGACTAAGTAGTTGTGCCTATTAAATACCCCACAATTGGTAAACCGTGGTTCATCCGTCCAAAGTATTTTCCTAGGAAAATCACCATCATTTTCATATTTCTGGAGATACCACTTTTTAATTGAAATATTATATTTTAGTCGTTTACGCTCAAGTCTTGTACAATACTTGGCTTGTAAGGGTAGTATTTATTTTTCTTCAAAATTTTATGAACAGTGGATTTCGGAGGTTTTGTTTCTTGGGCAACTCGACGAACTTGGGTTGTTCTAAACATTTTGTAAAATGTTTATCTCACGAATCACATTGTTTGCTTGATAATTTTCACATTTTTGTTCAAAGCTTCCAAAATTCATGAGATTTTTGATAATTCTGCTGAAAAGACTCCAACCGCACCGCACAAGGTTGGGGTCTTTTTGGAAAACGTTGTGTGTATATCGTGCAAGCATTTTCGGAGTTTCTGTTGGTTTTGAAGTACACTTCCAACATATCAACATTTTCTTCAGTTGAAACTTTGTTGGCCATTATCACCACTTCAAATTTTACTAAAACTAGTTGAAACTCTCGGAACAATTCTACTTATAATTCTCAAAAGTGATAGGTATTCAGAATGTGAAAAATTTCTTTGTATCCATATCCTACTCATTTTGTGTTCAAGCACAATACAAACAAAGGAAAACCAAAACCACAGACAAGCGAATAAAATCTTGTTAATTTCTTGTAGGTACCTACATAATTGTTAAAAAATTACAGCCGTATTCATAAACAAATTATTGACTACTAAGTCTCTACAGAAATCGTGTTAGATAGGCTAGTAGGGTCTTAGTAGCCACTAACACTAGTTTATAAATATGGCTGCTATTGTTTAAATCGGCATGTTTCGTTCTTATCTCCTTTAAAAATAAACTTTAATAAGGCAAGTTGTACATTTTTGAATAGCTCTTTTTATAACTAATCTAACAGACCAAAAACCCAATATGACTGCCTTAAGAAAAACAAAAGATGGCGCTAGTACTTAGAAACAAATTAAATTTTTTTGGTTATGTTTACAGCTGAACAATTAACGCAAAAAAGTGTCTTAACAACGACGAAGTTTAAAAACTATATCATTATGCCTTAACGAGTTATTACGCAAAACTGAAATCGGCAAAAATGAGTTTTTTCAAAATATCTCAAAAATAAAAAACATTTGAGTGGATATGAAATGATATTCGTTGCGAGCATTTAATTCTGAAAAACATTGCCCATTTAACCGTTGCTCTATCTCTTATAATAACCGATATGCCAATGGTGATCATCGAAAAGTGGACACACTGTATATGCAAAACGTAAGTAATCTGAATCAAAAACAAGTGTTGTGTAGATCAGGTTCCAAAGGATCACGATAATTTCACTTTAACTGCGGCCTCAGGACATGTTTGTATTTGAAATAATAATTATTGAGCGGTCACTTCGTTTTTGCGTGGAAAAAAAATTAAATATTACTATTTTCACCTCAAATTTCACTAGGCTACAGGTACTTATGTGTTCTAGCGGGCAGCGGGCTGGTGATTGCCGTTGAGAGACGCTGGGAACACATAAGTACCTATAGCCGTTTCTGGTCGCCTGATAGCCGAATGTTGAATTAGTCTACAAAATACTATTTTCGACGGTAGCGCCCTCGTCACTTGGTTAACGAAGCTCACTCGGTTTTCGCCTCAAATTTACTATACGATGTACACTTCTAATTTCAAAAGCAGATGATTTGTTGAAAGTTGCTATTGCTTTTTCACCTATTTTACATATTTTTTTTCTTCAAATTAGCTCTTTTATACCTAATGAACTCGGACGAAGAACGTTAAACTCTTAAAACTCCTTGGTTTACGTCTGCGGTTAAAAATCATATAAAGGTATTTATTGCTTTTTTAGAAGTTTTCCAGAAACTACTATTTCGGTTGACGACTTTGCCTGACAATTTTAAAGTTTTGACCACAATATGAATCCTTAACAATGGTAAAGCTAATAATCAATTTTAAATTATATAAAAATTTTATTCAAATTTAGGTCTACCTAAGAAGCTTATTCAATATATAGCTCTCAAGTATTTGTGGTCTAATAAGTTGAAGGAATTTCCGGGTTAGGTCTCTTTCCGTCTCGTACTTCCGCATAACAGTCTTAATTTTTTTTTTTCAAAAACGAATATCCCGATTTTGAAAAATCAGACACCACTAGAAAATAATTAAATAGACTTTGAAATAAACTATTGCTCGTTTCAAGATTTCCAAGAAGGTAACTCCTATGTACAGGGATTTGTAATGGGGCTAAGCAAATTTTGGTTGTAAGGTTGTCCCGCTCGATATTATTTTGTACTTATTGCAGAGATATCTTTATTCATGTTCATAGTTCTAGAAATATATTTATTTATTTATTGTCTATTGATGTTCATTGCAATTTGTTTTCAAATTTATATTATACAAGTTAATATTCGCGGCTTCGTCCGCGCTACCTACCAGTGAAAATCCTGTTAGAATCGGATATTCGCCAGAACAAACGGACAGACAAAAATGAATAAACTGATTTTTTCTTATAACTGACATATATACTTCCATATGCAATAAGTTTGAACCTGTTATTTTGAAATTACAATTCGATTTTATTTATTATAGTTTTTTTTTTAATAAAAATAGTCGTAAGTTATTCCTGACAGTGAAAATCATGACGGAATGGGTTCAGACTTTACGGAGATTAGCCGGAACAGACAGACAGACAAAACATATAGAAATTGTTGTTTTGTTATTAGTGATACATACATCGATATGCAATTAGTTAAAACCTGTTATTTTGATATTACTAACAGGCACTGCTCTTTCATTTATTAGTATAGATCTAGATTTAAATATGATTTTTATTCGATGATTGATTAATTTGATAACTGTGAATGTTTATTCATCCGATTCATATTTTGACATCTTATTATTATATATTATATTATCACAATTCCGTGATGTGAAAAGAAGTTTATAAGTTTATCTGCTACTTCGGTTCCAGAAACGTTAGCCAGTGGGTACGCTAGTGCATATTTGAAAAAACTGTCTACTATTGTAAGAAATTTGCCCTGTTCGAAGGTAAAGGTATCCATGTGGATGATTTCAATTGGTCTTGTAGCTGTTGGTGTTATATTCATTTGGATTTTTACAGGATTTCTTTTATATTTGCCTTGTTGTCAAATCTCGCACTCATTTATAAATGTTCGAACTGAGTTATTCATAAGAGGCCAATACAATTTTTCTTTAATCCTGAGAACTGTTTCATCGATACCTCTATGATTCGATCTACCTTCGTGATAAAGTTGTATAGTATTTTGTACTTCGTTTTTGTCTGTCACGTCAGTCAGTATTTTTGTACATCTCTTAAATTTTATTGATGGCCATTTAAAATATTTTTGTACTGCATCTGAAAATGGTTCATAGACTTCGGTATCTTCAAAATACAAATGATACTGAATTCCAGGAACTACATATTCTCGTATAAAATTAATAATATCTTTTGACAGTATATTCTTTGTTTGTTATCGAATAATTTGAGAATTCTAGGTTTCGCAGCAGAATGTAAAACTAATTTTATTACTAATTGATTTTGTCCGTAGTTAACTGCGTGTTGGACGATTGGAATTTCTGAAACAGGATGTTGTTCTGCGTTAGTATGAATGGTTATTCCTTCGCTTTGTTCATCTAACGTCTTTGCTACAAGAGGGATGATATTAATTTGAGGGGCGAAGAAAGTATCTGAATCCAAATATTCCTTTGGTGATCCGGTGGGCCGATGTTCTTTATCGTATGATTTCAACTCTGGTGTCTTGAGTTCGTTGTTTTCTTGATTAGGCTTCTAAGTTCCATGTCGAAAATTACTGAAGGGTTGGTATAACGAGGGTAGTCCTTTAGTATCTCATCAAGTTGTTCTCAATACGTTTCCTTCGTATGTAATTTGATCCGTGAAAGCGCATCGGCATTTGTATTAAGCATTCCTTTTTTATAAATAATATTGTAATCATATTCTTTCAAACGTATCCTCCAGCGCATTAATTTTGAGTTAGGGTCTTTAAGCGAAAAAAGCCATTGTAATGGTTTGTGATCTATAATTATATTAAATTTTCTGCCATCCGCGATGCTTAAGCTACAGGTAAGTCCTTGCCTACTGGGCCTTGTGAAAGAACTGCACCCAAAGCTACATTAGATGCATCATTTGTTAAATTAAACGGTTTTGAAAAATCTGGATATTGTAAAAGAGGTTCGTTAGTCAAAATTGTTTTACAAGATTCGAAGCAAGAAATAAATTCGTCATTGTGTGTTATAGTTGCGCCCTTTTTAAGACATTTTGTTAGTGGTTTTGTCAATTTAGCGAAAGTTTTAATGAATCTTCGATAATAACCTAGGTCTTACTTCCTGTGGTGTGACAATGTGGACAAGATAAGCTACTTCCTTTCTCAGGAATTCCGACTTATCGAGCTGTATTTTAAAGTTGGATTCTCTCAATCGTTTCAAGACTGTTCAAGATGTTGTCTATAATGCGTTGAAAGGCTGCTGATGCGTTTTTTAGACCAAAAGGCATCAGAAGAAACTCGTAGTGCCCGTTTTATAAATGCTGTTTTTCTACATCCGGATCGTCCATTTCGATCTGATGGAAGCCACTTGCGAAGTCCAGCGTGTTGAAGTACTGACATTTTCCCAGTTTATCCAAAAGATCGTTAATACTGGGTAGCGGATATTTGTCATTGATTGTCTTCTCGTTCAGTTGACGATAATCAACAACAACTCGCCATTTTTGCTTGCCGGAAGCATCGACCTTCTTTGGTATTACCCAAATCCAAGATTGCCACGGCGAATTACTATGTCTGATGGTATTCGATTTCATTTTTTCTATTTGATTTTCTACCTCTTTTCTATGTATGAAAGGATATCTATTGGGCTTGCTATATACCAGGGCTTCATCTATGGTTTTAATTTGATGTTTAATGCGATTGGTAAATGTATCTGAATATCGATGATAAAGATCCAGTATTTTTGTTGATTCCTCTTTATTAAGATGTTCGGTTCGTATTTTTCTTACATCTAGTTTTTGGTTTGAACAAGCAGTAAAGTTGTTGAGTTCGCATTTGGTGGTCTTCTAGGAATTTTTCTGCGGTCACGATTTCTGCTAATTCGAGAGATATGGTTTCATTTGTATTATTTAATATAGTTGTTAAGGCTTCTCCATTTCTCGCGACACTCAAGCTTTCAGGAATCTCACAATTATGTATCTTAGTATATGGAATGATGATATCACCATTTTTAATCTTAATTACTTGTTCGACACGAGGAGACACAGATATGCTAAAACTATTCGCTGGACTTTTAACTTTGTGATATAGCAGTTTTATCTTCGAGTATGGTGTTACTAGAAAATTATGTTTGAAATCTAATACGGCCTGGAAATATTTCATGTTATCGAGGCCAATGAGCCCATCAAAGACGTCATGAAATTTGAATAAATAGAATTTAATATCAGCATTCAGCATTAAAATTAAACGATTTTGGCATTGGAATTAAGGTACTGTATTTATGAGCACACTTTTGATATACAGTTGAGACAATGAAAGGATCTTCTGATATACGATTTGTAAATAGTTGAAAAGCTTTATTAGGGTCGATAAATGATTTTGTAGATCCTGAATCGATTAAGAATTTGAGATTGAATTCAGGTACTACGATGCAGGGAAGTTCGTTTGATTCGGAAAGATTAAGGGAAAAAGTTTCAGGTAAAAGTTTGGTTAAAATTTAGAGACTGCTCCGAAAAATGTCCAGATGGATTGGATTTATCTGATGGATCGTTATCCTCATAAATTTCTTCATCATTATTCGTTGGATAGTCGTAATAATAATCTAACTATGGATTTTCAGGATAATCTAAATAGTTGTTATCCTCAGCGGGTAGAGGGTTCAGTTCAATATTATATAATTATTCTACAGTAAAATTTGGAGGTTGAGAGCATGATTTGAAAAAGCTAGATGATGGTTTGGACGTATTTCGTGTCGTTATGCTCATAGGTGTAGGTTTTGGAAGTTGTTGATGAGGATTAGGTCTGAAAATGTTTTGATTATTTTGAGGTTGCCTTAATATTTGCGAGTTTCTTGAAAATTGTATCTTTGATAAAACGGTATGTGTTGTGATGGAAAATTATTTTGCGCTCTGAAGAAATTATTAGGAGTTTGCGCATTGAATGTTGTGGGTCTGAAAAATGATGCATTACGATTGACTGTAGGGAAAATTTGTTGTCAATGTTGGTGGAATGACGGATTTGGAATATTTTGTGAAGTAGTCTGTGGTCTTAGAGGAATATTAGATTTGTGAGACTCGTTCTTAATAATATGTTTATTTGAATTTGTTTGGAAATAATAAACGTTCGCCTCTTATGTAATAAATTGGAGAGCCTGAGTTAAAGTTGCTGGTTTCATGCACCGTATAGTGGTACCTAAAGGTTCGCGATTACCGGCTCAAATTTTTTTCAATGCTAAATCCTGATATAAATTTATTTTTATAGCTTTAGCTTCTTCTACCCTTTCGTGAACATTTGCATAACTACAAAGCAAATTTAATAGATGTAGAACTTTATCACGGAAATTTTGGACGGTTTCGTTGTTCGCTTGCCTTAACATTACTAAATCCCTATTTAAGCAACTTTCATCTCTTTGATCCACAAAATTTCGAGTAAATAAATCTTTAAGCTCAGTCCAATTTCTAGCACTTTGTATGTTAACTAGTGCTTTAGCATTACCACTTAATTTTGCTATTATAGAATTTAATAAAAATATATGATAAAACTATTGGGGTTGTTTCTATCATAAAACTGGTTAATTAATGACTCGCTTACGAGAATAAATCTATTTAAATGGTTTGGATCTCCACTGAATTCGGAGAGGCAATGTAAAAAATCTTGAATTAAGTCATGTTTGTAGTTTCGTGGATAAAGGTTGCAGGTTTTAAAATTATTTTTGTTGGTAGATTATTGGTCGAATCTAAATTTTCGGAAAAATCACTTCTAATATTCAATTGTAAGGCTTCTTCCAAACTTTCATATAATGGGGTAAAATTATCTAGAGACATAAAAATGATTGCACTTCAATTAATACTAGGATAATCCTGAGCATTCTTATCCTATTCTTCTATAAGGGTAGTCATCTGGTTCGGCGATTTGGTCCTACCAGTTAGATGCACCTTGCGAATTTGGGCGATTGTTGTCCCAAATTCCGTTGAACTTATGGTGATAGCATTCTGCTGCTCTACGATAGATGGGGTTCCAAGTATTCCGCTGGCCCACTTCAGTTACACACCTCCACTTCACAATTCAACAAGTTCGATACCCTAGTTAATCGTTGATACGAAAATCGCGACACCGATTCGACGCAATTCTGGGTATCCTACTGACTGCGCCAATTATAATTCAGAAGCCCGGGATATATATATGTATGGTATAGTATAGTAAGGGTGATATAACTAATGAGTGTTTTATAGCCCGATGACGTCTGAACATATGGCATTTTTTCAACCTCTGGAGTGAGTGCTTGCAAAAGAAAGTCACTAATTGAATTTTTTCTGGCATGGTTTTCCTCTCCACCTGATTCAGGCACACATTTCGGTCCATCAGATACTTATGTGTTCGAAGTATCGATTCGTTCATTTTCACTTAAACCAAGGGAAGACTTGGGTATATTAATACTGGTATCTGGATGTGTAAGAAGTCCCTTACTGTTTAGAATACCGCTATTGTCACAACTTGCTATCACGATTGGTAATTCACTTAGATCTTCTGCAAAACCAGATAGATACAGGGAATCAAAATTATCTTAACTGTGCTTGTTAAACTCTTGGCCATAATGAATGGTAGTATATGTCGTGGAGAAAGATTTACTGTTCTCAGGAATCATTTGGAAGGATGAATCATAGCCACCAAAAGATTTATTGGAAGTTAATAATTTGTTCGTATCTATCTCGGGGGATAATGAACTTCAGATTTGAGAATGTGGATCTACAGGCATTTCGTTTAGTTGAAAACAGTCAGTAATTTCTATAAAAGAATTATCGTGTATCGTGTTATCCTTAACTACGTTTAGCTGAAAAAATATTGAAAAGAATCTCGAAATTGTTACATTTTTCATTTTGAGATTTACTTTCAGAGCCGGATTCCAATGCTAAAATCTTATTGTGACCAACGAATTCACAAAAATCAGCAGATGACAAGCTTTCCCTATTATTTCTTATGGAATCGCAGCATGGCGATCTGCAGGTTGTACAATCATGAAGAAATTGACCATAACACAAAAACGATTGATCAAGGTATTTTTCAAGAAAAAGCGAACCTACACAACGGATGGCTTCTACAAAGAAACAGGATTATTCGACCCAGTCCAACTTTATTTTCATACCAGCTTTATCAGGAAACATAGATCTAGGCATGAACTACAAAAAATGGATCATGACTACAACACCAAAAATAGGGAACATACTTACAAAGTACAAGGTTAGAATAGAATAGAATAGAAATTTATTAGTTCCAAGTTTCCAAAAACGGCTTAGAACATGTCAAGAAAGAAAAACAGAATATATGTGCAAGTAATATAACATATGCAGAAAGTAAAATTGGACTTGTGAATAATTATTATATAAAGCAAATGTAAAAGGCTGAAAAAGAAAAATAAAAATACAAACTTAAGAACATGTATACCACAGATCGTTTTCGACAGATATTCAATATTATATATCAATAGTTGTTTCATTTAGAAACTCTTGTAGTGAATAGTATGTTTTTGTAATAAGCATCCTTCTCAAATGTACCTTTAATTGTATTGTGGGTAATGAACGGTGGTGGTTAGAGAGTTTGTTCCAAATTTTCTTAATAGAATGTTCAAAATTTCTTTGTATGTAAGAAAATTTTGTCTTAATTAAATTATGTTTGTTTCTTGTTGCATATGTGTTCATGGGTAGGCTATTTTCAAACAAATCTGATTTTTTTTAATAAACATAACTGACTCTAAGATATAAATACTGCAAACAGTTAATATATTATGTTCCACAAATATTCTTTTGCAGCTCTCGCGGAGACCAATCCCAAATATGCCCTGCAAACATATTTTTTCAAGAACAAATATGCCTTTCACTTCTACAGAATTACCCTAAAGATAATTCCATATGAAATCCTAGATTTGATGTAGGCATGATAGGCAACTAAGGATGTCTCCCGATCGACACTCATTGACAACACTCCCAAAGCAAAGGTGAACCTAGAAAGACTATTTGATAATATATCTATATGTTATTTCCAGTCTAATCTACAGTCTAGGTGCACTCCAAGAAATGACACGTGTTCAGTTGTTGTGAGCACCCTAGAGTTGTGGTGTATACTGTACATTAAGAGTTATCGACTGAACGGTAAAATTTGAGTTTTGTCGATATTTATAGTGAGATTGTGTTTTTGAAACCATTCATCCAATACAGTCATTGAGTCACAAATTGCATTCTTGGATTCTTTGCTAGTTTGCTAGTTTTGCTAGTTGCTGCCCGTTATGTGTCAATACTGAAGATAAAAAATCATCCACAGATCAACTTACCGATACCAAAACAGCGGAGTACACAATAAATGACGTCATGGAAAAGCTACAAGAAATGTCATCAGAACAAATTAACTTCCAATAAATCTTTTGGTGGCTATGATTCATCCTTCCAAATGATTCCTGAGAACAGTAAATCTTTCTCCACGACATATACTACCATTCATTATGGCCAAGAGTTTAACAAGCACAGTTAAGATAATTTTGATTCCCTGTATCTATCTGGTTTTGCAGAAGATCTAAGTGAATTACCAATCGTGATAGCAAGTTGTGACAATAGCGGTATTCTAAACAGTAAGGGACTTCTTACACATCCAGATACCAGTATTAATATACCCAAGTCTTCCCTTGGTTTAAGTGAAAATGAACGAATCGATACTTCGAACACATAAGTATCTGATGGACCGAAATGTGTGCCTGAATCAGGTGGAGAGGAAAACCATGCCAGAAAAAATTCAATTAGTGACTTTCTTTTGCAAGCACTCACTCCAGAGGTTGAAAAAATGCCATATGTTCAGACGTCATCGGGCTATAAAACACTCATTAGTTATATCACCCTTACTATACTATACCATACATATATATATCCCGGGCTTCTGAATTATAATTGGCGCAGTCAGTAGGATACCCAGAATTGCGTCGAATCGGTGTCGCGATTTTCGTATCAACGATTAACTAGGGTATCGAACTTGTTGAATTGTGAAGTGGAGGTGTGTAACTGAAGTGGGCCAGCGGAATACTTGGAACCCCATCTATCGTAGAGCAGCAGAATACTATCACCATAAGTTCAACGGAATTTGGGACAACAATCGCCCAAATTCGCAAGGTGCATCTAACTGGTAGGACCAAATCGCCGAACCAGATGACTACCCTTATAGAAGAATAGGATAAGAATGCTCAGGATTATCCTAGTATTAATTGAAGTGCAATCATTTTTATGTCTCTAGATAATTTTACCCCATTATATGAAAGTTTGGAAGAAGCCTTACAATTGAATATTAGAAGTGATTTTTCCGAAAATTTAGATTCGACCAATAATCTACCAACAAAAATAATTTTAAAACCTGCAACCTTTATCCACGAAACTACAAACATGACTTAATTCAAGATTTTTTACATTGCCTCTCCGAATTCAGTGGAGATCCAAACCATTTAAATAGATTTATTCTCGTAAGCGAGTCATTAATTAACCAGTTTTATGATAGAAACAACCCCAATAGTTTTATCATATATTTTTATTAAATTCTATAATAGCAAAATTAAGTGGTAATGCTAAAGCACTAGTTAACATACAAAGTGCTAGAAATTGGACTGAGCTTAAAGATTTATTTACTCGAAGTTTTGTGGATCAAAGAGATGAAAGTTGCTTAAATAGGGATTTAGTAATGTTAAGGCAAGCGAACAACGAAACCGTCCAAAATTTCCGTGATAAAGTTCTACATCTATTAAATTTGCTTTGTAGTTATGCAAATGTTCACGAAAGGGTAGAAGAAGCTAAAGCTATAAAAATAAATTTATATCAGGATTTAGCATTGAAAAAAATTTGAGCCGGTAATCGCGAACCTTTAGGTACCACTATACGGTGCATGAAACCAGCAACTTTAACTCAGGCTCTCCAATTTGTTACATAAGAGGCGAACGTTTATTATTTCCAAACAAATTCAAATAAACATATTATTAAGAACGAGTCTCACAAATCTAATATTCCTCTAAGACCACAGACTACTTCACAAAATATTCCAAATCCGTCATTCCACCAACATTGACAACAAATTTTCCCTACAGTCAATCGTAATGCATCATTTTTCAGACCCACAACATTCAATGCGCATACTCCTAATAATTTCTTCAGAGCGCAAAATAATTTTCCATCACAACACATACCGTTTTATCAAAGATACAATTTTCAAGAAACTCGCAAATATTAAGGCAACCTCAAAATAATCAAAACATTTTCAGACCTAATCCTCATCAACAACTTCCAGAACCTACACCTATGAGCATAACGACACGAAATACGTCCAAACCATCATCTAGCTTTTTCAAATCATGCTCTCAACCTCCAAATTTTACTGTAGAATAATTATATAATATTGAACTGGCCCCAACCGATGTCTGAAGAGTCCGTTGATAAAAACATTCCCGGCTCGGGTAGAATTTTTTTCCTGGAACTGACAAATTCCTCGTCCACCAAAGACAATTGGCTCGAGTACTCTCCGGAAAGGGGAACTTCTTTTTCGGCTGGAGTTCTGGCAATTCCTTGCTCGTTTGCTGAAGACGTCCCAGTGGCGTTACCAACGACGCAAAACCCAGTCTGCCTATCATTGATTTGCCCGATTCCCAGCCCCATCTGCCCTTTCTTATTAACTGATTTAGTCTCGCTGACACGAGCCGAATCTTGTCACTGGGAAGACTCATTCCGTTTTTTCTTGTATCCCAGACAATACTACTATACACAATGCAACTCCACTGACGTCCTCGCCTTCCAAATTCACCTTCCAACCCAAATCCTGAAACAAGGTCACCGCATACACCAGCTGTTCCTCTAGGACTGTCGCGTTCTTGTGAGCAAACAGAAAATCGTCGAGATAAAATAGCACCCGAACTCCTCTCGAGCGAAGGAGACTTGCTAACCAATTGCTGACTCGAGAAAAGATCAGGCGGCACTGGACAGCCCGAACGGCAAACACGTCATCTGAAACACCTTTTCCTTGTAGACGAAGGAAAGGTACCTTCGATGCCCTTCCTTTATCGGGATATGAAAAAAAGCTTGAGAAAGATCCAACTTCCCCATGAAGTCGCCTTGCTGCAAAAACATCGGTACCTTGCTTTGTTTTACCAACAAAAAGGTTTTGGGATTCAGGTAACCATTGAGACGACGAAAATTGAAGATTTGCCGCACCTTTCTGTCCTGTTTCGGAATCAAAAACAACTGGGATTAAAACCCTGTTTTGGCTTGGGAACTCTCCACCACCTGCTGATCGATTAAGCTTTCCATCTCTGCTGACATAGCCCTTGAAATTCTTGTTGAATATTTTCTTACCAGCTCGGCCGTGAATGGTAGGTAAGGAAGCTTCTCTACAAAGGGGATCAAATAACCTTTTATAGCTTTTAATACTACTGGAGGAGCCCCTAGCTCTTGCCAATGATCGAGAAACCCCCTCAGCTGGTCCGCAACGAAACGGTCAAAAATTCCGCTCTCTATCCCGACGATGTGACCTGTCAGATTTTCTGGAATGACCACTCCGACCTTCTTGACGGTTTTTTGACGACGAAGTTGAAGCAGACTTTGGATCCGATCGTGTTCGCCAGGATGACCTCTTGTACTTTTCAATTTTGAGAATTGTTTATTGTGGCTCGACCTATTCTCTTGCCGGGCAACAAACGATTTGGCTCCGTTCTACCCGTTCGTTACGGGAACACCCGAACGAAACCCCCTTGTTCCTTGAGAAACTCTGATAATTTGTCCTCATCAAAAAGGTGCGTGGCTGAAGGGGGAATTTGATTTAGTTTTGCTGTTTGGAAATCTGACTTTGTCTTAAAAGCCTGCCGCCTATATTCAATAGCTTCAGCTCTATGTGCGCACACAAATTGTAAACAAATCATCCGATACAGACTTGAAAGCCGGTTTTGAATCACTTAACAATAACTTAATCTCCTCCGCCATTGCTGGGTGCTTCACGGTCAGATTCTTTAGAGCTTCTGCCAGAGCTTTTCTCTGATTCAAAAGACCGTGGTAAATCGTGCCTAAAGTATCATCTAGTTAAATTAATAAGTTCGAAGCAAAAGATCTGACCGCCAAGCTTCCCAGATGGCTATTGACTTTAAGGGCCCCAAAAACTGGTGCTGCTCTTGCAAATCTTTATACCGAATTTTATTCCATGACTCTGGCCCAGAACGCTGACAGCTGACGCCCTATGCTTTAACGACCGGAGTTGGCTTCGGGACATTAGGGTCTGCTTCTTTAACCTCAGGCAAAAAATCAATATCCACTGCATCTAAAAAATTCAAATCTGGCGCTTGCCAGGTTTTCGACCCCTCACTGTCCTCATCTGACTCACCTTCATCTTCGTTCTTTTTTCTCGACTCCTCCCAGGCGACCTCTTACGGCGTTTGCCACATGAATCAGAGATCTCCTCCGAACCGGACTCGGACTCCAACTCGCCCAACTGCTCCGAAAACTTCTGCTTAGAGATCAGTAACGGTTTCAGGTTTTTGACTGCCTGGATGAATAACTCCGTTTGTGCTGCAGAATCCCTGACCATAGTATAAGTAAAGAAGTAGCTCCACTCCGTAAAAATCCTTAGATCTTTTTCAGCCGGAATTTGTAGTGCTGCGCGATGGACGAGGACGGATATGGTCGAATTTTTGCGGACCTATCCGATCACCGGCCGCTGCAAAGAGTAGTAGGGTATTTGCCAGAGGTGTATTCAGGAAAATGTGGGTACACATTAAAATAAAACTTTTCATATGAGCAATTATTCTGAATCAATATATTACTTTTTGAATTGGAAAAGTGATTATGTATATTTTAAACATTTCAAAGAAATACTATATATATACTAATACACAAATGCAGTTATACATATTACTAGGTGTGTCTCCAAACTATAAGTTTTCTGTCGTTATTTGGCTTGTTCAAAATTCTGTTCGTATATTTTATCGTATAATATATTCTTAATCTGACAAACACATGGAAAAGCTAATATTTTCAAAACTGCCAACTGATTTAAAATATTATTTGAAACGCAAATAGTTTCAAAATGTTTTTGAAAATGATTTCCATCTCTGTAATGAACTGCATAAAACTGCTATGTGGCATATACAATTCACCAAAAAGGTTAACCTGGGAGTTTCTATATCTTTTCTCATACATAAAAATATAGGTTTCATTCATTTCATTATGTTGAATTAGTAAATTTATTACATATTTCGCAAGAATGTTTAGCCGAACATTTTTTAATTAGGAAGCCACATAAATATTTTGTAAAATTTATCTCTAAAATGTCAATTTAGTAGTCACTAGGCTTTACTGTAAATTCCGATTGTTTTTTAGTCTGATCCAAAAATGGAACACTTTCTGCTTCTGGAATGTCCATTACTTTTAAGAAAATTGACGATTCATCTTCTTCACAATTTTTAGTCCCTGAGTGCATTATTTTATACAGAATATTTTTCGAAATGACCTAATGAACTGTATGGGCGTTGGATTAAAACTATTTCCACTTTGTTGTCTGATGGAACCAAAAAAAAGCTCAAGACAGTCTTGATTGAATCTTCTAGTTAGCAAATATTCCAACTTTTCAATTTCTCTTAGTTTCAAAAATTATTTTATAACCATCTACATTTTATAGTAGAAGTAATGTATTTTCCAATTGAATTCACAACTCTTATTTTTTCGAATAGTTCATAAAAACCAACGAGTAATTCATTATGATCTTGTGTAAATGTATAAGCATCTTGGTATTTTGTTTTTCCTAATTTATCAAAAGAATTTAAAAAATCAAATAAGTTATTGATTTCTCGAATAATTTTTAAAAACTTAACGAACAATTTTTCGACGAGTTCAAAAACGCAACCGCAGCACAAAATTTTGTATTCATTTTCGTCAATCCGACTCTGTATGAAGTATATGTTACCAGCTCAGGCGAGGGATCTCAACTGAACGCTCTACGGATTTTTGTCGGCAGGCTGAAAATATTCGCTCGAGTGCAACTACTACTTTACTTATACTATGCCCTGACTTTATTCGCAACGACTGGCGGGCTGATGATCAAGGCCCTGCAGAAGGCCCACTCCAACATCGCTAGCTTAAGATCTCTATATGTCTTCTCCGATAAATGGTCCGCGTCTGGGAGAAAAGCTTTCACCACTCCCACAGTGGGAAGGGCAAACCTTATTTTGTTAAGGATCATTGGATCCACTAGATCCCCCACCAGCAGCTTTAATTTCTCTAGCAATTCGTTCTGCTTTTCATCTTTCAGTGACTCCTTTAGCAGATCACCAATCTGGATGAATTTCCTCGGCAGCGCCATCTAGGAACAGAGAGCAGAATCATGGACAAAGCAAGGGTCATGCTAGCCAATCCAAAAAAAGCCAACCCTAAATATGGTAAAAAACGCACCCGTAAAGCCGTCAGGTTTTGCAAGACCTCACAGAGGCTCAAATCAAAAGGGGAATTCCCTTTCCACAGCATGGCTGCGTTCCTGGAGAACGGCTGCTTTTAATAGGTTGTGCAGACTGCGATCAACCAAGACACACTGGCCCAATGCGCCCAAACGGCTGCGGCTGAAGAGCCGAACAGCTGTGGCTGCGGTTGAAGAGCCGACGCCTGCGGCTACTCAGCCGACGGGTCATTAGTGCATTTGGATCATTTAATCGTACCTTAGATTTCAAAACTGTCAAGAAAGATTAAATACACCCTGTTAATGTAGATGAAGTGCCAGTTTCCTATGATAAAGATGCTCCCTACATGTGGATCATTTCGACTATTCAAATATTTATCTGGTTATCGAATACATATCGATAAAATTGAGAGCATAAATAGGAAATATGCTAAATACTTATCGTTTAAAGCTGATGGTTATTACCCCACTCAAGGCACGGATAGTAATATATTACTTAGCAGATTTCGGCTCAACAATCTTTTTTGAATATTTGCATTTTCAAAGCAGTGTCTTTAATAAATTTCAAAGTTACAGCTTCGTTTAAAACTGCAAAAGTTAGTTTATTCCTCAACAAAGCGACGTGCGAAAACCACATTCGTTTAAGCGCCCTAGTTTAAAAAAATCAAGATGGCGCAGACTACTGCAATGGTTGATTTTTTTATTTAGTGACCATTTTCTCGAAAACGGTGCATTTGAGACACAATGTATGTTTACTAAAGTGACTAAAATTATTCGACGATTACAAAAATGCAATAATATACGGGGTGTTCCATATAAAATAACGATGTTGATAATGTATGAAGAAGTCCATTCTCAAAGTGGAGTGAAGTGGTAAGAGGAAAGAAACACAAGTCTTCTCCACATTTTATTAGAAAGGGTTATGTTGAGACATGTTTCAAGATTTTAAAATCTCATTTTCAATCAGTGATTACAAAGTTCTGTAACAAAAATTAGATAATGTAATGAAATAGGAAAAGGACATATTTGTGATTATATAATATCATTTCCAATCAATAAATTTTAAAAATTATGTAACATATATATATATATATATATATATATATATATATATATATATATATATATAATAACGTGAATCAACTTAAATTGGGGATTTCTGCCGAAGTTTGAGTGGGGCTTAAAAAGAACACTCTGTATGCTGTCCAAGCTTTCGAAATTTTTTTATTTTCTTTATCAAGGCTGAATAAAAAATAACAGATATTAGTTTGGAGTGAAAAACAAACTAAGATATTGAACTTACATAGCATGTGAGGATTGAAATATTCAATTGGCATATCACTACGAGTGACAGGAATTCCATCATTATAACACTACACACTTATAAAAACATTTTAAATAAAAACAAATGTACAATTAAAATTTTCAACATTATAAAGAATTATACAAATTAAAAGAGGAGTTACATACTGCGTGTTACTTAAAAATCACCATTTTAAAAATTAGGATATCAATGCGAAGAAGACAGAAGAAAATAATTTTTTATTAAGAATATCTAGCAATTTATTCCCTTATTAGGTAAAATTATCTGTTTAAATGATAGGTGGGAGTTGGAGCTAACTCAGAACATATAAAAGGTATACTAAACCATGTCAATTGATGTTCTGCCATCACAGATCTCAAAACAACATAATGTTATAATTTCACAATGTATCAGTGTTGCCAGACGCCTGGTAATTACCAGAATCTATGGTATTTTTGAAACTTATTTGGTAATTGGTAATAGGCTCCTGGTAATTGGATAATCTACGGTAATTTAACTGTTTATAGATAATATATAAAAAATGACGACATGAAAGACGATTTTTGTAGGAGATGTAATGTGCAAGGTAAAAACGAGGATTATGATGATGATTCTGAAGTGAAAATTGATTAGACAATAATAATTTCAAATATTTATGAAAATACTTATTTGAATGCCTGTATTAATTAATTGAAGTTATGCTTTGTTATTGTTGTTATTGATTATTATATGTTAATTGTTATCTCTGATAATTAGTAGTACAATATTTTAAGGGTATACGATTCTTTAGTCTGTTATCTTTTCTGTAACACAGATTAGGGGAAAGTTGCCCTATGCAGGTTTATATGCATTTTTTGTATATAAAAATAGATCTGGTAATTTTTCCTAAATTCTGGTAATTTCGGAGTAATATTCTGGTAATCGCATATCTCGGATCTGGAAACACTGCAATGTATGTAAGCTTCAATACACATCTAACCTATGTACGATTGTTTATGTTGTTAGTGCAAAACTTTGAAATCACATAGGAATAAATAGAACTAAGACCACTTACATCGGTACATGCATTCATAGATTTAGGATCTTTAGTAATTTCAATCATTTCTTGTATTTTTCTTTTAGATGTATTGGGCTCATTAATCAAGATTGAAACACTTTCAAAATTGGGAGTATGTCTTTTTTCCTTTGCATGTCTTGTTTTTTTGGTTTGGGCATTTCTGTGATCACTTTTGTGAGCAACGATTCTGTTCTTTAGTAACCTTTGTGTTTCACCGATGTATACAAGATCACTATCACGACAAGGAATAGAATACACCACATTTCGTCTTTTTTCGGTAGGTATTTTATCTTTAATATTCGAAAAGTGTTGTCCTAGTAAGTTCCCATTTCTTTTGGCTAATTTACAGTTACTAATGACATCTTTGATGATGTTGGATAGTTTTGGAGTGAGGTCCTTTATCCAAGGAATAGAGAAATAACAAACAGGTCCTTCTTGTTGTAACCCACGATTGGGAGAAGACTCTGAATGATCGGTAAGGGACGGACTACTATATAACATTTTACGTAACAGATTTTTAGGGTAAGAATTGTTTAATAGAATTTTATATAGTTTGTTTATGTTTTCGTTGAATAGAGATGAATGACAAATTTGTCTGATCCTATTTTTCATTCCTAAAACTAAGTTCACTTTGATTCTTTCATCATGGTAGGAAAGATAATTCAAATATCTTCCACTATTGGTGGGTTTTTGAAACCAATCAAGTATGATTGTTTGATTTGGAGTGCGGATACTTCTGGTGTCGAGGAAGGGTACCGAGTTGTTTTGTTCTCTTTCAATTGTGAACATGAGATTATCATCATAGTTGAAAATCTGTAAGACTGTTTATAAGAATCAATAGGAACAGAACAAATTATATCATCAACGTACCTTTTTATGAATGGAAGGTGAAATGGTAATCTGGACAAGCAATCATCTAATAGATCGTCCATCACAAAGGCCGATAATATCGGTGAAATGGTGGAGCCCATTGGTGTAACAAAAACTTGTAAGTAATTCTCCCCTTGGAAGGTAAACAATGTACTATCGAATATGAATTTTAGTGCTGAAAGAAAAGAACTTATATCCAGACTGCAATGGGACTGGATCTCATTCCAATGTTTGCTGATACTGGACTCCGCACGTTCGTATGAGATATTAGTGAAAAGAGAAGAAACATCTAGGCTAATTAAGACATAGTCCGGAGGTAACTGAAAATTGTTGATGAAACTAGCAAAATGAAAGGAATCTTGAATAAAATAATTGTTGTTTTTATTGTAGGTGATGGTTAAAATTTGTGTAATATACCTACAAAGCCCTGAATTTGGGGTGCCAATTGAGGAGATAATGGGCCTGAGAGAAAGGGGTTCTTTATGGATCTTAGGTAAGGCATAAAATCTCGCCAGAACTGAATCGTATGTAGTGAATTTTTTTCTGGTAGTAATATCAATAAAATTCTTTTTATGGAAATCGAAAATGATGGCATTTGCTTTTCCTTGTAAGGTGATGGTTGGGTCCCTTGCTAATTTTTTGTAGTATTTTGTGTCATCAAGTAATTGTTTGCAGAGATCGATATATTGTTGCTTATACATAATAACCGTGACGTTACCTTTGTCCGCTTTTAAGAGCCATATATATATATATATATATATATATATATATATATATATATATATATATATATATATATATAAGGTAATGATAAAATGAAAAGCATCTAAATTACATTTGAAGCGCTTGGTGGCAAAAGGTAACAAGCCCCACATAATTACCCTTTCGAGAAATTTAAATGTCAAATCTATTTTTAAATCCTCAAATCACAAATTTGGAACTAAAAGAACGGTATTTGGTGTACAAAAAGCTTTATTTATTGGAATATTTCAAAAGTCAAAATACAACTTAGAACTATAAAAAAAAATAAAAATATTGGAGAGAGAGGCTTATTCCCATTTATAGAAAAAAAATCGAAATATATTTTCATAGAAATAGAACAAAAAAATCAGACGTATTCTGAATCCAAGTGTTCAATTTCAGGTTTTTCGCGTACTTCTAACAATGATACATTGTCCACACCTAGTTCATGGTAAAATGAATGATATAAAGGGGGAATAAATGGCAACAGTTCTTTCAAGTTTTTTCTTTTATTCTCCTTAATGACTATAGGAGCACTGTATTTTGGTTGAATGAGCTCATTCAGTGGTAATAAATCGGAAATTTTAATACTTCTCTTACCAATGTTTACGGTTTTAAAGTTTTCGTTTAAATAGTGCTTTATAAACATCGTGTTGGGGTGATTTAAACCGGAAACACCTTATTTGACTAAAGTTTAAAGGTTCCTTTTCATCCGTAAATTGCTTTTTGTGGATTTGATTCTAAATTGCTTCGAAAGAGAAAAAATCACTTTGCTTCATTCTAGCTAAAACAAATGGCTTAGTCCTTCTAGCATCACTTATAGCGTCACACCACTGATCGGGATGAAAAATTTGCTTAAGATACTTTTTCTTTTTCTCTATAAGGGCGAAGTCCCTATCGGATGGGAGATGTGTGTGCCCGCTGACCAAAAAACGATGTTCAACTGCAGAGAATCTATTTTCTCGGACAAGCTGCAGCCAAAGAGACATAACAGTCCAATTTTTATTTTGACCACCACAGTTGTCGGTATAGATTAGTAATTCTTTAGAAGCATCGTCCTGGCAAACAGTTTGTAGATATTTTAATATTATGCTGCATATTTCTTCACTACCTCTTTTAGCCAAATTTTCTGTCCATGTAAACATGTAAGCATTATCTGTATTACAGTGGTGAATGCCTAGATTGTAAAATCAAGCCTTTTGTAAATAAAAGGCTTTACCCACCGTTAAGTCTGGAACGGGAAAAACCTGTTGAAGATCAAACGTAATAACTTCTTCTTTAGTATTTGTCTTTGCTTCTGATGCCTCTCTCTTTAAATCATCTTGCATAGCTTGGGCTCTTCGTTGATGAAGCTCCAGTTTCGTTTGAATATCTTTACAGTGAACTTCATTATTTTCAATTTTCGCTTTCAGTGCAATGTCATAAGCATCGCAGGTTTGGCATGTATCGCTTTTAGGCAATTTAAAACCAATATTATATTGTCCGCAAAATATACGCCGGTAACGATCTTCCTTTACAGGATTAATGTGTTTGTCTTTACACCAGGGAATATAGTAGTCTCGGTATAATGATGACACAGATAAATCGTGGTCAATATACACACGATTTGGGTTTTTCTTACGGCTATAATGACTAGTGTACTTCGGAATTAATTTTATACGGTCGTGTACAGAATGCAACTGTTCTGGGGGCAACTTATTCTTTTGATTTCGGTGTCGTCCCCGTTTGTCTGATTTAGGGGTAGAGTTCCCTTCAGATAAATGCAAACAAATATTATAAACTCGTTTTTGTGAAGTCTATGGACTGCCAGAAATTCTTTGTTGCAAATCTCTTTATTGCTACCATCAATTTTTACGAAATATTTAAAAGTGAATTTCCGTAAAGATCTTTGACGTTTAGTTTTTTTTGGGTAACTACGTATTTTTTTAAATGATTGAATTTGCCCAAATAAATAACTATTTTGTTTTTCATGCGATCCAAGTTCCCAAAATGAATTAAAAATTTCTGTTTCTTTTCCCATCAAAGAACTTCTACATTTTTTGCTACATGTACAAGCTTTACCTAAAGTTTTTGGTGGTTTTTCGAGCCCTTTGTGTGTTTTATAGCTGTGCCCTAAACTTCTTCTTTTTTTCTCTTTTTCTTATTTCCAACACTCAGTATTTATTTGTCTCCATCGGGATGGTGGATTTTCTTCAGGCGAAAGAATAGACCCCCTTGTGACAGCTTTATTTTCAGGTTCAATCTGTGATCAAAAGTTTGGTTAAAAAATCTGAAATGAAGATTTTGGGTTAATAAGGTAATAAGCCACAACACCTAAGAACAGTATTTATTTTATTTTGTCATAAAATTGAAAAAACAATTATCGTACCTTGCATGTATTGGTACTCGTTCTATTTTTTAAATATAGAATTTTTAGAAAAAACTTTGTTTTTTGTTTAAAAAAATACTTTTTACACACATTAATATTTACTTACCAAATTTACAGATTCTCCACTCTCAGATGTAGATGGGGATGACGGATTATAATTCCCAATTTCTACACTGTCGTCAGAACTAAAATCCACATTTCTATCATCAATGTCACTATCATAATCAAATAATTTCCTCTTAGCCGAGTTATTTTGTACAGCATCCATTTTAAATAGTGTATGGGTTATTGCGTTCTTTGACAAAATATTCAATGAAAATCTTTTACGGCAAAAAATACAGCTTTTGAAGCGCCATCTATTGCCTTATTGCCGAATTCCCATGACTGGTGGCTTACTTTCATTTGCTATCCTATAAAAATGATTTAATCTCAATTTCACGGAGTGTGTGGCTTGTTTCCTTTTGCCACCAGGCGCTTCATTTGATAATATCAAAACAAAATGGTGGATGGAGTACTCACGTGGAGATGATAATTCTTAAAGTTTTTTCTTAACTAAAAGACCATAAAAACCATAAAATAGATCCCAACCCGGAAGAAATAATATAAATTGAAAAAAAATTAACCCATTGTAGACAAAATTATAAATTAAAAGAAAATTCTAAAAACAGAACAAAAAGAAAATTCCAAAGTTACACTTGACCGGTGACTAAATCGTTCTTGTCGTGTGGTCTGGCAACAAAGAGAAATATTCCTGGTAGGGGATCGTTTAAATAGTTTTCAATTATTATGTAAGTAGATCCATCTATAATTGATTAGCATAAACCTAGTAGTTCATTACGGAGAAAATAATTTAAGTAAAAGAATTCTGTGATATTTTACATTTTGACTTTGGCACTAGACAATAAGGTTAGGAGAAGCACAACAAATAAAGTAAGTGTAAACAAGTTTAGTAATTTAGGCCTGGATCAGCCAACTTCGTAATCATAATCATAAAACATAACCATAATCGCATTCTTAATTCGTATTCTTTAGCATGTATTTACCCAAATTTTTAGTTCTTAATTTTTAAGAATGTCACTTGTCGTTTCTATATAGTACAACCTAATTTTTGCTAATTGCTTGCTTATATTTTGATTTTTTAAGTGAAGCAACATTTTGCTGCAGGGTTTCTTTTTTTGTTTTTATCGTTTACAAGTTGTGTTGCTGCATTAGTCGCAAAAAGAGGAAAGACAACAAGGCGATTTGGAGTTCGACCGATGTATCGAAAACGAAATAGTGAAGGACTATTTGCAACATTAATTAATGACATGTTGAAGTTAGAATGGGATGAAGGACAATTTTTTAAATACACTAGAATGACCAAAAATCTGCATTCTCTGGCATATCCTTATTTAAGAAAAAGACAACAGAAAGGTCCACATTGGTACGGAGCAACGTTTAATACTAACTTTACAGTAATATAGTAAATATCCATATGTTATCTTTATATATAACGGATATTCATTTTTAGCTATTTATCTGAAGGGTGCTGAATGCATGAAAAAGCGTGGGGTTATAGAATTGGAAAAAGTACGGCAAGGATAATTATAGCAGAATTATAGAAGAAGCATGTAATTATGAGAGCCCCGAAAAAACAGGTAGTTTTTTCAATTATAAAAAGTTATTTAGTATAATTCTTATGGCATGTTGTGATGCCAATATGCGATTTACTATGGTTGATATATGTGCTGCCGGTGCAAATCACGACTCAACTGTATTTAAAAATAGTGGTTTAGGATATGCACTCCTAAATGGAGAATTGGATATTCCTCCTCCAAAGCCATTACCGAAATCAAATGTTTTAATGCCTCATTTTGTTGTTGGCGATGCAGCTTTTCCACTGCATAAAAATATAATTCGTCCTTAATTATTGTATAAGCAGGGCAAAGCGAACAATTGAAAGCTCATTTGGAATTTTAAGCCAAAGGTGGCAAATTTTAAGATGACCAATTTTTGCCAGTATGGAAATGTGTGAATTAATAGTGCAAGCCACAGTCGTCTTACATAATTATCTTCAGAATAGAGAAAGCGATATTCCTGTATCAGAAAAGAGATATTGTCCAACAGGATTTGCGGACTATGTAGACAGTAATGGTGAAGTTCATTCCGGCACTTGGGGAGAAGATAATAATTCTTTAAAAACAGTCCGAAAATTGTCTTCTAACAACCCGTCCAATTTAGCTAAGAATCAAAGAGATGCTGTAACAGATTACTTTGTTTCTCCAGCAGGTTATCTGTCTTGGCAAGAAGAATACGTCAACAGAGGACCGATACCAATGTAAATTGTGCACATTTTCCTTTATAAAAATTAAAATTACTTTTAATTTTATGGTTTGCAGTTAGATTTGTTTTTTAAAAATTTAATGGTAATTGAAGTTTGCTTAATTTGTTTGTAAAATAATTTATTAAAAAAAATAATGACTACTTGATTTTACTTCCCCTCTCTTGATTATCAAATGAATAAAACAAATATAATATTTTTTAAATTAAAACAGTCTTCATACTTTCTAATGTCAGTCTCAACAGTTGATACAAATAAGATAAATAAAACTCAGAACATATATAGATCAAAAATAAACTACAGCTAATACATAAAAGAAAATGAATAAGTTTAAAAGTACATACTAAATATTTTGATATTCCAAAACATCAGCAATATCTACAAGAAACTTTGCTTTAAGTAATAGTTTTTCCTTCTCACTATGAATTTTTCTCATAGATTCCATGATCGAAATCATGAAATTGAGATCTCCCCGATTAAAATCAGAAAGATAAATTGTAAAATTGTTTGAGGAACCTACTTTAAAATAGTTGCTCATTGTATTTCCAATGCTGTATCACGTATTTACAAGATCTTCTAAACTGTCATCCACTTTTTTTTCTTTGATGCATTAGCATTTCTTTCTCTTCTTAACACGTTTGCTTGGTTTTCTACTGTATTTTTCTTTTTGCACTTGGTTTGTTGGTGCTTCCAAATCCTGACAATGTTGCTTCTGAACTAGCACTGGGAATGTCTTCATTGTGATTTGTAGATGTTGATTGTAATTGATTGGCATTTACATTATTTGTTTCGTTAAACGACTCACAAATATTGACAGTTTCATCAGTATATATAGGAACTGATTCATTCAGTTCTTCATAAAGAATTTCCATATTATTGTTTTCTTTTTGAGAAGAATTGCCAACAACTTCTTCCCAGGTCCCACCCAAATGACTACATTGAAGCTGTTTTTTTATTAAGATGTTTCCTTTTGTTCTAAAAACAACCCCAACTTTTGTCATAAAATTAATGTTATTATGTAACTTACCTTCTGGTTTGTATCACTTTGTCTAGAAACCCGAGTTTTTCAAACCAGATCCAACTAGTAGATGTGCCCCAAGCAGAGCCCGAAGGAATATTTTTTCGATCTCTTCGTACCCTTACGTATTTTGATCGTAAATATTCCCATAATTTCTGACATTCTTTTACTGAAATTATTTCATTAGAATAATTATTATTTTCTTTCCATTAGTATACCTACTATCAATTTTCATTATTTCCGAAATTGTTTTCCAAGTATTTTCTATGGCTATAGTATCTTTAAAGGAGGGATGTTTCTTGTCCCACAAGTGTTCAAATTGTTGCACAATGTTTATTAAAGTTTCTTGCGTCTTCGTTTCCTCACATTTCATTATATATTGTTTATTATACCTCTAATTTTATAAACAGTCAACGAAAGATACTTTTTCCGCGTATTCCTAGAGTTAGGTTAGGATTTGACAACAAACTCACCCAAAAATGATAGGGACGCATGTGCTTCGAATCAAATTTCTTAATTCGTAATTCTTAAAAGTTCGGAACTTTTCAAGGCCACGTCTTACAAAATAAAGTTGTGCTTATGAATTAAGAACTTGTATAAACCAACGCATCCAAAATAGTAATTTTAATTTATAATTTACGCATTAAAAATACGTTTTATACGACTATGAATTATGACTACAAAGTTGGCTAATCCCGGCCTTAGTGTGTTAAAGAACTGTGCAGTCAAATTTGCATTGTTCATTGAGTGATATAATGTGAGGATTATTGTTATTCGAATTGATCTCAAAAATCTCTAAGATATTCAACAAACGGCCTTTTGGGGCATGATGTAATATTTTGACATAATTGTTAATATTGAAGGTATGTTTCTCATTGACTACATGATTAGCGAACGAACTGTTCGAATTGATGTTGTGAAAAGGTTTAGTAAGAAACAAAGATTTATATTTATCTATTACCTTAACATGTTCATCTATTCTAGTATTTATTTTCCTACCAGTTTGACCTACGTATTTGGCTGGGCAATCAGAGCAAGAGATCTCATAAACTCCGGATCTATCTAGAGGGCTGACCTTGTCTTTTACATGGACCAATCTCCTATAAAAAGTGTTGTGAGTGGAGAAGCATACCTTCAGTTCCTGGGCATGGCGTTGGAAAATGCTTTTGACTTTTTGTGAAGCTTTGCCAATGTAAGGTAGTGAACAGAACTTCGATGGTGTGGTAGGTATAATCAAGTGTCTGTTAATGTGCTTTGTCAAGTGTCTGTGATATATTTTTTCTATGAATTGAATAGGATAGTCGTTGTTGATACCAATTTGTTTAATGATATTTAGTTCGTTGTTGAAATCTTCAACGCTCACTTGGATGGAGAAAAGTCTATGGAAAAATGAATTGAAAGAGCTCAATTTATGCGATATCGGATGACAGGAGTAGTAGGGAAGGATGTTGTCTGTATGTGTCGGTTTTCTATAAATCGAGAAACGTAAGTTATTATCCATTTTTGTTATCAGAATATCTAGGAAAGGTAAGCAATTATTAGTTTCTATTTCAATTGTGAAGGTAATAGATGGGTGTAGTGAATTCAAGAATGTCAAAAGTAAATTTAATTGTGTTAAACTACCATTAAAAAGTACTAAACAATCATCTACATATCTGTAGTAAAAAATTATCTTATCATGATGAATGAAGTTCTGGAACTTGATTCCTAAATTATTCATAAAGATTTCAGCCAATAAAGGGGAAAGGTTACTGCCCATAGCTAGACCTGTTAATTGAGCGAATATTTCATTGTTGAATTTGAAAAAAAAATGTTTCAGGACCGTGTCCAAAAGGTGGCAAATATTGAGACAATGTTGAAAGGTAATGCCTGATTCAAAGAGGAGGTTTCTAACCAACTGGATGCAATCGTCTGGAGGAATGTTAGGGAACAGATTGACTACATCGAAGGATACTAGAATGGAATTTTCAGGTACAGCCAAGTTTGAAATTTTATTCACTAAGTCTTTGGTATTTCTTATGGAATAAGGATTATGGATTTCAGTTAGTTCCCTAATTAGTTTGTTGAGCCATGACGATAATTTCGATGTAGGAGAGTCGCAATAGGAGACAACAGGTCTGATAGGTATGCCTGTTTTGTGAATTTTTGGTAAACCATATAATAAAGGTGTGGTCGGGTTCATGGGAATTAGCCTATCTTTGTTATATTTATAGTGTGTAATGGTATCTAACGTGGCATCTAGATCTTTTTTCACCGGTTTAATATATTTAGTTGTAGGGTCAGAATCTAATCTTTGGAAACATTCTGAGGACAAAAAGTTGATAAATTTGTTCACATAATCCGGCCGATAAAGGATAACAGTTACCTTTATCTGCTTTTGAAACTATTAAATTGTTATTCTTGATTTTATTTGTAATATGATTCATAGTAAATCTTAGTTTCTTATCTTTATTACTGTATGTACTGTTCGTATTAAAAGTAAAATTCCTGTTTAACACACGTGCAATATCACTTCTGATTAAATCTTTGTTATTGAATTTTATGGACTCAATGATTTTTCCACTCTCTATGGCAAGCAGTTGAAAATCTTTTTTATCTTGATGTTTATTCATATTAAATTTTAAACCTAGGTTAAGGGCGTTCGATTCACGCTCGTTAAATGTGACTGAGGACTTATTCATCACTCTCTGATGGAAGATATGATCTTGCTAGCTTGTTTAATAACTTTCTGTGCTTCTCCTTACCTTTATGTTCAATGTAATCTAATAAATTCCTGTGTAGCACATCCAGCTCCATGAATTCTACGGTGGAAGCGAGTTTGAAATGGAGCCATTTGAGATGGATGTTGATGGTGTTGATTTTATGGTAAAATGATTTTATTTCTTCTTTGATCCACGTCTTGGTACCAATGTGGATGGCTTTTTTGGCTGCTGGACTGGTTATCCCAGAGTGAAGTGAGATGTATTTGGGGGTGAGTCGTCTCCTGAGGCATTCATTATTGAACCACATGTCCAGGGAACATGTTTTCCGTCTTAATAGTAGAAACTTGTATTGTCGGACTAGTACTGCTCGACCAGCATCTTGATAATGTATGAAGAAGTCCATTCTCAAAGTGGAGTGAAGTGGTAAGAGGAAAGAAACACAAATTTATTAGAAAGGGTTATGTAAGCTTTGAGACATTTTTCGACCCGACCAAACCTTTATTATATGGTTTACCAAAAATTCACAAAACAGGCATACCTATCAGACCTGTTGTCTCCTATTGCGACTCTCCTACATCGAAATTATCGTCATGGCTCAACAATCTAATTAGGGAACCAACTGAATTCCATAATCCTTATTCCATAAGAAATACCAAAGACTTGGTGAATAAAATTTAAAACTTGGCTGTACCTGAAAATTCCATTCTAGTATCCTTCGATGTAGTCAATCTGTTCCCTAGCATTTCTCCAGACGATTGCATCCAATTGGTTAGAAACCTCCTCTTTGAATCAGGCATTAACTTTCAATATTGTCTCAATATTTGCCACCTTTTGGACACGGTCCTGAAACAAAATTTTTCAAATTCAACAATGAAATATTCGCTCAATTAACACGTTCGCTGCTCACATAGTAATTAATTTTCGAACCCAGTAGCGGATGCAATTCTATTATATATTGTGAAAATATTACACACGTGCTGGGTAAATAACTATTTATCAGTAATAAGAATCTTGTTTTTAAGGTCAAATGAGCCTTGACGGAAATATCCGTCATGCGCACACAGGTGAACGAACGCTTCTCCTGTGCTGCTGACGGACATGTCCGTCATGCGTGTGCTATGTTGGATTTGCTGACAGGTGATTCAAAAAATATTTTGGCATTGAAGTTTTATTGTGAAACAAAACAAATGAACATTTTCAATAAAAACTGAAACAATATTGACATTCAATAAAAATATGCATTTAAAAATATAAAAAATCGACATAAAATCGTCGGAACGAGAATTACTGTCAAGCAAAGAACATTCTACCTTCTCTAATTAAAAAAGCACAGAGTATGAAAGCATAATAATTATTTTATATCATGATATTCACTAAAGCATGGCACAACAAACAATGCTGGTTTTTCTGGACATGCCTTACAAAAATATGCAGTTTCTTTCCTTTTCTTTTTGCTGAAAAATACTTTACATCTCCTTTGACCAACTTTCCCAGCAGGAGTGCGAGGCAATTTTTGAGGAGTGTGATCACAAGAACGCCGTGGTTCAAGTGCAGCTGGTGTTCCAGTATCATCAATTTTCAGCAAATATCTAATTATACATATTCGGAAATCATAGAACGGTATTCGGGCTTTGGAACCGTATTCTTTGAAAAGTAAATGCGAGTTAAGTAGAAGCAGTTGCATTATATGTATCCCCAGTTTTTGATACCACCTAAGGCATTTTCTAGAAACTGGATAATAGGCCATCAACTGGTCCTGGCGATCTACTCCACCCATGTATTTGTTACACTTTACTATAGCTTCTGGTTTATCCTTCAGCTGGCCTCTTCTGTTATAATCCTGGAACAGGTCGTTGCTAAATTCCGTAGAAATATAGGAGACCTGTCTCTTATCGCGCCACAGTCCTACCATTACGCATTTTGAATAGAATGAGATTGTGTGCCCTTTTGCTATCTTAGCTGATTTCAATTATGTGGGTAGGTCCTTTCTATCTAATCGTATTGTTCCTGTACAAAGTGTGTTCCTATTTAGTAGCTGTAACTATTATAATAATTATCCATGAACAAACTGTGTCCAGCATCCAGTTTCTCCTGCATCAAATGCAGTACTATATTTGCTGCATGTCCAGATCCTCCGAAATCGTCCAAAACACCCGTATAGACCGCGAATTTAATGATTATACCTTCAGGTTCCGTTAGCATATATAATTTTATCCCATATTTGTGTTTTTTATTTTTTATATATTTCCTGAACACCAGCCTTCCCCTCCAAAGTACCATTGATTCATCAAAGGACAATTTTTTTCCCGGCTAATAAATATTCTCCATTTTATTATTAAAATAATTAAGAAGAGGTCGTATTTTGAATAACCTATCCTGAGGCTCTGGGTCGGTAGGTTTTGGATTTTCTTGGAAGTGCAAGCAACGCAGAATAATCAAAAATCGGTCACGACTCATTTTCATCGAAAAAAACAAAGGATCTTTCTTCTAATAATCTTGGTTTCTGTTCATTGAAACCGTGCCCATATGTAGAAGCAACTCTAGAAAGGTTCGAAACTCATCTACTGTAACTTCTTTCCATCTGGTTATTCTAGAAAATTCAGCCACTGGTTGTGTCAAAAACACGTGCTCGGCGTATTTATTTATTTGTGTGGTAAGCAAATTGTAGAATGCGTCGTCCACTAACAGATTGAAAAAATCAACTGGATTCCGACCTGAAAAATTATATGAAATGGAACTGTTGCGGAGCTAAAAGCCAAACTCCAATTCCTTACCTGCCGGAGCATCTAGTAATTGTTTGGCCTTGGAAAATTTGATATTCTGTGGATTGATATTAGGGACAGAAGACCAATCTATCCTTGAAGTTGTAGAAGCAGTAGCAGGTGCAATAGGGATAACTTTAGATGTTATCCTCATCATCATGTACCACTGGTGCAGCATCCTCCTCATCCGTATCCGAGTCACTGTCCGACAGCCAGCCGTCGTCGCCATCAACACTAGAAGCATTTACGTCATCTACATCCTCATCCGACTCCAAAATAAGCTTTTCTAGTTCTTTCTCTGTCAAAGGTTTGCTCCATTTACGATTCGGTGCCCATTTGGCCCTACACGCACCACCCGGAGAACGAGACATGTTAAGAATGAACTATAGAATTTTTCGTTAATATTAAGTCTCATGCAATGTGCTCTCGTGTATTGAAACAACCCGCTAGCAGTGCTCGAAACATACTGACGAGTTTATACACGCATGTACCTTGACGGATACGTCCGTCATGCGCACACTACATGTGCATAGCTTGACGGAAATTTTCGTCAATCAACAGCGAACGTGTTAACAGGTCTAGCTATGGGCAGTAACCTTTCCCCGTTATTGGCTGAAATCTTTATGAATAATTTAGAAACCAAGTTCCAGAACTTCATTTATCATGATAAGATATTTTTTTTACTACAGATATGTAGATAATTTTTTAGTATTTTTCAATGGTAGTTTAACACAACTAAATTTACTTTTGACATTCTTGAATTCACTTCACCCATCTATTACCTTCACAATGAAAATAGAAAGTAATAATTACCTACCTTTCCTAGATATTCTGATAACAAAAATGGATAATAACTTACGTTTCTCGATTTATAGAAAACCGACACATACAGACATCATTCCCTACTTCTCCTGTCATCCGATATCGCATAAATTGAGCTCTTTCAATTCATTTTTCCATAGACTTTTCTCCATCCAAATGAGAGTTGAAGATTTCAACAACAAACTAAATATCATTAAACAAATTGGTATCAACAACGACTATCCTATTCAATTCATAGAAAAAATATATCACAGACTCTTGACAAAGCACATTAACAGACACTTGATTATACCTACCACACCATCGAAGTTCTGTTCACTACCTTACATTGGCAAAGTTTCACAAGAAATCAAAAACATTTTCCAACGCCATGCCCAGGAACTGAAGGTATGCTTCTCCACTCACAACACTTTTTATAGGAGATTGGTCCATGTAAAAGACCAGGTCAACCCTCTTGATAGATCCGGAGTTTATGAGATCTCTTGCTCTGATTGCCCAGCCAAATACGTAGGACAAACTGGTAGGAAAATAAATACTAGAATAGATGAACACGTTAAGGTAATAAATAAATATAAATCTTCGTTTCTTACTGAACCTTTTTACAATATCAATTCAAAAAGTTCGTTCGCTAATCATGTAGTCAATGAGAAACATACCTTCAATATTAACAATGATCTCAAAATATTACATCATGCCCCAAAAGGCCGGTTGTTGAATGTCTTAGAGATTTTTGAGATCAATTCCAATAACAATAATCCTCACATTATATCACTCAATGAACAATGCGAATTTGACTGCATACAGTTCTTTAACACTCTAAATTTCTAAACTTGTTTACATATACTTTATTTGTTCTGCTTCTCCTAACCTTATTGTCTAGTGTCAAAGTCAAAATATTAAATATCACAGAATTCTTTTACTTAAATTTTTTTCTCCGTAATGAACTACTAGGTTTATGCTAATCAATTATAGATGAATCTACTTACATGATAATTGAAAACTATTTAAACGATCCCCTACCAGGAATATTTCTCTTTGTCACCGGTCAAGTGTAAATTTGGATCTCGTTTTTCATTAGCTTTTTCAATAACCTTTTCCTTTTGATTAAGTAACGCTGAATTTATCTTAGAGTATAATAATCTAGACTTTTCTCTATGTTGATTAACATAGTCATTCAATATAAGTTTATCTATTTCAATATTAAATGGGTCGTTATCTGTGACATGTCCGTTTATAACGTCTATAGGTTTGAATTTGGTGACAGAGTGGATTGAATTATTGTATGCCAAAATTGCATATAGCATTTTCATTTTCGCTGGTGTTTTTGAGAAACCTTGAGTGTTTAGTAATCTCTCTCAACTATGCCATTTGATTGGGGATGATTAGGAGAACAAAAGTGAATTTTGACTTTATGTAAGTTCAAAAGCGCGGTAATAACAGAGTTTTTAAATTCTGTTCCGTTATCTACAATAATAAGCTTAGGTATACTATGATGTGAGAAAAAGTTAATTAGGTTATTGGCAATTTCTGTTCCAGACATAGAAGATATTGGGTATGCTTGTGAATATTTTGAAAAGCTGTCCGAAATTGTTAAAAAATTTGTTTGTTCGAATGTAAACGTATCCATATGCACTATTTCAAATGGTTTAGAAGCTGTCGGTGTGATGTTCATTTGCATTTTTACGGGTTTTCTCTCGTACTTAGCTTGCTGGCATATTTCACAATCATTTATATAAGTTGTAATTGAATTTTTCATCAGCGGCCAATAATACTTTTCCTTGATTCTACTTATTGTTTCGTCTATTCCTCGATGGTTGGTTTTACCTTCGTGGTATCCCTGTATTTTTGATAAGATTTCTTCTTTATCGATAACGTCAATTGTTTTTTTAGTACATCTTCTAAATTTAATAGAGGGCCATTTGAAATTTTGTTGGACTACTGCAGAAAACGATTCATAAATTTGTGGATCTTCGAAATATAGGTGATAATTTATATTGCGAGATACATACTCTTTTATAAAGTTTACTATATCTTTTTCAAAATTTTGTTCGGATATTTGGAGATGAATTCTTAATTTCTTTTCAAATAGATGAGATAGCTTCGGTTTTGCTGGTGAATGATGTACTAATTTTATGAAGATTTGGTTTTGTCCGTAATTGATTGCATGATCTGTGACTGGTATATCTGCTATTGGATGTTGGTCAGCGTTCGAATGTATCGTTTGTTCATCGCTATCATCGTTGACATTGTTCGTGATTGGCTTATCTTCTTTCGAAGACGACTGCACCTGCACTTCTGCAATTGGTTGATCATGGTGTACAATCATTGAAATGTTGTCGTCATCGTCCAGAGTTCTTTCCATAGTATCTAAATCTAGATAAACTCGAGGTGATTTTGGAGATTGTGTACGAAGTTCGATTTCTCTATATTCCGGGGTATTCAATTCATTGTGATCTTGATTTAATGGTTCTCGCTGGTAATCGAATGTTACTGATGGGTTTTGATAATTTGGATATTCCTTCAGTATATCATCTAGTTGTTCCCAGAATTCTTTCGTATGTATTTCGACTCTTGAAAGCGCGTCTGCGTTTGTGTTTAATTTTCCTTTCTTGTATATAATGTTATAATCGAATTCCTCTAGTCTAATTCTCCAACGCATAAGTTTTGAGTTTGGATCTTTAAGTGAGAATAACCATTGCAAAGATTTGTGATCTGTTACTATATTGAATTTACGACCATACAAATATGGGCGGAAGTACTTGGTTGCCCAAACGATGGCGAGAAGTTCTTTCTCTATTACAGAATAGTTAATTTCTGAATCGTTGAGAGTACGAGACGCAAATGCAATGGGTAAATCCCTACCAATCGGGCCTTTTGAAAGGACCGCACCAAGAGCAATGTTTGAAGCATCTGTTGTAAGAATAAAAGGTTTCGAAAAATCTGCATATTGTAAAATTGGCTGGTTTGTTAAAATAGTTTTACAATTTTCGAAACAATTAATAAATTCTTCGTTGTGTTCGATTATTGCACCTTTCTTTAAACATTTTGTTAGCGGTTTTGTTAAATTAGCAAAATTGTTGATGAAACGTCTATAGTATCCTAAGAGTCCCAAAAATCCTTTGATTTGTTTGGTGGTCTTCGGAATTGGAAAATTTTGAATAGCCTTAATTTTGTCCGGATTCGGCTTGACTCCTTGTGGTGTTACAACATGTCCGACATATGCGACTTCTTTCCTGAGAAACTCGGATTTGTCAAGCTGTATTTTGAAGTTTGAATCTCTGAGTCTCTTGAAAACACTTTCTAACCTCTCTAGATGTTCTTGCAGAGAAGTCGAGAAAACGATGATATCATCCAGGTAGACTAGACATTTTTCGTTTTGTATTCCTCGCAGTATATTATCCATTACACGTTGAAACGTGGCAGGGGCGTTCTTCAACCCAAATGGCATGCGGAGGTACTCATAATGTCCAATTTCTGTACTGAATGCTTTTTTCTCGATATCCTTTTCTTCCATCTCGATTTGGTGGAATCCACTTGCTAGGTCCAAAGTCGTGAAGTATTGGCACTTTCCGAGTTTATCCAACAAATCATTAATATTCGGAAGGGGATATTTATCATCGATAGTCTTTTCATTTAGTTTTCTATAGTCTACTACGACGCGCCATTTTTGCTTGCCAGAGGCGTCCATTTTTTTTGGAACTACCCAAATTGGGGAAGACCAAGGCGAATTGCTGGGCCGGATGATATTGGTTTTCAGCATTTTTCTTATTTGGTTATCTACTTCGTTCTTGTGAATAAATGGATATCTGTATGATTTCGTATAAACGGGGCTTTTGTCGGATGTTTTGATTTGATGTTTAATACGGTTTGTAAAAGTTAAGGGCATCTCTTCATTGTAGAATATGTCAGAGTATTTTCGACAAAGTGATAGTATTTTTGAAGATTCCTCAGAATTTAAATGGTCTAATCTAATTTTATTTAAATCTAATGTGTTATTTTCTTCGCTCGAAATATAATTTAAGTTCGAATCTAGTGTGTAATTTTCCTGGAATTTCTCTACAACGAATGGTTCACTAAGGTCAAGTTTAATGGTATCGTGAGTAGTATTCAGGATTGTGGTTAACGCTTCTCCGTTTTTTGCAACGCTCAGGCTTTCTGGAATCTCGCAATTATGAATTTTAATATGTGGGATAATGGTATCGCCATGTTTTACAGATGTTCTTATCTTGATAACTTGTTCAACACGTGGTGATACGGATATTAAATGAGTATTGTTTGCGCTATTCACATTATGGTAATGTAATTTAATCCTTGCATTCGGATTAATAAGAATATCTCTACTAAAATCAACACTAACTTGTAGATTTTTCATATTGTCTAGACCGATGAGGCCATTGAATGTTTCGTGGAATTTGAAAAGGTAAAATTTCATGTTGCCAGGGCCGTTGAAAACTTGAGGTGTCGGAATTTCTGTGCTATATTTATGAGATGATTTTTGATACACTGTGGAAACTATAAAAGGGTCATTTTTAATTCTATTTGGAAATAATTTAAAAGCTAAATCTGGGTCAAGAAAAGATTTTGTAGAGCCAGAATCAATTAATAGTTTCAGATTATATTGTGGAATAATTATATAGGGAAGTTCATTGGATTCTGAAAAACTGAATGAAAAAACTTTAGGGGTTATCTTTCCTCGGAATTGGGAGGATCCGTATGAAAATTTTCAGTCTCAATGTTGTTTTCATTTGAAAAATCTTCTTGATTCTCACATTCTGCTTCAGGATAGTAATTTTGGTATTCGTTAAAATAATTTGGATCATAGTCAGATTCGCAAGTATTTACTTCTGTGTTATACAGTTCTTCGACTTTATAGTGAGGAGGTTGATTAGATGGTTTGAAGAAATTCGAATGAGGTTTGAATGTTCTTTGAGATGAAATACTCATTGGAGTTGGTTTTGTTAATTGGCTAGGATTTTCTTGTTTAAAAGTACTTTGATAATTTTGTGATAATCTGGAGTTCTGGGTAGGAGCTCTGAAATTTTGTGGAGCTCTAGGATATTGTGGATGATGAGCAAATTGTTGCGGAGGTTGATTGAATCTTTGTTGTGTTGGAACTTGCCAAAACGGGGGTCTAAAAGAATTGTTCCGATAAGATTGCATTGAATTTGGGTTTCTAGGGAATATTTGATTTGGATTATTTCTAAATTGAAATTGAGGTCGTGAATTAACCTGTGGTTTCATTGGAATCTGTGGCTTGAAAATTTCTGATTTTTGGTTTGTTTTGTTAGGGTAACTCTGAAAATAATGTACATTTTCCTCTTCAGTTACATACTGTAAGGCTTCGCTCAAACTTTTCGCTTTCATACATCGAATTGTTGTTCCTAACGGTTCGCGTATGCCTGCTAAGAATGTTTTAAGTGCTAAATCTTGGTATAAATCTATCTTAGCCACTCGTGCTTCCTTAGTTAAAACTTGAGAATTAACGTGGCTGCACAATAAATTTAGAATGTGTAAAATTCTATCGTAAAAACGTTGTGTTGATTCACCAACAGTTTGTCGTAACATGACAAGATCTCTAGTTAGACAACTTTCGTCACGTTGGTCAGCAAAATTCCTAATTAATAATTCTCTTAATTCTGTCCATGTGCTAATACCTTGTATATTGAATAGAGTTTTTGCATTTCCACTGAGCTTTGATACAATGGAATTCATTAAAAACGTATTTGAAAAACTTTCTGGATTCGCTTCATCATAGAATTGATTTATTAGCGATTGACTAACCAAAAGAAATCTCTGTAAATCATTAGCGTCGCCACTAAATTCAGGGAGACAATTAAGATATTCAGGCTTGAATTGGTTCATTTTAAATTTTTCTTTTGAAGACAATTTTAAAATAGCTGGCTTAATAACTGGGCTTACTACAATTGAACTAGGTAATTCTGAATCTTCTAAGGGTTTATTAGGTGATGAAAGCGCTTCTTCCAAACTTTCGTAAAGGTCAATCAAATTTCCGAAAGACATAAAATGAACAAAAATGAGTTAGACTTACATTAATATTAAGGCAACTCTGAGCATCCTCTCTATAAGGGCTTCGGTTGGATCGGCGATGGTTGTCCTTTACCAGGTCGATAGCTCTTGCGAATTTAGACAATTTGGGTTCTAAATTCCGATGATCTGCCAGTGGGTTGTGGTTTCCAGGTCTTCGATAGACTGGGATGAGCCATGATTGGTTTGCCTCTCTGGATTTTCACTATCACTCACAGTTCAACAATTTCGAATGTCCGATCAATCGTTGACACGAAAAATAATCAAACGATTTGATTATTCTCATACAATCCTACTGACTGCGCCAAAAATAATTTCGATCCTCGAGATTGCCTTTTTAAAAACTAGTTTATTAACTAAAGTTACAATGTTTATGCTACAAAGGTTACTACAGGACTATTCTAATTGTTAACGATCTTATATTTATACTGTATACAAAAGTGTTTATATCAGCAGAAATAAGATTCCAATGGGAGACCTGATGGAGATATAATTAGTGCGTCTCGTTTCACCGATATAAGCCCCATTACAATCACGGCAATTGATTTGGTATACCACATTGGATTTTTCTGTAGTTTTGTAAGGTGTTTTTAATTTTGTATGTAATTGTGCAATTGTCTTGATGTTTTTTAATGCTATTTTATAAGGAATGCCCTTTAATATATTAATTAGCTTAGGTGTCAGGTCTTCAATGTATGGTAATGAATGGTATTTAATATATGTAAGTTGTGTTGTGTTTTCTGTAGTCAAATTATTTTGATTGTTCGTGGCTGGTAGGTTGTCGTGACGTGTGTGGGTACAATTGTTGAATAAAAGAGAGTTGATCCATTTTGGTGGGTAGGAGTTTTCAATTAGGATTGTTTTCAGTTCTGAAAGACATTCTCTTTTGTATTTGGGATGGCATAATTTTTCGACCCTGTTTTTAAGAGCTAATATCAAGTTAATTTTCATACGGTTAGAATGATGAGAATGAAAGTTGATAAATCTATCACTGCTAATGGATTTTCGGTACCACCTTGTGTGAATGATGTTGTTGTTGTCTCGTATGAGAAGCATATCTAAAAACGGTATGGTGTTGTTGATCTCATGTTCTACCGTGAATTGTAGGTGATTATTATAAATATTGAAGATGTTTAATAGCACTGTTCTCTTATTTCTAGGAACAGATAGAATTAGGTCAACATATCGTTTGATGAAAGGTATATTAAAATTGGCTCTGTCTACGCAACTCCTTATTAAATCATCCAATACAAAGTTGACTAAAAGACATAACATCAAAGCTTACAATAATATAGTTGTCTGGTACTTGAACTTTGTTGATGAATTTGCTAAAACTGAATGAATCTTTTATATAGATATCGTTTTCTTTGATATACGATAAGTCAAGATATTAGTTAGATATTGAGCTAATTTGGAATTTGGGGAATCTATCGAGGAAACTATTGGTCTCATTGCTAATGTCGGCTTGTGTATCTTAGGTAGTGTGTACAGTCTAGGTGCAACAGAGTTATAAATAGTCAATGACTCAGCCTCGTTATCACTGATAGAATTGTTTGTTTTTAATTAAAAGTGACACAAGTTTGTTGGCTTTCTGTTGTAATGTACAAGTTGGATCTTTAGTGAGTTTTTTATAATATTGTTCGTCGGATAATAATTCTAAAGTCTTACTATCATAATCTGTTTTATGCATCACCACTGTTGCATTACCTTTGTCGCTTTTTACAACAATCAATTCTGGGTGGTTTTTTAAGAACAGTTAAATAATTGATTAAACATATAAGTTTTTCGATGATTTTCTTGAACAAAGTTGGTAATGATATTAGTAAATTGTGCTCGAAGAATGTTTTTATTGTCATTGTCTTGTTTATATATTATAGATTCCAGATCAGACAGGATTTTAGCGATTTGTATTTCTTGCACTGTTGGAGTAATGCAAAATTTTGGGCCCAATGACAATATAAACTTACCTTCACTCGGTAAAGCGATGTTAGTAAGATTTCTAAACCATTTCTGGGAAATAGTGATTTTTAATGATTGTTCTTCTTTTAGTCGATTGAACTTGGAAATATTGGAATGTTTGATGTTATAAAATAGTTTATTAAAAGCAATGTTTTGTCTTCTGCTGAATTCAGTAATTATATCTTGTGGTAGATTTTTTAATTGAGATTTAATAACATTGACTTGTTTTTCTAATTTATGAATATCACTTATGGTGATAGATATTTCCAAATTCAATATACTAGATTTTAACCTTTTGTTGAAATTGCAGATCTTTGATCCTGTCCTCCCTTGTGTGTGATGTAGTAAGGAGTTGATGTTTGTTATTCCATTAGTGATATGTTTTGGAAAAACGTTCTGGTTGCGGCATTTCAGTAGGAAAATTCTTCTGTTTTTCATTGACGCTAATTTGGTGGTGATTTTAGCCCAAGATTTGAGTAAAGTAACCGATGTTGGTCCAAATCTCTGGAGGATGATTTGATAGAAACCCATGTTAACTTTTATTGACTGATTGAAATGATCAATGTATTAGATTAGTGGGATTGCAGTCAATTCTTCGGAATGGGCAAATAAAATATGCAAATATGTGGATCACATTGACAATGATTTTCACAATTTATTTAATTTTAATTAAAAAACAAGATTAAAATGTAGTGTGTAGTGTTTTAATTATAATTATGAAGATTATTATGTTTTTTTGAGCAGTTTTTTTGTTCAAAACTTCTTAGCTGAGTAAGGTTTTTCAAAGTTTTTTCTTTGTCCAATTCAATAATCAATAAATTATCTATTTATAGATGTCTTGAGAAAGGAAGAAAATACTTCCGAAAGCTTGACTAATTAGCAAAGAATCTACGTGTTTTATTTGCCCATTCCGAAGAATTGACTGCAATCCCACTAATCTAATACATTGATCATTTCAATCAGTCAATAAAAGTTAACATTATATATATATATATATATATAAATGATCAATTAACGACGCTTTATTATAAATTTGATATGTTTAACACCACAGAATGCGTCCAGGTGAGGCAACAATGATGACTAAGCCAATATGTTTAGAAATTTATTTTTTGATGCGGAATTTTCGGTGACAGTTTTCACCTTCATCAGCGCCTGAAGAGATTAACAAAAGTAATTGTATGGAATGTGTTTAAATATAGGTATGATTAACTTACATAAAAATGTATTCTTATGGACCTGAATTAAGTAAAAAATCGACCTTCATAACATATAGAAATAATAAAAAATTATGTATTAGATAAAAGTACCGACTTATAGAATAGAACGATTAGACGGTTGGAACATTAAACAATAAAAGATGCCATACAACACGGACAACGCGACAAACTGACTAATGATTGACATATTACACATTTACTAAATAAACAACAAAAGAAGAAGAAGAGAGACTGTCTTGTCATTGTCTCAAAAATTCTTAACCTATCGTGAAAACATAAACAAATATACAAATAGTCAACATTACGACACCAAAACATTACATAGGCCAAGGGGGCTTCCTTGTTGTTATATCCTGGCATAGGAGGTATGTGTAGATGGAACTCACACCTGCTACGTCTTTCTTGAAATTCATTGAAGCTGAACAAGCATTGATGTAACACATTTCAACGAATTTTCTTTTGAACAGGTTGTTTACCTGTTCAAGGACCTTAACACTTCCATAGTCAATGATATGTGATGTTGAGTTGACGTGTTGGCTGAGTGCTGTTATTGTTGGTTTATGCACTGTGTCACTTTTGTGGAGAGCGATACGTTTGGATAATTTTTGGCACGATTCACCGATGTACACCTTCTCACATCCGCCACACTTGATAGAGTAAACTGTGTCTGATTTTGACAGGGTAGGAACCTTGTCTTTAAGATTTGTGAAATATTTACTCAATCTGTTGTAGGTTGTGGACGATACTACAATGTTGTACTTTCGTAGCATGCCTGTTATCTGGGGTGTTAAACCCACGATGAACGGTAACTTTGCGTAAGCTACTTCCACTGGGGCATCTGTTAGGGGATGTCTTGGAGGTCTTGGAAGGTGCGGAGATTGGCCAAACAATAACTTCGTAAGTAATTTTTTAGGATAATAGTTAGATTTTAGTATCCTATATAATAGTTTTAGGTTTTTTTCCGTGTAAGAAGGGTGACAAATTTTCAAAATTCTGTTTTTTAGACCCAGAATGATATTCACTTTTTGTTCGTAAGGATGGTAAGAATGGAACGGTATGTATCTCCCAGAGTAGGTTTTCTTCGTGTACCAATCTAGTCTAATGGTGTTGTCTCCATGTCTAATTACACGTGTGTCCAAGAAGGGTACTCCTCTGTCAGTTTCCGATTCATACGTAAAGACAAGATTTGAATTGTATGAGTTAAATATGTTCAATGTGTAATCGATCTTATTTTCAGGAACAGCGCATATGAGGTCATCAACGTATTGGTAGATAAACGGAAAGTCGAAGTCCACTTGTTGTTTGCAGTAATGAAGTAAGGAGTTCATTGTAATTTCTGCCAATGATGGTGAGATCGCCCCTCCCATTGGAGCTCCTTTGATTTGTCGATAAAACTGGGATTGAAAACAAAAGTAAGTGTTGTTGTATAAGAAGGTAATTAGCTCAATAAACATATTTTTTTGAATCGTAGTGTTTGGTTCAATAAGATGGTAGTTATCTGATATAATGGATACAACCAATTCCAAAGGTATGTTGGTGAAGAGGGAATTAACATCAAAGCTCACCAATTCATAGTTGGGCGGTAATTGCAAATTATTTATCATTTCAGCAAATTCAAAAGAGTCTTTAACTCTGAAAGAGTTATAGGAGGCGAATGAAACATCTAATATGCCTGCCAAAAAACCAGCTAATGGCTGTGTTGGGGCCTTTTTGCACGAGATGATGGGACGTAAGGGACAACCATCTTTGTGGATTTTTGGTAATCCGTAGTACCTTGGTGCAATGCCCTTGTATCCAGTTAGATCTCTTTTCATATCAAGTGGAATATGCTTAGCATCATAGAGCTTTTTTATCCTCAAATTAGTCTCTTTTTCTACCGAAGGTGTCAGATCTCGATTGATTTTTTTGTAGAATTCCTCGTCACATAGCAATTGTTCTGATTTGAGTAAGTACTCTGTTTTATTCATGACTACCGTTGTGTTACCTTTATCTGCCTTTGTAACTATGACATTTGGATTATCTTTTAGGAATCTTTTTGTCTTCTGTTCGACTGCAAAAGAGGGACTGATGACATGTTTGTTGTTTTTGATGTGATTAGTAATCTTGTTCGTTATGATGGTACGTTGTAAGTCTTGGGATTCTGGTGGTATTCTTTTAATGCAATACTCTATATCTGCAAGGTAAGTGTATATGTTGATATCTTTAACCGTTACATGTAAAGAAAACTTATGGCCAAGAGATAGAAAAGCCTTCACCTCATTAGGAATAATCACGTCTGTTCTATTAACCAACCAAGAAGAGCTGTTTGCTGTTGTACAAGACACTAGTGGATCTCTTAGTAGGTTAAGGTTGTTGATATTTTTTTGTTTAATTTTTTTGAATAGAGCTTTGTATCGTACATCCTGTCTGCGTGTGAACTCTATTATATGGGATACTAAAATCTAACTATTATCCTAAAAAATTACTTACGAAGTTATTGTTTGGCCAATCTCCGCACCTTCCAAGACCTCCAAGACATCCCCTAACAGATGCCCCAGTGGAAGTAGCTTACGCAAAGTTACCGTTCATCGTGGGTTTAACACCCCAGATAACAGGCATGCTACGAAAGTACAACATTGTAGTATCGTCCACAACCTACAACAGATTGAGTAAATATTTCACAAATCTTAAAGACAAGGTTCCTACCCTGTCAAAATCAGACACAGTTTACTCTATCAAGTGTGGCGGATGTGAGAAGGTGTACATCGGTGAATCGTGCCAAAAATTATCCAAACGTATCGCTCTCCACAAAAGTGACACAGTGCATAAACCAACAATAACAGCACTCAGCCAACACGTCAACTCAACATCACATATCATTGACTATGGAAGTGTTAAGGTCCTTGAACAGGTAAACAACCTGTTCAAAAGAAAATTCGTTGAAATGTGTTACATCAATGCTTGTTCAGCTTCAATGAATTTCAAGAAAGACGTAGCAGGTGTGAGTTCCATCTACACATACCTCCTATGCCAGGATATAACAACAAGGAAGCCCCCTTGGCCTATGTAATGTTTTGGTGTCGTAATGTTGACTATTTGTATATTTGTTTATGTTTTCACGATAGGTTAAGAATTTTTGAGACAATGACAACACAGTCTCTCTTCTTCTTCTTTTGTTGTTTATTTAGTAAATGTGTAATATGTCAATCATTAGTCAGTTTGTCGCGTTGTCCGTGTTGTATGGCATCTTTTATTGTTTAATGTTCCAACCGTCTAATCGTTCTATTCTATAAGTCGGTACTTTTATCTAATACATAATTTTTTATTATTTCTATATGTTATGAAGGTCGATTTTTTACTTAATTCAGGTCCATAAGAATACATTTTTATGTAAGTTAATCATACCTATATTTAAACACATTCCATACAATTACTTTTGTTAATCTCTTCAGGCGCTGATGAAGGTGAAAACTGTCACCGAAAATTCCGCATCAAAAAATAAATTTCTAAACATATTGGCTTAGTCATCATTGTTGCCTCACCTGGACGCATTCTTTGGTGTTAAACATATCAAATATATATATATATATATATATATATATATATATATATATATATATATATATATATTTGATTCTGAATTCTTGACTGGTTTATTATTTGATAAAATAGATTTTTGTTGGGGATGCAGTCATTTAATAAATAAAATTCTTTGGATTATGCCAAGCTTTCGAGAATGTTTATTCTCTTCGTCGGGGCAAAATTCGTGAATTTACATAAAATTAACCACAAACAGGAAAGATTTCATAGTCATCAATCAGAAATGTCATTAGTTGAATGACGGACAAGATAAATCTGGAGATGCCCAAAAGAGGACCGGACCACAGCCTGGGGACTGAAGCTGCAAAATACGATGACTTTCAGGGAGCGAGAAGCGGCAAATGTCAATGCTTCTTGAATAATAAAGGTATAGTGAAAATCTTGGTAATTATTTTGAGGTTATAGAAAAGTGTTTCACGTTCAAATATCTTGTAATGTTGATAATAGAAAGTGTAAGTTAGTATCAACAAAAATGCACATTGTCTAGAGGCATGTGGTCGAGTTATATTTTAAAGCAGGAAATTACTGATTTTATAAATTTAGCACTCTTAGTGATTCTGGACGTACCCTCCTAATGTAGAATATTCACTTATTAATTTGTTGTAAGTTATGTCTGCCAAAGTTATCATTTTAATCATTTTTGTCAGTACCCTATCAAATATAGAATTGTTTTGATATTTTTCTTTGGGAATTTAAGGTCATTATTAGCTTCGTTGCTGCGGTTTTGCAACAAATCACGTTTTCCAAACGTTGGTCATTTGTAATTTGGTAATTATCTATTAGTGATTGTAATATTTGAACATCTGCAAGGGCATCATGATTGTTGTGTTTAAACTATTCTTACGACTTCAATGAATGACTTATTCCACACTATATTTACCTATTTATTTATTTATTTATTTATTTATTCACGAGCGAGTACTCATTAAATGGAACAATTTACAGATAATTTCAAAAATAAAGATACTTAAATGTACTTAATATAAATAGATAAAAATTATTAAAATATACAAAATACAAAACATAAGTGTAAAAATAATATAAAGTAATTAAATATCCCAGTTTTCAAGTGGGGATAAAACTGTTTGAGGTTAACAAAAAAGTCCAGGTCGGAATATGTATTAGCAAGTTTAGTTGCCCTGGAGATGAAAGAGTTACCAGCTAGATTGGTTCTATACAAAGGGGTATGGAATCTGTTATTTAAGCATATCAGCCTTGATGGAACATGTAAACCGATTTTTTTCAACGAGCTCAGGACAAGAGTTTACAGAATTAACAATATTAGAGAGCATTTTGATATCTCTTTCTTTGCGCCGAAAGCACAAGCTTTTGATATCCAACTCTCTTTCAATTTCTTCGTAGCTGTAATCAGTACGCCAGTTAATTAAATTTGTCAAGTTCATCTGTAGATTCTGACAGTCCAAGTAATTTCTTACGACGGAAAAGAGTTTAAGATCGTCAGCGAATAGAAGGAACATTGAATGGGAAAAGAATTCACTAATGTCATTGATAAATACGTTGAATAAAATTGGTGCTAAATGTGATCCTTGGGGGACCCCGGAAGAAACCCCAATTTTGCTAGACTGGAATCCATAAACTTTAACGATTTGTTTCCTATTCGAAAGATAGTTCTCAATTCAATTTAAAAGGAAACCATTCAGACAAATTTGTTTGAGTTTAAATTAGAGTATTTTATGGTTCACCCTATCGAAAGCCTTGGAGGAGTCTGTGTATACAGAATTCACTTGCATTCCCAGATCCAAGGCACTGGAAAGAAAATCATTGAAGGTCAACAAATTCAACTCTGTAGATTTGTTGGACTGGAATCCAAATTGTTGGTTAATAAACGGTCCTCTTAATGATGATGATAAGATTTCATATACCAATGATTCAAAGACTTTAGGTATTGAATTTAAAATGCTTATTGATCTATAATTTTCAACAGAGCTCCTAACGCCGGATTTGAAGAGGGATAATATAAAGCTTGTTTTCCACAAGTCTGGAAAACAGCCAGTTGCTAAGGAGAGGTTGAAAATGGAAAATAGAGGTCGAGCTAAATTGAAGCAATAATATTTCAAAATACTTGGAGGTATTCCATCGCGACCTGGACCTTTGTGAGGGTTTGAAGTACACAGTTTTGAGAATCTATCAGATAAATACAAAGAACAGGTTGATATATTCAGCACAGAAGTAGAAAAGGTGTGGCTAGGTATTTCGACATCTTTGTTTTATTTTGTTACCCGGTGCGTGTATACTATTTTGTGTTATTGACTTAGAACCAGAGTGTTATTTATCATTGTACGTGTGTTTTACTAATTGTAAAAATTTTGACCTGGTGTGCGTTAACATTGAAATTGCATTAAACTTGACCTACCGTGTGCGTGCAAACTTTTGCTGTGTCATTGACTTTTATTTTGTAAAATGTCTGAATTTAAGTGTGATTCCTGCCAAACAATCGTCTCGGAAAAGGACAAATACAAACTTCGCTACGGTGGAGAGAGTCGCCGGATTTTTTGTATGACCTGTACTGGGCTGGATAAGTCAACAACAAAAGTGCTCTACCATCAAAATTTCCATAACATTAGATTTTTTTGTAATGTTTGTGACTCTCCTACCTTAAAATATCTTCACGACAAAATATCACAGGTACATAAATCGGAAATTTCTATAGAAGATGTTGAAGCTCTAGGAACCTGCTTAAAGAAAAATAATGACCTGTTTCCAATATTTTCCGAAATGTACGACATTTTAAATAATCATGATTCCAAATGGAAAACTTTATACAAAAAGATATATGAGATTCACAGTCAACACACCAGATTGGCGGAAATTACACAAGAATCTCTGTTCCATTCTATCAAGGAAATGAAACAGGATATTTTTAATCTGTCATCTATTTTTATGGACAATCATGACGAATCTATTAAAGTTCAGATTCATGACTCATCAAAGGATGAGTTATTGAAGGAAATGGCCAATATGAAGAAAAATATAAACCAAATGGCACACACGTTTGAAAAGTTGACTGCCAATGATAAGCCAATTACTAGAAGTAACCCACCAATAGTGAAAAAGTCCGTTTCGACTCAAACCAACCATACGGATAACCAAAACATAAAGGTTTTTACTTCTCCAAAAGGCATTACTCCCAGACCTCTCAAACCCTCTATTAAAGAAGAATGGCATTATGTGTTTGTGTCCAAAATCCCATCTACATATACCCTTCTTGCACACTATGCGAAGGGAAAAACTTGGAACTACTGACTTTATCCGATGCTTTCCAATGTTGAAGAATAAGGACAGTTCGCTCTCCGATTTCAAAGTTGTTGTGCAGAATATAAGTCACCTAAAGCAGCTGAAAGACCCAAGGATGTGGCCGCTAGGCACTGAAATCGCAAAATCATCTTTTACACTCTTAAAGATTTCACCACCAGCGTCAAGTTTTTCGACCAAAGGCTGTCATTTTATTCCACACTCTGTAGACACCCGTAGCCCAACACCACGCCCTGACTTAACACCTGTAAAAGCTAGGGAGATCAAATCTGTTAAGGTTGGATCTGACAGGGAGACTTAAGCTGCCTGTAAGTCTCTTGCGCAGGAAAATGTAGACTTTGTCTTGGAAAAAATTCAAGGAAAGATGATTCGCTAAATATGGACCCGATGACTCCACCTATAGTGCGGCTGTCCCGTAATTCGGATACGGCTGATGGTCGTTATTTGTTGGCTAGACTGAGGGACTCTTCCTTATTAAAAGCTCTTCGGCTATTTCTAGCCTATCTCCATGACCAACCATCCAGTGTATGTTTTGAAGAGCACACCACCACCAGCATCAAATTAACTCTAGCTTCAGAGGGACTTCCTAGTGACGTGGACACCTTGAGTAAGTTGTATTATCGCAACCACAACGCATATGGTATTGGCTCAGCCGAAGTGGAAGCTGATCTTGCTGCCTTCAGGTCTTTCTTTACATCCGAGAAACTTCAACAGCTTCAGAAAATTAGGGAGAGTCATGGCAAATATTTTTATACTGGCACTCCAAAAAGAAATCAAAATTTTTAACTAAATTGTAGCGAACAGAGGATCAAGCTCCCTCTGTAAAATTGGACGATGGCATGCTTAGTGTTTTTCTTATTAATATTCAGTCCTTAAGACACAAAACAGATGAATTATTTCTCTTATTAGAAGAACTCAATTTTCCAGAAATTATTGCCATTACTGAGCATTGGTTAAATGTTGATGAGCCTGTGTTTATCAATAATTACGCTACAGTAACTAGATTTAATAGAAGTAATTTATCTCATGGAGGTACTATGATAATGTCTGCAAACAGCGATACTATCCTTAATTCAGGTTTCTCAAATCATAAGGCAATACTTACAAAATTTTCGGCTAAATCTAAGTGCAAAAAGGCTTCGCTATACCGTATTTTTTCTGATAAAAATTTTCGTAATTTCAAGAACCTATGTCTCACAACAGACTGGTTTGTCCTCTCTGACGATGTCAATATCGAATTTCCTAGATTTATAAAAACTTTATCTAACTTGGCATTTAAATCCTTTGCTCTTAGGCCTCTAAAAATCAAACAACATAAACCCTGGTCTATTCAAAGCTTACGTACATCTGCAAAGAACATGCGCTCATTATCTTACCTAAAAAAATCATCGGACAGCGTCTTCTACCATGATTACGTAAAACGTTACAGAAAAATCTATCATAAGACTATAAAAGCTGCCAAGGACATTTATTATAACAGGAGGCTGGCCAATTCCGGTAATGTTGCTAAAGAAACGTGGTCTATTGTGAATGAGAAATAAGACCTCTTCATCTAACACAATCTCTATTTCACCCGAGAACCTAAATAATTACTTTGTAGATGTAGCAAAAAATTCAAAGAACACCATAACTCCTTCCGATGACCCCTCTCATTTCTCCCCAAGGCTAATATGAATTTACACAGTTTCTTCTTTACGCCCGTAGTATTAGCAGAGCTTAACAGTACAATTATTGACAGTAAAAACAAATCCTCACCTGGGGCTGATGGGCTTACTCTGAAAATAGTCTCGAACCTGCCGGAATGCACGTTGAACCATTTTATTACTTTAATTAACAAATCATTCCAAAATGTAGTTTTTCCAAACTGTCTTAAATAATTGTTCCTTTGCCTAAAGGCGGAGATAAAGATCAAGCTTCGAACTATCGCCCAATTGCACTCCTTCCCACATTATCAAAGATCATCGAAAGATTGGTTAAAAAAAGGCTTCTAGCTTTTCTCTTTAAATATAATATACTCTCTACCCATCAATTTGGATTTTTAAGTAACAAATGCACAAATGATGCCATATTTTCCCTTTTTAATAATGTATATTCAAACTTTGTCAATCAATCTATAGCAACAATTTTCTGTGATTTCTCTAAGGCTTTTGATTGCAGTACTACGGTTTCAGAGTAGTGTCTCTCGAACGGTTTAAATCGTATCTCAACAGCAGGAGTCGGATCGTGAGGGTTGATACGTCGATGTCTTCTTGCAAGCCAATTGAATATGGAGTGCCTCAAGGTTCAGTACTGGGTCCTATTTTGTTTCTGATTTTTATCAACGACATTGCTAATCTGGACATTAGCGGTGAAATCTGCCTCTTTGCGGATGATACTAGTTTCACGTGGAGCAATCCGGATATTACGACACTTTATAGGACTGTATCTAGAGACTTAGTCACGATTAAATCTTGGTGCGATTCAAATCTCCTATGCCTCAACGTTTCTAAAACAAAAGTTTTGTCATATAAAAGTACATTGCAATCTTTTGTGCTTAATAACACCACTATTGCTTTATCAAAAAGGTTAAGTTCTGCCTCTTTTGCGCTGAGATCAGTTTCCAAGGAGCTCAATTTATCTACTTCTAGAACAGTCTATTATGTCATTTTTGAATCGCACCTCCGATACGCCTTTCCATTCTGGGGTACGTGTTATGCGACTCAATTTGAACGTACTTTGAACTAACAGGGTTACTTTAAAAAATTTGAAATATTAACTCTTCCGTCCCTATTCATATTTGAATCTGTATGCTTAATCAGCAAGCACGTATCTTCTATTCCAGAGAGGCCATCTCACAACTATCCGCTTAGAAATACGGAGCAGGATCTTTATCTGCCAACCCCTCGCTCAGAGTTGGTTAAAAGCTCCATACTGTAAAATGCAAAAAATGCACAATCATCTACCATTTAAAATCAAGCCCATAAGATCTTTTCCTGAATTTCGAAAGGTTTTGAAATCATACTTACTGGAGAGAGCCTTGTATGCAGTAAGCGACATTTTTGTTAGAAATTGTTAATACTTAATATTAAGCTTCTTACACCCACTGGTTTAGTGAATATTATTTGATGTTTGATATCCTATGGGTCTTTTGTAATGTTAAATCATCTGTCACACGAAATTAAATCTATAACGGCTTTTTCCAGATTTTTCCAAACTTTCAATTAAATTACCTACTATCTAGATAATGCCTTTTATGCAGTTAACGACTTTTTCACTAAGGCACGTTTCTGCTCAGCTCACGCACTGATTTATTGTTTGTACACAATTTGTTTCTGTTTTTTGTGATTTAGTTAGTGTTTACCTTCTGAATGAATTTACAGCTGTATATTAACTTATTTTCTAACCGAATATACAGCTGTAGGTTACATTCTTATACTTATTATCTTATATTTTTACATCTTTATATTTTTATATTTTTGTTTTATATTATATAAATTTATTTAATTTCAATTTAAATTTTAGTTTGGACTTTGTTTTGTTTGTGTATTGTTTGATTTTGATTTTGATATTTTTATTTTGCTTTGTCTACAAAATTTATATTTTTTCGACAATAAAGCATTTCTCTCTCTCTCTTTGTTAATGTAGACACTGGAAAAGTAGTCTGCAAATAAGTTGGCTATTTCTTCTCCAGAAGAACTAATGTTCCCGTTGTAGCCAAGTTCAGGAGGAATACTGTCAGTATTCCTTTTGCTATTGGTAAACCGCCAGAATGCCTTGATATTGACTTGAACGGTTTGCTCAGTTAAACTGACAAATTCTTGGTAGTCCCTTCTAGTGAGTTTTTGAGCCAGTGAACGTAATCTCGAAAATTCTTGATAATCTTTGTAACGTTGTATTAATCGCACACTACCCTGGCTTGGTGAAAAGCATTTCAGGGTGTGGGTTTAAAGAAGTTCAAATAAAACAATTTAGCAGTAGACACCAAAGTGTTTGATTGATAAATGCTAGTTCAGATAAATGGATTACATAACACTTAAAAGTAATCCGACAGACACTAAAATGCTGGTGAAAAATAGCTAATGCACTCTAAGACAAATCGACTCCACTTTTGTGGAAACGATATAGTTATAGTTAAGTGAAATAAATTATTTATTCTATGTTTTGTTTTTTCGTTCATTTCGAAAATAAGCTAACGCTAAAATAAAAGAAATTAAATGCTAACCGTTAACGATAAATAAAACTTTATAAAAAAACTAAAATATTACTTCATCCTAGGTAAAATAAAAATAACTAATAATTTATATATAAAACTAAGTACTTCTTATTAACTAGTAAAAATATACGCCGTAAGGTAGATGACATTAAAGTTGCTTGATTGTCGGACAGTCGCGGTCACGAATTGAACTCACGTCGTGGCGCTTATACCCTATTAACTCAGTTACATCATAGAAACATACCAGAAACATCCATCCGGTATGACAGTGATATTCCTAGTATGTCCCTATTTCCGTAGGTACTTCTCTGGGATGTTGCTGGCAACAGCCATGTCATCATTTGCGATGTTCGAAAAACATCGCGTAACGATGTTTCAAAGATGACGTGGGATGTATTGACTACATCCAGGGTAGGTATATCAAACATCCTCAAGATGTTTAGAGTATGTCTTTATAAGGTGTAAAAATTCTAGGCATACATTGCCAGAATTACTTAATCCCATATTTTACATTCTTTTTAATTTTTTTTTTGTAATACGAAGGAGAAAATATGGGAAATTAAAAATTCTAAAATTTGGATCTCAAGTTATAAAATAAATGAATAAACAAAATATTTTCAATTTATTTTAATGAAACATTCCAAAGGTACAAATTAAACTTTAAAATATATTAAATATAACAGTGGCGCGGTAATTAAAAATGAATTTGTATTATTTGCACTAGTTGAGGCGCCTCGCCTCAACAAATAAACATACTAAACATTTTGTACAGTTCTATTAGATTCCTTATATTATGCTGCTAGTTCAAGCATTGATGGGTTTTCCTTTCAAAGTATACAATATTTAGGAATATAGAACTGTACTAACAATATTTAACACTTTGACTGCGCATGACTCCGATCGGAGCCAGAGCGTTTTATCTCTTTCTTATGATTTTATTTTAGACTCTCAAATTCCTTCTGGCGATGATTGTCCAAACTGGAAAGACACTTAAGATGAAATGGAAAAAGAATCCTTTAGTAAACGTAATGAGATATTAGTACCAGCTCTAGAAGATGATAACTCCGTCGATTACTTCCGACTTATTTTCAAACATGAATTACTGGAAATGTCGGTAATGAGGGAAGTTCAGAGAAATCGAGGATAACGAGATGCAGACAAGTGGATAATGAAGAGATGATAAGTACTTTATTAATAAATATTTACATATTATTTGTTGTTCTCATAGGAAAATTCATATCTGATTTTTCCAAGATGTTTACATTTTTTTGAACCAACCAGTTCAAAAACTTACCTTTGCTCAAGTTTTGTTGGATTACTTGAAATGGGCTGCCCTCTATGCCTAAGGAAGTAGAAGGTGTAGGGCTCTGCGCATAGTCTTGTGGACTTTCCCTATTGTACAAGGATATAGAATGTGTAGGGTTCTGTGTATGGTTTTCTAGTTGAACTTCTATAAAATAACATATATAAAGATAACTGAATAGATTCATGTGTATCCTGCGGGTAGTTTACCTGGCAAATTAAGACTTTCGTTTTCTCTAGTAGAATTTGACCATGTTGGAGGATTCGGAATGTTTCCAATTACAGAACGTTTTGTTTTTACATATATACCCAAAGACTCGTCATCTGAGTTATCAGAATCAGATGATGAAATAACTAGGTTTTGTTCCAACGGGATCACCATCATCTGTGTTGAGGTCACTTGTAGTTCAGCTTTGGCTGCCTTCGGATGTGCAATTACATAATCATCTAAAAATAAAATTCCAACATATAATTATGTACGTATGTACGATTGACGGTTTCTCTCTCACAGTTCTGTGACCATAAAAATGTGCCTTAATAGTATAATAACTACTACAATAGAATAACAACTGAGAAAAAGTTCTTTACCGTACGTTGCATTTCTAAAGGGTTTGACTTTGTGTGAGGGCCAACATGAATTCACATTTTTTAATTAAGTTATATAGTTTCTCTCTGGTTACGGCAGGCCACAGGCAATCATCTCCATTTATCCACCTGGTTGGAATTGCTTCCACGATATCATCTGCTAAAAAGCACACAACCGTCCAAGTCTTAGTTGGTAATGAATTTAATGGCATGTTGAATGTCAATAAACAGAATAAATTTGGGATTGGCCTTTAAAAAGAAAAACTCTCCAAAAAATTCGGACAAGGCATACGAAGTCATATCAGACTCAGGCGTGGTTTTTAATTCATATACTCATTAAATTACTGAAAATAAAATATTTTTAGGTTTTTATCCATTGAAGGCTGGCTTATAAATGCTCAGTTAAATCAAATTGTAACACAAATTTCAACCAACACTAATACACACACATATCCTGTATATCGATTTAACTGAGCAATGGTTAACCAGCCCTTAGTGGATCATAACCAAATTATATCTGTATTTTATTTTTTAAATAATTTAATGAGTATGAATTAAAGGAAATACAACAAATTTAATATTGAAACTCAATTTTATACATTTCTAGATGATTTCATTTATATTCCAGGATTGAAGATCGCTTTTTAAATTACTTGCTAAGAATATATTTAATTTGGATGACTCACAAGGTGATGTATAAAAGTTTTTTTTCTAGCTTTGAAAATGCTTGACCAACTATTTTTGTGAAGTTATTATGGGTTGTAACATTTCTTATAATAACTATGCTACCGTCATTAAGTGCACAACAATTGTCAGCTTCTTCTAAAGATAATAGAAATGATTTGAAATTAATTTGCTTAGATTGTTTCGTACTTATTGAAGTATTTCCTTCAATACTTCCGATAAGTGGACCACTAGAATGTTCTGCCTTAAATTTCGGAAAAATATCATTAATTTTATATTCAGTTAGAATACTGCCTGTCCTCTCGTGAATCCTATTTACAATTTGCTGAAGTGATTTGTCACCTTTCCGCGCAAGTTTTTTTATGAACATCATGTGATTCTCGAAAGGAAATGCACTGAAATTTTCAATGCTCCCAAATGTTTTAACGTCGTCAGTAACATGCAGTAAGTTATGCACATTATGTGAAACATTTTCTTCCACATTAAGTAGAGAAAATGTTTATACAAAATGATTCAGTAATTGTTCGGCATATACTAAATTTTGACATTTTGATAAAAGAGTCATTGAGACATGAAGGGTTAAAAAGTTTTAATATACTTCTTCAGGAACATTTCCCTTCAAAACCACTGGACCTGTATAAAATAGAAAGAGGCGAAACTCTGTGGCTTTCCATCTTTTGACTTCCAGCAATGATCTTGGTTTGAGTGGAAATTCATTCGGTATTTGCTTTTTAAACGCAAGATAGTCTTTAGAATATTTTTTGGTTTGTTGTGAAGAGAATCGATATGGAGGATTTCCAGCAAGCCACAAGTTATTAAGAAGTTTCATTATATAGTCGAGTGGAAATGATTTAATCATATCTAGTTCCGGAATATTTTTCAAAATAGTTGTGTCAGTATGATGATGTTCCTGTTCTTTTGTGCGAAAAGCCAAGTCTGTTCTCAAACGGAAACCATCTGGACCTGGAAAACATGTTCTATTTTTTAGAACTAATCTAGAGCCTCTTCAAAAAAATCTGATATAACATCATTGCTACTTTTTGGTTTTTCATTTCCTTGGGAAATTCCGCAAATTTCAACAAGGTTTTTATTTTTTTAAAAGTTGACCGTTATCGGCCGGACTTGGTTTCCAGAACTCTTGGAGAGAGGCAGTCCATCTATATTTACACAAAGATATTGCGTTCAAAAATATTTTCTTTTAAAAACTCAGATATTAGTCTTTTGAGGCATTGTGCTAACCCAAAATGATAATAAAAACCTGAATTTAAAATTTTTATCTGGGAACCAGTTTTCCTTGGTGTTTTCAACAAGGTCCTTGGGTCCTTAGGCAGATCTGAGTTGTTGGGTCTTAAGATATCTAGAAGATCGGATAATGCAGAGTGGTTTATGTTGTGTTTTACAGCCCAATTTGCTAAAGAACATTTTAAAGAAACATCTTCATAATAATTATGCTCATTGTGTTTTAATAAAAAGTTATGCAGTTCATTCTTATTCTTATCCGAGCTTTCAGATATGATGCTATCAGCGTTTGAATCTAAGTCTGAACTGTGATTTGAGTAATCAAACAAAGGCATGATATGAGGAATAAAATACTCGTTTTCGTTATTTGATGCCTCCTTGGTAGCATCTAGCTCGAAAGCTAAAGAACGTGACGACGATGGAGGTGAAAAAGTCTCCAAGAAAGGTATTTCTGTTACGTTTCTTCGTTTCAAACGTTCAAACTGTTGATTCAATTTGTTGAGAAGCTTTCTTTTCTCTTGAGAATCCATAGTAATATTTGAATATTTGAAAAGTACTTACCAAACTGTATTGTCACAAAACAATCACTGTTTCTTTGTTTTATACCTATTCACTCAAATTCACTGATAACTGATAAACAATAAAATAGATACTAACAATCCAAATAATTTCAAGCATACAATTTCAATTAAGCTCAAAAAAAAACTGCTGTCAAATAATCGTTTCAATGTTGCAGAGTCCTTTACTCTTATTCTGAATTTTTCGATGTTACGGGTAGCAAAAGAACAGAGATGTATCTGCAAATGATATACCACCAATAATGTTGTCAAAAACAATCATAAATATTAGATTTACAATTATAAGATAAGAGAGCTAACTCATAAGTTGATCGGAATTATAAGGGATGTCCTGGCTAACAGTAAAGTTGCTAAGAGGAATGTGAACTTATTAGGCCGTCAGTTCTCTAATATTAAAGACAAAATACCTACCGGGAAAACCTGTAACGTGGTCTACAAAATTCCTTGTAACAACTGTGACCTAGTTTATGTTGGTGAAACAAAGAGGCAACTCAATAACAGAATTATCTCACAGAGGAGCGATTGCATGCTAAGTAAACTTAATTGTGCTTTGGCCCAACACACACATGATACAAATCACAACCCTAATTTCCAGGAAGCTTCTATTTTAGTGAATGAATCGAATCATACCAAAAGATTGATTCATGAGATGATCGAAATCAGTAAGGAACCCAAAGCCATGAATAAATGTTCCAATGTTCGTGGCTTGAGCTCTATTTATTCCTATTTGATATCAAAATATTGTAGCAATCATCAGCAACAAACAATCATTCATAGAGTATTGTAAAATGCCTATGTTTCGGTGTTTATTCTAGTTATTTTTGGTCTTACTTTCTTAAGTGTGTATGACAGAACAATCACCTGTCTTGCATTTAGCCGGGATAAATTCGAAAAGTTCATTTATTATTCCCCCAGTTTCAAATGAGAGAGAAAGATGTATTTAGAACAAACATTTCAGCAATTTTGTAAATAGAACTATAAAATAGAGGAGGACCATTTAATTTTAAGAAATTTTAATTTTGTCAAATGTCTTAAGTGTTAATTGTTTTCCGTCCATATGAGCGAAGAAAATCCTAACTTTGTCTTTGCTCATTTTTATTTTGTAACCTCGTTTGCAAAAGTAAGTTTTTAATATTTTGTATGTTGATTTGATTCTTTTTCTTGGTGGTAATCAAACTCCACCCTTATTGTATATTTTTTAGCCCTGAAGATGAAAATATATTTTTCGAAAGCTTGGTTAGCAAGAAGAGTATTTTTTTAAGCACCATAAAATTCTTCGGCAGATTACCCAATCATAGAGTTTAGTGTGTTCTAACAAATACTGCCGTACTTCCAAATATATATATATATATATATATATATATATATAAATATATAATAATATAATAATAATATATATATATATATATATATACCTTTTGGCAATACGGATATTTTCTTTACAGGAGTTTCATTTTTATGATGTATTAAAATGTGCCTCCCGAACTTTGTCACCAGTTTTTCACAAAATAAACAGAAATATTTCTTTGATTTTCCTTTACCAGTTGGTGATACTGTATCAATTACAACTGGAGAAAATGAGTTTGATTCTGTCATTAAAACTGAATTTGGAGATTCTTTTTGTATGCGAGTGTCAAGCACATTTTTCATCAAAAATTTACTGGCCACTGGCGGAGTAGAGAGTTTATTCAAATTTAACTCCTTTATTTTAAGGCTTTCCTCTTTAGAAACGTAAATCGACGAACTGGAGTCAACCTCGTAGTCAGCATCTGCACCAGAATTTTCAAACTCCCTATCATTTTCTGAAAGTATTTGGAATCATTAAAAACTTGCATATTTAAACTTTTTTCCTATTTCCTACCATCATTCAATTAAAATTTTATTTAGTTGTAATGCTAATATTGTACTTATAGTGGAACTATTTTTAACAACAAAAATGGATAATTTCTAATCATATTTGGAATTCCTCTTTTTCCAGAGCTTTGAGTAAAAAAAATTGAATTGAATCATTGAAACACATTCTATTGCATGACAACAATAAGTGAAATAATATTCCTGATATTTTCTTCATAAACTTCATGTGCAGCAATCTTAAATATTTACAAAAATTTTGGAACATACCGGGAGAAATCAACTTTTTATTTCGACCCTCAGGTTTTTCCCAATTTCTCATAAAAATTTTACTGGTCACTGACGGAATAGCACTTTCATTCGAATTTATTTGCCTTTTTTCAAATCTATCTTCTTCGGAATCAGGACTAGAGATGCTTTAATCTATTTCGAAGTCTGGATCAGTATCGGAATGATCAAATTCCTCATCATTTTCTGGAAAGGTCATAGTTGATATTAACATAACGAAATAATTGGTAAGATATTTGTTACTGACGAGTCGATGGTAGATATCTTCTTAATAAATTAAAATAACAAGAATATATCAATTTTTCCATGCCATAAAATATTGTATCAAATATGCTTGGTCGAAGAAATGAAAAATTGATTTTCATTTCTAGAAATGAAAAACTACTAGTTGAAAAATTCATTTGAATGAAATGATTATTTTGTACAAAAACAAAGACAGACTTTATTAGTTAATGTACTGAAAAGTATAAAACAACATCACATAAAGATGTAAAACGATATGTATCAAGTATATTATGTAGACAAGAGGATCTTGGCACCAACTTCTAAATCTAATATAATACTAAATTAGCCCGATAAATAAAAACGCATTGCAATTACCGAAAACAAATCCATAGAATTAATATTGGAGGGAAGGAAAATCAATTAGGATGTTATATGATTGCGATGTTGCCTAGATGACACAATTGTGCAAATATTTTAGACATGAAGTTGCATTGTTTATAAAGGGCGCTTATTAAATAGAATTACTAAACGAAATCAGATACAACCATTCGAAAAATTGAGCAATCATAGTAACATAGCTGCCTGGTGGTGCACAAACCTGTAATATCAGTCGGACATAGACTGTTCTTCACATTCAACTTCTAGAAACTCTCATAAATTTATTATCTTTTAACTTCCAAATTAAAATTGAATATAAAATTTATTCCTTCGAGACAACTATCGATTATCTTGAATATGAAATAGATAGAACAATTCCAAATAACAGCTATCGCAAGTTTTACATCTGATAAAAACTTACATGCACTAAGACTATCACAAAATATGTTGTCGTAACTAATAAAACCTCATAAATTATCTTTAATTTTACAAGCAATGTGGAACATACCTGGAGAAATCATATTTCTGTTAGAATTTCCATCTATTCCTCCAGGATTTTCTGGATGCTCCATATTTTCCCACATGAGGGATCCTGTAGAAATGTTTTCCAGAATATTTTGCATTTCTGGAAAGTATTTATTATAACACCGTTTATAAAATAATAATCTACATACCCACACGAGGCAGCCTCAGTTTTAGTGATAGATATAAAGACTGGCAGAGCTCCTGGCTTCCTGTACATAAAAGCTTGGCTTTATACCAAATCGACTTCCACTTCGCAATATGGCCTCCCATTGGAGATGCCTTGATATTGAACAGCTCAGTACAGTGAAAAACACCATCATCGAATTGTATTAACCCAAAATCACTGCACATGATGAATTGTAACAAAACTCCTCTTTTTAATTAGAAAGATTTTTGAAGATTTTAGTTGATCGTCAAATCAGTAGAAAGATAAAAATATATACCAAGAAGCTGTGGATGAACTTTTTTCTGCTTAGATAAGACCGGCGATGCGATTACATTTATAATAACCAACTGACTGAATTTTCTAAACACTGCAAAGATAACATACCATGGAAAAATAAAAGGCGGGAATCAACCGCCAACGGTCAACAATATTTGGGATTGAAAAGAAAATTCCAAATCGAAAATTTCTGCTTAAAGTCGTAAGTAGCAAAACCACCATATTTTGCTATTTTTTGTAATAAATCATTAAAAATAGCGTCTTCCGCCTCAATTTTATTAAAAGTTATGTTACCATATATGTATTTTTACTAACATTTGATTTTTTAGGGCTTTTATAGCAAAAGCCCCTAAACTAGACTATTACCACAACAAATCCTATAACCTAACCATTTAACCTCTCTTTAAATCTATGCTATTTACTATTTATTACATTACCTGAAGTCATTAGAATAGTCAGTTGAGGAAATTTTTTTGTCATCAAATTTGAATTGTGAGCAATATAAAATCATTGTTTTAATGATATAAAATCAATTAAGAATGTTAGTGCTTTTGTGAACGAGAGCATTTTATTCCTGTGTTCCACTCTTCTGTAAAATACTCTATGGATATGAATTAAAAGGGCTCTGCAAGAAGTCTGAAAGTGAAATTACCAAACAAGCATTGGGCGGTATTTCTTAAGGATTGAAGAAAATATTGAAGCATCTGTACTTCTTTCTTTTGAACGAAAGATGTGAGGCGACGTATATCATCAGGAAGATTTATTAACTTGGATGACTTGGGATATTCCAAATTGGATCCAAGATGTGGAAGAACTTAATATTTATCCTAGTGGAATCTGTGCTTTTAATCTTACATTTTTCTTTTACTTTAGGTATTAGGCTCAAAAAATTAAACTGTGAAAGGTAGGAAAATGAAACCTAATTTTTTATAAGTAGAAAATGTATTAAGCGTAAGACTGAAAAATGTTGATAGAAAAATTAAATTAATTATTGATGAAACATTTTAGTTCTTTGATTTCTCTTATTACATATGTACCTACCTATGTTACGCTCAAAGACATAAATTCTTATCCAGAACGCGACGTTAAATTGGGTTTGATTTTTTTCTAGTAAAGGAAATATAACACATTTGCCTATGTGTCGTTGTGGGCAAGGAATAATTTTCAGAGGCAGAATTTGGTATTCTAGCGTAGCATATATTTATTATAGTAGGTATTTTATTGTGAACCTGTGTGAAAAAAAGTGTTAGGTCCTACCTACCTATATAATTAATTGAATGTAGGATAAGACTACTCACGGAATTGAATTCAAATAAAATTGCACAATTATTCTCTTGGACTTGGCTGCCTGCTTTGGTGCCGCATTGAATCACACAACATGATGGCGGCATTTTCTTCAATTCTTTGTAAGCACCACTGTACCTGTACCTCAGCAGCCTCAACTCTTGTACTGTCTCTGTGATACTAAAATATGTATAAACTATAAACCAATATAATATAAATTTTAAACAAACAAAACGAACGACAATTGATTTCAGCTTCTAGCTACATAAAAATAAACAAATAACTATAACATATATCTTTGACTATAACTGTGGCTTGGAGGCAGGTGTTCTCTGCTGGCCACCTCGCTCCATACACCAAATAAATAAACAAAACCTCGCTCACACTGTAATACGTAGAATAAATCAAATCATAACATAAAGTATACAAGTAGATGTAGATGTCAAGATATGCATCTCTATGTTTTAACAGCTCCATGTCATCTGTCATAGAAGTCAGTTGTCATATATATAATAAATACGTCTAAAGAAAAAAAATAAAAATACATCTATGGTGAACGTAAATATTTTATCTTTAATCATCCTTTCAATCATAAAAAGAAACTAAAGAATATACAAAGAAAACAATAAGACTACAATAAAACCAACAGGTTATGGCCCCAGTTAGTGATTTTCCTGTGATTGAAAATACAAAAGTCTGAACCTGCGTAAGCACGCCAAAAAGAACAAACAAAACCAAAGATCATGGCAGCATCCAAAGAAGAATTGGAGCTTGTTCCAAAACTTGTTGATACCGCCTCCTTTCCTTTATGGGAATTTGAGATTCAGATTCTCTTTACTGCCAAGAAACTTATAGCAAATGTAAACGGTACGTCTACTCTGGAAAATTGTAATGAAGATACCAAAAAGATTGAAGAGTGGTTGACCAAGGATGCCCAAGCCAAATATATGATTTTGAGGACCATCGATCAAAACGCCAAGACTCATGTGCTAACCTGCAAGAACTCCAAAGAAATGTTTGATGTCTTATGTAAGATCTTCAAGAGAGATACTGAACAATCCAAGAGCCAACTTTTGGCCGACTTCCTCAATTTCTCATTCGACAAGTCCCAGGATATCATGTCAAATATAGCAAAACTTCAAGCCTTAACGTTTAGACTCAATAATCTCCAACATAAAGTGGACGATGAAATGCTCATTACTAAAATAATTCTTTGTCTACCAGAGTCTTTTAAATACTTATCGAGTGCATGGGACTCAACCTCGTCAGCTGAAAGAACTATTGAAAACCTGAAGTCAAGACTAATGAAGGAAGAAGAAAAATCAAGAAACTCAAGAGATGAAACAAAAGTTGCATTCAAGATTCAGAAAAATCCAAATCAAAGCAAAGTAGTTTGCTACTACTGTCATACTCCTGGACATTACATCAACGATTGTAAAAAGAAGCAAAATCAACAGAATTCTAATAATACCAGCAATAATAACCGTTTATTCAAACATTGCTCCAAATGTGATAGAAATGGTCATGAAACCACTGAATGCTGGGTTGGAAAAACTTTTCCAGCATGCAAATACTGCAAGAAAATAAACCATCCTGAAGATAAATGTAAGAACAGCTTTCAACATCAAAATAATAACACAAATAATAATTCTAGAAGAAACAATAACAATGCCAAGACTGCCTTTTTCATGGAATCTCATTCTACCTGGAAGCAACCACAAGAAGCTGATACAGAGTTTGTGGCTGATGCTGGAAGTACAGACCATTTTACCAAAGAGAAGTCTCTCTTATGTGAAGTAAGATATACCAAAGACTGTAAAATTTCTTGTGCCGTGGAAGGTGCGAATTTAGTTTCCTCTCTCGAAGGAAAAGTAGAGGGTGATAATGTTATTTTGAAAGATGTTGCTTATGTACCAAATCTAACCAGAAATCTTATGTCAATTGGTAAAGCTGCTGAAGCTGGTGGTACAATAGTGTTTGACAATGAAACAGTGAAAATTATCTTCGGAAATGTCACTTATAGTGAAGAAGATGTTGTACTCAAGGGAGTGATGTCCAAAAATGGTTTATACATCATAGATATTAAAAAAAAAGAAGCTCTTACAACAATTAAAGAAACTGCAATGAACTGGCACACAAAATTAGGACATATCAATTTTAAGGATCTCAAAAAACTTCCAGATTTGTGTGTTGGTGTTGATAAATCATTAAAGAAATGTAATCCTGAACAATTTTGTGAAGAATGTGCTTTTGGTAAGCTAGTTAGAAAACCCTTTAACACTAAAAGAGAAAAAGCTACAAGGCCTTTACAAATTCTACACTCAGATGTGTGTGGCAAAGTTTCTCCAGAAACCTACGATGGTGAGCTCTATTTTTTGACTGTGCTTGATGATTACACACATTATGTGAAAGTATATCATTTGCACTCTAAAGATGAAACTGAAGAATATTTGAGAGAATACATCAATGAAGCCGAAGCCCATTTCATGTTAAAAACTGAGAAAATACGTTGTAACAATGGAGGAGAATACTGTTCAGAAAGACTTAAGAACTGGTGCAGGGACAGAGGTATTGTGTTTGAGTATACAGTCCCTCATTCCCCAGAACAGAATGGTGCCGCAGAAAGACTTAATCTTACCCTTTTCAACAAGGCTCGGCCAATGCTTAAACAAGCCCGACTGAATAATAGAATGTGGGGATTTGCTATTCAAACTGCTGCATACCAACTCAACAGAAGTCCAACCTCAACAATTGAAGAAACTCCCTATGAAAGATGGACAGCAGCAAAGCCAAATCTCAGATATATGCAAAATTTTGGTTCAACTGTTTACACCAAAAATCTTGGTTACTTAAATAAACTTGATGATCGTGGCCAAAAAGGAATTTTTGTTGGATATGGATTAAATGCATATAGAATAATGAACCCAATTACCAAGAAAATCTACGTTTCTAGAGATGTGAAATTCACAAATTTTTTTGAAGAATTCGAGAATACCAATTAAGGTTCTCTCGTAGCTGAAAGTCTCTTCAAGTTTGAAGATCAACAAGACGCATCTAATGCAGAAGAACAAGACGAATCCACTAACGAAGAAGTACAAGACAATTTCACCGACGGAGAAGAAGAGGAAAACTATCAAGAGGAACAAGATGCGAATCAAATACCTGAAAGACAAGGGAGAGAAAGAAAAACACCCAAAAGATTCGATGATTATGTTATGAATTTTGAAGATGGTGAAGCACTCCTAACCTATCAAGAGTGTCTAGAGTCAAATGTTAAAAGAAAGTGGGAAGAAGCCATTAATGAAGAGAATTCTTTTGATTTCAAGGAAACATACAGCTGTGTTGTACAGACGTCATCTCTCAGAATATTACTTTCTATTGCAGCTATGAAAAATTATAAGTTTCTAACTTTTGATGTTAAGTCTGCTTTTCTTTATGGCGACCTTCAAGAAGAAATTTTCCTTAGACTGCCTGAAGGCTATGAACATCCTGGAAAGATTTGTCTGCTTCGTAAAGCCCTGTATGGATTGAGACAAGCCCCGCTTCAATGGTTTAAGAAACTGTCTGATTTTCTGAAGAAAGAAGGTTTTATCCAATTGAAGTCAGATAAGTGTGTTTTCAAAAGCCGAAAAAACATGGACCAGATGTATATAGCTATCCATGTGGATGATGGTTTAGTTGTAGGAGAAAATATTCAACAAATGAAAGATATGCTTGTGAAAATGAAGAAGGATTTCGAAGTTCTCATCACTGAAAATCCAAAGTGTTATTTAGGAATGGAAATCAAGAAAAGGGATGGAGAATATTCTTTATGTCAGTCTAACTACTGTGAAGAGATTATTTCAAAATATGCTTCTTACATGAAAGATTGCAAGACCAAGGATACTCCTATCACCAAAGAAAATACTAACTTATGTGAAGAGTCTGCTAAAGATTTTCCCTATAGACAAACGATCGGAAGTCTTCTGTATGCCGCCTGCAAACAAGACCTGATTTAAGCTTTGCAGTTGGATATGAAAGTAGGTCTATGCAAGATCCTTCTCCTAACATTATTTCTGACGTCAAAAGGACTTTGAGATATCTGAAGGGAACGAAAGATCTAGGAATAAAATACTACAAGAGAAATGAAGAAGATATAACTACACTCCATGTATACTGTGATGCAGATCATGCCGGAGATAGAAAGGACAGCAAGAGTACAACCGGTTTTACAATGATTTATGGCAATGTACCCATCACATGGTGCTCTCAAAAGCAAAAGACAGTTGCAAAATCATCAACTGAAGCAGAATATGTGGCTGCTTCTCAGTGCTGTTCGCAGATGAAGTACATTAAGACTGTGATTCAAGAACTACTAGGAAAGACGATTCGAGTTGTTCTGTACATGGATAATGAAAGTGCCATAAAAATGATTAAATCGGGACAAATGTCATACAACAGTCATCACATCCAATTAAAATACCATCTCATTCATGATGAACTGAATCAAGGATGGTTTACTATCAAACATTGTCCGTCCGAAGATTTAGTCGCTGACTCAGCAGCCTCAACTCTTGTACTGTCTCTGTGATACTAAAATATGTATAAACTATAAACCAATATAATATAAATTTTAAACAAACAAAACGAACGACAATTGATTTCAGCTTCTAGCTACATAAAAATAAACAAATAACTATAACATATATCTTTGACTATAACTGTGGCTTGGAGGCAGGTGTTCTCTGCTGGCCACCTCGCCCCATACATCAAATAAATAAACAAAACCTCGCTCACACTGTAATACGTACAATAAATCATATCATAATCATAACATAAAGTATACAAGTAGATGTAGATGTCAAGATATGCATCTCTATGTTTTAACAGCTCCATGTCATCTGTCATAGAAGTCAGTTGTCATATATATAATAAATACGTCTAAAGAAAAAAAATAAAAATACATCTAGGGTGAACGTAAATATTTTATCTTTAATCATCCTTTCAATCATAAAAAGAAACTAAAGAATATACAAAGAAAACAATAAGACTACAATAAAACCAACAGGTTATGGCCCCAGTTAGTGATTTTCCTGTGATTGAAAATACAAAAGTCTGAACCTGCGTAAGCACGCCAAAAAGAACAAACAAAACCAAAGATCATGGCAGCATCCAAAGAAGAATTGGAGCTTGTTCCAAAACTTGTTGATACCGCCTCCTTTCCTTTATGGGAATTTGAGATTCAGATTCTCTTTACTGCCAAGAAACTTATAGCAAATGTAAACGGTACGTCTACTCTGGAAAATTGTAATGAAGATACCAAAAAGATTGAAGAGTGGTTGACCAAGGATGCCTAAGCCAAATATATGATTTTGAAGACCATCGATCAAAACGCCAAGACTCATGTGCTATCCTACAAGAACTCCAAAGAAATGTTTGATGTCTTATGTAAGATCTTCAAGAGAGATACTGAACAATCCAAGAGCCAACTTTTGGCCGACTTCTTCAATTTCTCATTCGACAAGTCCCAGGATATCATGTCAAATATAGCAAAACTTCAAGCCTTAGCGTTTAGACTCAATAATCTCCAACATAAAGTGGACGATGAAATGCTCATTACTAAAATAATTCTTTGTAGTATATATACTAAGAGAGTTCTGGGACGGAAGTGAACTGTCAAGATGGCGGCTTGAAAGTTGACAGATGACAGCTGACATGTGACTTCAGATGTTAGATTCCTACTTTTCATGAGCGCCATCTAGCGGAGAGGGGATAAGTTACTGCATTTAGATTCCTACATTTCATGAGCGCCATCTAGCGGAGAGGGGATAAGTAACTGCATTTAGATTCCTACTTTTCATGACCAGCATTTAGCGGAGAGGGATTATTTAATTTAATTTAAAGCTGAGGAAAAAAAGTTCACCATTGCGCGGGATCGAACCCACAACCACACACACCAACACGCTGACAAGCTAGACGTTTTCCATGCCTGCCATCTCGGTTACCCATGTGAATGTGAGAAAGCAATGTATATATTTTGGACGACGGCGCGTGCGCACTTACATCAGATAAGCCGCGAGCTCAAAAATTGAAATGTTGTCGATGTGTTAACATCGATGTCGGCACCGCTTCGACGTAAGCATGGGCGATAAGCCGTTTGGGTCTGGTGCGCTCGGACAACCCTCATCGTTTCAAGCAAACGACTCCCAAAATCGTCTTTTGCCGAAAATTTGATGGCGATTCAGTTTTTGATTCGTTTAAATCGGCCAAGATTTGATTTTCGTATAGAATATACGAGTTAAATTGCAAATTATGCTTATTCGACACAACAGCATCATTAAAAGTGCTTAAAAAAGAAACTGGAGTGAAAGAAAATGTGTTATGTTTAATATTGTATCAAAAAATATTTTCTGAATAAAATATTATACTTATAATTTGCTTTATACCTGTGTGAATCTGAGAAATCAAAGAATGTATGTTGGATGGCGGCGCGTGCGCACTTACATCAGATAAGCCGCGAGCTCATAAATTGAAATGTTGTCGATGTGTTAACATCGATGTCGACACCGCTTCGACGTAAGCATGGGCGATAAGCCGTTTGGGTCTGTGCGCTCGGACAACCCTCATCGTTTCAAGCAAACGACTCCCAAAATCGTCTTCTGCTGAAAATTTGATGGCGATTCAGTTTTTGATTCGTTTAAATCGGCCAAGATTTGATTTTCGTATAGAATATACGAGTTAAAATGCAAATTATTCTTATTCGACACAACAGCATCATTAAAAGTGTTTAAACAAGAAATCAGTAGTGAAAGAAAATGTGTTATGTTTAATATTGTATCAAAAAAGATTTTCTGAATAAAACATTATACTTATAATTTGCTTTATCCCTGTGTGAATGTGAGAAATCAAATAATGTATGTTGGATGGCGGCGCGTGCTCACTTACATCAGATAAGACGCCAGCTCATAAATTGAAATGCTGTCGATGTGTTAACATCGATGTCGGCACCGCTTCGACGTAAGCATGGGCGATAAGCCGTTTGGGTATGTGCGCTCGGACAACCCTCATCGTTTCAAGCAAACGACTCCCAAAATCGTCTTCTGCCGAAAATTTGATGGCGATTCAGTTTTTGATTCGTTTAAATCGGCCAAGATTTGATTTTCGTATAGAATATACGAGTTGAATTGCAAATTATGCTTATTCGACACAACAGCATCATTAAAAGTGCTTAAAAAAGAAAACTGGAGTGAAAGAAAATGTGTTATGTTTAATATTGTATCAAAAAAGATTTTCTGAATAAAACATTATACTTATAATTTGCTTTATCCCTGTCTGTATGTGAGAAATCAAAGAATGTATGTTGGATGGCGGCGCGTGCGTACTTACATCAGATAAGACGCCAGCTCATAAATTGAAATGCTGTCGATGTGTTAACATCGATGTCGGCACCGCTTCGACCTAAGCAAGGGCGATAAGCCGTTTGGGTGTGTGCGCTCGGACAACCCTCATCGTTTCAAGCAAACGACTCCCAAAATCGTCTTTTGCCGAAAATTTGATGGCGATTCAGTTTTTGATTCGTTTAAATCGGCCAAGATTTGATTTTCGTAAAGGATATATACGAGTTGAATTGCAAATTATGCTTATTCGATACAATGTCAACAGCATCATCACAACAAGATTCCTCAGAAGAAGAACAATATTGTTGCATTAAGAAATGTTTTCAAATACCAGAAAGCCAAGTTGACGGTCGAGCATGTAAACGATGTAAATCTTTCGGATACTGCATGTGTGATTGCCAATCGAGAGATAAATATAAGATGATGCGATGTCTAATGGCTTTCATTTTGTGTCTACGTATTAGAGAAGAAACACAGTAGAAGATGGCTAAATTGAAGGCATCGTTTGTACTTTTATACAATATAATTGGAAACATGTTGTACGTAGATATACCACCAAATGTAATCGAAGCAGGCATTTGTTTCAACGATCAACAATGTATAGCAATGAGAAAAATAACCGTGAACGATGGACAGATGCATGTATTGATGGATTCCAACATGGCAAGTCGATCCGAAATCACATTCTGTACATCTAAAATGAGAGCAATATCTTCTTCGTACAGGTTCATGCTGACATTGAACTTGGAAACAGACACGATGTTCATGTAGCTACCATACTGATATTGAACCATTTTCACAAAGTCTCCACATTTTGGCACTAGAGGGTCCATAGCAGCACGATCTTCGGCATTTTGATCTATTTGAATGAAATTTCCCAAGGCGTAAACATTCGCTTCAAAATAACGCATGCACTAAAGTCTCTTGTAGGACTCAGACCACATCGCACCTCGTAGTTACTTGGTTGCGGTAGAGGAAAAGTTATCAAAAGTAATGGTTTTTCGGTTTGAGCTCTAGTTTCGAACATGGTTAAAGTATCGACCCCATCGTCATACTCTCGTTGGGCAGCATCTTCGTATTGATCTAGAATTCGATTGACGGCTTGGAGAGTTTCTTCATCATTTCCTCGCATACTGGCGTCAGACTTTCACATCAACTAACAAACATTTTCCAAATCACACGTTATTTATATTCTAAAATCACGTGACATCATTTTTGCTTGTTTCTAGTTTTATATGTATTTAAATGAGAAAACGGGTCACATTTGCAGAAAGTGGTAAAAATGCATTGTTTCTTATGTAAAACACGCACAAATCGTTGAGTTTGGGGGGCCTTTTACGAATCAAACAATTGCGTCTTTTCCTATCCAGTTGTTGTGTTTCTTATCTAACCCAAGCCATTTCACATACAATTTATTTCCTTTCTTCCTGAGTACCTTTTCCACGAGATAGATGTTGGGATTTGAGGTTTTTTGCAATTCTTCTTCGTAGAAAGCCCCACTGACTTTTACTCCATGCATATCTTCCAACAAATATGTAACGGGGTTGGTTATCTTGACAGTGACAATTTTAAATAGTTCTGTCGTCCAATTGGGAGTGTATCCTTTTTCGAAAAGGTGTTTAGTCTTACTCAAGCGAACAATGTCGCCGACTTTTAATTTTCGCGGCCCGATAATCTTCAAGTGCGCGTACGCTTTATCGAGAATGAGCTTTTCGTTGGATTTATTACCTTGCGATGGTTTGTAGCCAGTCTTGCTATGACGTGTATCATTGTAGGATTTTGTAATGCTAGGTAATATGTCTATCCATTTGTAGGTCCCATTCAAACTAAAGTATTTGAAAAGTTTTTCTTTCAACGTTCTGATTACACGTTCTGCTATTGCAGCTTTCTTGACGCTGTACGTATTATAGTGGTTGATGTTATGTTTTTTCATAAGTTCTTGGAATTTACTATTAAAAAATTCCTTACCCTGGTCCGTCTGTAAATTTTTTGGGCAACGTTTCGTGTGCATCAAAATGTCTGTAAATACTTTAGTTATTTCCTCACCGGTTTTTGTTTTCAATGGACGAGTCCATACGTACTTGGAGAAACAATCAATTATGATCATAATCAATTTAAAATTTTGATTTTGTCCAGCATACTGACGCATCTCCGCCAGATCCATTTGCCATAAATCATCCAAACCTTTGATGATTGTACGTCGTCGGGGGTATGTTTTACGAGCAGGTTTATGCAACTCGTTGACAATTTGAACCTTTTCTTTCGAAGTCATTACTGCGAATGATTGATGAGTTGCTCAAAATTTGGATGCTTGGATTTTTTTTTGCTAATATTCAAATCAAAGTCATCATTGTGTTATCTTAATTTTTCTTTTGATGAGTTGCTCTAAATTTGTTATGGATGCTTGGATTTTTTTTATGCTTATATTCAAATTTGTAATATCCAGCCCTAATTCAGATATTTGGTAAACGACATTCGTTCGAAACTGATTCAACTCTCTTTCCATATTTTTGGTTAAAGTGTGCGCTTCAGTCGCATTTTCAAATTTTTTGTTGATGGCATGAGTGAGTTGTTTCAAATTGTTTGTGTAAGCACGCTCCACATCTGATATAACCAAGTTCACTTTAAAGAATTGTGTTTCAACATCTTTCTGCAAGTGATTAAGCTTTTTAGCCAGAATGTCGTCTGTCTGTTTGTTTTCAACGTCTTTTGCAGACAGCTCGCTAATTCGATTACGAAAGTCACCGAATGTTTCGGTAACAATTTCAAATTTTTTTTCGAATTGTTTCACAATCTCGGTGAGATCCTCAATAGTTTTCGTAAACACGTCAGCCCAATGTTTAATCTGATTGTCTACGTACTGCTTGTTGGTAGCATCCATAGGATTAGTTGGCATTTTTACGTTACACAGCTTCAATTTTTTTAAATCAATATTACCGTCAGGAGTATGTGTTAAACCATCACCAAATTCAATCATCGGTCGCAATCGTTTTCTTGAAGAACTACGTCCGAACTTATCGATGGTCATCTTGGAAATGATGTCTATTGAATACTGTTGGCTTCTTTCAATTCTTCGATTATGGATATAATTTCATTGTCAAGTGAAGTGTTTCCAGCATTTTTGGACGCTAACAACAATCGTAAACGCTCATACAATTCGTTCGGATCATCCCAATAAATGTATTCCATAGGTTTAGAATTGTAAGACATTAAGCCCCATCCCTCCACCATTCGCGACGACTTTCGAATAAACATGGGTTTGATGATTTCCATATATTTGCGTCTATTAGTTCCTTTCAATGCATTATTTGTTTTTTTATGTACATTCGACAGTTCTAAAATGTGTTTGTACGCAACGAGATCGTCCTTGTTGAAATTTTCTGGATCATCGTAGAATATCAGTTCATATAGCCCAGGTGTTCCTATCACTTGCTGCCCACCAACTTTGATGTGCTGCTTATCAAAATCGATTTCTTTTGAACCAAGCCGCCATTTTGAAGTTGTAAAATCATATATGGGTCCGTATGCTTTGTCTATCTTCTCATCATTGCTCCAATATTGTGTTAAGAATTTATGACTCATTTGTGGATACTGATCGATATATGCTTGAATGACTTGAGGAGCAATTGTACCTTCGTCAAATGTTCCTTCTTCTTCATCATAGAACACTTCATCATCATCTCCATCAGTACTGGCAATAGGTTCAAGTTTCTGGAATGGTGGTAGAATTTCAGCATTGCCGACCGATGCATCCTCTGTCTTCACTTCTATTTTTGGTACGGTATGTTCATTCCTGAGCTTTTCAGCTACTGCCAGCTGATTTTTCAGTGGAACCGATATGGGTTTGAAAAATTTTTGTAATGCCTCATCCTCTTCTGATTTACCCAATTTCAATGATAAGTATTTCTTTTTTATGATCCTAGCGATTTCATTGATTTTCGTTTTGCGAACTATATCAACCTCTTTGCTGGGTGGTTTCATGTTGACGAATATACTTTTTCATGATAAGTTCATGGTTTTATAAACTTATCGAAGCCATATCGATAGCGACCTGCATTCAGATCACACTCCTTTACGATCACCATTGCACCGAATTTTTCATTCCAACAATTAGCACACATACGCTTGAATTCGTTGAATGATACATCAGGTGAAACGTGCTCATCATACACATGCTTTAAATTTATTTCATCTTGCTTGAACAACACAATTAGATTGCAATTGTCTCGCAACATTTGCTTTAGAGCCTTACTATACGTTTGCCCAATGTACATAACATCTATACCTCGATGTCGACACATGGAATAATATTCTTGGATTTTCTGCTGTTTATCACAAGATATGTCATCAAAAATGAATATGGAATTTGGTTTAGCCTCGTTGGGACTTATAATTTCCTCGTTCTCTTTGAATTGAAAATATCCGATTCCTTTGACTTTTTTCAACACCTCTTCGAGTAACTGATACTTGGGTTGATACAATGACTTTGAATACACGTAAACGTTTTCAAATTTAGCACCATTCGGGTGGAAGAGCAGTGAAAGTGCTGCATTTGTTTTCCCACATCCACTCGGTCCACATATGATTGCACGAAATGAATGTGGTAGCAATGTACCATGCTTACTGCTGGTAGATTGACTTTCATTTAGGTAATCCAAATTTTCGATCGGTAAGGTATGCTTCTGTTGAACGACCCTCATGTTGTGTACGATACCATGAAATGTTTAGGATTTTGTATAAATGTTCATGTCTTTCAATATTGACATCATTTTCAATGTTGATTCATCACGGTAAGGGTGTGGTTAATACGCTCATCAATAACCTACCATTCGAACTACATCTGCCAGGCTATTCATATTGTGGACCGGGAACTAAATTGAAAGAACGCTTAGAACGTGGAGATAGAGGTATAAATCCGTTGGACGAAGCTTGCAGGGAACACGACATTGCATACTCTCAAAACAAATCATTGGAAGAACGTCATAAAGCCGATCAAGTGTTGGAACATAGAGCTTGGGAACGAGTCAAATCGAAAGACGCAAAATTTGGTGAAAAATCTGCTGCTTGGTTCGTCACCAACGCTATGAAGGCGAAACGTAAACTCGGTATGGGTATGAAGAATCGACGACAGCATGGATTCTCCCAAATTGCAAAGAAGATTCATCAAGCTATGGAAAAGTCTCCTCACGAAGGTGGCAGTTTGAAAAAGTCATCTGCTGCTGCTTTGAAAGCAGCTCGATTAGCCGTCAAAAAATGTGGAGGTCGAAAACGTATTCGAGTACCTAGAATTATACCATTGCCAAAAAGTGGCGGTTTTCTCCCGCTAATTCCATTGTTTGCCGATCTCTCGGCTCTAGGGTCGCTGGCTGGAGGAGCGAGCGCCATCGCAAAGACCATCATCGACACGAAAAATGCAAAGAAAAAGATGGAAGAAGATGCACGACATAATAAAGCTATGGAACACTTGGGATCCGGCTTGTATCTACGAAAAACGTGTAACGGATTCGGTCTGTTCTTGAAGAAACAGCATAAAGGAGGAGAAGGATTGTACTTGAAAAAACAAAAAAACTACTAGCTCAGCTACTCAACAGAGCTCTGTACGACGGGGAGATTATGGAATGTGCGAAAAAGCTGAAAATTCCACATTTTCGCGGTGAATTTATGCGCGACACTCTTCCTAACCATACTAGACGTCGCGAATGTGCCGTAGTGAACTTAGATTCCTCCATCAATCCAGGTACACATTGGGTAGCTTACAAAAAGGATGATAACACTGTACAATATTTCGATAGTTTTGGAAACTTGAAGCCACCAAAGGAATTGGTCGATTATTTTGGAAAGCAGCAGTGCGTCAAGATATTTTATAATCACGATGTATATCAAACATATGATCAAAACAATTGTGGACACTTGTGTTTAGCATTTCTATGTCAATAAAAGATACTGTCACAACTACTTGTGTATCAGTCATGTCGATGAAACGAAGTGATACAATACTGACTTTGAAGAGTCATTCTTCGATTCTCTCAATTGATCTATCACCGCCGCTTCACTTGCAGCGTGACAGTGAATATGGTTTGGCTCTTCTTAGTTTTCATTCGTACAACAGTATACCCAACATCGATGAAGGTACAAAGTTCCACTATGTAGATGGAAAGGGTAAGAAAAGCATTGACATTCCAACGGGAGCATACGAAATTGAGGATATTGAAAAGTTTATTCAGAAAGCAATCGTACCCAAGACGACGAAGGTAAAGCCTGAAGATTACTTCTACCTCAAACCAAATAATAATACATTGAAATGTGAAATTTTTTGTAAAGATTTTGATATTGATTTCACTCCGAACGATAGTTTGACACACATTTTGGGATACTCTCCTAAGATTCTACCAAAAAATGTTACTCACATGTCCGATCGGCCTGTCAACATTATAAAAGTACGAACCATACACATCGATTCCAACATTACTTCGGGAGCCTTCTACAACGATAGACCTTCGCACACAATCTACGAATTTGCTATCAGAGAAGATCCTGGTTACGCTATCGACGAAAGTCCAAATCCTCTCATTTATCTACCCATCACTACAGACGAGATTCATAATATAACACTTAAAATTTTGGACCAAAACTTTCAGCTGGTGAATTTCCAAGGTGAAGAAATCATAATTCGATTACATCTCAAAGAATTATGGTACTAGGTATTTATAAAATACATCTACCTACGAATAGACCGTCAGTCTTCTTCGAGACAAAGAACATCCAACACCACCGCGAACTCAGTGTGAAAAATATCCGATTTCTCAAATCCTTAGGCTACAATGTTATCTGCGCGTGTTCAACATTTTCCAAAAACCTCAAATGGACACATCAATTCAAAAAGATGAATGGCGTACCTACTGTCCATACGTTAAATCTTTCCGCAACAATGATGTCATAGAAATTAGCATTAATCAATCGGATGCTTTCGATGCTCTTTACGCAAGTCTGTTACATATCAGTGGAAAAATTAAGCGCACCAAGGGTACTGGAGAAGTATCTTTTGTCAATAATGCTGGCGCTTTCATGTTCCAATCCATTAGCTACGAACAAAATGGTAAAGAGTTGGAATCAGTGCGTGACGTTGGAATTTTGAGTACCGTTCGAGGGTTTTTATGCTATAGCGAAGAAGAGTCTAAGCCCTTGAGTATAGCGACTTGGAGTCCAGATAAAGATGTTGGTGTCATCAAGGCAGATGCGGATACTTTGTCATTTAGTATGCTCATTCCGTTGAAACATCTGTTGAATATTTTCAATGACTACGAATATGTCGTATATGGAAAACATACCATTCGATTGGTGCGTGCTCAAAATGACAATCAATGCTTTACCATCGCCAATCCTACAACAACAGAAGTACAATTGGAAATTGAAAATATCGAGCTCAAAGTGCAAAGATTGCATCCAAACGATCAAATTAAATTGCAACTTTTAAAAGCAATCAAAGCTGACACTCCCATCTTGATACCGTTTAGAAAATGAGAAATTCACATGTTGCCTGCTCTCACTACAGGAGCCACCAACGAAATTTGGTCGGTGAAAACTTCATCATTTTTAGAAAGTCCTCGCTATGTCATCGTTTGTTTCCAGAGCAACCACGAAAAGAACCAAGTGAATAACGATCCTACGAAATTTAATTTTGCAAACATTATGAATATCACCTTGACGCTGAACGGAGACAGCTATCCAAAGGAGAAGATGCATTTGGACTTTGAAAAGGGGGATTTTACCGAAGCTTACTTCAACTACACTCAATTTGGAAAAAGCTACAAACACTCTTATCTACACACGCCGCTCCTAAGTTACTCTGAATTTGCAAATAAACCTCTATTTGTCATCGATTGTTCTCACCGAGATGAAAGCGTGAAAAGTTCAAGTATTGATGTTAAGCTTGAAATAGAAGCGTCGAAAGGTTTTTCAGCAAATACTTGTGTCTATTGCATCATCATTCACGATAACATAATTGAACAACATCCTCTCAGTGAAATTATAAAGAGGTGGAACTAGGATGACCTCTGTCCTCAGTTTGAGTTCAACCATCGTCGAGGAGAGATGAGAATAGCTTTCGTAGACATTCAAGGCTTCAATGTGGAGTGCCAATTCCACCCCAAAGAAATTGCCTTAAGGATTGGACGTCGATGTAGTAATTATTTGCTATCACCACCAATACCGTTCTCATCGCTAAGCAAAGCAGATCGATGTGGCGTTTGTTATTTGGAGAAGAATGTACATAACCTCAAATATTCTTCCGGCTTTATACCATACGAAGCGCTAGATGATATTCTAAAGGAAAATCTCAACGAAATTGATATCATCTATGTGCGAGGACATCAGAAGAAGCAATTTTTGGATGATAAACTTCAATCTTTCTACGGCGAGCAAGCTAGTAGAGTCGTGAATTTGGAGGAATTTGATGACTCATGGCACACTGTTCCAGCATTCAAAAATAGTGGATTTACATCATGTATGCACCACACATATAGCAACAGTCAATTCTATTATTGTAGTCTTAGAAATGTTGATGAATTGTATAAATGGTTTTGTAATACTTTACCTTTATGAGCAATAGAGAGATTTAAAAAAATGTTTTTTATTGGGGGAGAAGGGAGGGAGACAAGAAACAAGTTTTTTTGTCTGACAGCAGTTTCAGTCTGAGAGTCATAGAGTTACGATGATGTTGAAAGAAAGGTTGGAGCAACACATTCGACGTTTGGAAGAATTAAAAAATATTCTAAACTTTTTTGAGGAAAAACAAAAGGTGTTTACATTGTTCAATGATATGACTATCAATCCTACCACCCAATTCAGTGAAAACGATTGGAATGAGAAGGTCTTCAAAAATCCTACACGTTTTCGTCAACGCAATGAGATGCCATCAAGAAGAATCACTCCGTACTCTATTTACAAATTTTGTTTGATAAAATCATTTATTAAATAAAACAAATTTTAAGTATAATGTTTTATTCAGAAAATCTCTTGATAAATAAAATATTAAACATAACACATTTTCTTTCACTCCTGATTTCTTGTTTAAGCACGTTTAATGATGCTGTTGTGTCGAATAAGCATAATTTGCAATTCAACTCGTATATATTCTTTACGAAAATCAAATCTTGGCCGATTTAAACGAATCAAAAACTGAATCTCCATCAAATTTTCGGTAAAAGACGATTTTGGGAGTCGTTTGCTTGAAACAATGAGGGTTGTCCGAACGCACACACCCATACGGCTTATCGCCCATGCTTACGTCGAAGCGGTGCCGACATCGATGTTAACACATCGACATTTCAATTTATGAGCTGGCGTCTTATCTGATGTAAGTGCGCACGCGCCGCCATCCAACATACATTCTTTGATTTCTCACATTCACACAGGTATAAAGCAAATTATAAGTATAATGTTTTATTCAGAAAATCTTTTTTGATACAATATTAAACATAACACTTTTTCTTTCATTCCTGATTTCTTGTTTAAGCACTTTTAATGATGCTGTTGTGTCGAATAAGCATAATTTGCAATTTAACTCGTATATTCCATACGAAAATCAAATCTTGGCCGATTTAAACGAATCAAAAACTGAATCGCCATCAAATTTTCGGCAAAAGACGATTTTGGGAGTCGTTTGCTTGAAACGATGAGGGTTGTCCGAGCGCGCAGACCCAAACGGCTTATCGCCCTTTCTTAGGTCGAAGCGGTGTCGACATCGATGTTAACACATCGACAACATTTCAATTTATGAGCTCGCGGCTTATCTGATGTAAGTGCGCACGCGCCGCCATCCAACATACATTCTTTGATTTCTCACATTTACACAGGTATAAAGCAAATTTTATAAATATATAATAAATACAATATTAAACATAACACATTCTCTTTCACTCCTAATTTCTTGTTTAAGCACTTTTAATGATGCTGTTGTGTCGAATAAGCATAATTTGCAATTTAACTCGTATATTCTATACGAAAATCAAATCTTGGCCGATTTAAACGAATCAAAAACTGAATCGTCATCAAATTTTCGGCAGAAGACGATTTTGGGAGTTGTTTGCTTGAAACGATGAGGGTTGTCCGAGCGCACAGACCCAAACGGCTTATCGCCCATGCTTACGTCGAAGCGGTGCCGACATCGATGTTAACACATCGACAACATTTCAATTTATGAGCTCGCGGCTTATCTGATGTAAGTGCGCACGCGCCGTCGTCCAAAATATATACATTGCTTTCTCACATTCACATGGGTAACCGAGATGGCAGGCTTGGAAAACGTCTAGCTTGTCAGCGTGTTGGTATGTGTGGTTGTGGGTTCGATCCCGCGCAATGGTGAACTTTTTTCCTCAGCTTTAAAGTAAATTAAATAATCCCTCTCCGCTAAATGGTGGTCATGAAAAGTAGGAATCTAAATGCAGTTACTTATCCCCTCTCCGCTAGATGGCGCTCATGAAATGTAGGAATCTAAATGCAGTAAATTATCCCCTCTCCGCTAGATGGCGCTCATGAAAAGTAGGAATCTAACATTTGAAGTCACATGTCAGCTGTCATCTGTCAACTTTCAAGCCGCCATCTTGACAGTTCCCTTCCGTCCCAGAACTCTCTTAGTATATCTACTCTTTGTCTACCAGAGTCTTTTAAATACTTCTCGAGTGCATGGGACTCAACCTCCTCAGCTGAAAGAACTATTGAAAACCTGAAGTCAAGACTAATGAAGGAAAAAGAAAAATCAAGAAACTCAAGAGATGAAACAAAAGTTGCATTCAAGATTCAGAAAAATCCAAATCAAAGCAAAGTAGTTTGCTACTACTGTCATACTCCTGGACATTACATCAACGATTGTAAAAAGAAGCAAAATCAACAGAATTCTAATAATAACAGCAATAATAACCGTTTATTCAAACATTGCTCCAAATGTGATAGAAATGGTCATGAAACCACTGAATGCTGGGTTGGAAAAACTTTTCCAGCATGCATATACTGCAAGAAAATAAACCATTCTGAAGATAAATGTAAGTACAGCTTTCAACATCAAAATAATAACACAAATAATAATTCTAGAAGAAACAATAACAATGCCAAGACTGCCTTTTTCATGGAATCTCATTCTACCTGGAAGCAACCACAAGAAGCTGATACAGAGTTTTTTAACCAGAAATCTTATGTCAATTGGTAAAGCTGCTGAAGCTTGTGGTACAATAGTGTTTGACAATGAAACAGTGAAAATTATCTTCGGAAATGTCACTTATAGTGAAGAAGATGTTGTACTCAAGGGAGTGATGTCCAAAAATGGTTTATACATCATAGATATTAAAAATAAAGAAGCTCTTACAACAATTAAAGAAACTGCAATAAACTGGCACATAAAATTAGGACATATCAATTTTAAGGATCTCAAAAAACTTCCAGATTTATGTGTTGGTGTTGATAAATCATTAAAGAAATGTAATCCTGAACAATTTTGTGAAGAATGTGCTTTTGGTAAGCTAGTTAGAAAACCCTTTAACACTAAAAGAGAAAAAGCTACAAGGCCTTTACAAATTCTACACTCAGATGTGTGTGGCAAAGTTTCTCCAGAAACCTACGATGGTGAGCTCTATTTTTTGACTGTGCTTGATGATTACACACATTATGTGAAAGTATATCTTTTGCACTCTAAAGATGAAACTGAAGAATATTTGAGAGAATACATCAATGAAGCCGAAGCCCATTTCATGTTAAAAACTGAGAAAATACGTTGTAACAATGGAGGAGAATACTGTTCAGAAAGACTTAAGAACTGGTGCAGGGACAGAGGTATTGTGTTTGAGTATACAGTCCCTCATTCCCCAGAACAGAATGGTGCCGCAGAAAGACTTAATCTTACCCTTTTCAACAAGGCTCGGCCAATGCTTAAACAAGCCCGACTGAATAATAGAATGTGGGGATTTGCTATTCAAACTGCTGCATACCAACTCAACAGAAGTCCAACCTCAACAATTGAAGAAACTCCCTATGAAAGATGGACAGCAGCAAAGCCAAATCTCAGATATATGCAAAATTTTGGTTCAACTGTTTACACCAAAAATCTTGGTTACTTAAATAAACTTGATGATCGTGGCCAAAAAGGAATTTTTGTTGGATATGGATCAAATGCATATAGAATAATGAACCCAATTACCAAGAAAATCTACGTTTCTAGAGATGTGAAATTCACAAATTTTTTTGAAGAATTCGAGAATACCAATGAAGGTTCTCTCGTAGCTGAAAGTCTCTTCAAGTTTGAAGATCAACAAGACGCATCTAATACAGAAGAACAAGACGAATCCACTAACGAAGAAGTACAAGACAATTTCACCGACGGAGAAGAAGAGGAAAACTATCAAGAGGAACAAGATGCGAATCAAATACCTGAAAGACAAGGGAGAGAAAGAAAAAGACCCAAAAGATTCGATGATTATGTTATGAATTTTGAAGATGGTGAAGCACTCCTAACCTATCAAGAGTGTCTAGAGTCAAATGATATAAGAAAGTGGGAAGAAGCCATTAATGAAGAGAAAAATAATCTGAAGAAAAATAAAACATGGGAACTTGTAGATGAAAAATATGCCCAAGGAAAACAAGTTATCACTAGCCGCTGGATTTTCAAGGTCAAAGAAGATGGACGCTACAAAGCCAGATTAGTGGCTAGAGGATGCCAGCAAAAGAAAAATTCTTTTGATTTCAAGGAAACATACAGCTGTGTTGTACAGACGTCATCTCTCAGAATATTACTTTCTATTGCAGCTATGAAAAATTATAAGTTTCTAACTTTTGATGTTAAGTCTGCTTTTCTTTATGGCGACCTTCAAGAAGAAATTTTCCTTAGACTGCCTGAAGGCTATGAACATCCTGGAAAGATTTGTCTGCTTCGTAAAGCCCTGTATGGATTGAGACAAGCCCCGCTTCAATGGTTTAAGAAACTGTCTGATTTTCTGAAGAAAGAAGGTTTTATCCAATTGAAGTCAGATAAGTGTGTTTTCAAAAGCCGAAAAAACATGGACCAGATGTATATAGCTATCCATGTGGATGATGGTTTAGTTGTAGGAGAAAATATTCAACAAATGAAAGATATGCTTGTGAAAATGAAGAAGGATTTCGAAGTTCTCATCACTGAAAATCCAAAGTGTTATTTAGGAATGGAAATCAAGAAAAGGGATGGAGAATATTCTTTATGTCAGTCTAACTACTGTGAAGAGATTATTTCAAAATATGCTTCTTACATGAAAGATTGCAAGACCAAGGATACTCCTATCACCAAAGAAAATACTAACTTATGTGAAGAGTCTGCTAAAGATTTACCCTATAGACAAACGATCGGAAGTCTTCTGTATGCCGCCTGCAAACAAGACCTGATTTAAGCTTTGCAGTTGGATATGAAAATAGGTCTATGCAAGATCCTTCTCCTAACAATATTTCTGATGTCAAAAGGACTTTGAGATATCTGAAGGGAACGAAAGATCTAGGAATAAAATACTACAAGAGAAATGAAGAAGATATAACTACACTCCATGTATACTGTGATGCAGATCATGCCGGAGATAGAAAGGACAGCAAGAGTACAACCGGTTTTACAATGATTTATGGCAATGGACCCATCACATGGTGCTCTCAAAAGCAAAAGACAGTTGCGAAATCATCAACTGAAGCAGAATATGTGGCTGCTGCTCAGTGTTGTTCGCAGATGAAGTACATTAAGACTGTGATTCAAGAACTACTAGGAAAGACGATTCGAGTTGTTCTGTACATGGATAATGAAAGTGCCATAGAAATGATTAAATCGGGACAAATGTCATACAACAGTCATCACATCCAATTAAAATACCATCTCATTCATGATGAACTGAATCAAGGATGGTTTACTATCAAACATTGTCCGTCCGAAGATTTAGTCGCTGACATGTTTACTAAACCTTTAGAACGAGTTAAGTTTCAGAAGTTTAGAGACATCCTTATGAAGAAGTAATTTTGTTAAGAAAGAAAAAATTATTAACTTGTAAAGTTTAATTCAATTGAAATGTACATTATAGATGACATTTGCCGTTAAGGGAGTGTGTCAAGATATGCATCTCTATGTTCTAACACCTCCATGTCATCTGTCATAGAAGACAGTTGTCATATATATAATAAATACGTCTAAAGAAAAAAAATAAAAATACATCTATGGTGAACGTAAATATTTTATCTTTAATCATCCTTTCAATCATAAAAAGAAACTAAAGAATATACAAAGAAAACAATAAGACTACAATAAAACCAACAGTAGATAGGTTATTAACATAGAGTGAATAACACAGATGAAGGAGGTTAGGTGAATGATAAATAAATATCATTTTTATATTTTATCCAAACCTGCTCGCCCGGTACAGAAGGATGCGCAGCACGATTATGCGCAACCTACCGAAATGACAGACGATAATCCTGTGTTTTTTGTGCTACCCCTACTACTCGTGTTACTTGTCCTCCATATATTTGTTCATGCCCCTACCTTACTGATGGGGTTTCGAAAGAATATTGTTGTTGTTTTATAATGAATTATGACATTTATACCAGAGAACATATACCTACGAATTCATACTACATCATTTGTGTCAGCGCAGAGCGGCACCTACAGAGAACATGACACTTGATGATAATATTTTTTTGTCCATAGATAAAATATATATATACGGACCTTCCATTTGTCATGTTACCCATAGGAGGCAACACACACAACTATCATAAGGAGAAATTACAATGCGCATGCGCTTGACAAGAGTTTTCGCAATTATTCTTTCTCGTGTAAAACAGAATATCATAATTTTGTCACAGAATTCTCGCATGTGTAATACGGTTCTAAGGAGTAGAAGTGAGTATTTTTGTGGTGAGTACAGAGATTAGCTGAAGCCGGCAACTGTACGAAGCACAAAAATACCATCTACTCCGAATAACATACTATTTTTTTTCAAGCTGCCTTGACATAGATGTATAAAGATAGTTGAAGTGCGTCACGCCAAGTCGCCATGGGATTACTTTAACCTTTGATAATCTGTGGATTACTTCTATCTCTAGGCATTTAGGCATTTGTACGATTTTGTTGGCCACTGATTAAAAATACGCAAAAAAATATTTTTAGCTTATATAAACATATTATTTAGTGTTATAGACCACACTTTGATTCAAGAAGACTGGAAGGAGGAGAGTAAACTGCTCCATCATCATAAGTTCTTGAATATAGAATAAATAGTATTAATTCTATGGTCCTGACTCTCCGTTAGTAGAAGTGTTTCGCTTATTGAAGGCGATTTTCGTATAATTCAGTCTGGCCGCATGGGCGGTGTTATCTAGTGTCCATGCCGATGGCCGAATATACACTTAAGTGGGAAACAGAATAAACGCGTTCCAGTTCTGCAAATGCTGGCGTATGTCATAATTATGCTGGCAAAAATAAAGTGCCCACAATGAGACGTTGCGTGATCAGCGCGTTTGTTTGTCAAGTTGTCAAACTAATTTCTTGGAAATGTGGGTTAATTTTATAAAATTGGAGATGAAGAGTTTAATTTACCAGATATGCGGTATAGAATGAATTATCAGCCTACCAGTAACTAATAGTTGAATTTATTATGGAGCCATTTTCGAGATAGTTGGGCACCAATTGCCCCTTATAGTGATTAGATTACCAAGCAATTTAATTATAGGTTCTTTGAATTTTCATATTATTGAAATGAGCTACATTAACCATATTTTTATAATTTGTATGACACATTTCTAATGGCTAATTTTATAAAATTGGGGATGAAGGGTTCAATTTACAAGGTAATTATAAAGAATATACTTATAGCCTACCAGTAACTAATTACACTGCAAAGACTATATTACAGGAAGACATTGAGCGTGTCCAGCCGAACAAAGCTCTTACTAACTTTAATAAGTTAGTCAGACTTAAAAAAAATTCAGTATGTTTTCAGCCTGGACACACTTACTAACTTTTGCTATAGTTGAGAGAGACATAACCTAGATTTATATTTTGTTTTGTTTATTAATGATATTTTTTATTATTGTAATACGTGAAATAAAATGGAGAATATAATAAATAATATTTTAATGAACGAAGAAGAAAATATTTTTTCTCAAGATATCAAAGCATATCAGATACTAATTAATTTCAATAGTAATAAATCTAACATTGATCTTTGAACAAATAATTAATGTTGGATACTAAGTAAAATGGCGACACTTGAAAAGTTCCTTAGTATGCGAAAAGTGTCCAGACCGAAAACTTAGCCCAGTACGCTTTTCGGCTGAACACGTCCATTCAGTGCAATAGACAGCCGGAGTGTGACGTAGCAGCGGCCATTTTGTTGGGGATCACTTTCCAAACAAAACATTCGAAGCGTTGTTGACTTACGGTCGAAAAGTTTAAATTCGATAATATTTGGTTGAAATAGTTGAGAAACAGTTTATAAGGTATTGTGATTAAAGATTAATTGAACAGAAACTATATTTGTACTCCTGTTGATTATTCGTTTTTATTTTAAATTTCACACAAGTATTTTTGGAAACTTGAATATAAAACTAACACATGTATACTTAGGTTCAAGAAAAATATCACAACAAGGGTAATGAGCAACATTTATTACAAAAAAAACGAAAAACACTTTAACCTAATGTAAATGTTTGGAAAGTTGTAACTGTCACCTGCGCTTTAAAAATGGCGGTGTGACGTCAGAGCTCCGGCTGTCTATTCTGCGCAACATCCCAAATTGACAACTTATCACAGGACGATATTTTCGCCACAGCTGCTTATAGAACAGGATGCAGAGTTAATCGTCCTCTCTTTATATACTCTTGATCTAGCTATTCAATTTTGACATAAGTGGAAGGTTACATAGCTTCAGAGAACACCTGGGTAGCTTAGTTTGTTACATATGTTCTCTGGTCTGTTATCAAAAATAATGTGTGATTTGTTGATGTCATAGAAATAATTTCTATGGTTGATGTCACTGTATATTTTGAAATCTCTTTCTCGTTTATTTGCACTACCAGCAGAAAATCATTATTACAACAGGGACAAATAGAGATAAATGGCTAAATGAGTCCTATGTGTACTCTGGACTGTAGCAAGATAATATACCTCCAGCTTGCTTAACATTAAAGCCTACCATTAACTCGATAACCAGCCTCCCGTCACAATCCCATCAGGTATTAAAAAAGCATTCTTAACTCTCTGAAGATGTTCCCTTTGAAACCTAAAGTTTGTTAGCACTTCTTCATCACTGAGGTTATCCAAATCAAAAAGAGGACCCAGGCCCTCTTCATCTCTGTCAATGAAAATATTGTCCAAAATAGCGTATTCTATATCTTCATCGGCCCCACCTCCTAAAATAACTGCTTCCAAAACATTTTCCATACTACTTGCAGGCCGGGGTATCAAATATAATAATTAAAATTAGCCAAATCACTCTTAAACAACGAAACAAAAAGACGCAAACGACAAATGTAGTAAGTAGAAGTATTAGGTTAGCTCATAGATAAAATATTTATGGTTAGCTGTTTCGATCCAGAAAAACTGTCAATTTAAAGAGTGCGTTACAATAAGTCTTTATTTTTTAGAGAAATAAGGTTAAGACCTTATTAAAATAAGGTAATCCCTTAATAGTGCCTGACATTTCCAATAATTCCCCAATATTAATTCAGGATTTGTGATTAAAATCCGATATATTTGAATGGAAATGTCATGTAATGTAAAATTAAAGCACATAAAAATAAAGACGTCTAACATTTGCAACAATCTATACAAAGAGATATTTTATCGGATATGTGTGAAGTATGCAGATTCTAAAATCAAAGCCTATCATTATATTTCAGTAGCTGCAGTGAGTATTTCACCGAAGAAGACTATTTTACAAGATATAAATGGAAATATAACAAGATCACTAAAAATTAAGTTAAGGTGAGTTTGAACAGCAAATAAAATAGAATAATGAATCAAATAAAACAAAAATAAGGATATGGGCGAAAAACATGGGTTTATACCGAATTTATACAGATTACTAAAATAAAATAAGAAATAAGAATGAACTAATCAATTGTGCAAGTTCTGTCACCCTCAACTTATTTCTAACGATTAAATGCAGTATATATATATATATATATATATATATATATATATATATATTGATTTTGTATTCTTGACTGGATTTATAATAAATAAAAAGATGTTCTTGGGGATGCAGTCATATATTCAATAAAATTCTTTGACTGAAGCCGAGCTTTCGAGAATGTTTATTCTCTTCTTCAGGGCAAAAATCGTGAATTTAGAATAAATTAACCAAAAACAGGAAAGATTTCATATCCATCATTACATTTGTAATTGATCTTTCCTGTTTTTGGTTAATTTATTCTAAATTCACGATTTTTGCCCTGAAGAAGAGAATAAACATTCTCGAAAGCTCGGCTTCAGTCAAAGAATTTTATTGAATATATGACTGCATCCCCAAGAACATCTTTTTATTTATATATATATATATATATATATATATATATATATAAATATATATATATATATATATATATATATATATCGTTGTTATTTTTATCCATCTTAAAATTTACAATCACAACGCAGTCAAAAATTTCGACGAAAAAATAATAATATATATAAATAATATTGCAAACTAATGATGTTTTCGAGGTGGAAACACAAGAGACAACCTAGGAACAGAATAATATTTCAGTCATGGCAACTATGAAGATAAAAGTCGATCGATCCTAATTAATAATTACCTTATTATAATGACAATCAAACTATAGAGCAATTTTTTTAAATCGAAAGAGCAGTTTTTAACAAGTGAATTCATTGCAAAATATTTGATAAAACCAGAGGTATTGACAATTGAAATGTCGCCTAGTATTGAACACAAAATTAACAAAAATCAAATAAATAAGAGGGAGCAGTTTTTGCAAACAACATTATGAGAAAGAGCAGTTTTGGTGGTGGTGTTGGTGTTGCAGACGCCTGGTACTTGTAGGTATATATTCTCTGCCTGGTACAATTTGTACCGTACAAATCGATGCAGATACAGAGAACACTACGATAGATAAGAGAAATGCAGGCGCGGTTGCCAAGTGAACTGTAGCGTATGATATATAAATACATTGAATACAATTCAACTCAATTTATACAATAACAATACAATTGAATACAATAGATTTTTATATAATAAATACATATTTTGCTCACACTTGTACTTTAATTCTCGATCCAAATAATAGCTTCGTTACATTTACTTATAAAACAGTTAACATTATCTGAGATAGCTTTAACTTGTAATAATACATTGTCTATATTTATTGAGAACCACAAATCAAAAACTCCTGATAATTGTAAATATGGTATTTACAACCTAATTTGTGGAGATCACACATTTAGTGATAAATTACAAAAAATTACATACACAGAACATTTAGAAATTTAATGTACTGGATTCAATTGAGAAATTAATAATCATAATATCCAAGTAATCTACTCAATGACTAGACTGATTGCATATCCAGCCCATTATTTATTCAGGCAATCTCCTATTATCAAAAATGTACATACAATTTACTTAGAAATACTCCAAGATTTATCTCAATTAACGTGGTGTACTGATAATATAATAAGAGATTCTTACATTTATTTATTAAAACCTTAAACTTGCCATGATTAAGGAGAAACTACACAAAATAAACTTAAATGGATAAAGCGATAAGAGTTACCTACTCAGATTAATTTGATAATTGAGTTGAATTGCAGTTGCAGTTTATAACGATTTCGTTGATTTCCGTTGAAAATTTAATTTACAAATGAACTACGTTATGAAATCCAGGCGAGAAATATTCTCCTAATACTAGAAGAAGATTTCGTGCATAAAAGCTCTTATAGAGATGTGCATGTTCAATTTTCTTATTTTGTTTTATTTGCTGTTTAAACTAAACTTTAGTCGCAATTAATAACAGCTCTGTGTGCTACCATCTATAGGACTTTACAGTAGCGGATATTATTGAGTTATATATATATATATATATATATATATATATATATATATATATATATATATATTATATATTTACAGGAATGCGCATTCCGCATATAAAATGACTTTCCGATGACGAAGACCGTTTTCATATTTTTGTATCTAGCCTCCTAATGAATTTTTACTCCTTACTAATCAAAGCTTTGTTCGTTGAGCATAGAAATCTTGCTCGAAGCAAAGAATATACTACACTAGAATGACAAAGCCCATGCAAATTTTTCGGCCTGCCAAATGGGCGCCGCTAATAGATGGCGCAGACAAAATTTTTAGTTTTGGGCGCCTACATCAGAAGGCGCTTCACAACTGACAGTCAGCAGACCACAGAACAACTTGTTGTGTCGTCTGTGGTTGACAGTCATCACAGGTGACGTGAATTTAGAAAGTCCTCTATAATCTATAGTTGACAGCCTTAAAACAAAAAAAACATGGGTACTCGCACACATGTACACTTTATGTATTGCGCAATCTGAAAAACGGCGTCATTCTTACATTGCAAGGTGAGATTATCGTTGCAACTTTGAAAATTGCGCAACAACGAAAACTTGACTACATTTTTCGACTTGCGTACACTTGAGAAATTGCAGTGTGTGAACAGCCAAATGGAATAATATTGCGCAACCAAAAAAAGCACCGACAAGTTGGTTATTTTGCAATATTATTTCTAGTTCAACTTTGATGTGGTGATATTTTGGATTTAGGGTTAATAAAAAATAATAAGACGTTTTTATTTCAGAAAATTGTATAGTAAATTCTAGCAATAATAATACATATTGAAATTTATGGATCACAAGAAAATCAAGTAGAAGTCTGAGAACATTTTTCATTTAATAAGCTTAATAGAGGATAATCATGCGCCATTTCTTAACTCTTTTAACTATGTATTCGCTGCTCCATATCGGTAGCGGTTTTTAATACATTGGAGAACCCAAATTGTTCTTTTTTGACCGACTTCAAGAAAAGGAGAAGGTATACAATTCGGTTGTATGTTTGCTTTTTTCATGGCTGTTCGCGCGTTTTGCATAGTAAACGTACTCCGATTTAGAATATTTTTATTTCATTTGAAAGAGGAGAGTTGAGAAATGGTCCCATATTGAAAAAAATCAAATCCAAAATCACCTTTCCTCCAAATCCGAGACTACAGAATTAACGAAAATTTCATATCTGCGCTATGCAGCCTGAAATATGTGTTTCAGCTATGTGGAAGGAGCAAATTTTTCCGGAAATGGAAAATTCGAGATTTGAAAATTAGAAAGGGGACCGTATCCGGAAACATTTAAATGGAATTTTTTTTCAAACGAGTTACAGTTTCCGAGTTTCGCAATGGTAAAGTCTGAAATATGTGATATGCGTAGGTATTTCTGCTATGTGGAAGAGCCTTAAACTAGGAAAGGGAGAGAAGAGCAATTTTTTTCGAAAATTGGAAATATGAATCAGCCAAATTAAAGAAAAGATTATATGTAGCAACATTTAAATTGAGTAACGGTTTTCGAGTTACAGCAGTAAAGTCTGGAATATGTATATTTGCGCCGCGATGTTTTGAGATCTATGAATAATAAAAAACAAGTACAAGCTAAGCCTATAACTTTTTAGGTATAAGTGAAGGTTCAACAATTTTCATGGCTAATGTTACACTCAAAAATGTAAAATAAATATTTTTTACGAAAAATTGGACGAACTTTATTAGTTAGTGACTGAAAAATACAAAATAATATTAATTCTATTGATGCTGGTAATTTTGAAGTTGTCCAGTTGCCGTTGTAGGCAGCAACTCCATGAGAACCAGCACCAATAGAATTAAATTTATTTTGTATTTTTCAGTGCAACAACTAATAAAGTCGATTTTTGTAAAAAATATTTTTACGGTTGCTTTCTCGTCTTCTATTTTGTCGTCTTCGCAGCAATATCCGGGCTACGGCTGTAGTAGCTTTTCTTTGTTCATCAGAATACATTATTAATATACCACAGACCACACCAAAATTATACTTGTCGACATCAAAAAATTATTGAAAGTATAGAGAGCAACTTTTAATTGCTAGGTATTATTTTATCACAATAAAAAGTGGGTAACGTGTGAGTAGCCCTGCAACTTTTAAAAAAGTCTTTGCCATTTTCAAGTTGCGCAGTTCATTTATGTCGCCATTTTGGGAGCAATTTTGCTTATGTGTGAACAGATCGCGCAATTTTGAATGGCGCCAGAAGAACTTGCGCCACAAAAATGTACAAGTCTGCGAGTACCTTAACCTCACAAACCTGTCGCTGCCACACACCATACATCAAACAGCCCGATTCCAAATGGATAAAAGCAAGTTCTCTGTAAAAAACATCATCAAAGACGAGAACCTCAAGTCAAGGCAAACAGTAAAAGCTCAACTTGAACCAGAGCTGCATCAAGAACACACCCTCGATGGTAGCCCCCGCTAAACCTATCTCGAAAAAGTGCAGAAGGGCAAGCCCAATCTGCGAAATGGCAACCGGTTTGTACAGACCTCCAGCGAGTTTTCGGAGGGTCATCAAAAGACCTGAACATGGAAACGGTTGAATTTGGGCAAAGTGGTGGAGGATGCGGTGGTTTCTGGTTTACTGGCTGGGATGATGGTGACGGTGATTGTCTGCTCGAGATTTAATGGTAGGCCGAATTGGGAAGCTCGTAGGTCTTGTCAGATTTGGATCCGGTGGATAATTCAGTTTTATGAAAACTTGGTGTTTATATATGAGGAATGTTTGAGTGATTTAGGAGGTTGCTAAGTTGAGACAAGTTCAGGAGCAGCATTCGTCTACAGTCTACGTCACATAAGGATAGTTTTATTGAGAAAAAAGTTGCTAATTAATAAGAAAGCTGTAAATTTGAATATCAGATCATTAAATTAATATTTTTAATATATCTCATTATGAAACCTATTATTTATTTAGCAGATACAATTAAAGGTATTCTTAAAACTAGCGTAAATACAACCCATACATTATCCTGCAAGGCCCTTTTTGACCGACTTCGAAATTGGAGGAGCTACGTATGTTTTTATGTTTGTGCGCGTTTTATACAATAAACGTGCTCGAAATTTAATGATTATGAGACGACGAAAAAGAAACACAAAGTCTTCTCCACAGTTTATAATAATAATATTAAATTAAAATAATATATAATAAACTGTGGAGAAGACTTTGTGTTTCTTTTTCGTCTTACCATTTCACTCCACTTCGAGAATGGACTTCTACAACCATTATTTAATGATATTTTTTCATTGGAAAGGGGCACACAGATTAGGGTTTTTAATGAAAAAATTAAATTTACCCTGCGCTTTTTCCCTAAATATCCTCAAATGGGGAGAGGGGGGAATTTTTGTGAGAAGTCAAAAAAAATTGTGACGGGATTACAGATGAGACATTTCAATTAGACATTTTTCAAAAACTTGAAACTTTAAGAAAATCTCTTTTTTTATCTATTGCTACTGCAATATCGAACATGAAAATATCAGTTAATCAAACAAATTTTAATTTTTGACTACATATATTACAGAAATCATAAAACTTGTTAAGTTGTGTCAAGGATATTCTATATATACTGATACTTCAACACATGCAGAACACCAAAATCTTCATGATTTCTACAATATGTTGTCAAAAATTAAATTTCGTTTGATTAACTCACACTCGCTGCACTGTTAAATCTAACACTAACAGCCACAAATCACAAAACAAAAATTCCAATTACAGCACATTACAGCCGGTCGACGTTCTCAAGGTTGCAGACACGTGATCATGCCAAACATTTGAAATTAATTTGTTGAGCGAATATGAATGCTTGCGCCATCTCTTGCACAAAATAATTACAACTTTTCACTGGAGAAATTGCTCCGTTTACATTGTCATTCTAGAGTAGTATATTCTTTGCCCGAAGTAATGATCTCAAATGATTTATTTTAGTCTCTACTTTCTTAATGTACGTTCACTTACAACAACTTTGGTAAATTGTTGCCTTTTCTGGTGCTCAAATTGGTTAACAAATACAAAAATGAGGACATGGAATGTAGGAAAGGATTGTATTGGAATTACTTTAGTTCTTTCTTATTGACGTATTGATATTGACCTTCTCTCTACGCCTTATGCAGTTATGCATAGATAAAAGAGTCTCATCACAGCATGAATGCTGTGGTCTTATGTTGAAAATAATGTTTACGTATTCTCAGTTAACTGAATGATAATCTTGTACTCTAGGAAATGGATTATCTTTTTAATGAAATTAAAATTTCAATTTTTCAAAACATCTAATATATTGAATGGTGATTTAATTTATTTCATTGCTAGAGCTTCCCTGGGAATGGTATTGATTGGACATTAAAAAAGTCATTTAAATTATCTATCCTACTATATTCACTGTATGGATCATCTGCTTGACCGATTTTACTAATATATTCTTGGGTTAGACAGTAACGCTGAAACCGTAACTGGCTTTGAAAAATATCCGATATAAACGTTTCACGATATTGTCTCTTCTTTAAAACTGCCGTCTCAAGTTTTCGATTTTCGAAAAATATTGCTCCCTCAACTTACATGGGGAGTGGTTTTTGTGGAAGGAGATTTTGGATATCTAGAAATACGTAACTCAAAATAAATAATATATAAGATGTATACAACTGATGTAGATGCATTCTTACGAGGTTATTAGAATAATAACTTTAACCTTGCGTTTTAATGAATTTTACTGTAGCTCTTACCATTGACTTTACCAACTAAATATAAAGCCTCAACATAAATGACTACAAGTGTTATAGAGTCAATTAAAGCCAATTTTACATGTTATGCTAAAGTTGTGGTCCTGAAGGGTTTTACCTACCACAAAAGTGGATCTGAGAGGTCGCACCACAAAGGTTGGCCAGGAAAATTGCACATCAAAAGTGGACCTGAAGAACCGGACCACAAATGTGGACTTGCTGGGTTGCACCACAAAAGATGATCTGAGGGGTCGTGGTGGGTCAGGAGGGTTGCACTTCAAAAGTGAGCCTGAAGTATCGGAAAACAAATGTGGCACTGCTGGTTCACACCACAAATGTGTGCCTAGAGGGTAGAATCAACAAAGTGGGCCTGATGAGCTAGACCACAAACGTGTACTTGATGGGTCGCACCGGTGAATTGGACCTGGATCGTACCTCAAAAGTAGACCTAAAGGATAGGACTGTAGAAGAGGGCCTGATGGGTCGAAACACAAAAGTTGGCTTGGACGACCGGTCCACAAAATCGGACCTGCTGGGTCGTACTACTAGTGTAAGAGTGATGGGTTGCATCCCTAAAGACTTCCTGATAGGTTGCACCCAAAAATGCAAATGATAATGGGTCGTACCACAAAATCGGCCAGGAGGAAAGAACTATAAAAGTGTTCCTGGAGTGTCGCACTACAAAGGCGGGCCTGATAGGACGAAACACATAAGTAGACCTGATGCGTTCCACCACTGAATTGTACATATTATGGGTTGCACCAAAAGAATGGATTGAAAGGTCGCAGCACAAAAGTGTGTCTGGAGGGTCGCTCCATATCCAAATGAAATTATTGTTCATTTAAATTAATTAGTTCGAAGAATGCATTTAAATTTGATCCATTAAATAGTCTTATCAATTCTGTACTGAAAGTGTAGCAAACGAGAAATAAAGAGAATATGCTTCACTTTGGAGACATTGTACCCGAAGTATAGGATAAAGCGGCAAGGTAGTTTGAGGACGTCCCCAAACTATCCACCTTGGACTCGAAGTGTAGCATTTATCATTGAAATTGTACCCACAGTGTAGCATTGACATATATATATATATATATATATATATATATATATATATATATATATATTATGCATTTAACTTTATGTTTGAGTTTTTTAAGTTTCATAATTACAAGTTACTATGGAATTACGCATACTAAGATCAATCTATGTATGTAGCTAATAAAAATGGAACACACTTCAGAAGTTAATCACAGGAAATATCATTTGGATATAATATAAATATAATATAAAAATATGGCATTATCTTGTATAATATGAAACAATATATTAATTTAATTTTAAATGATATTTCCTGTGATTAACTTCTGAAGTGTGTTCCATTTTTATTAGCTACATACATAGATTGATCTTAGTAATCGTAATTCCATAGTAACTTGTAATAATGAAACTTAAAAAACTCAATCATAAAGTTAAATGCATAATAACAAATGTTTGTAGCTGGTAAATTTTCATTAATCTCACGATTGTAAGTAGTTCATATTATTAATATTTTTTGTTATAATAAAAAAGCTCGACTTTGATTAAAGAGTTCTAATTTTATTGGCATTTTGACTGCAACCCCAATCATCAAAAATTCATCATTAATTAGACAGTCAAGAATTCACAATTCATTTACATATATAGTAAGGATATATCGAATGAAAAATTGAAGTTAGACAGACCGTTCTTTCTGTAGGATAGAAAATTATGGCAGTAATAGTTTTTAGTTCAAAAATCATCCTGATGCACCAGCTTTTCTATATAATTCTATCAGATTTTTTTTCCGTTCTTATAAACCCGCTATCAAGAAATGCTACATATTGATTTTGATGTTCAATCTCAATTACAAATTGACGTACGGATCAAAAGAATTGAGAATGTACAATTTACCATCTTGAGGTATGGCTAATATCAAATAGTCGACATATTTTTTAAGGGACAGTGGTTAAAAATAGAGTACCTACTGATATAACTATATCTAACAAATAATTCGAAACATAATTCGCTAATATTGGCGATATTTTCGCTCCCATAGGCGTACCCAAAATTTGTTTGTAAAATCTAGCATTGAAAGAAAGGTACGTATTATCAAATAATAAGGATATAATTTCGTTAAAGATATATTTGTCTATGATGCAGTTAGCACTCATTGATTGTCATTCACTTTCAATTGCTGATAAACATGTTTATTGTCGGACTGTTCTCAAAAAAACTCGAGAGACATGAGTAGTATATTATCATTGTCTATGGGATTTATATCGCCCATCATGTTCAACGAGGAACGGGGGTCATCGACTACTATGTTGCGTTTTACCACAGGCCAGGAAGCAGAAAAAACTCAACATCGTTTCTATAGAAATATTTCTTTTATCACAACAATCTGAACTCCATTTTAAAATTTCACCAAGATATTTTTTTTACAAAAACAAGGACCGTTTTTATCTGTTGAGGCTCTAAAATATACAAAATAACATTCATTCTATTGGTACTGGTAATTTTGAAGTTGTGCAAGAGATGAAGTATATACCTATAAGTTGCAGGTATATACTCTTGGCAGCAACTACTAAAGTACCTGTACCAATAGAACAGATATTATTTTGTATTTTTAATGTCTCCTCTGAAAGTCAGTCCTTGTTTTTTGTTAAAATATATTTATTTCACATTTTTAAGTGTCAACAGAATGATACTATAAATTTTTCGATAACTACCCCGTACTAAAAGACTCTAACTCGGAAACCTTTGAAGTTTTTGGAAACATTCCAGATAAAAGTTTCTTCAATTTGGATTTCCGATTTTCTAAAAAAATACCCCTTACCCATATTTGGAGGGGATTTTTGGGGGAAATACATACTGGATTCAAAATTTTTTTTAGATCCATTTCTCAATTAGATTCATTCGAATAAAAGTAGAATCATCAAAATCCGAGTAAGTTCAATATGCCAAACGCACAAGCATGCATACATAAGAAAAAACAAACATAAAATTGAATTGTATACCTCCTCGTTTTTCAACGTCAGTCAAAACACATTTTGCACCTCTTTAACCTAAGGCACGCCGTTTTGCTATTAAATTACATAATACAGATCAATAATCAAAATTTTCAAAAAAGAAAACTATTCACAAAGAAATTCATAGCCACAGAAATATATACCATATGGCCCAGGTAATTGCAGTTGTAAATAAAAGATTTGTTTTGCTTGTAATAAAATTCAAATTCAGAAAATTATGGTTATATTTTCAAATCATTTGAACCGTCAAATATTTTGAAATTCTGTTGCTTTCCATTCCACTGATACTATGGTAAAAAAACTCGAAAATTGAAGCTATATAGGTACCTTATTTGTATTATTTTATTTCCAATTTTTTTTTTACCAAAATTATCTGCATAGTTTTGATTCTAGAATTTTTATTCTTATATTAGAATAATATAGGTATATTAGAGTTATGTAGGTACATACATTTTAATGGTCATGTTTTATTCTTGATTCTTTATTGTTAAAAACTAGCAAACGCCCGCGACTTCACCTGCGTAAATCAGCGGAATCCCCTACAATGGACATCAAAATAAACAATATTTTCGCAATTAGAGTCCCCTTATGGTTTCATTTTCAGAAAATCACGAAATATGTGTTTGCTTATTTATTTTTAGAAGTACTCCTATGAAGTATATATTAGAAACCTATTTTTTTAAATAATAGATGGTTATTATGAGTTTGTAATAATTTAATCCGAAATTTTCAACGAAAATTTGTACATATCTAATATATTGTAACCTTTAAGGTACACATTAGCTATTTCAAGGAAGGGTTAGCAGATTTTGGTAAAAATTAGCAAAAAGGGGTTTTCAGAGTCGAGAAATCAATTGACGATACTTCCATATTTAATCGGTGTGACCCTCGCGGTCCATCCACTCTTGCTATTTCAAGAGTTTTGGTATATTTATCCTTCATATTACACATTCATATTAAATTAGATTAGATACGATCAATTATGGCTTACCTTTCTTTCTATAATCATGTATTTTATTATACGCTTATCTTATATTAGTTAAAAATCTAACTACCTTATTAAATTGCTTTTATAATGACTACTAAAAGATCATTATTATATAAAACTGGAAGTTTCCAATATTGTATTTTTTTTCTTTCCTTTTTCCCCACATACAAGCAGCATGCTGCTTTTGTGCTTCTTAAGTTTATTTGCAAATTTACTATTATTATATGTGTTATACAGTTTTATACAATTAAACAGATTTATTATCATATTATATTGTCGTATTTAATAGTATCTTTTGTAATTTTTTGTGTTATCGAATATTACGTATTTTATTATTTTTATTGTAGTGTTATTTCTGTATTTTTTATTTAATTATTTTTTTGGGAGAAACAAGTGTTTGAACTTATCTCTACACAACTTTAGTCACATGTAGCCTTTTTTAGTTATATTTATTTATTTTGAATAAAGTTACATTATTATTTCGAAATCTATAACTTATGAATATGTGAACAATTAAAGCAGTATTTACCGATCGCACTACATTTTAACCAGAAACATGCACATTTTTTAATAAGTTTAAATATCCTTAGTAACTCATATAGACCCATCTTAAATCCTGTTTTAACCGAGCAAAGCTCGGTCTCCAGGTATTGAAAATTAAACAACTTACTCTGCAACTGTGGTTTAAACTGTAAAATGGCTGGGTCTAACCAATTTGTTGTTAACTTTTGCCCATATGCGGAAACCTTCAGATACTTCTTCGCCGTAAGTTCGTTGTAAATCGTAGCAAAAACCATGTAGAATACGTTGAGTGGAAGTACCATAGTACTTGTTGAAGCACAACAAAATTTTATTGAATTGGGTAAACTGTGAAATATTCTGGGACTTATATGAGAGTACTCTTTTCGATCACCGAGCTTTCAAAAAATTGTATTTCCATTATCAAGGCTAAAAATTATATTAACATAAGAATATAACATAAAAAGTTATGAAAATTAAACAACTTACTCTGCAACTGAGGTTTAAACTGTATAATGGCTGAGTCTAGCCAATTTGTTTTTACCTTTTGCCCATCTTCGAAAACATTCAGATACTTCCGCGCCGTAAGTTCGTTGTAAATCGTAGTAAAAACCCAGTTTTTGGCTGACAGTAATGTCGGGTGATACATGTCCGTCTTGCTCTGACAATTTCGTAGTTAAAAGTAGATTTATTGTGTGTGAATTGTGTCAGAAAAAGCACCATTCAACCTGTGTCAGCATTAAGGATGCTGTAAGTAAAAACATAACTGATAATAATAATATTAAATGGTTTTGCGACAATTGTTTGGCTGATGTGGAACAAATTCTTCTAACTTCGAGTCCATCTTCCAATCCGAGTGATCCGACCACTGGAATTATCATCAAAGAAAACGAATGTTTACATCGTGAAATTGCTTTATTGAAAAAGATAGTTTCTGATCAAGAATATGTTATTGAACTTCATAAACAAATAATACAGAATCCTATCGCTGGCAGTGTGAAAAATATTTCAAACCCATATGTGAATAAAGATAAAAATGTGTCTACTCCAACGTCTTATAGTGATGCGATTAGTAAACAATCCAAACAAAGAGAGGCAACAATTTTCGTTAAAACAAATGATGAATATAAATCTGCAGATATAGTTAAAGAAATAAAATCTCAAGTTGATCTAAAATTACTTGACATAAATGTGAAAAATACGAGGGTCGTTCGAGATGGTGTGATTATTACTTGCAGTGATGATATTTCATCTAGTAAATTGCAGGATGATCTTAAAAAAAAGTTAAGTGATAGATGTTCCGTAACTGATGTTAATGCGCGAAATCCCAGGCTCAAGATCTGCAACGTGGATGAGGAAGAAACAAAAAAATGAAAATCTTTTTGGAACTACTTTGGTTCAGCAAAATAAACTGAATGTCGGTCATGATGTGATTAAAATTATAAAGATTATTAAAAGTAAAACTTTATCGTCTGTTGATGTAGTTATAGAGGTACCTCCTGTTGTCCGTGAACAAATAATGCAAATGCAGGCATTGTATGTTGGATGGAGTAGATGTAGAATTGTAGATCATCTCTATATAGTTCAATGTAATAAATGTCAGGGTTTTCATCATACTAAAAAAAATTGCAAAGAGAAAGATATTTGCTCAAAATGTGCCGGACAACACGAGATAGATAGTTGCAGCTCAACAGCCGATAAATGTTATAATTGTATTACTCAGAATAAACGTTACAGAACTAATTTTCCCATTGATCATACAGCAAGAAATAGAACATGTCCAGTGTATAAACGAAAGCTTGATGCACTCATAAAAACCATAAATTATAATGTCTAAAAAAACAACTTTGCAAATTGGTCACTTGAATACAAGATCGCTTTTTACTGGATTTGATAGTTTGAAACGTTTAATATATGATAGTGATTTTGATATCTTTGCAATAACTGAGACATGGCTCTCAGATATTTCTTCATCAGATGCTGTGCAAATGAAAGGGTATAAACTCCTGCGCAAGGATCGTGCAGGGAGAGGTGGTGGGGTGGCTCTGTATATTAAAGCAAACATAAACGCGAGAATAATTACTCATGATCTAGTTTGTTGCCAGCTAGAATATTTATTAATTGAGGTAAAACTGGGTAAATTTGTTTTCGCTCTTGGAGTAGTATATCGTCCCCCAAATTATGTTGCCTCGACTGCTGTCGAACCATTTGATAATATTCTTTCCCACTTGTCTGCAGTATATAAGTCTATAGTTATTGTTGGAGATGTAAATGTGAACCTTTTCAATTTACCAAACTGCATCTCCAGCTGCTTTGACGCTTATGGTTTTACGCAGCTTGTTAATCAAGCAACCCGCGTGAGTGCTAATAGCTCTACCCTTTTAGATCCCGTTTTTACTACTTGTCCTCAATTATTTTCTGATATCGAAGTATGCAATGCCGATCTTATAACTGATCATGAATGTGTTCGATGCAAAATTACTTTGCCAGTATTCAAATTTCAGCAACGTTTCATTGAATACAGAGATTTTAACCACTTTAATCAGTCCGACTTTTTAGAAGATCTGCGCGGCCAACCATGGCACACCTTCTTACGACTCAAGTCCATAGATGATAAAGTTGAAATTTTTACAAATATTATCAAAAATTTGTTTGATATACACGCACCTTTGATCAAAGCTCGAATCAGCAAACCTCGATGTCCTTGGGTAACAGATGTCGTGAAACTACTAATGAAAGAGCGAGATAGGGCTAAACTGAAATTTAAAAATAATCCTTGCGATCAAAACTACAATGATTATAAAAACATACGTAATTACACACTTGCCGCACTGAGACGTGAAAAAGCTGCATATTTAAATTGGCTCTTGAAAGAAAAAAAGGGGCAGCAATTTTGGAAAACATTAAAAGATTTAAACATCCAAAAAGCAAGCTAATGGAATTACCCGGATATTTAAGTAATCCAACTGCAATTAATGATCACTTCACAAGTACTTTTATAAAAACTAGAGATTGCGGTGAAAAAATATCATTATACAACAGTACTAAGTTCAATCCAAATATCTCTTTCAGTTTCTCACTTGCCAATGACGATGAAGTAGCCAAAGCGTTACTTAGCATTAAGTCAAATGCAATCGGTAGTGACGGTATTTCAGCTAAAATGTTGAAACTAAGTATACCTGTAGTTATGCCATATCTCTCTCACATCATAAACTGGATACTTTCCTAACATGTGGAAGCAAGCTTTAGTCTGTCCAATACCCAAAGTTTCTCAGCCTACTGTGCTCACTGATTTAAGACCTATAAGCTTACTTCCCGTGGTCTCAAAACTCCTTGAAAAAATTGTCCACAAGCAGATTGGAAAATATTTTCTTGAAAACTCAATTATCCCTCCAAATCAATCCGGATTTAGGGTTGGGCACAGTACAACTACAGCTTTGCTTGATTTAACTGATAATATAGTTCGAGCCCTTGATAAGCGAATGGCAACTGTACTCTTGGCATTAGACTATTCAAAAGCGTTTGACACTATTAACCACGAATTGATGTGCTCAAAACTATCTTACTTTGGCTTGGATGAAAAATCTACAATTTTTTTTAGGAGCTATTTACTGGGCAGGACACAAAGGGTGGTCATAAATAATATATCATCCCCTTGTAAGGGAATATGTGCTGGAGTGCCTCAGGGCTCTATTTTGGGACCCCTCCTCTTCATCGTGTATGTTTCAGACTTATATCAGCAAGTCACCTCATGCAATATTTCTTCTTACGCAGATGACACGAACCTGATGCACCATTTTGACCCAGCCGATGTGCAAAAAGCATCTGATTGTATCAATCGTGACCTATCTAAAATAGCTGAGTTCTCGGAAAAGCATAATCTAAAACTGAATCCTGTAAAATGCTGTGGGATCATTTTTTGTAATACTAGAATGAGAAACCAACTCAAAGAAACTATACACATCAGTGTTCAAGGGATAGATATTGAATTAGTCAACAGCATCAAATCACTTGGTGTTATACTCGATGAGAACCTAAAATTCCGGGAGCATGTAAATAAAATTGTTCAGAAGTCATACACATCATTGAAACTCCTTTATAGTAGCCGGCACATACTAAGGCAGTCCATTAAAAAATCCCTGAGTGAATCACTTGTTATGAGTATTGTTGGTTATTGTGATTTAGTTTACTATCCATTCCTTGATGTAGCTTCAAAAAATAGAATTCAAAAAATTCAAAATTCATGCTGTCGTTTCATATTCAATTTGAGAAAGTATGATTCTGTTTCAATACGAATTAAAGAACTTGGCTGGCTTAAAATCCAATCGCTTATTGAATTTCGATACGCTGTTTTTGTTCATCGACTTCTTGTTTCTCACAGTCCAATATATTTGAAAAATAAATTGGTCGTAAGGAGATCTATCCACTCCATCAACATACGTAGAGAAAATTTACTTACGATGCCTCAACATTCTACTTCTATATTTCAGTGCTCTTTCACATTTAGATCAGTGGTATGGTATAATCAAGTTACAGATAAGCTCAAACACCTGCCCATTGGCAAGTTCAAAATTACACTTAGACATGTTCTAGTCGAAAAATAGTTCTACTTGCTTAATTATCTTCTTTTGTATCTTTAGGTTAATTTAGATAAGTTTAGGTTAATTTAGATAAGTTTTAGGTTAATTTGGGTTAAATGTAAGAATAGCACTGTGCTAAATTTCGCCCATTAATAAAGAAATTATTATTATTATTATTATTACTCCTGTAGAATAAGTTGAGTGGAAATACGACAGTACTTGTTGAAACACAACAAAATTTGATTGAATTGGGTAAACTGTCAAATATTCTGGGACTTAAATGAGAAAACTCTTTTCGCTCACCGAGCTTTGGAATTTTTCATTAGAATCTAGGTTTCTCGGCAGCAATGACCATTGACACAGCTTACAAACATATTCATATAGGTACATATTCAGGGCATCATATTAGGTGAAGTAAGTGAGCATCTTTCAGGAAATCTTTTACATTTTGTAGATTTTCGATACAGCCAAGGATGTCTTTTAGTCTACCTTGGATGTTATGTTGGCGTCGCAGGTTTTGGTAGTGGTCACATTGGGTGAGGATGTGTTCAATAGTGAGCCTATTGATGTTGAAGTTGGGACAGGAAGGTGCGTTCTCAGAAGACATCAGATAGTTTTGTGAATCTGATATGTTGGTATGTTTGAAAAGCAGCTTGGTCTGCTAATTCATTTCCAGTTATAACCAACTGAGAGGGGGTGCAGATTATGGTTATGGATATACCTTGTGTCCCTAGTTTGTTGCATAGTTCGTGTATGTCTTGAACAATTAGGTTCATAGAGTACATGTTTTCTATACATGATATTGATGACAAGGAATCGGTACATATGGCTATGGAATTTACTTCGCCTGGTGGGATGCTTAAGGCCTTGTATATGCTGAAGAGTTCTGCTGTGTGTATGCTGGAATGACTAGGGAGGCTGTATGATGCTATTGTAGAATTTGTTGTGGTTATTGCACAGCCAACGCTCTTTCCGTTCTTCGAGGCATCGGTGTATAAGACTGTGTCGTTGTGATTTTCTTGGATAGTCTCATTGAATAGTTGTCTGTATATTATGTTTGATGTTTCCTTCTTGATATGGTTGCAGATGGTGGTGTTGACGGTAGGTAGCTGTCTAATCCATGGCGGAGTTTTAGAAGGATGTATTCGGGTGGTGTTGGATAAGTTGACATTTCCTAGCACTGAATTTATTATTTGATGGACAGATTGTGGAGCTTTAGGACTATTGATGTTATTCAATACAGGTCTAGTTATGAGATTATATACAGGATTGTTGGTATTTGCAGATTGATTGCTCGAGTATCATAGAAGTCTTCGGAGTGTGAGTGGATGCTCTAGGGCTTCGACTTGGAAGCTAGATGCTGGGCTGGACCTAAAGGCCCCTAGACATATGCGTAGAGACGTGTTTTGTACAGTATCTAGGTGTTTTAGGTTTGTTTTACTAGCGGACATGTAGAGGATGTATCCATAGTCAAGCTTAGATCTTACAATAGCTCTGTATGTTCGCAGTAAAATCTCTTCATCAGCTCCCCATGTCTGATGGGCAAGGGATCTTATAACATTTAGTCTTTTTAAGCGACTAGTTTTTATTTCATGTACTTATGTGTTGTCGCCAAGTTAGTCTATTATCAAATGTTATTCCAAGTAGCTTGATATGATCTACGACTTCCAATTCGACTCCATTTATGAAGAGAATTGGAAACAGTAGTACGCGTTTTCTAGTAAACTGTATAACTTTAGATTTCGATGGTGAAAATTGAAATCCTGTTTTTTGGGACCAAGTGAAAATGTTGTATAATTCTGTTTGTAGCAGAGAGCATGTTGTTTGGGTAATTTTTCCTTGGCAAAAAATAATTAGGTCGTCAGCATATATAGTATATTTGACTGAAGTGGTTATTGAGGAGGATATGTCATTTAGGGCCAGAATAAATAAGGTTGAACTAAGTACTGATCCTTGGGGAACACCATTTTCTAAGATGTGACGATGGGGCATTTCTCCGTTGATTTCAACTGTGAAGGAGCGATCAGACAGAAAGTTTTCTATGAATGTGAACATGTTTCCGGATATGTTCAAGTTTTGTAATTTTTTAATAATTCCGGGTCTCCAGGTAGTGTCAAGAGCGCTGGCAATATCGAGGCTTACAGCTATAATCTTGTTATTGTGTTATTGTGGATAGCTTCAGCAATCTTTGTTTGAAGTTGGACAAGATAGTCCATGGATCAACGATTAGGTCCGATTGAGCGTTATCTATAAATCTTAAATAAAATCATTTTCTGAAGCGTATTTTTTATTGCAAAACTAAAAACACTTTTTCATAACAAACTTTATAGACTATAACAATGGTTTTGTATACAAAAATTAATATTCTTTCTTAATTTAAAAATAAATAATTTGTTCATACAAAAATTGAAAATACAGACTGGAAGTTAGAAATGGACCTTTAAAATTTTCTATCAAAGTAAACAGATTGCCAGAAAAGATACAAAGATATGAAAAAAAAATATTATTTTAGGTGTGTGCCGTTATTAAAATATGTTAAATAAATTGCTTTTAATCATTCTAGGGAAGCAAGGATTTTCAGAGCATCTTCTCTTTATTTCATTCATTCCTGGTGGTGACGCTCTTTGTCTACCCTTATTTTGGCAACTACACCCACCACCTTTCTGTATTTAATACCTAAAATTTAATAATTATAAACATCACCCATGGCTGTGTGCCAAATAATCTATTCATTATTTGAAATTTGAATGAAATTATAAAATTACTACTACAAGTATAAAATACAATTTTTATTATTTGATAAAATACATTTTTGTTGGGAATGCAGTCATTAAATAAATAAAATTCTTTGGATTATGCCAAGCTTTCGAGAATGTTTATTCTCTTCGTCGGGGCAAACTAAAAATGGTTACAAATTTTCTTAACCACATAATAAATTATTAATTAAACTTATCGTTGTACGAAGTGGTAAAGGCAATGTTACAGTTGTAATGTTTAAAGAGAATTATATTAATAAAAGTCAGGAATTATTGAATGATAATAAATATTATAAGAGATTAAGAAGTAATCCAACTTAAACAATACAACTTAAAGCCAATAAAATTATTTCTAAACTTAAAGATGATGGTATTATTGATCAAGTCACAAGTAAAAAATTGAATTATCACGCAAAAGCACCAAGATTTTATACGTTACCATAAATACATAAGCCAACACTATCAATGATTATATCTTCAATTGATTCACCTAATAATAATTTGGCATCTTATATCACAGATATTCTAACGAAAGCTTATGATACCAATAATGATTTCTATATAAAGGATTCTTTTAAATTTAGTAATTTTATAAATGAATACCAGATTCCAAATGACTGTAATTGTCAGTTTTAACGTAGTTTCCCTTTTTACAAATTTACCTTTCCCAGTTATTTTAGATTGTCTAACCCGTAAATGGAATCATATTAAACAGTTTTGTTCATTTAAACTCGAAACTTTTGATTCAATCCTTCAATTCATTTTCGATCCCAATTTTTTGATTTTTAATGACCAATATTATAAACAAATATTTGGCACTCCCATGGGTTCAACAATATCACCTATTCTTGTAAATTATGTTTTAGATAAATTAATACAAGTTTCAAAAACTAAAGTTTCATTTCCAATACCATTCATTAAAAGATATGTAGATGATTTAATCTTAGCTCTACCCACTAATAGAGTTGACGAAACATTGAATATTTTTAATGCCTATAACGAGCATCTGCAATTTACAGTTGAGAAAGAAAATGAACAATGTCTTCCTTTCTTAGATATGATGGTATGTAGAGATAACACAGGTTTATTACGAACAAAATGGTATAGAAAACCTATATGTAGTAATAGATACATAAACTTCCATTCATATCATCCACAGATAATCAAAATTAACTTGATTATGGCATTAAAAAACAGAGTGATCAAACTTTCGCATCCTATATATAGGAATGAAAGTTTATCAAAATTGAAAAAAATATTAATTGAGAATTCTTTTCCTATAAAATTGATTAACAAATGTTTAATACAATCTCAAGTCAATGTAGAAAACCCTGAAATAAATCATGAGAAGTCTTTAAATGATAATAACAATAATGTCTCTACTACAAATATTCTCCATATTTATAGATCATTACCTTATATAGATGAGCTCACTGATAAGTTAGTTAAAGATTTTAGAGGGTATAATGTTATTATTGCAAGAAAAAATATTAAAACCGTATCTAATTTATTTTCTAAAATAAAGACACCTTTAGAAATGACAGAAATGTCTGTGGTAGTATATAAAATAAATTGCCTTGAGTGGGAGTTATCATATATTGGTCAAACTTCTAGAAGTATTTTAGGAAGAATAACATCCCATAAGAGTGATATAAGATGTAATAGGAAATCTTGTGCCTTGGCTGAACATGCCATCAATAAAAAACATAGTATTGATTTTGAAAATACTATTGCTCTATGTTCTGAGAAAAAATATTTTAAACGTGGTTTCTTAGAAATGATAAATATTAAAAAACATAATAATACTATGAATAAACGTTCAGATATTAATGGACTTCGTTCTATCTATTCTTATATATTAAATCTCTGTAATAATAAATTTAATAATTTTTCTCAAAATATTTCTCAAAATTGAAATATATGTGTGAATATAATATGTACCTAGATCTATATGTAGGTATAGGCTATTATATTCTCATATCATTTAGTTATATTTGTCCATTTTTTTTCTGTTGTAGTATATTATAATAGATGAGTATATATACGTATACAGATTATACTAAAGAAGGATAATTAAAAAAAAAATTAACAACTAATATATATTAAGAGTTTTGAGATCTCTAGATCAACTGATTGGTGAGAGAAATTTAGTTGATTCAAAAGGATTTTCATTTCATGTTTAACCTATGGTGAGATATAATACGATGATTTTTTTTCCTTCCTGGTGTTTCGCCATTTGCTATTTTGATATCACTATATATAATATATTAAATAACATGGACAATGTTTACAATATTCTTACATGTTGATTTGTGAGAGAAATCAGCTTATCATATTTTATTATTATTATTAGCTTCATTTGAATGAATTGATGCTTTTCAGGATATTTCATATTGTGTATCTATCGTATTGTGAGAGAATACGATGAAGATGATATATGTTAATATTTCTCTATTAGATACATGTGCTATTCTAATAAATTTCTCAGGTTAATTGGTGAGAGAAATTGATTGTTTTTGTTAAGTAATTGACGCTTTCCATTATTTCATTTTAAAGTTATGTATGTCGTATTGTGAGAGAATATGATTATATATAATTAACAAATAATCTGAATGCCTAACAAAATAGTTAATAATATTATTGACATAATAAACTTCAATTTATACTGCAATACCTACGAATTCAGATAGTCTAGTCTGTGTACGGGTATATATTTATTTATATTATTTGTTTGTAAGTCTGTTCTAAATGTTTTTTTTAATAGTTGAATAATAACTTTTTCTTTTTACTAAACTTATATCTGCCCCGATATTTTCGAGTTTAATGTGTGACTTGTTAAAAAATAGCTACAAACACAAAGATAACTCCTATAAGATCTTTTCTAAGAAAACTTGAGTCTAGACACTTTCAACTCTAGATATGCCGTTGCCATGACATTTATAAATAATTAATGACATTTACGATTGATGGCTATGAAATCTTTCCTGTTTGTGGTTAATTTTATCTAAATTCACGAAATTAATAATTTATTATGTGGTTAAGAAAATTTTTAACGATTTTTAGTTTGCCCCGACGAAGAGAATAAACATTCTCGAAAGCTTGGCATAATCCAAAGAATTTTATTTATTTAATGACTGCATCCCAAACAAAAATCTATTTTATCACACACACACACACATATATATATATATATATATATATATATATATATATATATATATATATATATATAAATAAAAAGATGTTCTTGGGGATGCAGTCATATATTAAATAAAATTCTTTGATTGAAGCCGAGCTTTCGAGAATGTTTATTCTCTTCTTCAGGGCAAAAATCGTGAATTTAGAATAAATTAACCAAAAACAGGAAAGATTTCATAGCCAAAAAAATCAATTACAAATGTCATTATTTATAAATAAGTACAAAATCAAAATGCATATATATATATATATATATATATATATATATATTTATATATATATATACAAACACATATACATACATACATACACATATAAATACATATATAAACATAAAATAAATATTACATTATTAGGTACCTATCTCTTTTCAAAATAACAAATTGTTACATGTCAAGTATAGGTACATATTACATAAAAAACTATACATAATTATCTATACATATTTTCATTTTGAGATACATCTGGAGAAAAATTATTATAATTATCATTATATAATTTTAGAATATAAAAATAAATGGAACTAAGTCCTTTTATATATGAGCGTTTATTCATAGTGTTATTATGTTTCTTAATATTCACCATTTCTAATAAACCACGTTTAAAATAATACTTACTCAGAACATAGTGCAATAGTGTTATCAAAATCAATACTATGTTTCTTACTTTTATTTCGTCTAATATCACTTTTATGAGATGTAATCCTTTGAAGTTTGACCAATATATGATAATTTACAGTCTAGGCAATTTACTTTATATACTACTCCAGATTTTTCTGTTATTTTTAAATTTAGAAAATAAATTAGATACTGTTTTTTATAACATTATACCCTTTAAAAATATTAACAAGCTTACTATTGAGATCATTGATGTAATGTAGAGATCTATAGATTGGTAAAATATTATTTGCATTAGAAATATTAGTAGGATTTGGTGCGTTATTGGGAACTATTTCATTTATTTCAACATTAAGTTGAGGATGCATCAAACAATTGTTTATCAATTTTAGAGGAAAAGAATTTTCAAGTAACATTTGTTTTAATTTAGTTAAACTTTCATTTCTATATAAATTATGTGAAAGTTTGATAGCTCTACTTTTTAATGCCATAATTAAGTTAATTTTCATTTACTGTTTTAGAAATATGCATGTTGATTAGTGAGAGATATCAGCTTGTTTCTGGAAAAGTGAATGATTTCCAAAATGTTTCATTCTCATGTCGTATTGTGAGAGAATATGATTCTATAGATTATTTTGAATATTTATGAATATTTGAAAGAACAATAAAGCGTATTTTAGAATTTCAAAACATCTACTTCACCCAAAAATTTAGAGGTTGATTAGTGAGAGAAATCGGCCTTTTTTGAGTGAATAAGTATTAGTGTACTTTTCAGAATAATCATGTTTATATGTATCGTATTGTGAGAGAATATGATTACACTTATATAGAAATTTTAAATAATATTATATATCTTTTTCTTTTAACTGTCAGTTCAAGCCCAAAATAAAATTCATTTAGTCTATGTATGGGTATATATGTATGTATTTATGCAATATTCTTAAATTACATATATTTTTTTTAAACTGAACCTATATCTGCCTTAATAATAATTTTTATTTAATTGTGCTCCTTGTTCAAATAGCTACAAACATATAAAGATCATTCAGTAATATTCATTTTTATCAACTAAATCTAGATACTTTCTAACTTATTGTGTTACCATGACAAATATAAATAATGACATTTGTAATTGTTGGCTATGACATCTTTCCTGTGTTTGGCTAATTTATTATAAATTCACGATTGTAAGTATTTTTATAATACTATTAAGATGTTGTTGAAATAATTTTGTAACGATTTGTAGTTTGCCCTGAAGAAGAGAATAAACATTCTCGAAAGCTCGGCTTCAATCAAAGAATTTTATTGAGAGAAAATATTGAATATACGAAGTCTTTTCATTACATCTGCTTGCCTACATATGTACAGGCTGTCCTTAATAAGATTCACTACCCCCTATCTTTGAAACGATCAGAGATACGAAAAAAAGTGTTGAGATAAAATCTTTGTGAATTTCTTTGAATTTGCAGTTGCAGGTGTATGAATGAATAATGCATCATTAGTAGTAATTCATACCATAAATTAAAGAGTCACTATCATAAATCTAATAAGCAAAGGTGAAAATTTCTAACCAAACTAAAAATAATATCTGGCAATATACAGGGTGAGTACGAAAGCGATCAAAACTTTGAATTGAATATTATCAACTATCTCCGATTTTTTAAATGCAAACCACATTTTTTTTCTGTTGCACTGTATTCTACATCTAAAAATAAGGGTACTTTCAATTTACTTCCCTATACTTAATATCAACAGTTTCTGAGATATAAGCCAAAATTTAAAATTCTGTGAAACATGAGGTTCATGTTCGTTAACGTAAGGGTAACTGTCAGTTTGGTGTGCTTTTGTAGAACCTGGCCACTCAATCGTAGTGTTAAAAAATGTACTTTAATTTGTTTGATTTGTTTGAACACTTTATTATTAGCAATAGAAATATTGCCCTAACAATTAGAGACTATCGACGATACTTCCATTAAAGAAGAATTCCAGACAAATATTTTTTTCAGTGAACTGAACAAGGTCAAAGAAATCACAGTGTTATAAAGTATAAAATGAGAAACAAATTACCTAATGTTTTGACAGAAGAAACGCCAGAAAATATATCACGTTATTTTGAAGAAAATCCCGAGAACTCTTTAAATAATGCAAGCCGGTATTTGGATGTCGCTAGATCCACAATCCACGCATCGTTAAAACTGAACGGATATAAGCCGTATAAATTTGCAAAGCTGCAAGAGTTGCAGATTGGTGATCCGGATCGTAGACTGGAATTTTGGTGTACCTTGAGGATTGAGGAACGTCAGTTTCAACACAATGACTTTGCGTGAATCTGTTGGACTGACGAAGCCATCTCTACCACCGCAGCAATATTCAAGTATTTTTTCTGTGACGGGAAAAAAGTTTGACATTTTGTCTCTGTTGACAGGTGACAAAGAATCATTATTATCCCCACGGAAAAAAAGTGATTACTTTTTTCCCGGGTAGATATACACGTACACACATAAATATGAATCAAATCACAGAATTAAACTGAGAGATATTTGATTACTTTAAAGGTTTCCTTAGAAACATATGTCTAATTATCGCCTACCACTTTAAAACTTCAAATTTCTCTTCGATAATTTTTCACTAAAATATTGTAATACTTTAAAAAATAGTATATTCATTATACACAGGAAGATTATTAGATTTTAGCTCAAATCTAATACTTTTTTCCTTGTATATGCATCTCTGATGGACTTTTCTTTAAATTCTTCGAAATACATACATATATTCATTTGTGTTTCATCATCCAAGATATCTTTAGGTTTATTTCTTTTTCCATACTTTAAGACACCATGGTGGTCGATATCTCGTTCAATTCGCCAAAAATGGATTTTTCCGGTATTCTTCTCTCCGGGTACTTTTGACGATATGCTCTAATAGTCTGTGCAATGCTTATGTTATTTTGGAGATAACACTGATATAAATTTAACCTTTCTTCGGCCCTCCAAGACATTATAAGCTTAAGATAAACTAAACTCACAGCAAACCAGAATTATTATTTGACAGTTCTTGTTTATATTGGTTTCCAAAGTCCTTTATTTTATTTCCATGGCAGTTTGATTTTGCAGCGGTAGTTGATTTTGATTACATGCAATATTTGGTTTAATTTTGCGGTTTGAAGTGAATTATGCTCTCAAAAAATACAGACATATTAGATGGAATTCTAAAGTACTGTATATTGTTGAAAGTCTGCTTCAGTCAGCCCGTTAAGAAATCTTTGTAACGTATTTCCTCATTAAATTCAAACGAAAGGTATTTATATTGCATAAAAATGTTTAATAGCGAATATTTTCTAAACGGCTGAAGATAGGTACAGGGTATTTTATACAAAGTGACCTTAATGTTTGTGAACAATCTAAATCAGCTATAATATACAGGGTGTTCCATTTAAAATTATCGACTTATAGGTGATTTTATATATCGCAATGGGATCAATTTCTGAGATGATGATGTATAATTTGTAGTCAAAGGAAACAGTTAATGTTATGTATTGGGATGTTGTCTTGACATAAAAATGGCGGATTTACGAAATATGATATACTTATATTTTTTTCTACTACATTAAATATATACGTTTTTAGCAAAAAAATAAATAAACCTGCTATTAAATCCTAAACGACGAGAGATAGCTATATAATATCTTATTATTTTTTATTATTAAATTAAAAATAATATAGAGGGTGTCCCATTTAATTTTCATGAGTTGAGTCCAGAGCATGGAAAAGTGAGCACCCTGTATACGTGAAAGTTATATAATATAAGAGTTCCCTTAAAAACAATAATACTTTGTATTTAAATTTTTGCCCAAATAGAATTTCTTCCGAGATAAGGGGATAGAGGATCCTATGTGGAACACTCTGTACAGCCCGCTGTTTGTAGCTAGCGGCACAAGTCAAAATAAGCGTCTCAAGTATAATAAGTAGACATCGGATTATATGCATTATCAACATGCCAAAGTATGCATGCGAATATGCACTAAGAAAGGGCGAAATATGCACAGAATATGCACAATTAAAATAATATTCATTACAAGAACTTACGTTTATTTTCACAATATTTATAAATCAGTTGTAATTCTTGTGACAGTATACAATCAAATATTTTTCTAGATTTTCTAGAGCAAACTTGTGACGTTGTTCATTTAATATTATTTTTTAGGCTGACAAAGGATCTCTCTACATCAACTGACGTTACAGGGCAGAACTTGAAAACCGGCGCCCTTTCTGCAGAAACCTCCTTAGGCAGAGATTGGCCGGAACCGTTGATAAATTCGTTAACTTTCTTTATTTTCTCAAGATTCGTCTATATAGAATTGAATTTAATTTGCCACGGACCTTCTCTTACAGTGAACTTGGAAGGGCGTTATTCTTGTCAACCATTTGCTCCAATATTCCCAAGGACTTGCAAAGAGGAATGTTTCTAGTTTCAAGTCTTTCTATGCAGTCGGGTATATGGCTGAAATGCGTTGTAATAAGAGCAATATTTTGTTTAAATGAAGTATCTTCAAATGCCAGCTGGTATGATTGAATTGCAAATGCTTCCGAACTTTCATAGTCGGAGAGCTGATGACGAATTTTGGGAAGGTTTTTTAGGCAAACTGAAATTGCGAAAAATTATAATTTTGTCAATTGGTGAATCCGGTCCTGAAAGTCGTTTAGCGAATTAGCGGTTATTTCGCTACTGCGCAGCATGTAACATTTGCAAAAAAAAAATTCAAAAAAATATATTTTTGGCAACTTGAATTTTTTTTTATCTTTTAATTTATAATTTTTAGAACTCAAAAAAAAAATCCCTGACGTTTTTGTCGGTTATTAAGTATTAACTGACGTCTCCAAAATTATTTTTTTTAAATTACCAAAAAATATTCTTTAGGCAATCAGAAATTTAAATCACGTATATATTAAGTGATTTCAGTAATACCTGCAAATTGCCTGACGATTTTGCGGGTTATAAATAATTATTTGACGTTAATAAAGTTTGTAAATAAGCGCAACAAAAAGTCTCACGCGCAGCCGTAATTGCGACAAGGATAGCTAATTGAGGCATGCTGGCAGCTGCCGGGGCCCGAGCTCCTCGCGCTGTGATTGGCTATTGAGAAACCTCGTGTTTCCAGCTTACTTGCGGCACTGCGTTCACAACAGTTATTTTCGGAGCCTCGTGAAAAATTATCCAGTGTTTTTATATCTTTTTTAAAAATTTTATTCAAATATAATTTCTTTTTTGAAATTTAACATGTACGTACGTGCATATGTGACTGTGTATATATGTGTGTATATAGTTTGAACTGCTTTAAATTAGTGCTGTAATTATTTAATAAACAAATTTTAATTTTAAGGTTATAAACAGATAAATCACGATGAATAAAACAAATTTAAAATGTTTTATTTGTAAAAAGCGTACTGATAAGATCATTGTTTTTAATGAAGAAGTATTGGAAAAATGTAAAGTCTTTTTAAAAATTCGCCAAGAAAAAAATTATCGGTATTGTGATGTGGAATTGCCGGAAAATGTGACCCAAACAGACGGTTATCATTCGCAATGTTATCGGCTTTTTTCAGCTTCGATGAAGCACCACGTTGAAAAAAATGTTAGTAGATCATCTCAACCATCTACATCTTCAACAGGTATTATAAACAAATTTTTTATTTATTTTTCAGAATTGAGTAATAATAATAATACTGAAATTGAATGATATCTGATAATTTTTATAATTTTTTCAACAAATAAATTAAGACAAGAAAATTAATATAAGGAATTTCATATTTCAAAACTAAAAAAAAAAAAATTAGAAATGCAATTTTTTAAAAACAATTTTCTTCATGAATTTTTTTTCCAGAAAAATAAAAAAATTATCAGGTGTCTGATAATTTAAGTTTCATAAATAATGAGTTTTATTTAAAAAATATTGTAATACAAATGAATTTAGAATGGTGTAAAATTAGAATTCTTTCGTTTGTAGTATTTCAATCGACCTTTTCTTAATATCTGAATTTACGAATTTTTACCTGACTCTCCCTCCAAGGGTGTGTGAGTTTGTAAAGAATAAATTTCTGTAATTTTCTATCGTAGCAAGTGAATTAGGCTTTACAATTTTTATTTTTTTTTCTTTTTATTTTATTTTAACAGAGTTAAGTCTGTCTCATTTTTGTCATGTAAAAAAAATGTTTCCTTTAAGATTTTTGTTAACACTGTTTAATATAAAACAAAAATTTTAAAAAATAATTGAGCGAATTTTAAACCTTCAGACTCCTAGATTTAATTTTTAGGTATTGAATTTTATTAATATTATAAGTCTATTAGATATTGTTTACAATATCATGATTATTAATTTTTCCTCTCTTTTTTCTAGGTGATTCATTGATTTCTGAAGACTCAGAGAAATCAATTACAGCAGATGAAACACAATCACCGTCAGTAAACATTGAAAATGTGGAAAATAGCCAGAAAAATCCCGAAATTGATGCTTCAATGCAAGATTCTGAACAATCAGAAAATAAAGATGCATCTGAAATCAACACAAATGTTTGTCTTTTTTGTACAAAATCTAAAAAAAAATGGAAAGGGCAAATGCAAAGATTGTGTGATCTTGATGTAGTAAGTTTAAAAGTTACCATTGAGCCTTTTCTTAGTTTTGTTTCCGACACTGAAGTTTTTAATAAACTCCAAGAAGTTCAAGAATCAACAATTTTAAAGGCTCATCGAATTTGTCGAAAAGAATACATAAATTCACTTCAATCGTTTGTTGATAAACCGCAAACTACTTATCACAAGAATATCCAGTTTCATAAAGAAGCTTTCGAAAACATTTGTCTATTTATTGATAGTAATATTCTTTCGAAGAAGAAATGTTCTTTTTTCACGTATTTATGTGATTTTTACGAAGGTTCAATCAAGGATGCAGCCCGTAAATATGGTCATGTTTATAATAATACTTTGTCAAAAGCCAATTTGGAAAGTAAAATTAAAAAACACTATGAAGGACAACTAAAATTTTCGATTTTTCATAATAAAAAAATTGTTGGTCCCATTAACCGTGAAATTGATGAGAATTTATATTCTCTATTAGAAGAAAAATCCATCCTTCATAGTGCGGCTCTCATTTTGAGGCAAAAAATATTTGACATTGAAAAACAAGCACTACCAGAAGAAATAAAAACGGCAGATTTGTTGAAAGGAGAATGCAACATCCCTGAAACCTTGAAAGATTTTTATCTTACGGTTTTAGCTGGTTCCCACAGTAAACGAAGAAAAAGTTTTGACAGTTTTAGACTAAGCAACTCACTAGCTGCAGACTTGGTTTACAATGTATCGAGAGGTAAACTGAAGACCAATAAACACATAACCTTAGGGATGACCTTGAAAAGTTTAACCAGCAGTCGAAAAATTGTAGAAATTATCAATCGATATGGCCACTGCTGCAGTTATCACGTCGTTGAAGAGCTTGAAACAGAAGCTACGTTTTCATCTTCTACTCGATCAGAATTATGTCCTGATGGTATTAAAAAATCAAGTGGATTGAATACAGGTGTAGCATTTGACAATTTTGACCGCTTCGTAGACACTGCTTCTGGTAAAGACACATTACACGATACGGTGGGAATTATTTATCAGGATATCGTTGACAATTCAACAGCTGTGCACAGAAACACAGCAGATAATACTGAAGAAAGTATGATTATTATCGATCTTGAAGATGATGCTGGTGGTGTTATTGATCACGAAGATGAAGCTGCTGATGAAGATCATGTTATTCAAAACAAAACAGTTCGAAAAAGAAGAAGGACGTTTGAAACGATTCAACCAGACTTACAACCACTACACAAAATTGCTAAAATGTCAGATCTTTTATTACCTTTGACCGATGATCGACGTTTAATACTACCACAATCATTGGATAGAATAAAAAAAATTGATGCATTGTGGATGTTCTCACATGCTCTTGACATTGAAGACACTCCAATGTGGGTTGGATTTAATAGTAAATTTACAGAAGATAAAAATAAGAAAAAACAAACCATTCGTTATCTTACACCGATAAATGAATCTCCAACTGATTCAAAAGTTGTTCTCGAGACCATGAATGAAAGTTTAAAAATTGCTGGTGAGCTTAACCAACCAAGCATTAGTGTATCGTATGATCTAGCGATTGCGAAGGTTGCAATGAAAATTCAATCAGCCAAAAGACCCACGTATGACAATTTGTTTATTCATTTAGGAACATTTCATGTAATGATTGCGTACTTTAAAGCTGTCGGAAAATTTATAGCTGGATGCGGATTAATGAATGTCGCAGTAGATTCAGGGCTGTTAGCTAGTGGATCTGTAGAATCATTCCTTGCTGGCAAACACTTCAATCGTTGCAAGAGAATTCATCCAATTATGTCACTGGGGCTAGAAATGATGAACTTTCAATTATTTTTAGAAAGCAAAAACATCATAATTGGAGACGTCCTGCGTGCGGAGCTTCTTAATTTTAACAAGGGTAGATTATCACTCACGGCAGTATTGGAAAATCAAGAAATGTCAGAGCTCATGAATTCATATTTTGCACACCGAGAAGCCTGTTTAAATGGAGAGTTCGGTAAAACAGTTCAATTTTATACAACATATATAAATTTCATTGATTATTATCACTTATTAAATCGCAGTATCAGGACTGGAGATTTTGAAATATTTAAATATGTTTTACCTAAAATAGCAAATCTATTTTTTGTACTTAATCAGCCGAATTACGCTCGTTGGTTAGTGAAGTATCATGACAATTTACTGACAATCGGCGAGACTCATCCGGAAATTAGTGAAGCTATGGAAAAAGGATGTTTAGGAATTCAGAGGACTGACAAATCTTTTTCAAGACAGCCTATTGATTTAACTCTGGAACAGACTATCAATGCTGAAGCTGCTAAAAGATTAGTTGGCATTATAAATTTTACAAATTCAATCTCTGCTCGACAACGTTGGTGTAAAAGCCATGAAATTCGATCCCGTGTTATATCACATACATATGAAGCTACAGGTCTCCAAAAACGCCAGGACGTTACCAATGATCTTGAAAAACACAACATCAAAAGAGACACAAAATTGTTGAAAAATTTTATCAGCTCATTTTCCAAATTTATGAACCCATTTGCTTCTAGCCTCGACAAAAACTTACTTCACAATATTTCAAATGGAAAATCGGCTTCGGAAAACGTTGAAAAATTTTTAATTGGCATGGAAAGTGTTGGTAACGACCTCCGGGAAAAATTTGTTATAGAATGTTCCGAATCAGCAGATAGATTTGAAAAACCAATCCAACGAGTGAAGATTTTGAATTTTACAGCAGAAGCTTCAAAAAAAAAGATAATCAGTGGTAACACCGTCCAGGAAATAAGAGTGCAGCGGGATTTGTTTGGAAGAATGTTGGGAATATCGATGGATTACAGTATTGATTTTGAAAAAATATTATGTTATCCCATCATACCTGTTCCTTCTTCATTATGTCATTTTGACGGAACAATTTGTAAAACTGACAAATCGGCAATAGTCCAAGTTTTCGAGAAAGACCATAAACCAGGAAATATACCGAAAACTTTTGATGTAGTTATTGTTGATGGTTTCTTCCTACTCCATACCATGCGGGATATGCCTGCAACAATAGGCAACATCTCAAAAAAAATTTTAAAGTCTCTAACAGCAACTAATGCTCCACGGGTAGATATCATTTTTGACCAGTACTTCTCGCCATCTATAAAAGATTATGAACGAACTTTACGATGTGAAGTGAACGACTTGGATTTTAAAATCACTGGACCGATGCAAGTTCGCCCTGTTGATTTTAATAAAGAGTTAAAGAATATTAAATTCAAGCAGGCTTTTGTTACTTTCTTAATTGATCATTGGGCGACTCAAGAGATGGCTCCGTTTATCGGAAATACAATAATTACCTTAAGTTATGATAAATGTTACACATACAAAGTGGAAAGCAATGTTGTAATTAGAGAAGAGAATAATGATTTATCATGCGACGATCACGAAGAAGCTGACACGAAAATAGTACACCATGTCTGTAAAATTGATAATGACGTTGCAACAAATATTTTAATAAAATCTTGTGACACAGATGTACTTGTTATTATGCTTGGTAATATAGATCATTTGGAGTGTGATAAGTTGTCAATTTTTATGGAATATGGAAACAACAACAAAAAACGAATTCTTAATTTATCGCAGCTGTCTATTGAACTAGGACCAAAAGTATGCACGAGCTTACCTGGATTTCATGCTATGACGGGATGCGACTATAATCCTTCTTTCTTCAAGAAAGGAAAAAAAAAGCCTTTCAAAATTTTAAAGGAAAACGAAGATTATCAGAATGCGTTTACAAATCTTGGAACTGCTCATGTGACTGGCAGTAGATATGAAGAGTTTTTGGTTTTGGAAAAATTTGTTTGCGAAATGTATGGTTTTAAAAATTTAGCAGATATTAATACTGCTAGATTTGAAAAATTTTGTTCGACTTACAAAGCAGATAATCCTGATGAACCATTTGAAAAACGATTCAAAAATTATGATGCATCGAATTTGCCACCCTGCAAGGCAGAATTAAAACAACAACTGCTGCGTACTCAATATATTACCAGCATTTGGCGAAATGCGCACTTACGTTTCCCAAGTACTTTGGCACCAGCCAGGAATGGTTGGGACCTTCAAAATGGGAAATTAGATTTTTACTGGTTTGAAGGAGATTGCATGCCTCCATCCGTTATGGATGCTTTAAAAGCTAACGAAAAACAAAGTACAAGTAAATGTCATTTTATTATACTTAATTGATTTTATTATTTAATATATACTAACAAAATATTATATTTCAGCAATCTCGGAAGATATTGATGAAATTGTAACAGAGCCGGACATTGGAGATCTGCTTGACGATGAAGATGGTGTTTTCAACAGCGAAGAAGAATTATCTGAAGGTGAATCTTCAGACAGCAATGAAGAAGACGAAGAAGATTAACAGAATAATTTAATTTCAATAAACTTTCTTATATATTTTAATTTCAAATAATTTATTTACTTAATAAAAATCGCAAATGAAAGAATAATTAAATCATTTAATCCGTCATCCTACAAATCATTGTTCCTATCAATTATAAAAAAAATTATTCATCGTGGCCTAGCTTCTGATTTTTAATTTTTTATAGTTATTAAATAAAATTATTAACTACGAAGATTTTTCTTGGAATTTTTTTTTTTAATTTTGTTTGTATAGTTTTATCATCGTTATTTTAAAATACAATCTAAGAACATTATGAAAAAGTAGAAAACTAGGCTCCGTATAATAAAATATAGCATTTCTTTTTCCAAAATACAAAATTGTATTAAATATAAATAATTAATTTTAGATTAAATTTTTTTTTAATTTTCTTTTTTTTTTCGAGACTAAAATAATTGAATTTTTAATTAAATAATTTATGCTGCAAACGAAATTAATAATTTGATGATTTTTAATCAATTATAAAATTTTAGCAAAAAAAAATATAAAAAATTAAATATTTCTGTTTTGAACACAGTGCTGTAAACACGTGGTTTCTCAATAGCCAATCACAGCGCGAGGAGCTCGGGCCCCGGCAGCTGCCAGCATGCCTCAATTAGCTATCCTTGTCGCACTTACGGCTGCGCGTGAGACTTTTTGTTGCGCTTATTTACAAACTTTATTAACGTCAAATAATTATTTATAACCCGCAAAATCGTCAGGCAGTTTGCAGGTATTACTGAAATCACTTAATATATACGTGATTTAAATTTCTGATTGCCTAAAGAATATTTTTTGGTAATTTAAAAAAAATAATTTTGGAGACGTCAGTTAATACTTAATAACCGACAAAAACGTCAGGGATTTTTTTTTTGAGTTCTAAAAATTATAAATTAAAAGATAAAAAAAAATTCAAGTTGCCAAAAATATATTTTTTTTAATTTTTTTTTTGCAAATGTTACATGCTGCGCAGTAGCGAAATAACCGCTAATTCGCTAAACGACTTTCAGGACCGGATTCACCAATTGACAAAATTATAATTTTTCGCAATTTCAGCTTGCCTAAAAAACCTTCCCAAAATTCGTCATCAGCTCTTGGACTATCAAATTGACCAACTACTTCTTTTATGTCCTCAAAATTATCGACATAAAACAATACAGCTTTCAGCCAAGTTTCCCACCACGTTAATATTGGATCTGGGGGTAGTGCAAGGTTTGGCTGTTGCTCTTTATATGCTTGTCCCGCAATGGTGCTTTTAAAAATACTTTCTTTGAACAGGAAATCAATTTATTAACATTGCCAAACTCTTTTATGATTTCTTCCGCAAATCTATGTAATCCGTGAGCTAGATATGTGATGTGAAGCAAGTTTGAGTAGAACACTTTTAGAGCTTGACCAGCTTTCACCATATAAGGCGTGCCATCAGAAATAAAGCACATATTCTCTCGCCCTTTGAAGAATCGGGAAATAGTGATCTGAGGGAATCATTTATGAACCGCTCGATAGTTGAATGATTTGTTTTCTCTAATACCCTGCAGGCAACCAAATAGGGAGTAAAGGGCTTTTAAGATAATTTTCCAACAATCAAATTCGCTATATATCGTCCACATCAGTCTGTCGTTTCATCACCTGATATCCATATTAAATTGTTCAAAATATCGGTGCGTATTTCACATTTCTTCGTAGATAGTTTTTTCGAATCGTGGATTCTTCAGGAATTATCTGATTAATACAATACTTCTTAAGGAATGTTTGGCATATTTCGTTATTCAGTTGATGAAAAGGTATATTGCACGCAACAAATAGCTTACATGAATCTTTGTTGAATTCAATCTTCTTTGTATTATCCGAATTAGAAAGTGAAATTTGAGTCAGCAGTTGTTGGCGACTTGCAGTAGGTTTTTGTCTTGCAGCTATATGGGAAGCAGTACTCACATGTTGATCGATTTGCTATTTTTTTGATGAAGATATGCGCTTGTTAAGAACCTTGCAGAAAATCACAGTGCCATGTCGTAAATTGACCTGGGTAATTTTTTATCCAAGATTCCATTAAATCCCGAATTTTTTTTCAAAGGCGGCATTATTTCAAGAAACAACAGATTTCCGTATGTAAACAAACACAAAGAGCAATTGAATAAGAATTAAATGTATTTCGTGAAGCTACGAGACTAGAGACTACGAGTGCCGTATCCCCACCTCGCTGCCTACCGCAACCGCTCAACGCTGACACATCGAGTTCAGTACGTATGAGAAAATTCTCAAAAATAATGAAATGTTTTTGAAAGAAGTTCAGCAGAGGGAGGACGAGCTGAATGATTCACTAAAGCAGCAGGAAGAATTGATCTCGAGTGCGAACTGTGAAATACACAGAGTAAAAAAAATATTGCGAATATGGAGAATAAATGCAAGAAAACTCAATTTTCTCAAACATAAACTTTTCTAAAAACAACTGCAACTAAATCAGTAAATACTTCTTGTGGTATTAAACAAGAAAAAGATACTCAAACGGATTTTCTGAATGAAGTAATAGCATCAGGAAAAACTAGCAACCTAAAGAAAATAAAATATATCTCAAACAACGATAGCAGAAATCGAATACTATTGGTAGCAGGTGCCTATTGAAAAAATCTCATTGAACCTCTCTCAAGACAAAAAGAAGACCATCATATAATTGAGTCTATCATAATGACAAATTGTGATAACGAAACCTTAGCTTAAACTGCTCTGAAGAACTCGAAGCAGTTCACGAAGGCAGATGTACTGATATTCTGGACAACTAGAATGAAGGAGGAAATATTGAATAAACTTGCTACTCACAGAGATACGAATATAATAGTGATAACAGAACCCTACATCTATAACAACCAAAGAAAAAACCAAAAGATTTATGAAAATAACTTAAATCTGAACATTAATTCATACCAAAATAATCTCAAGAATAAGAAAATCCTTGCAACAACAATATTCTGAGAAAATCGAACTTTGAGTGTAATGGATCTAGTTTAACCAGCACTGGAAGATGGTATTTAAGCAAGGCAATTCTGGACTTAATCGAAAACAACCTCAAGTCCAGCAGCAAAGCAAAACTCATATCTAATATAGAAGATAAACGCCAAAATACCAAGGACCAAGTTGGACAAAACCACAACGGATTCACCAACCTCATCTTCAAGCACATCAAATTATACGGAGGAAAGAAGCAGCAGAAGTGAACCCAGGAAAGTGAATAGGAAAAACCAAGAAACAAATTATGGAACCAGTCGTGAAAGTGAAAATTTTACAACAAAAGCAAACCAACCAATTAATTTTAATAATTATTTTATCTGTCAATATTCAATCAGTGCGCAACAAATGTGATGAACTCTACACCGTACTAGAGCAAGGATACCCAAAACTAGTTTCACTAACTGAACATTGGCTGAAGCCTGATGAACCACTCCATATTACCGATTATCATGTAGTAACTAATAATTTCCGAAATAACTCAGCACATTTCATTTAGAACGACAATAACAAAATCTCTCTTTGGAAGAATATATACGGCAAAAAATTATAGTAGGTTCCATCAACTTTGTGTGAACACTGATTCGTACAGACTTTTGATACTAAAAGATGCCTTTCAAACATTTCACGAAATTTCACGAAACACTAATAGACAACTTTTAAAAGCTTTCCCTAAGCAAAAAATGCACAAAAAAACACAAAAGGCTTGGATCACCAAAGGTATAAAAATCTCATCTAAAAATCTCAGGTCGCTACATCACATAAGAAAATTAACAGATGACATTTAAATACACAACTACTTCAATAATTACAGAAAAATATATAGAGAGGTAATTAAAACAGCGAAAAATATGTACTATAAGAGAATAGCCAAAGCAGACAATAAATCTAAAGAAAGCTGGGAAATAATTAACGACATAAGGGGAAGAGAAGTAAAAACAATTCCAAGATTTAACATTAGAACCTAACATTCCGAACGACTATTACTGTTCTTCTTCTTATCCATTAACATATTTCGAAGAAATATATATATATATATATATATATATATATATATATATATATATATATATATATATATATTGATTTTGTATTCTTGACTGGATTTATAATAAATAAAAAGATGTTCTTGGGGATGCAGTCATATATTCAATAAAATTCTTTGACTGAAGCCGAGCTTTCGAGAATGTTTATTCTCTTCTTCAGGGCAAAAATCGTGAATTTAGAATAAATTAACCGAAAACAGGAAAGATTTCATATCCATCAATAATTGATGGATATGAATATATATATATATATATATATATATATATATATATATATATATATATATATATATATATATATTGATTTTGTATTCTTGACTGGTTTTATAATAAATAAAAAGATGTTCTTGGGGATGAATAAGTATCAGTGCAATTTGAGAATAATCATGTTTATATGTTTCGTATTGTGAGAGAATATGATTACACTTATATAGAAATTTTACATAATATTATGTACCTATTTCTTTTAACTGTCAGTTCAAGCCCAGAATAAAAGTAATTTAGTCTATGTATAGGTATATATGTAAGTATTTATGCAATATTCTTAACATTATTTATTATTATTTTTTTTAACTGAACCTGTATCTGCCTTAATAATTGTAATTTAATTGTGCTCCTTGTTCAAATAGCCACAAACATATAAAGATCATTCAGTAATATTCATTTGTATCAACAAAATCTAGATACTTTTTTACTTATTGTGTTACCATGACAAATACAAATAATGACATTTGTAATTGATGGCTATGAAATCTTTCCAGTTTTTGGCTAATTTATTCTAAAGTCACGATTGTAAGTATTTTTATATTATATATTATATTATATATTATTTAATACTTTAAGTTGTTGTTGAAATAATTTTGTAACGACTTGTAGTTTGCCCTGAAGAAGAGAATAAACATTCTCGAAAGCTCGGCTTTAATGAAAGAATTTTATTGATTATATGACTGCATCCCCAAAAACATCTTTTTATTTATATATATATACATACACATATATATATATATATATATATATATATATATATATATATATATATATATATATATATATATATATATATATATATATATTAAAGCCGAGCTTTCGAGAATGTTTATTCTCTTCTTCAGGGCAAAAATCGTGAATTTAGAATAAATTAGCCAAAAACTGGAAAGATTTCATAGCCATCAATTGTAATTGATGGTTATGAAATCTTTCCAGTTTTTGCGAAAGTTAGCAAACATTCGTATTCATGTTGAACGTGTTATAGGTCAAGTACGGCAAAAATATAAAATACTGCACAATTTATTACCAATAAGCACATTAAAAAAAACTAAATATTAGTTGTTACTTGTGCTTTATGTAATTTATGCCCTTTTTAGGTACTTTTCCGTTTCATTTTGTTTTACATAAAAACTGTGTACCAGTAAGTCTCCACATCTCATTTAGTTTCAACTTCTATTCAATTTCTATTCAAAGAATAATTAGTGCCAAATGGCCACATCTTGGAATCCCAAAATATTTGCTATTTCTCTAAGTCAACAACAAAAGTGCTCTACCACCAAAAGTTCCATAACATTAGATTTTTTTGTAATGTTTGTGACTCTCCTACCTTAAAATATCTTCGCGACAAAATATCACAGGTACAAAATCCAAAATCCCGTGTAGAAGAATAAGGACAGTTCGCACTCCGATTTCAAAGTTGGTGTGCAGAATAATAGTCACCTAAAGCAGACCCAAGGATGTGGCCGCTAGGCACTGAAATCGCAAAATCATATCTTACACCCTTAAAAATTTCACCACCAGCGTCAAGTTTTTCGACCACAGGCTGTCATTTTATTCCAAACTCTGTAGATAGCCGTAGCCCAACACCACGCCCTGACTTAACACCTCTAAAAGCTAGGGTGATCAAATCTGTTAAGATTGGATCTGACAGGGAGGCTTTAGCTGCCTGTAATTCTCTTGCATTGGAAAATGTAGACTTTGTCATGGAAAAAATGCTAGGAAAGATGATTTGCTAAATATTGACCCGATGACTGCACCTATAGTGCGGCTGTCCCGTAATTCGGATAAGTCTGATGGTCGTTATTTGTTGGCTAGACTGAGGGACTCTTCCTTATAAAAGCTCTCCGGCTATTTCTAGCCTATCTCCATGACCAACCATCCATTGTATGTTTACAAGGGCACACCACCACCAGCATCAAATTATCTCTAGCTTCAGAGGGACTTCCTAGTGACGTGGACACCTTACGAACGTTGTATTATCGCTGCCACAACGCATTTGGTATTGGCTCAGCCTAAGTGAAAACTGATCTTGCTGCCGTCAGGTCTTTCTTTTCATCCGAGAAACTTCAATAGCTTCAGAAAATTAGGGAGAGTCATGGCAAATATTTTTCTACTGGCTCTCTAAAAATAAATCATTTTTTTAAATTAAATTGACGCCAACAGAGGATCAAGCACCCTCTGTAAAATTAGACGATGGCAAGCTTAGTGTTTTCCTTATTAATATTCAGTCCTTGAGACACAAAACAGATGAATTATTTCTCTTATTAAAATAACTTAATTTTCCAGAAATCATTGCCATAACTGAGCATTGGTTAAATGTTGATGAGCCTGTGTTTATCAGAAATTACGCTACATTAACTAGATTTAATAGAAGTAATTTATCTCATGGAGGTACTCTGATATTGTCTACTAATAGCGACTTTTCGGCTGTAACTAAATTCGATAATCTATTGTCTGAAAAAGTAATTAAATTTTCCATTGTCTATCATAATGCTTATGATCTTTATAGTGTCTGTATTTACAGAACACCTGACGCCGACGTGCATATATTCAGTAAAAAATTACTGAGCTTCCTTGAATCCCTGCCTTTAAAAAGCAAGTTAATTTTATGTGGCGACCTTAATATTGACTTTTCCAATGTGTGTGCTGCTCAAGAATCTCTTCAGTCCATTTTCGACTCTTTTGGCATAATCATGCATGTTGTCACCAACCAGAATAACTAAAACTAGTTCTAGTACTTAAGAAGATTGTGGCCCTTATGACTGAGTGGTATATTATAGCTTTTGAACACTTGTTGCAAACTTATAGATAGATTTTCTATGTATGGTAGTGTGAGATAATGCTTATTTTCATTTTGGTTTGTATTAGCATGTTTGTTTATATTGTAAGCTGCATTTATTTTAAATTTGAAAATTGAGTTAATAAGTTTTATTGGATATCAATTCTGTATAAGGACTGATTTAGCTTTATCTATTGCGTTGAGTCTATGTTTTGGGTCGGTTAGTTTAATTGATCTGTCAGCAAGGCTGTTTATGACTAATTTTTTTTTGGAAAATGGAATTAAAGGTCACAAGTATGATAAAACAAATAAAACTGCTCCGTCGAATCATGAAGAACAAAATAAACACAAATTCAACTATAACGAAATAAAAATACTAGCAACGGAAAAATACTCCTCTAAACGTAAAATATTGGAAATGATTTACATAAAGAAAAATCCAAATGCAATCAACTCTAAGACAGATATTAAGCAACTCAGTAAAATGTATTATAACTTACTATAAAATATTCAATAATATCAGTTATAAACATCATCAAGACTACCATCCGAACAAACCCACCTTTTAGGTAAAAACTAAATGTGAAACTTAACCTTATAATAATAATTTCCCTCACGTACATCCTGCTGTCTGTCACTTTATATCATTCCCAATTAACAAGTCAAGTCAACACATAGGTAAATCTTCCACAAAATTAATCTACACGAGAAACAATAAAATGAAGAGAAAAAAAAAAGAGAATGTAGTGCAACATATTTTGAACCCATAGAATTATTTTTCAGTTTTATTTTATTTATATGTTTTTTTTTTGGAGGAAGCTGATTTTTGTACTTCATGTCTTAGGTAGGTTATGATATTGTCCTAACAACAACATTTTTCTTTACTTCTAATTTTTATTTTACAGAATAATATTTTAGTTTTTAATTTTTATACAATTGATAAAGGCCCTAAAGCGGATCGAAACGTCTTGTTCTGTAAATATTATGAGATGAAATAAATGTGCGTTTATTTCAATCTTTCCAATCACTGAAAGAGCCCTAAACCCACGATATTCATGAAAAATAAATCCACTAGGCTCAAAAACAAATAAAAACGAAATTATATACCGGCATGGGTGAAAATATGCCATACAATCTCAAGTTCAGCACCATAGCCAGAGAACACGGAATCCAAGCAGTTTACCATATGAAAAATATCACCAAACTATACATGAAGATATCCAACTACAAAAATAGAAGAAATTTCTTACTACGATGTCGCAGCGAAAAGATTTTTCGTAATTTTCTTAACCTAAACATCCAACATATCTATTTTCACGATGTAAACCTAAGGCATAAATTTCAAAATCATATTTTACAACATTTCAAGGTAAGCTTATTAAATATTATCATCTCGGATACAATTAAATACGTATTTTATCTAAATAAAGAACTATCAAAACATGTAGAGATTCTCGAAACAATGATACTACCTAGCACTCTAAATTCATACATACAATACCAAAACTCAAAATTCAATATACGCTTCGATAAAATAAAATCTAACAATATTAAAAAAATCAACAACCTTAAAAACAAAGAAATAGCAAAACATGATAATCTGAATATACCAAACAATTGGATAGAAAATTTATCAAACACCACACTACCAGATTATGCTATAAACATACTTGGTCTGAGGCCTAATTTCGCTTTGCCAATGAAAAGTCATAAAGATATACCCATTCCCGAAATTATTACAAATATAGAGTCCTCCATTAAGCATCTTTCGTCGGAAAATAAGGACGAAATACGAGCAACATGGTGCAACATATTAACCAATCACAAAAAAGTAAATAGAAAACAACCCAAATCAAGAATATATAAAAAATAAACTCATTATAGATTATAATAAAACAAGAATTTTTCTGAAAAATAACCCAAATTTGCTAGTACTAAAACCAGATAAATCAAACAAAACGGTAATAATGGAATCCGAAACATATGACTTTAAGATGAATGAGTTATTATCTGATACCACCACTTACAAGGAAATTAAATCGGATCCTACCAACAAATATCAAAAAATCAATAACAACCTAATTAAAAGATGGAGACAACAAGAATACATCTCAGAAGAAACAAAAAAGAGTTTAACAGTCAACAATGCATTACCACCAAAAATATATGGTCAACCGAAATTACATAAAACAGGAATCCCTATAAGATCAATTGTATCTACCATTCAATCACCTTTTAGCAAACTATCCAACTTTTTGAAGGAAATAATACAGAATATTATCAATAAGTCAGTCTCATATATCAAAGATTCGTGGCATTTCAAAGAAAAAATAAAAAACATAAAGATTCCTGATAATTATATTTTAGTATCTCTTGACGTAACCTCACTATATACAAATATCCCAACAGACTTAGCTCTCAAAATAATTGAAAAAAAAATGGAATGAACTACAACAATATAGATATCCCTCTCACAGATTTCAAGGAAGCTGTCAAGCTCACACTTAACTCCACTTATTTCGCGCACAAAAACAAATACTACCAACAAATTTACGGCTGCGCAATGGGATCCTCAATTTCCAGTTGCATTGCTCAATTAGTCCTAGAAGACTTTGAGAATGAATTGTTGCCTACCGCCAACTTTCATTTACCCTTTTTCTACAGATACGTTGATGACTGCCTAACAGCTATTCCCAAAAATAAAAAAGATAACATTTTAAAACTAGTCCATTCATATCATAACAAAATCAAATTCACGATAGAAACAGAGCTAAACAATAAAATAAGTTTTCTGGACATTAATTCACAACAATAACACCATATACACAGAATGGTACACAAAAAGTACCTGGTCAGGAAGGTACCTACATTTTCAATCAGAACATCCATTATCCCAAAAAAAATCAGTCATAAACAGCCTTGCTGACAGATCAATTAGACTAACCGACCCAAAATATAGACTCAACGCAATAAATAAAGCTAAATCAGTCCTTATCCAGAAGGGATATCCAATAAAACTTATTAACTCAATTTTCAAATTTCAAATAAATGCAGCTTACAATATAAACAAACATGCTAATACAAACCAAAATGAAAATAAGCATTATCTCACACTACCATACATAGAAAATCTATCTAAAAGTTTGCAACAAGTGTTCAAAAGCTATAATATACCACTCAGTCATAAGGGTCACAATCTTCTTAAAAAAATCTACAACAGGCTTAAGACCAAAACCGACAAAAATAAAACAACACACACCGTTTACGAGATACCATGCAACGACTGCAATAGTAAATATATAGGTGAATCCTGCCAATATTTAGAAAACAGAATTAAAGGTCACAAGTATGATAAAACAAATAAAACTACTCTGTCGAATCATGAAGAACAAAATAAACACAAATTCAACTATAACGAAACAAAAATACCAGCAACGGAAAAATACTCCTCTAAACGTAAAATATTGGAAATGATTTACATAAAGAAAAATCCAAATGCAATCAACTCTGTCATTCTGATTGATCACTATGAAATATTTCCTGTTTGTAGTTAATTTTATTTAAATTCACGAATTTTGCCCCGACGAAGAGAATAAACATTCTCGAAAGCTTGGCATAATCCAAAGAATTTTATTTATTAAACGACTGCATCCCCAACACAAATCTATTTTATCAAATAATAAACCAGTCAAGAATTCAGAATCAATATATATATATATATATATATATATATATATATATATATATATATATATTTTGATCTAACTTATAAAAATCAGTATTTGTCCATAAAACGAGATTATAGAAAATTAGTTAAAAACAAGAAAATAAAACATCAAGAAAGTATCATAAGCAAACTTTCTGACCCAAAATACTCCAGTACATTTTGGCAAACCATTAGATTATATCGAGAAAACTCCAAAACCTCTCCAATTACCATAGGCCAGTGGGAAACATTCTTCTCGGCTCTATACCCGCCTAAAATCCCTAAACCTAATACTTTCTATGGTCTTGATCATCCTGAACTTGACAGAGATATTTCGACAGTTGAAGTTCAACTTGCTTTGAATAACGCAAAAAATAACAAGTCACCAGGTTCGGATATGTTAACATTCGAATTTTTTAAAAATCTTCCGTCAACTTGGGTTGTCTATTTATGTAATCTTTTTAATAACATTCTCAAATATGGTATTACCCCAAGTAGCTGGAGCGAGATTCTTCTATCTATGATACTTAAGAGGGGAGACCCTATTGACCCTAGTAACTATCGAGGTATTGCTCTAGTTAACTGCTGTGCAAAAATCTTCACTTCAATTTTGTTGAAAAGATTGACAGGATGGACAGAGCAGTATGATGTCCTGCCAGAGTGTCAATCAGGATTTCGTCCCTCTCGTGGTTGCATTGATAATATTTTTTCACTAGCAGGTATTGTGCAATTCAAACTTAGGTTCAAGAAAGGAAAGTGTTTTGCTATTTTTGTTGACTTTTCCAGAGCTTTCGATAGTATCGATCACGATCTGCTTTGGCAAAAGACGTTCTGTCGAGGAGTTACACCTAAACTCATAAATGTATTAAAAAATCTCTATGACCAAGCGTCTTTTCAAGTCAAAGTAGGTCGTGATCTTACCCGAAAGTTTCAGTATTCATCTGGAGTACTACAGGGAGAACCCTTGAGTCCTTTATTATTTTCCCTATTCCTAGCCGATATCGAAGAGTTCTTTGGGCTCAAAGGAGCGTGCGGTATATCAGTGAATTCAAAAACTGATATTATTATGCTCCTGTACGCTGATGATCTTGTAATCCTCGCAAACTCTGAAGTTGATATTGCGCGTAAGCTGAAGATTCTTGAAGAATTCATTGCAATCAATCATTTATCCGTCAATATGAGTAAGACAAAAATTCTTCCTTTTTCACGTGGAGGTCATAATAACTTAAGCTGTATGAAATTTGAAATTAATGGACAGAAGATCGATATTGTCAACAAATACGTCTACTTCGGCACACCCTTCACTACTTCATGCTTATTTAGAGAAGCAGCTATATCTGCATCCTCAAAGGCAAAGCAGGCCATAGGTAGTACGCTTTCAATAATGGCAGCATCGAAAATTACATCTTGGGATTCCAGGATGGCCTTATTCAACTCATTGATTCAATCTCACCTATTATGCTTTGCTTCTGTGTGGGGTATAAGATATATTGACATCCTTGAAAGAGTCCAGGTAGGATTTATAAAACGGTTATTGCTGCTACCCTCCAATACTGCTGATCATCTTGTCCGCATGGAGGCAGGTCTGCTGAAAATCACAATCATCATTATCACGGCTTGCGAAATTATTAAACATGGATCAAAAACGTTATCCGAACCTTATATTCAAGCGTCAATGCGAACTTATCGATTTTTCAGAACCTCAGTATAACTGGGCTGGTCAAATCAAGTCAATATTCGATAGCGTTGGATTCTCTGAATCTTTTAAACCAGTCACGGCTGCTAGCCTCAGATCAGTACAAAATTAAATTTTATTAGCACTGAAGAATAAGCTGCTTTTTGAGGATATGAACTTGATGCCCAACTCAAATTATTTATTTAACAAAAACTTCTACACAAACGGTATGGGAGCTTATCTGCATTTCAAGATCCCTATTCAGTATATAAGAACTATTGCTCAAATTAGAAGCTATAATTCCTATACCATTAGATTTACATATAAAAGTAATATTTACAAAATTGTTCCTAATGAATTGTGCTCCATATGTTACAGGAATTTACAGGTCAATGAAACTTTAGCACATATCCTTATAGATTGCCCAATGTATACCAATCTTCGAGGCAGACTTGATTACCTACAAAACGTCGATGATCTTGTTAGTGCTCTTTCGATTCCTACCTTGTCGGTGGTCAAATCTGTCTCACAAGTATTATGGCAAATACTTCAACTAAGAGCATTTATAATAAATGAATGATACATGTTCCTACTATGCGCCTATTGTTTATTTTTTTTTTCTTCAATTTAATGTTTTAAGTTTGATTTTTTTGTCCGTTGCCTATGTGTATCTACCCTTACTTAATTAGTTCATTCTTTCTCAATTATTTGTTTATTATGTCTAATATACATACGTATATATGTGAATGTGTATATATATGTATGGATATATATGTGTATTTAGGTATGTTTATACAATTATTTAATGTTGGTGGTGGTAATAATAACTAAACATAATTACTTTATTTTTACATATACCTATACATACATTCCTGTTATTTCACATCTTGACAAGAAACTGTAAATGTTTAAAAGTCAATAAACGATATTATTATTATTATTATATACATATATATATATATACACATATATACATACACATACATAAATACATATATAACGATAAAATAAATATTACATGTCAAGTATAGGTACATATTACATACCCAACTATACATAAATATCTATACATATTAATTTTGAGATACATCTGGAGAAAAATTATTATAATTATCATTATATTATTTTAGAATAAATGGAACTAAGTCCTTTTATATCTGAGCGTTTATTCATAGTGTTATTATGTTTCTTAATATTCACCATTTCTAAGAAACCACGTTTAAAATAATTTTTCTCAGAACATAGTGCAATAGTATTATCAAAATCAATACTATGTTTCTTACTGATAGCATGTTCTGTCAAGGCACAAGATTTTTTATTTCGTCTAATATCACTTTTATGAGATGTAATCCTTCCCAAAATATTTCTGGAAGTTTGACCAATATATGATAATTCACAGTCTAGGCAATTTACTTTATATACTACTCCAGATTTTTCTGTTATTTTTAAGGGAGTCTTTAATTTAGAAAATAAACTAGATACTGTTTTACATTGTTTCTCGAAATTATAACATTATACCCCTTAAAAATATTAACAAGTTTATTAGTGATTTCATTGATGTAATGTAGAGATCTATAGATTGGTAAAATATTATTTGCATTAGAAATATTATTAGGATTTGGTGCGTTATTGGGAACTATTTCATTTATTTCAAGATTAAGTTCAGGATGCATCAAACATTTGTTTATCAATTTAAGAGGAAAATAATTTTCTAGTAATATTTGTTTTAATTTAGTTAAACTTTCATTTCTATATAAATTATGTGAAAGTTTGAAAGCTCTAATTTTTAATGCCATAATTAAGTTAATTTTAATTTTTTGTGGATGATAGGAGAAAAAATGTATGTATCTATTACTGCATATAGGCTTTCTGTACCATTTTGTACGTAATATACCTGCATTATCTCTACATACCATCATATTTTAAAAAGGAAGACATTTTTCACTTTCTAGTTCAACTGTAAATTGAAGACGTTCATTATAAGTATTAAAAATATTTAATGTTTCATCAACTTTATTTGAGGGTAAAGCCAATATTAGATCATCAACATATCGTTTGATAAATAGAATTATTCTTATATTCTAAAATTATATAATGATAATTATAATAATTTTTCTCCAGATGAATCTCAAAATTAATATGTACTTATAGTTATTTGTGTATAGTTGGTTGACATGTAATATTTATTTTATGTTTATATATTTATTTATGTATGTATGTATGTGTGTGTATGTATATATGTGTATATATATATGTATATTGGTTATAAATGGATTAATGTGTATGGGATATATGTACCTATATATAGATGAAGGACTGGTCTTAACTGATTTTATAGTAATTAACTTTAGAATCTTAGGTTTCCATAAACAATAGAAATATTGAAACTTATTGGAGAGAGAAATTTAGTTGATCAAAGAGAATTATTTTCTTAAAATTTATTATATGTTTATTTGAGATTAAATGTATAATCTATTTATGAAAGATTTTCATAACATTTACTGTTTTCGAAAATATGCATGCTGATTAGTGAGAGATATCAGCTTGTTTCTGGGAAAGTGAATGATTTTCAAAATGTTTCATTCTCACGTCGTATTGTGAGACAATATGATTTTATATATTATTTTGAATATTTATGAATATTTGAAAGAACATTAAAGAGTATTTTAGGATTTCAAAACATCTATTTCACCAAAAAATTTAGAGATTGATTAGTGAGAGAAATCGGCCTTTTTGAGTGAATAAGTATCAGTGCACTTTCAGAATAATCATGTTTATATGTTTCGTATTGTGAGAGAATATAATTACACTTATATAGAAATTTTAAATAATATTAAGTATCTTTTTCTTTTAACTGTCAGTTAAAGCCCAGAATAAAAGTAGTTTAGTCTATATATGGGTATATAAGTAAGTATTTATGCAATATTCTTAAATTACATTTTTTTTTAACTGAACCTGTATCTGCCTTAATAATAATTTTAATTTAATTGTGCTCCTTGTTCAAATAGCCACAAACATATAAAGATCATTCAGTAATATTCATTTTTATCAACAAAATCTAGATACTTTCTTACTTATTGTGTTACCATGACAAATATAAATAATGACATTTGTAATTGATGGCTATGAAATCTTTCCTGTTTTTGGCTAATTTATTTTAAATTCACGATTTTAAGTATTTTTATAATACTATTAAGTTGTTGTTGAAATAATTTTGTAACGATTTGTGGTTTGCCCTGAAGAAGAGAATAAGCATTCTCGAAAGCTTGGCTTCAATCAAAGAATTTTATTGAATATATGACTGCATCCCCATGAACATCTTTTTATTTATTATAAGACCAGTCAAGAATACAAAATAAATATATATATATATATATATATATATATATATATATATATATATATATATATGGCGCCGTTGTCAGTATGTCAAACGGCTGGACCGATGGGGATGAAATATTCTATTTATATTCCAATGGGTCCTGGATGATTTGAAAACACAATTGAACACGGTATGTGGCGCTGCTATCAGCATATCGCTTAAAGCTTTTCCGGGCAGGACGACGTCTGCTGGGACAGCTAGTATATATATATATATATATATATATATATATATATATATATTTATTCGAAAAGGTAACTTAATGTAAACATAGGATGTATAATACTTCTAACTAATGCACAGCCGGTTCATCCTCGTGTGTTCAGCCTGTCCAGAATAAGATTTACTACCCCCCATCTCAGAAACTATGAGAGATACAAAAAAAAGTATTGAGATTGCTGCCATAGTCACAGGGTGTTTCATATATCTGATAAGGGTATCAACTCTCTTATTTTGAAGGGAAGGTTTTTTTTGAGTTTTGGATTCTTCGTAAAATTTTAAGTCAACTTTGTGTAACAAACAATATACCTAGTATTTATAGTATTTGAGATTTTATCATTTTTGTGAAAAAAATGACAGTTGCAGGTGTATGAATAATGCATCATTAGTAGTAATTCATACCATAAATTGAAGAGTCACTATCATAAATCTAACAAGCAGAGGTGAAAACTTGTAACCAACTTAGAAGCAATATCTGGCAATATACAGGGTGAGTACGAAAGCGAAGAAAACTTTTATTGAATATTATCAAGTATCTCAGATTTCTTAAATGCAAACCCCAATTTTTTCTATTGTACTGTATTCTACGTCTAGGGTATTTTCAGTTTACTTCTCTATACCTAATATCAAGAGTTTCTGAGATATAAGCCAAAATTTAAAATTATGTAGAACATGAGGTTCATATTCGTTAACGTAAGGGTTGCTATGGAAAAAAGACATCTTGATTGTTTAATTAAATGTCAGACTAGCAGTTGGGTGTGCTTTTTTGTAGAACCTGACTACTATATCATAGTGTTAAAAAATGTATTCTAATCAAGGAAGGTTTGATTTGTTTGAACATTTTATTATTAGCAATAAAATTATTGCTCTAACAATTAGAGACTATCGACAATAGTTCCATTAAAGAAGAATTCCTGGCAAATAGACTTTTCAGTGAATTGAACAAGGCCTAAGAAATTACAGTTTTGACAGAAGAAACGCAGCAGGTATTTGGATGTCGCTAGATCCACGACCACCGCATCGTTAAAAATAAACGTATATAAGCCGTATAAATTTGCAAAGCTACAAGAGTTGCAGATTGTCAGTTTCAACACAATGACTTTGCGCGAATCTGTTGGACTGACGAAGCTATCTTTACCATCGCAGGGTGTTTTGATAGGAAGAATTGTCATTTGTCTGGTCGCGAGCAAATCCTAAAAAGTATAAAACGATCCAGAATCAGGGTTGACAAAGTGTTCATGTTTGGTGTGGTATATACAAGGGACATATATTAGGACCTTTGTTGCATCAAAATTTAAATGGTATTGGATATCTCGATTTATTACAAAATCAAATATTCTCTTTATTAGAAAATGAAGAAGAAAATAATCATGTTATATATCGAATGAATGGAGTTCCGTGTCATAATACAGAAATATTCCGAAATTTTCTTAGCGAACAATTTGAAGAATGGATTGGACTCAATGGAAATGTTGCATGGCCACCGAGAAGTCCTGATTTGACTCCTCTCGACTTCTTTTTGTGGTGTACGTTAGAAGATCGTGTGTACCAGAACCAAACCTATGACGTGGAAGGCTAAAAAATAAAATAAGACTGGAAGTAGAAGCCCTGAATAGGACAAATTGCGTGGTTAAAGCAGAAGGAAAATTGGAATCCATATATACCACATATATAGCGGAACATGGAGGACATGCAGCTCGTCAGTTATAAATTTATTATTTTCTTAAGTTTTGAATTCGAGTAATTGTTCTCTATATAATTTGAGATTGCCCTGAAAGACATTAAGTTTTAAGGAGCCCAATTTATTAGATTATGGAAGTAATTTTGCCGTAACAATCGTTAATGAATTATATTCAATAATGCACCTAGTTATATATTTTGCTGCGTTTGTTATGTCAAAACAATAGGTAATTTGTTTCTCATTTTATATTCTATAACACTGTGATTTCTTAGGCCTTGTTCGATTCACTGAAAAATTGATTTGTCTGAAATTCTTCCTTCAGAGAACTATCGTCGATAATTGTTAAATAATAAAATTTTCAAACAAATTAAACCTTCCTTGATCAGAATACATTTTTTGACACTATGATAGAATGCTCAGGTTCCACAAAAGCACACCTAACTGACAGTTTGACATATAATTAAATAATAAAGATGTCATTTTTTCCATAGCAACCCCACGTTAATGAATATGAACCTCATGTTTTACAGAATTTTAAATTTTGGCTTATATCTCATAAACTCTTGATATTAGGTATAGGTAAGTAAACTGAAAGTACCCTTATTTTTAGACGTTGAATACAGAGCAATAGAAACAAAATTTTGTTTGCACCTAAAAAATCGGAGATAGTTGATAATATTCAATTCAAAGTTTTGATCGCTTTCGTACTCACACTGTATATTGCCAGAGATTGTTTCTAGTTTGGTTACAAATTTTCTCCTCTGCTTATTAGATTTATGACAGTGACTCTTTAATTTATGGTATGAATTACTACTAATGATGCATCATTCATACACCTGCAACTGTAATTTTTTTCACAAAAATGATAAAATCTCAAAAACTATAAATATTAAGTATAGGGTTTATCACACAAAGTTAACCTAAAATTCTACGAAGATTTCAAAAATCAAAAAATATATAGGGTGTTCCATTTAAAATAAGAGAGTTGATACCTGTATCAAATATATGAAATACCTTGTGAATATGTCAGCAATAAAAATACGAAATTCAAAGAAATTCACAAATATTTTATCTCAATACATTTTTCGTATCTCTCATAGCTTCTGAGATCTGTGGGTAGTGAATCTTATTCTGGACAGCCTGTACATGTAACACCAGTCAAGTACTTAAGGGAATGCTAGCTTTTCGGGTATAGGGGCAAATTCAACCCCAGGTTTCAAAAGGCGGAACACATCGAGACACATATTATTTAATCAAAAGCTAGCAAATATTAAAGATCTTGATTCAGTTTTAAACTCAAAAAACTTATATTTTCTCTCTCTATTACCATATTTCTATTAAACTCAACAACAGTAAACTTGGAACTTATTTTGCTGTTCCAATAAGAGAGCGAAGGCTCCATTTTTTCCCGAGTATTGAATATATGACTGCATCCACAAGAACATCTTTTTATTTATTATAAAACCAGTCAAGAATACAAAATCAATATATAAATATATATATATATATATATTGGTTAGAATAATTCAGGTTATACGGCCTAAAAAGGCATTCAATGAAAGATCTTCATGTAAAATCGTATATTTCGGCTTAGTTTAAATTTCAGCCTTCATCAGCGAAAAACATGGATCTATTTATATATAGTAAAGTTCAAAATGTCCATATTCACAGGAAAATAATATTATTTATAAAATCTAATATTATACAAATGCAATATTGCATATTAGATTTTATAAATAATATTATTTTCCTCTGAATATGGACATTTTGAACTTTACTATATATAAATAGATCCATGTTTTTCGCTGATGAAGGCTGAAATTTAAACTAAACCGAAATATACGATTTTACATGAAGATTTTTCATTGAATGCCCTTTTAGGCCGTATAACCTGAATTATTATAACCAACATAGTTACTGTCGGCTGTGACTACCCTTTCAAATATATATATAAAACTAGAACTGAGGTTTGGTTTTGTCGTGTGTGGGTATTTATCTGCGTCGGAGGTGATATTAACGCTGATTGGTCGGAAGAGTGGTGTTTTGCCTCGCCCCCTCTGAGCTGGGTCTTGGTGTTTCTTCTAGCGTATTCCTATTTTGTGGTTCATTCTGTCTCTTAATTATGGTTTTCCAAGTGCAAGGCAAGTTCAAGGCATCATCTCTTTTGTTTAGAAACCCTCTTTTTTCTATCTCAATAGCTTACGGTATTTTTCTTTTCTTGTAGTTCTCTATATTGGCTATCTACTTGCAGCTTTTGAAGTTGATTTTATGGCCTGTCTGATGCTGATTATATATATATATATATAAAGATGTTCTTGGGGATGCAGTCATATATTCAATAAAATTCTTTGATTGAAGCCGAGCTTTCGAGAATGTTTATTCTCTTCTTCAGGGCAAAAATCGTGAATTTAAAATAAATTAGCCAAAAACAGGAAATCTTTATATTTCAACACTTTCATTTTCTAGAAACAAGAATTCGTCAATGAGCTTTTGAGAAAAATTTTTATTTCCATGTTGTTTTCTATCATCTGACTGAAAAGTGGGACAAAAAGATGTTCTCCAAACGTGGTACGCACGTAAGTGATATATAAACAACACCAATTATGTAAACACGTGCCTTGCACCCTAAAGTCATCAAAGTACATTAGCACAGGAAGAAATCTTTCCTGTCTTTGGCTAATTTATTTTAAATTCACGATTTTTGCCCTGAAGAAGAGAATAAACATTCTCGAAAGCTCGGCTTCAATCAAAGAATTTTATTGAATATATGACTGCATCCCCAAGAACATCTTTTTATTTATTATAATATATATATATATATATATATAATTTCGTTTCTATTTGTTTTTGAGCCTAGTGGATTTATTTTCCGTGAATATCGTGGGTTTAGGGCTCTTTCAGTGATTGAAAAAATTGAAATAAACGCACATTTATTTCATGTCATAATGTTTATAGAACAAGACGTTTCGACCCGCTTTGGGGCCTTTATCAATCGTATAAAAATTAAAAACTAAAATATTATTCTGTAAAATAAAAATTAAAGTAAGGAAAAATGTTGTTAGGACAATATTATAACCTACCTAAGACATAAAGTACAAAAAATCAGCTTCCTCCAAAAAAAAACATATAAATAAAATAAAACTGAAAAATAATTCTATAGGTTCAAAATATGTTGCACTACATTCTCTTTTTCTTTCTCTTCATTTTGTTGTTTCTCGTGTAGAATTAATTTTGTGGAAGATTTACCTATGTGTTGACTTGACTTGTTAATTGAGAAAGATATAAAGTGACAGACAGGAGGATGTAGGTGAGGGAAATTATTATTGTAAGGTTAAGTTTCATATTTAGTTTTTACCTAAAAGGTGGGTTTGTTCGGATAGTAGTCTTGATGATGTTTCTAACTGATATTATTGAATATTTTATAGTAAGTTATAATAAATTTTACTGAGTTGCTTAATATCTGTCTTAGAGTTGATTGCATTTGGATTTTTCTTTATGTAAATCATTTCCAATATTTTACGTTTAGAGGAGTATTTTTCCGTTGCTAGTATTTTTGTTTCGTTATAGTTGAATTTGTGTTTATTTTGTTCTTCATGATTCGACAGAGCAGTTTTATTTGTTTTATCATACTTGTGACCTTTTATTCTGTTTTCTAAATATTGGCAGGATTCACCTATATATTTACTATCGCAGTCGTTGCATGGTATCTCGTAAACGGTGTGTGTTGTTTTATTTTTGTCGGTTTTGGTCTTAAGCCTGCTGTAGATTTTTTTAAGAAACAACAAAATAAGTTTTCTGGACTTAACATTAATTCACAACAATAACACTATATACACAGAATGGTACACAAAAAGTACTTGGTCAGGAAGGTACCTACATTTTCAATCAGAACATCCATTATCCCAAAAAAAATCAGTCATAAACAGCCTTGCTGACAGATCAATTAAACTAACCGACCCAAAATATAGACTCAACGCAATAAATAAAGCTAAATCAGTCCTTATACAGAATGGATATCCAATAAAACTTATTAACTCAATTTTCAAATTTAAAATAAATGAAGCTTACAATATAAACAAACATGCTAATACAAACCAAAATGAAAATAAGCATTATCTCACACTACCATACATAGAAAATCTATCTAAAAGTTTGCAACAAGTGTTCAAAAGCTATAATATACCACTCAGTCATAAGGGCCACAATCTTCTTAAAAAAATCTACAGCCGGCTTAAGACCAAAACCGACAAAAATAAAACAACACACACCGTTTACGAGATACCATGCAACGACTGCGATAGTAAATATATAGGTGAATCCTGCCAATATTTAGAAAACAGAATAAAAGGTGACAAGTATGATAAAACAAATAAAACTGCTCTGTCGAATCATGAAGAACAAAATAAACACAAATTCAACTATAACGAAACAAAAATACTAGCAACGGAAAAATACTCCTCTAAACGTAAAATATTGGAAATGATTTACATAAAGAAAAATCCAAATGCAATCAACTCTAAGACAGATATTAAGCAACTCAGTAAAATTTATTATAACTTACTATAAAATATTCAATAATATCAGTTAGAAACATCATCAAGACTACTATCCGAACAAACCCACCTTTTAGGTAAAAACTAAATATGAAACTTAACCTTACAATAATAATTTCCCTCACCTACATCCTCCTGTCTGTCACTTTATATCTTTCTCAATTAACAAGTCAAGTCAACACATAGGTAAATCTTCCTCAAAATTAATTCTACACGAGAAACAACAAAATGAAGAGAAAGAAAAAGAGAATGTAGTGCAACATATTTTGAACCTATAGAATTATTTTTCAGTTTTATTTTATTTATATGTTTTTTTTGGAGGAAGCTGATTTTTTGTACTTTATGTCTTAGGTAGGTTATGATATTGTCCTAATAACATTTTTCCTTACTTTAATTTTTATTTTACAGAATAATATTTTAGTTTTTAATTTTTATACTATTGATAAAGGCCCCAAAGCGGGTCGAAACGTCTTGTTCTATAAACATTATGACATGAAATAAATGTGCGTTTATTTCAATTTTTTCAATCACTGAAAGAGCCCTAAACCCACGATATTCACGAAAAATATATATATATATATATATATATCTTCCTATCAATAGAGCGTCCGTACATTGACGAATTGCATTTAATAGAGCGTCCGTGGTAATTGAGCGTCCGTATACGGACGCTCTATTACACATCAGTGTAATTCTGGTCAAGATGATCATCTTAACCGATGGAACAAAAATTGGAAGGACGCTCCATGCACGTCCCAAAAGATTTTTGATTGATATTCGAATATAATTAGTTCGATATATCTGGCGCAGCGCGGCGCTAAAATATTCATTTTGAATACGTTAACTTTCATTCCATCGCGTATTGGGCGTCCGGCAATCTGACAACATCGAAACACATGAATTTCATTTCAATGACTTTTACACTCATATAGGTTCTTCTGATATATATTCGAAGCACTTATAAATTATTCGTTTGTGATCATGTGGATAAACCTGGTGCCATTCGAATCTATAGAAGAAAAAATCGCTCTAGATAAAAATCATTCTTTGAATTTTTTTTATTTATACTATATATTTAATTTTTTTTTAAATCATTATTCAATATATTGGGAACAAAGTGAACTAACAATACGAACAATATTGACGTAACTGACAGACGTTTCATTTAAATTGGAGGACATAAACTCTATCGTATCGTATTCCGCGAGGATATAGACTAATAAGTCATATTCGACAAATTTGTATTCATGGTGGCATTTATACTAAGACCAATTTAGATTTCCATAACATTTGTGTAAAAGATCTTTGCGCGAAGATAGATGCAGAATTAACACAGCTTAAATATATGAAAATTAGTTTTTGTTGTGCCTACAGATCACCGGATGGTGATAGTAATTTTTTTTAATATTATCTGCACAGAATATTATCAGAAAAAAACTCCAATAATAAGGTACAGGCTGTCGGTGACTTTCAATTATAGCTTTAAGACTTAAAACCAGTGACAATAAATTAACTGAATGCAAACATATTTTTTATCACATGATATGCTAGAAAAAGTTTTTGTTGACACCAGCGGATAACTAAATCTAGAGAAACTAGAGTCGATAATCTGTTCACAAATTTAGATGATAACATTTTCATTCTTGAAGTCATAGAGCCGCACTTGCCCGACCATAAAGGAAATTTTATCATGTGTCGACCAATGTCAAAAAAATCTATCAGGTTTCACAGCTGCATTAGATGAAATGATCTGAAATATATGCCATTTAGATCCAGAAACAAAAGCTGCTCATTTAGTTTACTCTGTCAGATCTTTAAACATCTCGTTTTCCATAAAAAAGTTATGTATCCCTGAAAATAACTTTAAAATGTTGAGATTTCTACGTCCCTAAAGCTGGCTGAGCAAAGTGAGTAGAATCAAAAATACAAATTTGTTGTAGAGCTAATTAAATGCTGTGTTCCGAAATTAATTGCTCTTATAGTTTTTTTTTTTGAAAATGGCTGCTTTGCTAGCTTTAGACTAAAGCTAGCACAGCAACCTTTGAAAACTTACTTTTTTAGAACTTCTTTTATAGTGCTTTTAGGCTTAATTAATTGTTAATTAAGTGCTGTATTCCGAAATTATTTATTCTTATTTATAGTTTTTCGGAAAATGGTTGCTTTTAAAAATCTATTATTTCGGGATAATCTTATTTGGTCCTTGTAGAGCTAATTAAGTGCTAATTAACTGCTGTATTCCGAAATTAATTGCTCTGATATTAAAAAAATTGCTGCTTTGCTAGCTTTAGATCTAAAGCTAGCAGAGTAACCTTTGAAAATCATAATTTTTCATAACTTTTGTTTTAGCGATTGTAGGGCTTATTAAGTGCGGTACTCCGAAATTAATTGCTCTAATATTTTTTTGAGAGAGAACGTTCTTTTAAGACAAATAAAAATGTCAATTTATCTATTGTGGGGATATTTATAGCTTTAAAGGTACACCGGGCAACTTGAAAGTACTTAATTTTATGTAATCCATTTTTAATTCCACTTTAAAATTGAGATTTTAATGGTTTTGAATTTATTATCTCTCCCAATGAAGAAATGTACAATTCTGATACTAAAAAGCTAAGGGATAAAACTTAATTTTTGTAGGACCAGACGGTTTTCGATTGCTAACCGTATATGTTCCTATGACTGTAAGATAGGTTTGCCGGTGGATAAGTTCATTACTAACCAAGTCGGTAAGTACTTTTCTTACGAATATAATTGTATTGGCCGAAATATTATAGAAATTATAGAAATTAATTTCGGAATACAGCACTTGATTAAATAACATAGGAAATATGTATATTTTATTGATTTTTTATAAAAAATACCTCAAATAATGCTTACCGATATAGTTTATATATCGGGTGTATAGATTATATGTTTTTGCTCTGATAGCGACAATCTCTGCCATTTTCTAAAAACTATAAGAGCCGATAATTTCGGAATGCAGCATTTAATTAGCAATTAATTAGCTCTACAAGCACGAAAAAAGTATTTGTCTAAAAAGTGTTTCTTGAAGCAAATCAGTCATTTTCCGAAAACTTTAAGAACAATTGAGTTTGGAATACAGCACTTAATTAGCCCTATAAACACTAAAAGACGTTCTTGAAAAGTTGATTTTTAAAGGCTGCTCTGTTAGACTTAGATCTAAAGCTAGCAAAGCAGCTATTTAGAAAAAACTATAAGAGCAATTAATTTCGGAATAAAGCAAATAATTAGCACTACAAGCATCAACCACAATTTTCTAGAAAAACATATTTTTTAAAAACAAAGCATACATTTTCCTAAGAACCATAAGAGCAATTAATGTCGGAATACAGCACTTAATTAGACCTTAAGCACTAAAAAAGAAGTTCTCAGTGAATATTTTTAAAGATTGCTCAGCTAGCTTTAGATCTAAAGCTAGCAAAGCAGCCATTAAAAAAATGTAAGACCAATTAATTTCGGAATACAGCAATTAATTAGCACTTTATTTGGTCTACAAGCACCAAATAAAATTTTCTCGGAAAAGTTGATTTTTTAAAGCAAAGCAGCCATTTTCCAAAAACCATATGAGTAATTAATTTCTGAATAAAGCATTTAATTAGAACTTAATTAGCCTTATAAACACAAAAAAATAAGTACTCAAAAAAATATTTTTAAATGTTGCTCTGTAAGCGTTAGATTTACAGCTAGCAAAGCAGCCATTAAAAAAAACTATAAGAGCAATTCATTTCGGTATACAGCAGTTAATTAGCAATTAATTAGCTCTGCAAGCACCAAATTTGTAATTTTAATTCCGCTCACTTTGCTCTGCTAGCTTCAAGGACGAGACAATTCTCCTGATATTAAAAATCTTAAGTCACAACTAACCCAGGTTCATACTATTGCCGAAGTGACCAGGACGCTCGATAGCTTCGATTTACTTAACATTAACAAATCGAAAAAGTGGAGTTTAATAATAAGATAATATCTGAATCAAAAATGAGCAAAAGTCGGTCTGGGGAATATTAAATACAAATTTAGGTAAAACTAATAACCTAAGGAATGAGAGCAATTTATCCGCTGAGGACTTTGCCAACTCTTTTGAACATTGCATAAACAATTTAGTGCAAAATTCTGCGAACTATATTGCAAATCCCTTCGATTCTTGCATGCAAAAAATAGCAATAAACCATTTGACTTCTTACATACATCCAACAAGTTAATCAGAAATATTGAACATTGTTCATAAACTGAAAAATTCTAGAGCCGCAGATAAATAAAAATGTAGTGATTTCTTTACCGAATCTATTTAATCTTCGTATGAGTACATGTATTTTTCCAGATACTCTCAAGTTATACCTATCTATAAAAACAGAAATACTCTCAGGTAACTGAAGCTGAATGTAGATAAAGATTATCTAAGAATGGCATATTTTGTTATGTTTCATAGCATAATAGTGACCGTATGCCTTGATAATCTGGAGAAACTCATGTCACAGCCCCAAAATATGCATTGCGCAAAAAAAATCATTCGAATAATAACATCCAGCAAATATGATGATCACTGTGAGCCATTGTTAGAAAAATTGAACATCCTGCAATTACCATGTTGCTGCATTTTGCAGTGCCTGCTTCATATAAAAAACATGCCAAAGAATCCAGCACAATTATGTTTACTCTTATAATACAAGAGAAAAAAAACTATATCTGTCCTCCATTATTCAGACATAGACCCATAATTCCTATAAATTTCTGGGCATGAAATTGAATAATGCTCTGCCAAAATATTCAAAGATAATAATATGTCTTGTGCATCACTCAAAATTAAGATCCGTAAATATTTAACACAACATCGTTTTAACTTCTTAGATGATTATCTGGAACATGTTGTAAGTACATTTATGTAGGTAATCCTTTTTTACCCTTTTTTCTAGATTGTTATTACTATTATTTTCTTTTTTTAACATGTTCATAATCCTTGTCTTGAATTAAGTTATATGTACTTTGTCACTTGTATGTTTATTATGTCTTCATCTGAAGCGTATTTTAATTTATTTTATTTGGTGTGATCTATATCACTATCCAGGACAAAAGTATACATGCCTAATTGTTTACATGAAATAAATATTTCTATTTCTATTTGATGTTGGAGACATAAATAATGACAAAAATGAAAATTACTTTACATTTTAAAATCATTAGCATCTACAATTCCATTTTGTATAAATTGAATTATAGAATATATGACAATTGAGTAATTATAATAAAGTTTAAGGAACAAAAAGTCAGATGAAATACTATTCGGAGAAACAACCAATGCTAGGCAGTCGCTGGTAGTTTCAAAATACGAGAAATATATTTAAAATCACATTTCATCATCCCATTCCACTGCACATTTGGCAATAGCGCCGGACGCTGTATTTACGGTAAATGAAATAAATATACATCGTATGGACGCTCTATTGTTTGTAAGATTGAAATTATTATATACATTGGACGCCCAAACGGCTTAAGAATGAACGGAGCTCACATTGATGGCGAAGTGAAATATATACGGCAAGGACGCTTCATTACTGTTTTTTGAAAGGACGCCAGAATGATACCGAGATGTATATATATATATATATATATATATATATATATATATATATATATATCATCTTATCATTTTCAGCCTTATTCGTACGATTATTCACGTCCTCCCTTACATATTTATGTATTGTTCTCTCATTTGAGCCCATTGTTGTCTATCGTTGGCTAGCTAATGAAAGATTTCTTCCTGTGCTAATGTATTTTGACGACTTTAGGCAGCAAGGCACGTGTTTACATAATTGGTGTTGTTTACATATCACTTACGTGCGTACCACGTTTGGAGAACATCTTTTTGTCCCACTTTTCACTCAGATGATAGAAAACAACATGGAAATAAAATAATATTTCAAAAGCTCATTGACGAATTCTTGTTTCTAGAAAATGAAAGTGTTGAAATATCTGTAAATGATCAAAAACATAAAATTAATTTTAACTTAGTATTATTTAGTTGTTGCTGACAATTTAGGGTTAAATTCAATACTAAGTTTCGAAGAAAGTTTCAATTCACATTATTTTTGTCAATTATGTAGGGTTTCGAAAGATGAATCAAAAACACCGTGTTTTGAAAATGCCTTAAAGCTTCGCAACAAAGAAAATTACATCACTGACAGCGAAGTACATGGTTGTGGTATAAAATAGGCTATCTCTTGTGATCTCATGAAAGGTGTATTGGTGGGTATTTTCCGTAATGAAATGGCATACATACTATACGAAACAAAATTTCACATTAGAACATTTAAAGAAGATAATTCAAAGTCTGCTACTTTCACGAGCTGATTTCGGATTCCCTATTTTACAGATAAAAGCTGACCAGATTTTATTGAATAAGTTTTTAAAGGTTTGCAGTAAGCACATTGTTAATTGCTGTATATCGGACCATCCTCTTAACCGGACGTTTGTGCCGACAATTTTTCCTAAGGTAGGTAATTAAGCTATTTTATTTCAGACTGGCCCACAAACTAACTGTTTGCTTCAGAAATATGGTAGAGAAGGTTCACCAGTAGCACTTAAACAACAGTTGAAGATATTTGAGATAACTGCTTAGCGTGCAAAACACATACATTGAACACCTAAAATTGTAAAAAATGCCCTCGATAAAACATTTCTGATTCGATAATTGTTCACAATTTTTCAACAGTGAATTTCTTATGTCAAGTTGATTTCGATATTGAGAAGGAGACGGATAATGGTCTAATATTTGAATATTGTTACGCTAATAACAACGTTTGTACTCAAGCTAATGTACCTATTAATCGACAAGCTATTTTCAAATCGTATTCTGAAATTGGAGTTGGATTACTGCCGTTTATGAAGGAATTTTATTATGATTTTATGGAATAAAATCCACCAAAGGAAGAGAAGAATTGAATAGTTTAAGTGGAGTTTGCTTCGACAGATTCCATTTACTCAAGAAAGTGCTAAATAGAGGGGGACATCACAATGACAAGTTGAATATTGAGAACAAGTTACTTATGTTTTTGATGAAACTCAAATTAGGCATTTCATACTGTGCGTTGGCATTCATCGAACTTTAGTTTCAAGATTTTTCATATCACTTTTGGTTGAACTGCACCAAAAAACTGAAAATTTTGTATATTGGTCTAATAAATTTGTAGTTCAAGAAACAATCCCCAAAGCTTTTCGAATCAAATATCCATCGTGCAGAGTGATAATTGACTACTCAGAAATCAAAATTGAGCAACCGAAAATGGTATTTAATTTATATTTACTCTCAGTACAAGGGAACTTTTACAGTGAAGTTTCTAATAGGTATAGCACCGAATGGTTTTATACGTTGGTAGAACAAGTGATTCATTCATAACTAATGATTCGGGAACACTGAAACTACTCAAACAAGGTGATGTAGTTCTTGCTGATAAAGGATTCCCAGGTAGGTTGTTAAATAACAATCTATGTATTATTATACTAATTTTAACAATGACGTTTTTTTAGGTGTCAAATGTGCAGAAAATGTTATTTTGGTCATACGTCCATTCCTACACGTACAAATAGTATTTGAAATAGAATATTTGTAATGTTTTAAAAAGATTATAAAGATATGGTGCATGATATGCTACATTCACACAAACGAATTTGATTGGACGATATACAAATAAATCACAATCTAAAAATTAATTTATATTTATGTATGGGGCTTGCCCTGTTGAAACTTGAATAAATAAATAAATAAAATAAATAAAAAATCTTTTAGTTTGCAAACGTACGTAATATTTGGCAGTCGGTGTAATATTGATGACTCTTTTTCTAATTTTAAACCATTGTTTTCATCATTCATTCATTCATTTTAGTAAAAATGTAAGTTCTGTTTTTGTTATGTTTTATAAATATAATAGGTATCTATATTTGTCCGTTTAGTTATGAATATATAGCACTATATTTTAATAAATAAATCGAAAAAATATTGTTGTTTGAATCAAACCTATAATCTGAATACAACCTTAACAATATTTGCTTGAATCTAAACAATTTGTTTATTCTTGAAACAAAAAATCATGTTTGAAACAAATAAATACCTTTCATTTGTGAAAAGTATTCAGAATTAAACCAAAGAATATATATAATATCTGAAGAAGAAAACAGTAATTTGAAATGGGAAAAATCAGCATTTAAGTCAAAGATTTACTTATTTGCTTGAAAATTGTTTTTTTATTGTAAAACAGTCATTCATTTGCTTCAAGTAAAACTATAATTGATTTGAACTAATAGGTGTTTCGTAACAAATATATTAAGTTCTTACCTTAAACATAATTCAGAAATGATTTAGCTTTGTATTTATTTACCTTAATATATTATTAGCTCCCTTTGAGAAAAATTCCTGATTGTCAAATAAAGATTTACCTACATGCTCATATATAGAAACAACAAATTTATTTCAAACGACATTTTATTTTAGATAGACAATCATTTTTATTTTTGTATCATTCTATTAGGTACCTATGTATGTATAAGAATTGAATAATAATTATCACAATAGATAGGTACTCTCGGAAATACAACGTATATGTGTATGTTATATTTTTGAGTAAAGTTGAAATGTTACAATGTTGAGATTTTTTTTGTTTTTTGTATAATTTCAATTTCTGTTTCTTCTTTTAGTTATCACTGTTATGTGTATACTTACGTATTTTGCTTTATTATTACCTATGTATATGAATGTCTTTACTTTCTTGAATAAAATTTATTTTGAATATAAGTATTTTATTCATCTTCCTGATCCTCGAATATTCTGCGAGTCAACTAAAGAAAGTACAGTCTTTTCACTAAAATGATTCTACCTACCTTTCAGTGTTATTTGATATAGGTATTGCCTCTTGAAAATATTTTGCAACAAAAGTGAAATATTTATTATCTCCTAAAATATCAATTTAAAAGATGAAACAGATTTGTTTGACATGAATAATTATTCAATTATGAAGTAGGCATTATTTACCAGTGAATTAATCATATATATCATATCATCATATAGTATAAATAATTAGGTTTATTTTCTGGAAAGAAACTGTTTCTTCGAATCCATTATTATTATTGTTTTAAGGGAATATTTCTTATTTAACTAACAAAACTTAGTAAAGTTTTTCCTAAAGTATTTGTTTCACTCAAACAAATGTTTCAACTGCAAAATATGTTTAGATATCGATAATATTTATATCTAACAGACACTCATAATCAAGTATATCAAATAATTTAATTGGAAATTCCAATAAATAGAATATTTGGAAGAACCAAGCTTGTTTGTTGGACCTATTCAAACTTCAGATTTCTTTAACTTTAATAATATTTATTAAATTTAAAGGAATTTTTCTCTGTGAATAGCAAGAGATATGTGTAGGTACGGACGTTAAGGAATTAAAAGAATTTATTCCTAAATTGGCATAAAGAAAAATTATAAATAAGAAGATAGGTAGGTACTTGCTGTAACTGATAGTGATAACTGCGACGATGTCACACAAGACAAAGACAACCACAGTCGACACCTCAGAAAATTTGTAAGTACCTATGCATAAATAATACCTAGGTATTTTATAGGTAAGTATACGGAGGTACTTATTTAGATATATGTATACAGCATGCTGATAAAAGATTGGCACAAAATTATTTTTTTCCAAATAGTATTACCACTCTGTTCATATAGATATGTAGCGGCGCAGTACATCACTACACACGTGCATAACAGACGTTGAATATAATTTCACAAAGATACAATCATAAACATTTTTTATTTATATATTTTTAATGATATATCTTAATAATGTATATTGACTTGCCCAGCAGATGTACATCGGACTGTCGAGCTAATCCTCCCTTTATTCCAAATTAACTTCAATTTTTAATCAGTTCCCTTACGAATCTCAGACCACTCACCTCATAACTTTTTTACGCAAAATTGCGACGCTCGGTGTACATCGCTGTCGTGCTGTAACTTTGACATGATATATATTTTGACTTAGATTGATTGCATTTAAATAAAGACATTAGTATTCGCAAACCCTACGCGTATTGTATTTACGGTTCTCCACAGTGGTGACCCCGACGTGATCTGTAAAATTTAATGAAGATATTATTTTTGGTGTCATCACGCAGTGCGCGTAGAGAATAATGGCTCCTGGGACATGCCAACAATCCACATACACCCTGTCCGCAGCAAACGGAACCGACATCGCAACATACGGTACCGCCACATTGAACCTCAACCTGGGACTACGGCGTGCTTTTCCATGGAACTTCGTCATCGCGGATTTCGCAAAACCGATCATTAGTGCGGATTTTTCATCACACTACGGCTTGCTGGTTAACCTACGTAACGAACGCCTTATCGACCAGATGACCTTCTGCAAGACGCTTGGACGGGCCGCCAATAGCAACATCAGCAGCATTAAAACCGCACCATTGCCCTAGTGTAAATATCAGGACCTGTTGAAACAATTCCCGGACATCATGAGGCCCGATGGACGCGTCCGTGAACCTAAACACTGTACGAAACATCACATCCGAACAACACCAGGCCCACCAGTGTTCAATCGACCTAGACGGCTGGTGCCCGACCGACTGGTCACGGCAAAGCGTGAATTCGCCACCATGGTACAGCTGGGCATCGCACGCCCTTCAGAGAGCTGCTGGGCATCACCGCTCCATATAGTCCCAAAAAAAAGGAATGCTGTGAGACTAACGGGTGACTACCGCGCGTTGAACGCCCGGACCATCCTATCCGACATATCCAAGATTTTTCGCAGACGCTCCATGGTAAGACCATCTTCTCTGTCCTCGATTTAGTCAGAGCATATAACCAGATCCCGATGGCAGCAGAAGATATCGCCAATACCGCTATTACCACACCCTTCGGACTCTTCGAGTTGGTCTACATGGCGTTCGTGTTGCGCAACGCCAGCCAGACCTTCCAGCGCTTTATCGACGAAGTACTGCAAGGTCTGGACTTTTGCTATGCGTACATTGATGACATCCTGGTGACATCATCATCGGAGGAGGAACATCGACAACACCTGCGAATCCTGTTTGAGCGGTTGCGCAAGTATGGAGTTATAATCAACCCGACCAAGTGTATTTTTGGATTGACTGACGTATCTTTTTTGGGATATTCAGTCTCAGGCAAAGGCACCCGCCCAGTACCAGACCGAGTACTATCAATCTCACAGTTCCCAGCACCAACGACCGCCGAGCAACTCCGACATTTCTTGGGTACGGTGAACTTTTACTGGAGGTTCATACCCAAAGCGGCGGAACCAGGCTCCGCTGCAAGAGCTATTAACAGGCAGCATAAAGGGGAAATCAACACTCAACTGGACACCAGCTGCCAAACAGGCCTTCACTGACTGCAAAGATGCCCTCTCGACGGCTACATTATTAGCTCACCCTAAGCCGGATGCACCACTAGCGCTTATTTGTGATTCTTCCGACTCTGGGGTAGGCGCGACGCTGCAGCAAGAAGTTGGACGTGATCAGCAGCCACTTGCCTTCTTTTCAAAGAAGCTGAGCCCAGCGGAACAAAAATATAGTGCCTTCGATCGCGAGCTGTTAGCCATTTACTTGGCTATCAAGCATTTTCGGCACATGTTGGAAGCTAAAACATTCACTATCTACACCGACCATAAGCCCATCACATATGCATTCCGATTACTGAAGGCCGACAAGAGCTCACCACGCCAGGCTCGACACTTGGATTTTATCAGTCAATTCTCAACTGATATACGATACATCTCGGCAAGGACAACATCGTGGCAGACACTTTGTCGCGAGTAGACGAGATCAACACACCACTAGATTTCCCAGCGCTAGCAAAAGCACAAGAAGGCGATCCAGAGTTAAAAGAATTCCTGCGTCGAGAGTCATCCTTAAAAATACAACGCATACCAGTGCCGGGCACCGACATAGGCATCCTATGTTATGTTTCCACGCCCAACGCTCGACGAGTGCTACCGAGAGCATTCAGACGCGCAGCGTTCAACGGTATTCATCAGCTATCACACCACGGCCAGACTTGTATCTCAACGTTACGTATGGCGGTCGGTCAACAAAGATTGCCGAGAATGGGCTCGTGCATGCGACCAGTGCCAACGAGCCAAGGTGTCACGGCACGTGGCATCAGCTTTGGGAGAATTTACCAATCCAGTATCAAGATTCGAACACGTGCATATAGATTTGATCATCAGGCCCTCATCTGAAGGCAGTCCATACTGCCTCACATGTATTGATAGATTTTCTCGATGGCCAGAAGCGTTCCCTCTGCAAGATCAGGAAGCTCCCACAGTGGCCAGAGCATTTTACGAGGGCTGGATTTGTCGATTCGGAGCTCCTTTACGGATCACAACCGACCGAGGTCGGCAATTCGAGTCACACTTCTTCAAAGAACTGAACCAGCTGGCAGGTTCAACTCACTTGAGAACAACTGCTTGCCATCCTGCGGCTAAAGGCATGATCGAGCGTCTCCATCGTCAATTGAAGGCAGCCATCAAATGCCACGAGAAGCAACAATGGACGCAAATTTTACCAACAGTGCTGTTGGGCATACGAGCAGCTTGTAAGGAGGATATACAAGCCGCTGCAGCAGAACTGGTCTACGGTACTCCAGTGAGACTTCCGGGGGAGTTCCTGGTGCCCCGTACCAGCAACCACTTGACCAGCAGTTCTGACTATATAAAAGAATTGCGACAACAATTTGAGAATCTGCGACCAACCAATGGCTCTCGACATGGCGAGCTAAGAACATTTGTATTCAAAGAACTAACCACCACCAGTCATGTGGATGTGCGGCATGATGCGCTTAGAAGACCAATGTAAATGCTCTACGACGGTCCATATTGAGTCCTACGACGAGGAGCAAAGACGTTTCTACTCAGCATCAAAGCCAGAGAGACCACCGTCTCAATAGATCGTTTGAAACAAGCCTATATCATGGCAGAGGACAAGAATGAGAAAGAGACAACAAAGAGCAACATCAACCCGACACTAGCAACCCACCGTCCACCCAGGTGAATGAACCGCCAACCTCGAGGAGCGTTAGTCGCCACGCAAAATTGCGACGCTCGGTGTACATCGCTGTCATGCTGTTACTTTGACATGATATATATTTTGACTTAGATTGATTGCATTTGAATAAAGACATTAGTATTCGCAAACCCTACGCGTATTGTATCTACGATTCTCCACATATATTATATAAAGGATGTTTCATGATTTGTTCACATGAGCAGGTTGGGGATTTGTCTCAGCCGACAATTGAATTGATCATTTGACATTAACAGGCTGCCTCTTCCTGCCTATACCATCAATTATCAAGTTTGTGATAATTCATAGCTCCGATCTTCCTTCAAAATCAACTTCATTCATTCTTCGAGATGTTGTCAAGCAAGGCAGATTCTCCGTACGATACCTCGCGTGTTTGCTAAACTAAATGTAGTGAATGTAAAAATACTGTTTTTAAAAGTGGTATAAAATGTACAGTATACTCAAATATTTTTCATCGTAATTGTGCACAAAAAGTAAAAAAGTGTTGTCATAAAGAACTCACTTTTTAATTTCCTGAAATATCTAGCATGGAAAATGTATTCCAGGGTGGCGAGACTGTAAACTCCAACATCGAAATTAGTGATAAATCCATGAAACAAGAATTGCTCTGGAAGATAATACATGAATTAGAGGAAAAAAATCGCCTATTGCAGGAGAATAATCAGTTATTGAAATATAAAATTTCTGTATTGGAAATGAATATAACTGATAAGGAATGTGTCAGACCTGAAAATCATTCTAATATACGGCGTGGAAAACATGTTGGTACAACAAATGACACAATTAAATTGACAAAGATTGATACAGAGAACACATCTCAACATAATTCAATCAACAATAATGTTATTCCTACAAATACGCAACTATCCATCTCCGGCGCACCCGGCACAGGCCCAATGTTAGTGAACAAGCAGAAGATGGAGGGAAAAAAGAAGATAAAACAGGTACAAATTCTAAGGAAAACATTAATCGGAACCTAAAAGCCTCAAATAATGGAGAATGGAAGCAAGCTTCTTACAAAAAAAGCAGAAGAAAGTCCCGTCCGGCTTTAGTTATCGGATCAAGTACTGATGATGCTAAAGTCGAAGGAATTGAAAAGATAAAGGCCTATTATGTATCGAGGTTAAAACCAAACACAACAGCAGAAATTCTTAAATAAAAAGTTTACAAATGTTAAATGCGAACAATTACAGTCAAGGTTCCCTGAAACTTATGCTTCGTTTAAGGTCCATATTGCAAGTAACGAAACAGAAAAAGTTGAAAATAACGTTGAACAGTAAATGTCAGTCATATATATTAAATATCATAGTCCAACATTTTATTAACATTTACTGTAATGGTGTACGATTAAAAGTTTGCTAGGCTTTCCTAATATATATTTTTATTGGCGTTCTAGACGGCTCAATAATGAAGACTTTAGAAATATATCGAAATTAATTGTTCGAGAATTTCCTCACGTGTGTTCTACTTTCCAATAAAAAAAAAATCTCGGGAAAAAAAAGCTGGTGGACAAATACAGAAGCAGACTTTATTGAGAGAAGCTGGCGTCATCAACACCATCAGATGAAAACGAGGATTCTTTTCCAAAAGTGGCTTCCGAAAACACTAATGATGATAGTGGTAGTAGTAGGTATACATACCTGTCGTGTTTGCAAAATGATTTGGCCAATTGGGATTTTTTTCTCATATTTACATAGTTAACATTTTTAACATAATTTTGCGTATCGAGATCATTCCAATGAAAATATCACTTTTAGCCAAGATTTATATTTTTTCGAACTATATTGAAGATCTACCAGTATTTTATAGGTGACTAGAAAGAAATCGATATTTAGCTAAAGAACAATCATGAACCTTGGCACGAACTAATGAAAAAATGGTCTAGTACATTTGAGTGCCGGCAAGGATTGCTCAAACAAGACATTGAGTTTAAAAAAAAAATTAGAATCATTTTTAACCAGTTTTTATAATCAATTGAAATTAATGAAAAGGAATTAAAAAAATGTACGCTGGTTGTAGAAATTATTAACACAGAAACTCTTAATGTTCTTGAGTACATATATTATGTATCAACCTACTTACTTCTGTTTTGAAAAATATAAATTTCATTGTTGTAGGTATTTAAATTTAAAGTTTTTCTGTACTAAATATTTTTTAAGAAAAATTCAATCCAAACTTTTATAAATAATAATGTGGATACCTACTTATTACTTCGTTATTTTCCGGAGTATCGTCATTATTTAAATTTAATCTTATTAACTGCATTGCTGCCAAACAATAAAACATCTGCTGAAACCATTCATGGATTATTCCATTACTGCCATTCGTTATCATAGACTGTGCACCATATATATATATATATATATATATATATATATATATATATATATATATATATATATATATATAAATTATATATAAATTGATAAAATTTACGTAAGCTAAAATACGTTAAACAAGGTTAGGTCTGTTTAAGTTGTTGATGATGTTCCCAATTGACACACCTACTTAATTTAAAATATCTCTATGAATCTGAACACAATTGGGAATGTATAATATGAAATACATACCTATCTGTCTATCTATTCTAGCCGTTTTCTATTCTTTGGATATGCGCCTCTCTCATGTTTTTCTTGTTCTGTGCCATTTGGAACCAGTTAAGTACAACTGTTCTTTAGATGTCATCATACTTTGTGGTCTACCGGTGCTTCTTTTGATCCCAAATATTTTATATATATATTGCAACGTGTAAGGGGAACAGCCGCCGGTGTTGGCTACAAAGTGGCGGCATCCGTTTGAAGTAAGCGCGAGATATAAACTGTGGTTGGAAATATCGAAAGCGGCGTTGACAAAGAGAGCGACGGCAGCATGCCGGCATCTACTCTTAAAATGCCGACAAAGGAATTTCGAGAAGCGTCCAATGGCGGCTTCCGAATCAAAGACCAGAAGCTGCTCGAATGATCTGGAGAAGACAGAATGTAAAAGACAGTGTGAATAAATAGAATAGTCCAAGTAAGTTAGTGAGAATATAGTAAAGTTAAGTTGTAATTTATATTATTTCGAGTGTAAATAAAGTTAATTTAATAACTCTGAATTAGTCTCACTTATCTGTGAACCCGCATACGCAACAATTTGGTGTTAGAAGAGGGATAAGTGAGTGCAGAGGCTTTTGTCTATGATGAACACCCGTAAGCAGACAGAAAAAAATGGAAGTACAACTAACTAACTTATTCTCCAATTTTTTGAGAAAACAAGAAGAACTGCGACAACAAGAAAAGAAAGAAGAGGAGGAGCGAAGGCTGCGAGAAGAACAGAAAAAAGAGGAACAACTAATTAAGGTACCCTCCGATTTTTCGAGAAAACAAGATGAGCTACGACAATACGAAAAGAAAGAACAAGAAGAACGGCGGCAACAAGTAAAGAAAGAAGAAGAGGTACGACGACAGAGAGATTTCGAGCAGATTGCAGGATTGTTCTGAAATGTCCATCAAGAAATCGAGACCGTAAAACAAGAAGTACGAGAAGATATTGGGACAGTTAGAGAAGAAATTGGAACAGTACGAGAAGACGTTGGGACAGTTCGAGAAGAGTTTGAGGAATAGTACCGAATACTAGAGAAAGAGATGAAGAAAATACCTAACCAAGACGAAAGCAGCAAACTGGACATGTCGAGGATTACTACAGCCAACGAAAAACTTAAACCACCAACGTTTGACGGCGAAACATCCTGGGCCATGTACAAACGTCAATTTGAGGCTGCAGCCAATGCAAATGGATGGGATCAGCAGCAGAAAGCGACGGCGTTGGTATTGGCCTTGCGAGGAAAGGCGCTTGAGATACTTCAAAACATCCCTGAAGCCAAACAAACTGATTATTTGGCTCAGTGTATCAGAGCCAGCTGAAGAGCAGAATTCAAGGTTCAACGGAGTCACTGCAGGAATTCAGCAGTAGCATTGAGAGCATGGTACGACCGGCTTATCCACAGGCCCCGGACGAATTCATCGAGAAAATTAGTGTCCAATACTTCATCGACGGAGTTCGAGATATTGACATGCAGCAAGCGTTGAGACTAAGTAGGCATAACACCTTAGCCGAAACAGTTGTCCAGGCACTGGAATACGAAGCTGCCAAAAACGCTTCTATGAATCGTCGCAGCAAATTAAGAGAAGTCAGGGTGTCAGACGAACCACAAGACAATGCCGATTTCATTAAGAAGCTGGAGGCGATGTTCCAGAAATTCCGCTCTCGAGGTGGCAAGGAGTTCGGATATAGAAAAGTGATTAAGTGTTACAATTGCAACCGATAGGGACATATAGGTAGAAACTGCAGGCGACGACCCAGATCTGAAGAACGGAATGTTCAGAGAGAGAATACCCGACTTCAGGAAAACTCAACTTCGCCATTGTAAGGGGGCGAACGCTGGCGACCACTGATTATCAAGCCCCCAAGTTACATTTGTGCTCCATCAAGAAGAGCTGTAAGAGTCTCGTTGTCCAAGGTTTTATCAACGGCAAGAAATGTGATTTGACCATCGATACGGGGGCAACAAGATCAGTGGTACGCCCCGACATGGTTTCCAAAGAATCTATCGTGCAGCACAACATCAAGCCAATACTGGAAACTGCAAAAGGAGATTTGATAAATGTTTTTGGAGAGACCACCACCACTTTGGAAATTGGCAAGGCACAAGTGAAGATTAATGCAATCGTGGCTGACATAGTGGATGAATTTATAGTAAGCTTAGACGTTTTGAAAACCTTCAATTTTATCACAGTGGACTTTAAATACAGAATGTTGAGAGTGGCAACGAGGAAATATTTTTCTCAGCATCTTCGAACAAGAACTGTCCTGTTAAAATAGTCGTCACCGAAGATACACGAATACATGGAAATAGTGAGAAGGTCGTGAAGGCGCACCTAGAAAAACAACTGGAAGGAGTTAACACTTTGGTTTTTGAACCAAACGAGAACAAAGAGAACGGGGATCGTTTGGCTAGGAAGTAATCGTTACCTGTTCGCCAGTCTCCCGTGTAACAAGATGTGGGCAAGAGGAACCCGTTTCAAAAGATGTACATTTGTCCCAAGAGCTAATGGAGAGTTTCAAGAAGACCTGGAAACATCTTAGCGAACAGGAAAAGAAACAGGCCATCGAATTTGTAAAGCAAGATGCTGATGTTTTCGTAATGGGAATAATAGGAAAAATTACAGGGCGAACGAATTTAGTCGAACATCGGATCATCGGAAATGCTGTACCTATTCGCCAACTTCCACGAAGACACCCTTTCGTAAAACAACAGCAAGTTAATACCATGGTTCAAGAAATGCTGAAGGATGGCGTCATAGAAGAATCCAGCAGTCCTTGGTCATCACCAGTTGTGCTGGTGACGAAGAAGGATGGTTCGACGAGGTTCTGTGTGGATTACAGGAGGTTGAATGATGTTACGAAGAAGGACAGCTACCCATTACCCCGAATTGACGATACCTTGAATACCTTAGCTGGATCCAGGTGGTTCTCAACTCTGGACCTGAAAAGTGGATATTGGCAGGTAGAGATAAACAAAGAAGATAAAGAGAAAACAGCCTTTACAGCTGGAAACGGCTTGTATCAATTTAATGTCATGCCGTTTGGATTATGTAATGCGCCTGCCACTTTTGAAAGGTTAATGGAATTAGTTCTGCGAGGACTAACTTGGGAGACTTGCCTGGTGTACTTGGATGATGTAATGGCGATTGGCAAAGATTTCGACGAACATCAATCGAATCTGCAGGAAGTATTCGCCAGGATCCGAAGTGCTAATCTCCCGCTCAATCCAAAGAAATGCGTTCTATTCCAGGAAAATGTCAACTTTCTCGGACATGTCGTATCATCGAAAAAAATTGAGACCGATCCAGAAAAAGTCCAGGCAGTGCGAGATTGGCCCAGACCAAAGAACAAGCACGAAGTTACTACCGCCGATTTGTTAAGGATTTTGGGAAAATTGCCAAGCCACTACATCAATTAACAGAAAAGAACTCCCACTTTGACTGGTCACCAGAATGTCAACAGTCGTTTCTTGAGCTGAAAAACCGTTTGACCAGTGCTCCTGTTCTTGCATATCCCTTGGATGAAGGATTGTTCGTGTTAGACACTGACGCTTCACAAAGTGGAATAGGAGCAGTTCTTTCCCAAATACAGAATGGCGAAGAAGCTGTAATTGGATATTTCAGCAAAACGTTGGGAAAAGCAGAGCGAAACTACTGTGTGACATGGAAGGAGCTGCTAGCGGTTGTACGATCCATAGAACATTACCACAGTTTTCTCTATGGGCGAAAATTCTTAGTAAGAACAGACCACTCTGAATAACAGTGGCTGCTGAATTTCAAAAATCTGGAGGAACAGATAGCGCGTTGGTTGGAGAAACTGCAGAGATACGACTTTCAAATTAAACACCGAAAAGGAAGAAGTCACGCCAACGCTGACAGCTTATCACGAAGACCTTGTGGCAGTTCCTGTAAATTCTGTCAAAGGCAGGAACAAAGAGAAATAGCCAGGGATGTTGTACATATCCAACAAATGCAGATTAGGAATAAGGAAACGGAAAATACCGACGAAATCACCAGAGACAACTTTAGAAGAGAACAAATCGCTGACAAACATTTGACGATAGTACGGGGAGGGCTAGACCAAAAGCGACGACCTGAGTGGCAAGAAATATCCAGATTTGATCCGACAGTCAAGGGGTACTGGGCTCTGTGGGATTCGTTGTGCTTACGGGATGACTTGATAACTCGTAAATGGGAAAGTCCAGATGGTAGGAGTATTGTGTATCACACCGTTGTACCCCAAACGATGGTAGCTGAAGTACTTCGTGAACTACATGGCAGTCGCAGTGGAAGCCATTTTGGAGTAAATAGAACACTGGCACGTGTGAAAGAGCGGTATTATTGTATCAACTGTCGAAGAGATGTGGAAGAATGGTGCAGAAGGTGTGACCTCTGTGCTTCTAAGAAGGGTCCCAAGACACGATCCCGAGGGAAAATGAAGCAGTATCTGTCAGGTGAACCTTGGGAAAGAATTGCAGTGGACATTGCAGGACCATTCCCTACGACAGATTCTGGAAATAAGTACATTATGGTTGCCATGGACTATTTCTCGAAGTGGCCAGAAGTAGTGCCGATGCCGAATCAGGAAGCAGTTACAGTGCCCGAAGCCCTTCTGGAAAACGTGATTTCCAGATACGGAGTACCCTTGGAGCTGCATACCGATCAAGGTAGAAATTTTGAATCCGAAGTATGGACGCAGTTAATGAGGTTGCTGGGGATACGAAAAACACGAACAATCCCACTTCATCCACAGTCAGATGGAATGGTTGAGAGGCACAATAGAACCATCAATCAATACCTCTCAATATTTGTGCATGAGCACCAACGTAACTGGGATAAACTGGTATCTCTTTTTCTTCTGGCCTACCGAAGTTCCCAGCATGAATCCACTGGCTATACACCATCGATGCTGTTGTCTGGAAGAGAAATGAAGCTCCCCGTAGATCTGATGTTTGGCAGACCATCAGCCGACGATCATGAAGAAGTGTCTCTTCCACATTATGTAGTAGACCTACAGGAGCGACTTAGAGTGGTCCATGATTTTGCCAGACAAAAGCTTCAGTTGAAGAACGACAAAAGGAAGATGAGACATGACAAAAGGCAGTCATTAAACTCCTTCAACGAAGGCGATGCAGTTTGGTTGTACCAGCCACAGCGAAGGAGAGGATTAAGTCCGAAATTGCAAAGACCTTCCTTGGGAAGGACCATATCGCATTGTCAAAAAAATTAATGACTTGGTGTACAGGATCCAACTTTCGCCAAGAGCCAAGCCAAAAGTGGTGCACCTGAAAAGACTGAGTCCGTATCGAGGAGATTTTCCACCGGTCTGGAGACAAAAGGAAGAAGCTGTTCGGGGCGAACAGCTTTAAGGGAGGGAGCAGTGTAACGTGTAAGGGGAACAGCCGCCGGTATTGGCTACAAAGTGGCGGCATCCGTTTGAAGTAAGCGCGAGATATAAACTGTGGTTGGAAATATCAAAAGCGGCGTTGACGAAGAGAGCGACGGCAGCATGCCGGCATCTACTCTTAAAATGCCGACAAAGGAATTTCGAGAAGCGTCTAGTGGCGGCTTCCGAATCAAAGACCAGAAGCCGCTCGAATGATCTGGAGTATTTGTCGCATATATATATGGAAGAATTGTCGGCAAGAAGAGAGAAAGTGAAAGACAGTGTGAATAAATAGAATAGTCCGAGTAAGCTGGTGCGAATATAGTAAAGTTAAGTTGTAATTTATATTATTTCGAGTGTAAATAAAGTTAATTTAATAACTCTAAATTTGTCTCACTTATCTGAGAAGACCGCATACGCAACAATATTTTTATATTTTATATTTAAGCACGGACAATCTATTTCTTGTCTGTGACGGCACTGACCCCCCCACTCGAGGATTTATGCGTGGGCGCTGACGTTGCCGTTCTTTTGGGCATTCTCTTGAGTTCCTAACTGCAGCTTAGCGGCATCTGTTGCCGCACTGTGTAATTCATGTTTCCGCAACTATTAGGTCCTATATTATAGCTGTCTGGGTTGAAATAGATTGTCTATGATTTAGGTAGTAGTAGTAGTAATTTTCATGTTGCTATCCTACATTATGTGTTAGAACATTAAGTTCGTTATCCTCACTTAAGAACCATTTACATTTCCACTTTGACAGCAAATTTTGCCAGTACAATATAACACGGCAGTGGAAAAAGATACATTTTAATAATGCATAAATAATGAACAACTCATTGATAACATTAGTGAACAAAATTTTGGAATTTATGAGAATGATTTGTCAAAAAGATCACCTGAAAATTGTGGAAATCTAACTGAAATGCACATTTTGAAATTTACCTGTAAATTATATGGCAATGACACAATTAATCGTTCAATAGTGAAATAGCAAACAACCAACACATTTGAATTAATTTTCTAATTTAGCTGCCAGGTTAAGTTCCCACGCACGACACTGCGCACCTCCATGTGTTTTCTCTGTCCCGTATATATATAAATATATATATATATATATATATATATATATATATATATATATATATATATATATATATATATATGCCTATTGGCTACTTTGAGACCATTTTTTCCTACATAAGGTATAGTTTGAGGACATATGGCTGTTTCGGGGGCAGTCCTCGTAGTTCTTTCCATATTATGTATATTTCGAGGACTGTCCTCAAAGTATACCCCGTTATTATAGAGTATCATTTGAGGACATCATTACTGAAGAGCGTATACGGGGACAATGTCTCCAAAATAGTTAATGGCCAAAAGTATGATTTGAGGACTTAGAAAGAAATGTTCACAATTTCATCAATTATGTGAAAAGTGATCATAAATTATAAAAAAAACTAAATATCAGTCAAGATTTAGCAGTAGAGGAAAGTATGCAATGTTTAACTATTTTTATTAAGAATAATAACACATATCTACAGTGTGTATTTACTAAAAAAATGTTTAAAGCTGTTAAGTTCAAATTCCATATTAGGCACATAGCATAATATGGGATACATATTCGAAGGCTAAATAAGTGATTGAAGTGATTCAGTCAACTTTTTATTCTTGACCCTGATATGGGGTACCCTATAATAAGCAAGTTACTATTTTGACTATATACAGTCCACAGTTTTGACACAAATAATAGAAAAAAAAGCAATTATGGCATTTTTAATCTGAAGAGGAATTAGACAGGATTTCATATTTGTAGGTAACCAAAATAAACACGTAGTTTTTATCTGTTAGATTCACATACTATAAATTGAAATTCACATAGAAATCTTTTGAAATTCTCGATCTTCGATTTTAACCTAGACTGGAAATAATTGGAATTGTATCATAGGCTATTGTTTAAGAGATGGCGATAGCTGTATTCTGTCAATCTGTGAAATAAGTGAGTACTCCATAATTATATATCAAAGAATATACACAGATTAGTGAGTACATTCGTTGCTGATCTTACAAACGTCAAGTGATCCATTGCACATGCGCAATAATGTTTTGACTTCTTCTTATCTTCTTATGGCAGAAGTGGCATATTTCAAGACAAAATGTTATTGCGCATGTGCAACGGATCATTTGACGTTTGTAAGATCAGGCAACGAATATACCCATTATATATAAAAAGGTGTAACCTCATGATGACGCATGACGCTGGCGTTGAGCGTCAAATTATGGCTCTACCTTGCTGAGATAAGTAGAATTAAGTTTTTTCAATATCGATTACTATCGAGTTCGATTCTATACATTCTGAATTAACGGTTGATCTTTAAAACAAAAAAAGCTAATTTGTGTTTAGCTTTTTACGATTGATGTCACGAGATTTTTTTCTAGGTGGCAGCACAGCCTAAATTGATCACGTGATGTGATTTGACGCTCAAAGCTAGCGTCAAGCGTCAGCATGAGGTTACACCTTAAGTGTACATCGAATGTTAAATTTGAGGCTAAAACCAATCGTGCTTTCACACCCAAGTTGACGAGGGCGCCACCGACAATCAACTCTATTTTGAAGCAAATTTGATTTTACTTTCATGTTACTTCAACCAGGAGAGCAGTAGTGATTCCGGTAATTTTTCTGTTAAATTGTTCTGCTCTTCTGGTGGTATAGTAAAGGATATGCATATCTAAGATTTAATCGACAACTAAATATTTGCTTTCATACCGCCTTCATTGAAGGCTCCTCAAATTTTTAAGGGTGCCTCCAATAGATCCTTGGCTCATTTCAGAGTACAATCTCAAGGCTTCCTTCCAAAAGGAAGACATATACTAGGGATTTTTGTAGCCATATAATGGCAGCATCGTTAATCTTTGTGTTCTGTCATTTTTCATTGGTTTTCTTTGGAAGGCATATATTATTGGGTATATTCGTTGCTGATTTTACAAACGTCAAGTGATCCATTGCACATGCGCAATGATATTTTGACGTGGAATTCTTATGGCAGAAGTGGCATATTTCAAGACAAAATGTTATTGCGCATGTGCAATGGATCATTTGCTGTTTGTAAGATCAAGCAACGAATATACCAAATATGAATGTAAGGTGTATAAGTTCTATGATTTCATGATTCGGTTATTTCAAATAATATTTAATGGCCTGTGGTTATTTCTTTGTTTGTGATTTTATGAAGAAGATAAGTTAGTTCACTATACAGATACCGTAGCAAGAGATGTGTTAAACAGCACATCAAGGCTCCCTCAAGGAAGCTCGACCGAATCCTTGAGAAAACAGACCAATAAGGGTTCCTTATTCGATTGAGGAGTGATTATGAAACGAGGAATAAGGAATCCTCATTCCTCAAGGAAGGACTTTGAATACGGCTGTAAATCTAACCCAGGTCACAAATCAGTTTCCGAAAACGCCTTCAGATGTTCTATGATCTATAATTCATCACGGAACTGTGGTTTTCATTATACGTAATACGATTTACATAGGTTATTCCAATATTGCGTTAATTACTTTTCCACTTCATCCACCTCACAAAATATTCAAATTACTGTCTTTTGGGTTTCAAAACGGCTTCGGGATATTTTCTTACAATGTATGTTTTAGTGCTTTACCAAGATGAAATTTGGTACGTTTGTCCACTAAAAAATGTTTCCACCGCTCGCAACAAGTGCACTGTGAAATATAGTAACAATAAAAAATATGCAGCACGTGTCATGGCAATTGGCCGTAAGTAATTTCTTCCTTTTTTTTTCGACTGTTTCAATTTCAAGCTTTAATATTTTCCTTGCCTCCTAGATGAAAAGATGATTTTGACTGAAATATTATCGAATATATATGAGGAAATTGACCACATACAGGACAAATGGCAATTACAAAATGTTCCAGTAACATCGTTTTCTCAAGCATCACAGGAGTTTTCAAAGTATGCGAAAGAACATGTTTTATTTGTTGATGAAAATCTCTTGCAAAATACAAACTCTGAAAATCTCATCCAATGCTTTGCCTTCGATGATGACATTAACATTCCAGAATTTGTTTTGAAACAGTCACGGTTCAAGCGATTTGAACGAGGTAACTGAAATCTTAATTATAATATTGATTATCTGAGAATTTTTACAATAAAATTTATAGTAAACGAAGAAGACAGTCCCCAAGAACCTGTGATGAAGTCAATGATTGTGGACACTCCTGCCGATAAGATTTCACCAATCTCTGCCAATGAATGTTCCCCACGAAACGTTATAACTTCTGGTGACCCATGTGATTCTTCAAATTTTTTGGCATCTACCTCATACAAGGAGCAAAAAAAATACAATATAGAAGAACCCATAATACCTGAGAAAACAAATATAATTGAGTCAAATATTATTCAAAATAAAAGTTTATCAGCCGTAATTGACGAACTTCCACCATCTGACATTCCAATTTTGGAAAACACGTATAATTTTCCAGATCTTCAGGCGCCAGATAAACCGACGTTCAGTAGTACTCCTATAGAAAATTATAATCCTGCAGCAACATCACCCTCAGATACAGAACAGAAGGAAAATAACCTTGAAACTATAATTAATTCAGATATTGTTCACGATACAAATTTATCAAACGTTATTAATGGCTGTACACCATCAGAGCTTCCAATTTCACATAACTGGTATGATTTTCTTGAAGTTCAAGCAATTGGAGAACCAATATCTAACAGCACATTTCAGGAAAATCTCAATCCACTAACCCCATCTTATCTGGATGTGGGACAAAAAGAACATAACATTAGAAAATTCATAATACTTGAAAAATCACGAATAATTCCATCAAGTATTATTGATAAAAGATCCCCACCACTTTCAGAAAACAGAGAACAATTGAATAAGTCAACAACAACCTTGAATAAATCATGTCAGAAGAGTAATGAGCAAATAGTCGAATATTTCAACTTTGACAAAACATATACTGTTACCAAATCTCATCTTCCAGAAAATTTTAATGAACTTCATGAAAATTGTAACATAAATTCTCTGCATAGTACAGGTTTCTCATACTGGGATCTTGATGGAGAACTAATCGACCATTCTGTCCTCGATCTGAATTTAGAAATATCTCAACTTAGTCAAGTGCTTAAAATAAATCAGGAATTTCCAGAATCTATTTTAAATGCTGTTGACGTTAATCCACACAAACACAGTGTTTCAGGAAAAGAAACACAAAATTTACTAGAAGGTAATGGAAAAACTAGTGCTCAATGTTCAGGAAAGACTGAAATCACAAAAGATGTCGAATGTGAGAAAGACAGGGTCAGCGAGAGAAAAATGAAGCCAGAGATTGTTGCCGAGAAAAAGGTGAAAAGTGTTACTGCCAGCGATGATCTCTCACGCTTGAAGACAATGAAGAAGACAGAAGGGAAAGGGGAGAAGCGAGGGAAAGTTAAACAAACATTTCATAATTGTAAGAAATATTCAACTGAAGAATCTGAATCAGAGGAGGAAGAGAATGATGCAAAAGGAATTGAATCATGTTTTGGTGAATCCGAAGATGATGAAGATCGAGATGAGTATAAGCCCGATGGTGATGAGGAGTCCAGTGAGTCCGATTATGACGAGAATGTTGAATTCAATGAAGATGATGAACTTGAAGCAGATTTAAGGATAGAAAAAACCTTTTCTGAAACTCTAAATGACACTACTGTAACCCGAAATTCCAAAGTGTCTGCTCCAGATGACAGGGAGCTATCAGTAGACCCAACATCACGTATAGCAAAGAAACATTTCTGTTTATTTTGCAACAAATTTCAGGCTAAAATAGCTCGACACTTGCAATTGAAACATCATGACCAAGAAGAAGTGAAAAAATTTATGGCACTACCAGTGAACAGCCAAGAAAGAAAGCAGATTATTTCCGTCATCAGAAAAAATGGAGATCATGTTTATAATAGTGATCGACAATTCAACAGTGGAAAATTAATTGTATGTCGACGTCCAGCTGAGCATAGACGTAAGAGAGCTGAAGACTTTATCGCGTGTGGTAACTGCAAGGGCCAATATTCAAAGCTTGTTATTCGCCATCATTGGCGTAAGTGCACAGGACAAAATTCAAGAGCACAAAGAATAGTTTTAGTAAAAGGAAAGAAAGCTAGTGCAAGACTTCACAAGAGAGCGAATGCTGATGTCAGAAAACACGTCTTCCCATACCTTCGTGAGGATGAGGTAGTTCGGTCTATCAGGTACGACGAGCTGCTGATAATATTTGCCAATAAACAGTGCGAGAAATATGGTACCAATCAGCATCTCTACCAAATGATCAGAGCTAGAGTGCGGTTATTGGGTCGACTGCTTGTATCAATCAAATCACTGAACCCTCGTATTCAATGTTTTACTGATATATTCCAGCCCCGTCACTATGACTTCTTGATTGAAGCTATAAAAAAAGTTGCTGTTTTCCTTCCAGAAACTAAAACCTTTTTACATCCAGCCGTTGGATCCACTTTGGGGACTTTATTGAAACAAGTTGGAGAAGTCTTGAGATCTGAATACATAAAAAAAGAAGAGATGGAAAATCAGAAAAGGGTCGAAGATTTTCTCAAACTCCTTGCTGAGGACTATGGAACAAGCATCAACAGGATAGTAACAGAGACACAAACGCAAAATTTTAGAACGAAGGAAGTATTTCTACCCAGCACGGAAGACATCAAAAGGCTGTTCCAGTATCTTATTGAGGAAAGAAATAAATATTTGAGAGAACTGCTGGTGAAATTCTCTTTCGAAACATGGAAAAAGCTCGCTGAAATGACATTGCTGTCATTACTAGTCTTCAATCGACGTCGCCCTGGCGAATTGGAGCGACTATTAATAAAGAATTTTCAAAGCTGTCGCGGTATCAAAGACATGGCTGATAGGGAAATTTATGAGACCTTGACACCAGAAGGAAAAGCATTAGCAGATAGGTACATGCGCTTTGAAATTCGTGGGAAGCGCAATCGTACTGTTCCAGTTTTAATTGATGACAATCTTAAAGAATGCATGGATCTTATCCTTAAGCATCGTGAAGATGCTCAAGTTTCGCGAAAAAATGATTACTTTTTCGGAATGCCTTCTATCGACAAGGATCGGCATAAATATTTAGGAGCATGTTATTTATTAAGACAACACGCAGCAAAATGTGGTGCTGATTTTCCTGGTCTCCTTCGTGTCACCCAGTTGCGAAAGCACGCTGCTACCCGTTGCATCAATTTAAATCTGGAAGGCAGTCAGGTAACAGATCTCGCTAACTTCATGGGGCATCATGAGAATATCCACAAGCAAATATATCGACAGCCAGTAGCCGCTACTGATATTGTAAAAATGTCAAAGATTCTCCAGATGGTGCAAGGCATGAATGATATCAGTGATGACTCTACCGATGATGAAGCGGAGCCAAGTGCTTCACGTGTCACATTCGCTGAACCAAGTGTTTCTAAGACCGATACAATTTATGGATCTGATTCTTCCAAATTCAATTTTAAATCTCACTTCAATCAATCGTCCATACGATCTGATTATTCAACTCCAAAACATTGGACAGATGAAGCACGGTCCATTGTTTTATCAGCTTTCAGGAGACATCTGGAGAAGGGGACTATGCCGTCAGGGAGAGAGATGCAAGATTTGATTGATAAGAATAATTGTTTTAGAGGACGTTCCGTAGCCCAAATGAGAACGTGGTTACATATATACAAAAAAAAATGAATAAATAATTTTTTTCTTTTTATTTTTCGTATAATCTAAAACTGTGATGACTTTCCTAACTTACAAGTCAGATTGTTCATACAAATTATTATTAAAAATATTTTTTGTTAAGTTTGGATAATTTTATATTTTGCTTCTGAAAAATCCAAAATACTAAAACGTATCGATGTTAGATTAATTTATTTACAATTATCTACTAAGTTTCAGTTTCTTACTTTAAGTATAAATACGAACCACTACTTTTGTGTTCTCTAGAATAATGAACAGTATTATTATTATATTTTTTTTGTTACTGTAAAAAAATTTAATAAAAACATTTGAATTATCAACTGATGAATGATTTATTCCAGATTTTATAAGCGATCATAAATTTCATTACAATTCAGGCTTAGAATGTTACAAATAAGATATACGAGAATTTATAAGTTTCATTATTTGCATGCTATGAGGACACTAGGGAATTATGGAGACATTTTGTATCTATAGAATGGACATTACAAGGACAATATTTGTACCTGTAACGGTTGGTATGACGACTCTGAACAAAATATTTTTTTTCTCCTCATTCATGCTGAGAAAAACGCACTTTTCAAGCACAAATATCACTTTTCTTTGTTAGAACATTTTTTATCGATTTGCGATAAAAAGCTAGACATAGATATTTCTCAATTTCTACACGGAAAAAAAAAACATGAAAAGTTGGCTATTTATTAACATTAATTACAGTTTCAAATAGTAAGATGGCCCTTAGATTTTATTGTATTAACTGCAGTTTTTCGGTGCACAGCAATTATTAAAATTTTAAACAAAGTATTATCAGTCTTTTATAGGGTATAATTTATATAAATTGCAGAAATTACAAACGCACAATAAGTTTCACTGTAAATAATGAAAATTTTATTAAATAAGGCATAAAAATTAATTTTTATAGAATGATGGACCCGAATACACCACATTTGGCATCTAACACATATTTGTCCTGTGCTTCAGTTCCCTTGGCGACTGCACGAATTAAAAAACATGAAAATTTATTTTCAACGTAATTCACCCAAAATATTACAGAGCCAAACTACAAAATTTGCTGACTCTAAAATACTTTATACAAATAAATGTAGCCAGAGTTACAATAAATTGTAAAAATTATATTAGCTTACATATTAATCTCAACCATTACTAGTTAACACTGTAGTTTTTAATTTAAAATCAATAATAATTATTAATAATAATTAATATTAAAAATTTAAAAGAAATCGTAATTTCTTCAGTTTGTAATACGAATGAATAGAAGCAAGAAATAGAATGTGAATAATATTTTTATATTTATTTAGATTAAATTACATTTTCAAACAGTAAAACATACTTGCTTATATTATTTATTACTATACAAGATTTTAAAATTACAGTATGTGCTGCAGTCTTTTTTTTTCAAAGCGCCTGTTTCTACAATCTACATTGTAATTGTTCGTGTTTTCTTTTTTCCGTCTATAGACTCTCTCCGATTTTTATCAAAAAGAAATGATATTATCTTATATTTGAGGTCATTACTTCTATCAACTACATGAGCAGTAGCTGCTATAATCTTCATAAAATTAGAACTATCCGAGAAGTCATCATACGAATGTCCCCATAATTGACTGTACAAAATATAAAATATACATTCTCACCTAATTTATATATGTCCCGATATCAGTCGATCGTTAAACAAATTTATATGTCCTTAAATCATCCTTTATATAACTGGTCTCATATCATACAATTCATAAAAAAATGTGTTAAAAGTCCCTCAAAAACCTATAGGTGACGGAGATATTGATATTGTTTGATCAATAATGAAATTTTCTACTACTTAAACAGGTTTTCGTATTCTGTCCTCAAAACAGCCAATAGACATATATATATATATATATATATATATATATATATATATATATACATATATATATATATATATATACATATATATATATATAGCATTTGTATGTATATTTAGATGTTGTGAGGGTTGAAAATTTTGGTTCATTATTTAGTTCATGTCTTACAGACAGATGCTATACGCATCTAGGTAGGGGTTTGTAGGGCTTATGATAAGTCAACAACCTATTATCATTCTATTTCTTAAAATCAAGATTTGTGAGTTAACCTGAATAAAATGATTATTATAATTATAGTTGATAAATTCCCATTTAGAATTTTTCCAAAAAATATAGCATTAGTCAAATTAATTAATAGTAAAATAAAAGAAATATGTAGGAGAAATTATGCTGTTCTCTGTGGATGTATAGATTTGGATTATACGTGCGAGTAGGACTCTGAGGTAGAACGGTTCCATACTCAAAACTTTTTATGACATAATTTAAAAAATAATATTTAGTACTAGACCTTGTGGTGGGTTCCGTACCTGAGAGTTGTATATTTCTTATTTTCATGGCTGGATTTTGATGGTCTTTTTACCATACATGTTAATAGAATTTATTGCAATGATCAGGTAATGGCTGTAAGTGTAACAGGGACTCTAAATGTTGGGTTCTATACCTGTATTATCCAAATATCTCTTAGCTGTATGGCTAAATTTTCGTGGATTCTCAGCTATATTTGTGTGTAGTATGTCACCGGACTATTTAGTGAGAGTCTGTCAGTACGACTGGGACTTAAAGGCGGAGGGTTCCATACCAAAAAATCACTAAGACATATGTAGGAGAGGTTCTCATGCTGTTCTCTCTTGGTGGATGTATCTGGGTTGGTTTTCGGACTGATTTAACGTGCGAGTTGGACTCTGAGACATAAAGGCTCCAGACTGATTTTTATTTATTATATAATATAAAAAATAATATTTTTTATTAAATCTTGGGAAAAGAAAAAGGCTACCTTTTATTTACTTTGGGACTCTATGTGGTGGTTTCCGTACCTGAAAATTGTATATATCCGAATTCTATGACTGGAATTTGATGGTCTTTTTACCATGCATGTTTGTGAAATTTATTAGAATGATCCGGTAGTGGCTGTAAGTGTAAATTGGACCTTCTAAGTGGAAGGTTCTATACCTGTATTATCCGAAAAAGTATCTTTAAGCTCTATGTCTGAATTTCCGTGGATTATTCGCTATACTTGTGAGAAGTATATCACTGGACTGTTTTGTGGAAGTCTGTCAGTGCGACTGGGACTTAAAGTGGGAGGGTTAGATACCAGAGAATCTCGATGGTATATGTAGGAGAAATTCCAATGCTGTTCTCTCTTTGTGGATGGATCTGGTTTGGCGTTCGGACTGGTTCTACTTGCGGGTGGGACTCTGAACTATAAGTATTTTTATGACCTTATATATTTTCAATTATTATATTTTCAATTAATATATTTTCAATTAATATATTTTCAATTAATGTGTTTTTAAGTAGCTAGATCCGGACAATACTATTGAAACAGGTTGATTCACAGAGAAGCCGAAAATGCCATCGAAACAGTTCTAGGATAGCTAGAAATATGGGATAAACGGTGTTGAGAAGGAAGAAAGACTCGAACAAGATATTTTTGAAGAGGAAAACGTTAGATGAAAATCAATAGTAGAAAATATATTCAACTACAAATTTTAATTTCAATGTACGTATTAAAAAAGGAATACATCATAAATATAACCATTTATATTTTATATGATAAACGCATAATAAAAACTAAAATTTTTATATAAATCATTCGGAATTTCAATTATTCTATCTATGTCACAAGTCTCACAGTTTATTAATGTACTTAACATTTTATGTTTATGGGAACTAAAAGTGAAGTAAACAATGACTTACAATCTATCTATCAATCTATATTTCTTTATCTACCTATCTGCAAGTCTTGAAAGTCAAGTTTTGAAGGTCTCAGAGGTCAAATTATAACAATAAAACAAAATCAAAAAAACAATAAGGAGAAACCGAACACTCATCTAATAGACAAATATATTATTTGAACCAAACAATACTACATAAATATAATAAACAGTATTCAATCAATTTTTTATTTCAATAGATAGTACATATCTACAGAGGAAAATATGTAGGTATGTATAATGCGAAGAATTTGTCACATTAATAGTAGTAAAAGTGTTACATATATTAGTGGCGTCTCTTGAAATATGATCTAGAGTAGGCTGGATCTTATCTAATATATTAATATTGGCCATAATTCTTGTATATATATCTTGCGTATCAGGGCCAACAATTATACTTCTTAAAAAACTTTATTTTACTTATTACTGTCACCAAATAATATATTATAATATAATATAATAATATAATATAATATATTGTTTAGGCTTAACTTGATGTTATCAGAAGCAATATATTAATAATAATAGTCTGGGAAGGCTCTTTCTTGCCTTTAAGAAGCATGTTCAATATTTCACAATAGTGCACAACAATAATAAAATGTTCAAGAAGTTTTTCTATTCCCAGTGAACCACTTTATGTGAGACTGCATATCGTGCACTTTAAGAAGTAAGTACGTCTTTTGATAACAAATTGCTAACTCCTATTCTCAGTAGCAGTGAAACATGATATTGAATTATAACAATAAGTTATTGTTTCGTTAGTTATAACAAAGAGTTATTATGCTTCGATATTAAAATTATTGCGTCTTTTAAAGATTGATAGGAATGATTGATAATTAAATTATATGATGCAATATATATGGTGCAATGTCATATGGGGTGTTATGAAATATTGGGTACAATAGAATATAACATAAATGATGAAATCTAACCTAACTTATTCTAACTTTGAATTACCGTGATGCCCTAGTATGGAACCCCCGTGACAGAAGTCACAACAAACAGATTTTCTTCACTTATTTTCATCTCCTAACTACATACCCATCGAAAGAACCACCGAAATCCCTCATCCTTCATAAATGCCTAACTAGAAAAACCCCCGTGGAAGAAGTCACGGGCACACTGCATCAAACACATTTCCTTCACTCAGTACCATAACATAACTACATAACTATCGAAAGAACCACCGAAATCCCTCATCCTTCATAAATGCCAAACTACGAAAATCCCCGTGGAAGAAGTCACGGGCACACTACATCAAACACATTTCCTTCACTCCCTACCATCACCTAACTGCATACCTATCGAAAGAACCACCGAAATCCCTCATCCTACATAGATGTCCAACTACAAAACCTCCGTGGAAGAAGTCATGGGCACACTACATATACACATTTCCTTCACTCCCTACCATCACCTTACTACATACCTATCAAAAGAACCACCGAAATCTCTCATGCTCCATAAATGCCCAACTAGAAAAACCCCCGTGGAAGAAGTTACGGGCACACTACATCAAACACATTTGCTTCACTCACTACCACCACCTAACTACATACCTATCGAAAGAACCACCAAAATCCCTTATCCTACATAAATGCTTAACTACAAAACCTCCGTGGAAGAAGTCATGGACACACTACATCAAACACATTTCCTTCACTCACTACCATCACCTAACTACATACCTATCGAAAGAACCACCGAAATTCCTCAACCTACATAAATGCCCAAGTGCAAAACCCCCGTGGAAGAAGTCATGGGCACTCTATAACACACTCCCTTGACTCCCTCCACTCCCTACACTACATCTCCATCGAAAAAAAACTCAAAATCCCTCAAATAACCTCACAATTGCATCATTACTACCGAGCAAATGATTCCGCCGATCACCCAGTAGCGGATTCAGAATTTAAGTCTCGCCCATTTTATGACTAAATAAGGTATAATATGTCCAGTCCACACATAAAAGTGCAGAAATTGAAATAGAAAAACTTTAAATCGGAAAAGATTATTTAATATGTTTTGCTCATAACTTCGTCTAAAATGTCCTTTTTCAGCATTTTATGACTAAATAAGGTAAAATATATCCAATCCCCACATAAAAGTGCAGAAATTGAACATAAACTTCAAAACGGAAAATAAGATTATTTAATATTATTTTTTACTCATAACTTCGTCTAAAATGTCTGTTTTCAGCATTTTATGACTAAATAAGGTATAATATGTCAAGTCCACACATAAAAGGGCAGAAATTTAACAAAAACTTTAAATCGGAAAGTAAGATAATTTAATATTTTTTACTCATAACTTCGTCTAAAATAACGCTTTACAGCATTTTATGACTAAATAAGGTATAATATGTCCAATTCACACATAAAAGTGCAGAAATAGAATAAAAAATTTAAATCGGAAAATAAGATTATTTTATATTTTTTTACTCATAACCTCGTCTAAAATGTTTCTTTTCAGCATTTTATGTCTAAATAAGGTACAGTATGACCAATCCACACATCAAAGTACAGAAATTGAACAAAAACTTTATATCGGAAAATAAGATTATTTAATATTTTTTTACACAAAACTTCGTCTAAAATATCTCTTTTCAGCATTTTAAGAATAAATAAGGTATAATATGTCCAATCCACATATAAGAGTGCAGAAATTAAAAAAGAAAAACTTAAAATCGGAAAATAAGATTATTCAATATTCTTTGCTCATTACTTCTTCTAAAATGTCTGTTTTCAGCATTTTATGACTAAATAAGGTATAATATGTCCAATCCACACATAAAAGTGCAGAAATTGAACAAACACTTTAATTCGGAAAATAAGACTATTTAATATTTTCTTACACATAACTCCGTCTAAAATGTCTGTTTTCAGCATATTATCTATATTATCTGTCTTATGTATCTGTGACAGTGAAAGAGTGAAATTTAAATAAGGGACAAGGGAATAAGGTTAGAGAATTGAGATTTTGGAATGCGTCAACATAAGCTTTAAAAAAATTACATTCGTCATTATCTATTGATGATTGCTAGTAAAGCGTGCTATATTTCAAACTTGACGCTAAAGTGTACAAAAGGTGCTGAACTGCAATATATAACGGGATCCAGAAAACTTTCAAGTACAAGGTACCAACAAAAAGTGGGCGACTTGTTTTATCTATGGATTATGACTTAAAATGTGGTAGAGCAACGAGTATGCGGAATATGGACAGATTGTAAATGACCTTCTCGTATAATATCTGAAAATCGTTTGGATATCATAACGCAGATGACGAAAATTGTTACAGAGGTAAGATTTGCTTTAATTCTCTATTCTCATAAATGTAACGTCGTTGGATAGTATATTGAGTTACTAGGTATATTTAAGTGGTGTTTTTTGTCTATAAGAGATTCCGAATTAAAAAAATTGTCTTAAAGTATTTATTGTATATACCTATTTATTAAGAGGTTTCAAATTAATGTTCTCGTTCTCGCTCAATATAATATGCAGTCGAGGTTCTCTGCCGCAGTCCCAAGTGTTCTCTCTGCAGTCCTAACATTACATTCAGTAAGATAAGTGGAAAATTGTCGGAAGCAATATGGTGCATTCATCATTGATTGCATAAGGAATTGGGCCATTTTGTCTAGAATGCGTCAGAGCGTCAGTGAGTCACTGGACAGAAGGGGTTCCGACGAGTCGTTGGTTCCAACCACCAGATCATACCGACACCACCATTACCAGGCATTCTTTTGCAATCATTGAGTGCCTCCCACCATATTACACTTCTGGTTGACTCAACTTTGTGAGTCCTCTGGCCACTTTGGATGACGTGACCGCAGCTAGAACATATCGAAGCCACCATCCTTGGCCAGCGCAGCGATTGCTCTCACTGTTGCCCTTCCTGAATTGCTTCCGGCATTCTGGTTACCTTATCCAGCATCTCCAGGGAATAACGGACAGATAACTTCAGCCCTTCAGGCCATTCTATGTAAACTTTTATTTTAGTTGAAGATTGAATTATAGTCAATATTTTTAAATATTTTTTTGTAGATAGTAGGATAATAATTTTGTGTGTCATTTGTATTTACCCTGGCGCCCAATAAACAATTATTCGGAGGTCTTGAGTATTTTACGAACTTCGACCCACCGCCTATACTGGGCAGTCGATAGGCTAAAGTAGCTTTTAATGTTACAACTATATATATATTAATTTCTATCTAATAAATAATTTGTGAGTTTTTGGTGCAGATTCTGCTAGAGCGTATTTTTAATTCAATATCTGCAAATTATAAATCTTGTACATAAAATTTAAGACAAATAGAAATATTTCATTGCAAGATTGTGGAAATAGTTATTGTTTTGTAGAGAGAAAGACGTTGTTGTTTTTTGAACTAACTAAAATAATATTATTTTCTCGTTTCGAAAACTTGTTTAAATTACATTTTGAAATTGTATTTTTATCTGGAATGATTATTCTCGATGTAGGTTGACTGTCCCAGTTAGCCAGCCGCCCCCTATTGTCGGCCACTTTTACATTTGGGTTCAAAAAACAAGAAAATCAGCCATCAGAATAATTGAAATAAGAGAGAATAAAATAGGTGTGAGAGAGGCCAGTTTCGAGTTCCACAATCTAGAATACAAGATAGATTAAAGGGAATAACTTCAGAAAATAGTCAGAGGAAAACCGGACCTCTACCAATAATGACAAGAGAATGAGAGCGAAAAATAGCAAAATGGAATATTGATACTGCAAAACGTGGTTTTCCTATAAAGAAAAGTAATCTTTTTTATACTGTTACTAAGATTGCTAAAGATCTAGGAAAGCTACATATATTTAAAATCAGGAGCTTGGAAGGAAGTGGTACGATGGTTTTATGAAGCGACACCCGGAAATTGCAGCGAGGGAGGCCAAAATTATTAACAAAGCTCGAGCTTTAGTGATGGAAGAATTTATAAGAAAATGAAAAGATTTTCAGGTGCAGAAGAAAATTCATTGCTAGAAGTTTTACATGACCCCAGAGGGGTCTTTAATGGAGATGAAGCGGGGTTCTAACTTTGTCTAAAGACAGGCAAGGTTTTGGCTCCAAAAGGTTGGGAAAATGTTTACAGTGTCTCAAGTGGAAACGAAAAAGTATATTTCACTGTACTTTTAATATTTAATGCTGATGAAAAAAATGGCACACCTTTTGTTGTCTTTCCATACATTCGTCCCCCCCGAGCATTGGTAGAGAGTATGCCTCTGACAAGGGTTTAGGGAAAATCAGAAAAATGATGAATGACGGGAGATCCATTTTATGAATACATAAGCAATTATTTCAATAAATGGTTAATAGATGAAAAAGTTCCAAAGCCAATTGTCCTATTCATAGATGGCTATAAAAGTCACATGTCATTGCCATTAGGTGAATTTAGGGATGCAAACGGAATTGTCCTATATGCACTATCACCCAACACAACTCATCTTCTGCAACCGGCAGATTTCAGCGTCTTTAGGTTTATGAAACAAAAGTAGAAAACAACAGTTCGTAGATGGCAAAGTCGCCCAGAAAACATTAACTGTCCCACTACTAAACTTAATTTTTGCAATATATTTGAAGAAACATTGCAAGGATCTGGTAGGCCAATACAGCTAAAGAGAACTGAGATTTTGGAATGCGTCAACATAAGCTTTTAAAAAATTTACACACTTTGGATGACGTGACCGCCGCTAGAACATATCGAGCCCACCATCCTTGGCCAGCGCAGCAATTGCTCTCACTGTTGCCCTTCCTAAATTGCTTCCGGCGCCACCCAAACTATAAGTCCATTCTGGTTACCTTATCCAGCATCTCCAGGGAATAACGGACAGATAACTTCAGCCCTTCAGGCCATTCCATATAAACTTTTATTTTAGTTGATGAAGATTGAATTATAGTCAATATTTTTAAATATTTTTTGTAGATAGTAGGATAATAAATTGTCTTAATTTTTTTCTGTTGTGTCATTTGTGTTTAGCCTGGCGCCCCATCAACAATTATTCGGAAGTATTTTGAGAACCTCGACCCACCGCCTGAATTGCGCAGTCGATAGGCTAAAGTAGTTTTTAATGTTACAACTATATATATATACAAACGTATAAAGATCATTCAGTAATATTCATTTTTATCAACAAAATCTAGATACTTTCTTACTTATTGTGTTACCATGACAAATATAAATAATGACATTTGTAATTGATGGCTATGAAATCTTTCCTGTTTTTGGCTAATTTATTTTAAATTCACGATAGTAAGTATTTATATAATACTATTAAGTTGTTGTTGAAATTATTTTGTAACGATTTGTAGTCTGCCCTGAAGAAGAGAATAAACATTCTCGAAAGCTCGGCTGCAATCAAAGAATTTTATTGAATATATGACTGCATCCCCAAGAACATCTTTTTATGTATTATAATACCAGTCAAGAATACAAAATCAATATATATATATATATATATATATAGTTTGATTCTTGACTGGTTTATTATTATTTGATTATTTGATGGCTATGAAATCTTTACTGTTTGTGGTTAATTTTATCTAAATTCACGAATTTTGCCCCGACGAAGGGAATAAACATTCTCGAAAGCTTGGCATAATCCAAATAATTTTATTTATTAAATGACTGCATCCCCAACAAAAATCTATTTTATCATATATATATATATATATATATATATATATATATATATATATATATATATATATATATATATATATATATATATATATAGTTTAGTAGATATAACTAAAAACAGCAAAAATTGGCCAATTTTGTAAACTCTATATTTCACATAAACGTTTCGACATAATACATGTCTTCATCAGGATGCTATAATCAATATATACTAAAAGCATAAGGAAATTAAGGAGTCGGATTTTCATTTCAGTTTTTCTCGGTTTGTGTTGGATGAATTTTGTTGAAATTTTTTTTAAAATGTTCTTTGAGGTGGGCTACGTTGAGCCAGCGTGTTTTTGTTGTTCCATCCCCTCCCCTCCCTTAGATATTAAGGGATGAAAAAAAATGCAATTATTTTTTTTTGAGAGAACCAAAAGTGATATCGAAAAAATTCAAAAGCCTAAAGATAGCCCCAACGATGGGACAAAACATAAAAAATCGTCGGCTGCGCGAATCCCATAGGAACCCCTACGTTCTGGATCATATGAGTGGGGGTAAAATTTCGGTATGAAAAAAGTGCACAAACTGTAGGCTCTTCTCCTCTGAAACTACTTGGAGTATCATGGATTTTTAAAATCCATTGAAAAGCTGACAAAACGGAGGGTGCATTGCGGTATTTTTTATTTCAATTATCCCAATAATAAGGGCGCTACGAGCGTTTAAAGTTGGGGGACGGAATTTCAAAATTTTATCAGCTGTTTCAATCAAGTAAAAAACGTTCGACTTTGAAATTTTATATCTCGGCTATGGTAGGTCCTAGAGGGTTGATTTTTTTTTCAAAACATTATTTGGACATTTTTCTAAATTTCATTCACTGATACTATGCCTCTATCTCTAATATTTCTGGTAGCTCCTCACTGGTCGAAAATAAGCTTACATTGTTAAAATTGTTAAAAAAACATTCTTGATCGTCTTATTTTCTTTAATAAGTGTATGAAATTTCATAGCGATCGGATAATTCCTTCTATTTTTTTCGGGAATTAACATTTGATTTTTGTCAAATTGTCTTACTACACTTGCTACACTTCTCAGACTTTGCCTGTTTGACTTCAAATATATCTGAAACGGTTTGAGATATTCTAAATCAGTAAAATCACCTCTAATTGATTGACATTTTTGAATCAGTGTACAAAATTTCATTGTCATCGAACAATTTCTTCTAATTATTTGGGAATTTTAAATATGATTGTGTCTGGTATGAGCATGTAGTGTAGCGCAGGCATAAATGCCGATTAACATTCTAATATCTCAAAAACGGCTCGAGATATTCAAAATCGGAAAAAACACATCTGATAACTTGACATTTCTCAATCAATGTTGAAAATTTCATCGCAATCAAATATTTTTTTCTATTTATTCGGTAGTTTTTAATATCTTCTCATTACAAATTTACGGCATTGAAACTCGCATGTATCAACCGTTATTATTATATTGGAGAAAACGTACAGGTTTGAATTTCCATATCTCGGTTATGGTAGGTCCTAGAGGGTTGATTTTTTTTTAAAACACTATTTGGACATTTCTTAAACTTTCATTCACTCATACTAGGGCTCTATCTCTAATATTTCGGGTAGCTCATCACTGGTCGAAAATAAGCTTGCTTCCTGCACACTTCTACAATATGACTTTTAATATCTCAAAAACGAAAAAAGATATTCAAAATTGTAAAAAACGTTCTTGATCGCTCTATTTTCTTTAATAAGTGTATGAAATTTCATCCCGATCGGATAATTCCTTCTATTTATTCGGTTACTTTTAATATATTATCTTTCCAAATATACGGCAAATCAATTCACGTTTTTTCACCGTTTCTCATTATATTTGATGTTGGTTTTCCTTCTGGTTGTTATTATTATATTAGAGTACATCATACTTTTTTTTAATAATTTACAGGAAACAATTTCTGAATATTTAAACAATTTTAGATATGATTGAAATAATCCCATATTGACGCTGGGATATATTAGATATATATCAGTTCATCAACATTTGTAGCGATGGTGGTCCACTGGAACAATTTCCCGCATGTCAAGCGAGAAACTTGGGTTTTCTAAAACATTTTCGAACAAATCTATTAAATTGGAGTGTATAAATATGTTTTATATCTAATTATTATGAAGTTATAAAATATTTTGAGTTTATAAAATTACATTTTAAATATTTAATATTTCGTATATGATATGTTGAACTCTTACATTTTTGTAGATTTATTTATAGTTGTGTTGTATTTTAATTTTATTATTTGTTTATTTGTATTTCATTTGTATGTATATTCAGATGTTGTTAAGGTTGAAAATTTTGATTCATTATTGAGTTCATGTCTTACAAACATATGCCATACTTTTCAGACTTTTCCAGTTTGACCTCCAATCTCTTTAAAACGCTTTGAGATAACCAAAATCGATCAAATCATCTCTAATCGATTGACTTTTATGAATCAGTGAACAAAATTTGCAATCGAACAATTTCATATACTTATTTGGGAACTTTGAATATGTTTGTCTCCTTAATTTTTTTTTCAAATTTACAGGAAACAAATTTTGAATTTGAATTTTCTTAGATATGAAGCAAATAACTTAATATGGATGCTAGGATATATATATTTTTTCGAATAACTAAATTAGGTGGGAAAATAAATATCTATTAATAATTTTAATAAGTTGAAAGTTATAATATATTGTTATATTACTTATAAAATCTCTGTATTGACATTTAATATTTTGTATATCATAATAGGTTGAAATTTATTATAATTGACGTTGTATTTATAGTTCTGTTAAATTTTCATTTTATTATTTATTTATTTGTATTATATTTGTATGCAAATTTAGATGTTTTTAAGGTTGAATATTATAGAACATAAGTCAACAACCTATTAGTATACTATGTTTTAGAATAAATATTTGTATGATAGCCTGAATAAAATTATTATTATTATCATAGTTGATATATTTCACATTCCTAATTTTTCAAAAGAAATTAGTAATAGTCAAATTAATTAATAGTAAAATAGCTTTTTTCAAATTTCTGCAGTTTGTTTAGTAAACGAAAAGCACTGACTGATATTTCTTCTTCAGTTGGAGAAATAACTATGAAACCTGATACTCTTGAATCTTTTTTAAATTCAACATTTATTTCCCTTCAAAAATTTTAATTTCAAATCAGTATAGACACGGAGAAATGGATTTATACTGTATGCTCAGAATCACAAAAAAGTCCAGCACGTTTTGAACGTATACGTTCAACATAATAGCTCTTTACATACCAAATCAATCAAGCTATACAATTGATGGCTATTGCATTCAATCATTCACGAGCTACGTACATCACGCTGTACTTCTCAACGCATCTCAATTATCACTAAATTCTCAACTACCTTTATCGATCTAAGCCACGACATCAGTAATTCATGCTTATCTCCATCACTACAATGATAATGCGCTGCACGTGTGTCCGAAGGCAACGCAATCTTTATTTAATAGGCGTCACAAAGTCAGTGTGATATTTGAGATTATTTAGATGCATAATTTTTCATTTTATAACTCAAGCAATAAATTCGTATTTTTTGTTTCTGAATTGTTGATGATAAATCTTTCATATATTAGCTTATTTATTCAATCCATATTATTAATTATATGAACTTCCTTGAGGCGTATAAAAATTGAAATACCATATCCTATTTCAAAATTGTCGCGCCACTGGTTTACTCTTATCAATCAATTGAATTGATCCACTTTTCGTGTTTTCAACACGTATTGTTCTAAATATAACACGTACTACCAAATAGACCAATATTTGAGATACTTAAACGGTTAATTGAAAGAGTTATTGTAATTTTCGAATAATCAAAATAACATAACCCCTTATGAGTCTCGAATATCAAGTATTGTTACAGGTACAGAGTACCTAAATGGTATATAGATAAATTAATACATAGTTATATTCTATTCTACTGCAAAGCTTTTGATATAGGTATTTATACTCGGTTTTCTTGAATCGCATTATTTTCGCCGTTAACTGTTCTAATCAAGTTGTGCGGTGTGCAAGCATATGTTCTGCATCTGTATTTGAATGATTTTAGTGAACATATACTATATTTCAATACATATTTACTAAATTAATACAATTTCCTAACTACCTACCCTTTATAATTTTATTTATGAATATGTTATGTTACTGTCGTTTCGTATACGATTTCTCTATTCGTATATTGAATTGAAATCACATATTCCACCTGTTTCTTCTTACATTTTCGAATTTCAATTGTTAATATAACAGCACACACACACACACACAGGTGTGTGAGACGAACGCGCACATCATTTTATTCAAAAATTGCTGTTCTAAGAAATACTTTATCTATGTTCTAATATAACGTACAAATTGTTCTATGATTAGTGATGAGTATGACAATGAGAATTGCATACTTGCAACAATCGAATCGAACAGAAACGATAAACAAATTTGCTCTCATTATTATTAACTTTAAATTGTAGTTGTGGTTATTCTAATAATAACTCTTCTTACAGTTTCTTAGTTGTGAAGTGGGAATTAGTGAATTGCAACTGATTATTTAATAATCAAATAAGTGTGTGTGTGTGTGTATGTGTGTGTGTGTGCAATTTATTGAAAATGCCGCGAAGAAAGAAATCAGTGGTTGACTATAAACAGAAGGCAAGGAGAAAAAATGATGAAATACAATTAGCGGGAGATGATAAGTCTGAAAATAGTGAGTACATATTTATAATTTTCATTGAGTTTGAAACTAGAGTGAATTAATAGTATAGCTATTTTTTATGATCATTGTCAACAAATGTTTCGCTATTGATATCTTTTTTAATTGATGTTAATATAACCTGAACATCATAATATCGCCATTAACTTTCTTTGATGAACACTCACGCAAAATTACTATTTCAGTGTACCTAAATTACTCCGTTGTATATTTCTTATTGTATGTATAATATAACTTATTCATATGTCTATTACATTTCTAGACTTAAAGATAGAACGACAGCCTGCGTATAAATAATTATTAAGTAGATTCTTATATTACATTATGCGTACTATTCTATTTCTTAGTATTTATAACAAGTCATCAATATAAACTTTTGTATATTGTATATTGTACATTATAATTAAGATGAAAATTTATCGATCATTTGACTCATACTCATATTATGTATTCTTTGGCAGACAATGAAAATCGTGTATTTATATTGTCATGAATTTTAGCAACAAGCCGGTGCTGCAGATGATGTTTGTGTATTTGTTTTGTGTTTATTATGAAATTTTTGAGCCGATTTATGGTTGGTTTGGTTTTGAGAGAATTGAAAATCAATATCAATACGAATGAAAGTTGAATCTTTTCCAACATCTTTAGAACTTCATTAATAATTTACATAGGTATATGAAATTTATACAATGCAGATGATATTCTGATTTGATACTAACTAATTTGAAAAAACATCATATACTATTTCAAAGTATTTTGTGATAACATAATTTAACTTGTATCAACTCTAAATATTAATGTTAGAAAGTATATTTAATGAATTACATTTGAAAATTAAAATTTGTTTAGCGTACTTAATATCAAGTCTATAAGTAATCGAGATAGGATATTAATTTATAATAAGATCTAAGTTATAGGGAAAATACCATTTTCTGTTGTGAAATCGGATTCAAAATTCAATCTTAGATCGGGTCATATAATTTTATAGTCGTGATTTTAAAAAGTGCATATTATCAAAAATGTTAAATTGATATTTAAGCAATCACTACTCGCGTTCATTGAATAATGTCATTATGATTACTTTTTTTAGTTCTAATAAATGGCGCATTCTATTCTATTATTTTATATCAATGTACATTTACCGCTGATTAACAGAAATGATACGACTAACAAATGCATTTCTTATTTTGAGCAATATATATTATCAGTCTGACATAAAAAAATATTACATTTAGTTTTAATTATAATGTCATTGTATAATGTACAAATGTTTATGTTAATGATATATTATAAATACTAAGAAATAGAAAATTACGCATAATTTTTAATATGAGAGTTTACTCTATAATTATTTATACGCAAATTGTCGTATGATTTTTTTCTATTGTAAAATCGGATTCAAAATTTATTCTTGGACCGGTTAATATAACTTTGTAGTCGAGATTTTAAAAAGTGCTTATTTTGAAAAATATTGAATTGATATTTAAGCAAAACCTAATCGCATTCATTCAACAATGTCATTAAAATTGCTTTTGTTTTGTTCTAATAAATGGCGCATTTCATTCTATTATTTTATATCAATGTATATCGAGAGGGAAACAACTACTCAAAATATGTATACTATAATTTAATAACTGATAGTTTACAATATTCAAAATATATTTATGGTAATGGTAAATATTTAATGTACTGAAATGTATTTAAGTAATTAAAGTATATTCAAGTTATTTAGAGAACTAAATATGTTTGAAAGTAATTAAAGTATACTGACAGTATTGGAAATACTTATGTTTGAAAATAAATGCAATAAAAGGAATGTAGAACATAGACATAATTTAGGGGATAATACTAATTCTATTGGTAGCTACGTACTGGCAATTTTGAAGTTATTTATTGTAGGCACCAATTAAAAAAGTATCAGATCAATAGAATTAAACATTTTGTGTTGATCGATTCACTAATTCATAGAGTTGGTCCTATTTTTTATAAAAAAATATGTATTTCACACTATGAATGTGATATTAGTTGTTAAAATCATTTAACGTTCACCAAAGAAGATAATAACATTACTTAGGTCGGATTTCATAATGAATCCCTAACGGTAGATTAGTTAATTCTTCAATTAGTATAACTCATATCATTATGACATAATAAAAATAGTGCATTTAATAATAACTTTCATACTGTCAGTCACTGTATCTTCCGTTCTTTTAAAGTAACTTTGAATTATAGGTTCAATCAAAAAAAAGTATGAACTTTTTAATGAGGGATTAAAATTAATAAGAGATTAAATTTTAAATTTAAAAACGGCCCTTAGAGATAGATTTTACAAAAATGCGTAAATAACACTGATCCTATTACCAATGTATAATCTTTGGTTGTATATGTTATTATTTAGAGATCAGGAAACATGCAGCGAAAATATATATATTTCAGACTTTAATATTGCTGTTACTCGAAAATTGTAACGAATTTTGAAAAATGTTCATTTTAAATAATGTTAATATAATTTTTTCTTTAATTTGGCTGGCTCATATTTTTAATTTAAAAAGAACCTAATCCCTTTCGGATACAGTAAAGATAGGTTCGCCGAGGTCTTAAACATCACACATTAGAAAACAAACATAAAATCAAATTGTATACCTCCTTTTTCTTTCGAAAGTCAGTCAAAAAATAGCTAAAATTAAACTTCAAGCGGACTGCAAATGTAAATTCCTAAGTGATTCCAATATAGATTTGTATTTTTTATCAAGTTTAATAACAAACTACTAATTTGAAATAGGTGCGAAACTAGGAATTATGAAAATAAATTTATTTGAGAAAAATTGAGACAATTAGATTGTCTGCTTTTTTGGTTTGTGTGCGTTTTCTATTACATAGTACATTTACTCCAATTTTGATGATGTTTTATTCATTTGAAAGAGATAAGAAAACCTCAAATCCTAAATCTTTTTTTACTCAAGAAAAGCTCTCAGAATTGGTGGTTTCAACTTTTTTCGTTCGAAAATCAAAAATATGAGACGGCCAAATGAATGAAGAAATAATATTTAGCAACATCAACAAAGAATATTTATTCAAAAAAGTTACGATTTTTGAATTACATCAGCAGAAATGTCTAAAGTATTTAATTTTCGCCGCGACGTATTTTAGATCTCTGAATAATAAGTACCTACCAGCAAAAAATATACATGGGTAATGGGATAGGTATTTTCTTCTTTGGCAATAACAAACTTTCAACGATTTTCATGACTTATGTTTTAAACAAACGTGTTCAATTAATATTTCTTATAAAAAATTGAAAATACTTTATTATTTATTAGATAAAATAATCTTAATTCTGTAGGTGCGTTTACAGGTTCTTTGATTATATTTACGTGGTATCTGGAGCCTTTATTTTTGAAGATAGAAAAAAATCTTTTATATAAAAATTGTAGTTTGTTTTTCATATTATCTTATGGAATTATTTCTTAGTATTTCTATGATGTCATCAACATAAAATTCTGTACAATATATATATATATATATATATATATATATATATATATATATATATATATATATATATATATATATAGAGAAATTATAATTAGTATTAAAACTTATCGATCATATGACTCATAATCACCTACCTATGTACTCTTGGGCAGGCAATGAGAATAATTGTGCAATTGTGCATCCAATAGAATTAATATTATTTTGTATTCTTCGATTCATCAACTAATAAAGTCGATCAAATTTTTTATAAATATTTTTTACAAAAAATTGGACCGACTTTATTAGTTGGTGCACTGAAAAGTATAAAATAATATTAATTCTATTGGTGCTGTTACTTTTGAAGTTGTGCAGTTGCAGATAGATTGGTAACTTTTGGCACCAACTTCACAAGTACCAGCCCCAATAGAATTAATATTATTTTATACTTTTCAGTGCACCAACTAATAAAGTCGGTCCAATTTTTTGTAAAAAATATTTATTTCACACTTTTGAGTGTAACAGTAGTCACCAAAATCGTTGAACGTTCACTAATACCAATGAAGATAGTACTTATTCTATTACCCACGTATATTCCTTGCTTGTAGTTGTTATTATTGAGATCTCAGAACATCGCTGCGGAAATACGCTTGAATATTTTAGTTGTTACCATTTTAACACCGATTTTACTCGAAAACCGTAACTCTAAGGGAAAAATGTTCAATATAAATGTTGCTACAAATAATTATGTCTTTCATGTACTGCAAACAGATTTTCAATTTTCGACAGAAATCGCCCTCTCCACATAGCGAAAATAGGTATATTTGAGAATTTAAAATGTCTCTATGTCGAAAACCGTTACTCTTTTGAAAAAATGTTCCATTTAAACGTTTCCGGATATTGTCCTATCTGTAATTATATCAACGCAGATTTTCAATTTTCGACAAAATTTGCCCCCTCCACCCCCTTCGGGGGCGGTTTTCGGAGGGAAGGCGATGTCGGATTCCCGTTTTTATGAATATGGGACCATTTCTCAATCCTCCTCTTTCAAATGAATCAAAAATCATCAAAATCGGAGTACGTTTACTATATGAAAGGCGCGCACAAACCAAAAAAAAAAAAAAAAAAGCACACAATCGAATTGTATACCTCCTCCTTTTGGGAAGTCGGTCAATAAAAAATGTGTACTTCAAACATTGAATGTAACATTAGTTGTTGAAATCATTCAAAGTTCACCAAAGAAGATAATAACATTGCTTTTATTAATAGATTTCAAAACATCGCGTAAATAACACCTATCCTATTACCCATGTATATTCTTTGGTTGTGAATATTATGATTTAGAGATCTGGATACATGCAGCGAATATACACATATTTCAGACTTTACCATTGCTGTAACTCGGAAACCATAACCATTTATGAAAAATGTTTATTTTAAATTACGTAACATATAATCTCCTCTTCAACTTGGCTGTCTCATATTTTTAATTTTCGAAAAAAAAACCCTCCACCCCTTTGGGAGAAGGAAAATATAGGTCAGTCGAGGTCAAAAACACTCCACAGTAGAAAACAAACAAAATCAAATTGTAATGCTTCTTCTTTTTTAGAAGTCGGTAAAAAAATAGCTAGAAATTATTTTCAAGTGGACTGCAAATATGGATTCTTAAGTGGGTCCAATATAGATTTGTATTCTTTTATTTCTGTTAAAAAGAGACTACTAATTTGAAATAGATGCGAACCTTGCAAAAGAATTGGACCTACGAAAATAAATTCAACTAAGATATATTGAGACAATAAACCTGTTTGCTTTTTTTGTTTGTTTGCGCTATATTATATAATACATTTACTCCCATTTTGATGATATCTTATTTATTTGAAAGAGTTAATCTAGGAACACTCCCATATTTAGAAAACCTCAAATCATAAATCTCCTTCCCCCAAAAAACGGTACCCGAATGTGGTGGTGGTTGCAATTTTTCTTGAAAATCAGAAATATAAGACGGTCAAATGAAAGAAGAAATAATATTTAGCAACATTTATATTGAATATTTTTTCAAAAAAAAAGTACGATTTTTGAGTTACATTAGTAGTAATATTATCTTCGCCGCGACGTATTTTAGATTTTTGAATAATAAGTATCTACCAGCAAAGAATATACATGGGTAATAGGATATGTACTATCTTCTTTGGTATTAATGAACTTTCAACGATTTTTATGACAAATGTTTCACTCAAAAGTGTGAAATAAATACTTTTTACAAAAAATATTTGATATCAGAAAAATAGATCTTTCGTTTTAACGCATAAAATAAAGGGTGTTCCATCAAATAAAATCGAAGTTGCCTATATTTTTCCAATTTCTAAATGCGATATTTTTTTTTTGATAATTTCAAAAGATAACATGGAAACCAATTAAAACCAACCAATTTTTTTTCTATCTTGAAAAATAAAGGCTCTAGATAGCTACGTAAGTATAATCAAAGACACTTCACTTTTTATAATAAAATATAGAATAGTTATTTTCGGAATTGAAAAATATTTAAGGTATTTACTGATTTAAAATATTTCAAATATATTTTAGATAATTTGGTACTGATACTTATATTGATATATTTAAATTTATGTACGTACACCTATTTAAAGTGTTGATTCCCCCTTGGTGTACATTTCCCGCTGATTTCAAAAATGATACGACTGAAAAATGCATTCTTTATTTTGAGTATTATATACCATCAGTTTAAAATATATTAAATTTTGATAAAACAACGTTTGTTAGGACGTGTTATTATGGCAGTGCTACAATCATATTTAACATATAGTAGACAAGTCCTATGCAGCATTGTAAGTGGATGTGGTTTAAGAGATAAGACGAGATAGAATATATTGTGTCCGTGCCGTTCTTTGTTTCATTACGCATATAGAGGGAAGAGTTTATATTTGTGCATATATCAAATTGAAGGAAATGCACACTTTAATAATAAATGTATTATACTGTTTTGTATAATACATGAAACAATCAAATAATAAAGTACATGCTAGATATAATTTGAGAAAATTTTATTATTTCAGTAGCTGTAAAATCAACAACTTTTGTTACAAAACATTATTTTTAGAAAATCTGAATCAAGAAAAATAGTTTGCACTTATGATAAAACAACAATAAGGCGCGAATCATTTTTTACTTCTGCTGTTGTCCTGTAGTCCTGTGGAATAAACTCTATATTTGAAATAGCACAAAAATATTACAATTTTTGTTTCTTCAGTGTGTGATTTATATTTATCGAATATTTCCCTATTAATAAATTCTAACTCCGTCGTATTTTCTATTTGATGTTGGATGACGGATTCGACAGATGACGGCAAATGAAGGCCGAGACGGATGCGGATGACAGATAAGTACAGCAATCCATCCCGAGTGTTCAAAATAAAAAAAAATGTTCTGTTTCTTTATATTGAAGATACGCATTTTCGACCGACTTGCCTACTCTATGTTAAATATTATCTCTTTGGCTACAATATTACAAATTTTGAAAGCAGTTTGCATGGCAACGACATAGTGCCGTAGAATACAAAAAAATGCTTAACAGTCGTATCAGTTTTCTTATAGAATTAGCTGAACATTATTTTAAATAATTATAAATGTTATTTGTTTCCTTCTTTTACAGCTTGCGTTGAAACAGTAGCGACGGGATTGTCGGATAGTTTGGAGACTTTAAATGTCTCCACGGTAGGCGGTGGTAAAAGGAAACGCAAATCTCTGTACGGCCGTCGGAAACGTGTTTGTACAGATAATGATAAATCATTGATTAAGAATCGATTTGTGTGTGCGTCACGTCACCAGGGTTCAATAGTTTATTCGATTTTTTCTCGGGGTCGGCAATGTACGGCGAACGCGGCGGTGGCTTTAGTCTATAACGAGATAAGAACCGTACATTTGTGGAATCCAAATGATTTGGATATAATTTTAGATTTTGGCGACAGGTTGTATAGGGAATCCATCGCGAGGAGAGGTATCGTTCCAGCGGCACCGGGTGAGAATGTTTTATATTTGATGGTAAATGAACTCTCCAATACCGTTACTGTAGGCGAGAGTTCATTTTCTATCACGTTCGACGATAACGACATAATAACTGGCAACTTACAAGGTGAAGTTGACAGTGATTATCTCTATAATCTTAAGAACGGTTTGCAACACTTCTCAAATATGACAAACACGATCGCTGTTCTCACATCTAATTCGATGTCGGTGGCGATAGTTGTATTTGAGACGCGAGTTTACGTTTTCGATTCGCATTCTAGAGATGCTTTGGGAATGCCGACTGCGAACGGTACTGCGGTTTTGGGTATATTTGTTTCTCTTGATGAGGCAGTGGATTATTTAATTAGACTCTTGCAACCGAACAGTAATGTTTCGGTACCATACACGTTGAATCCCATGTCTGTACGCAGGATTGGGAATGATTTAAACGAATCATTTTGTCTACCGGCTGAAGATCATCCAGTATCGGTGGAAAGGCAACATCGCCTCCGTCATACAGACACGCGTAAAAGGGGCGAAATTGGCATTTTCCCTCTTCCCGAAAGATACAATTTAGGTCCCATGTCTAAGAAGTGTTCTTTTTGTGATGCCAAATTCTATGGAAGTGAATACCCGAACTGTTGCAGGAATGGCGCCATTTCTTTGCCTGCTCCTTCTGATTATCCGGAACTTCTCCATGCGCTTCTCGCAAATCTCCATCCACTGTCTAGATCCTTCATAAGACACATCCGCAAGTATAATAACGCTTTTCAGTTCGCTAGCGTTACGGCCCAAATGCCTAATAATTTGGGAAAAGGCATTCCTATTTATATAGTGTGTGGGACAATCGTCCACAATTTAGGTTCTGTAGATCCTCTGGGTAAGGCGTTTGGTTCCTTACATTTTGTAGATGCAGCGGAAGCTGCGAATCGTCGTGTCTCTAATAGTTTGCTTAAAGACTGCCATCCGAGTTTGTTGCGCCAGATTGATGAGATTCTTCGACAAGAGAATCGATTATCTGCCGCATATCAAACCATGGCGGAAGTACATGCAAGCTATGAAAGAAGAGGCATGACGATACCGCAGATCGCGTTCACTTTTCACGCAGCTTCCGGGTTCGATAGGAGGCGATTTGGCGCACCCAGTAATTTAGACGAGCTGGGTGGTGTTTTTATAAGTGCAGATGGCCAGCTGCCACCCCCGGGAGTTTTGTCTGTGTTCTTGAAACACCCGGACGGTCAGCATTACTTCCAAACGGTGAGTACATCTTCACCTTATGCTGATCCGTTGTGTTATCCATTGCTTTTCCCACACGGCGAATTGGGTTGGGATCGGAGTATTCCTTACGCTCGATCTCACATTCGTAAACGTGTAAGTATTCGAGAATTCTATATCTATAAATTCGCTATTAGGGACGGAGCATTTAATGCGATTCATCACGCGGGCAAGCTGACGCAGCAGTATGCAGTCGATGCATTCTATAAAGTCGAATCAGAGCGACTAAACTATCTACGCGTAAGGCAAGACAAAATTAGGGCGGATTCTTATGAGGGATTGCAGGATTACGTTCGAAATAGGGCAAGTAACGAAAATATTCCGGCAGGTAGGATCATTATACTGCCGAGTACATTCAATAATGGGCCCCGTTACATGCAGCAATTGTTTCAAGACGCTATGGCATTAGTTTATCGTTTCGGTATGCCATCCTATTTCATAACGTTCACTTGCAATCCCAATTGGCCAGAGATCGTTAGGGAGTTGGGCGAATATATTAATCCGCAGGATAGGCCTGACGTCGTTGTACGTGTTTTCGAACAATACCGTCAGGAATTTTTCCGGGATTTATATAATAACCAGATTTTTGGTAAAGTGGTCGCGCATTATGAAGCTGTGGAACACCAACTCCGTGGTCTTCCACACACTCATACTGTTGTATTTGTTGCGGATTCGGATAAAGTCAGACAACCGGAGGATGTAGACCGTTACATTTGCGCTACGCTTCCGGACCCGGAACAGGATAAAGTATTGTACATGCGCGTGTTGCGGAACATGATACATGGTCCGTGTGGTCAAAGAAATCCTTCGTCGCCATGTATGGAGGACGGCGCATGTACGAAGAAATATCCATTGGAGTTCCGTGAGGAAACTGTCTTACATTCAGGACAACGCGTTCTTTACAAACGACCAGACGATGGTCGCACGGGTATGGTAATCAGAAATGGGAAACACATTCCGGTGGACAACAGGGATGTTGTTCCTTACAGTCCGTACCTCTTATCCAAATATGATAATCACGCTAATGTTGATGTTTGCTCTTCACCTTTTTCGGCATCTTATTTGTTCGCGTATGTTACCAAAGGTCCGACTGATGCAGCGCTTCTTGAAGTTCGTGACGAATTGATTTACGATGAAATTAAGAGTTATCGTGAGACTCGATATTTGTCCCCAATGGAAGCTTTATGGCGTCTGAAAGGTTTCTCAACGCACAGCTGCAGTCACACAGTCGTTCGTCTTCCGGTTCATTTACCCAAAGAGAAAATAGTTTATTTCGAAGAAGGCGCTGAGGAAGAAGCGTTACTCCAGGCAGGGGGAAAAAAGTCCATGCTCGAGGCATTTTTCGAATTGAATTGTCAGGATCCTGAGGCGCGGAAGTATACATATCGGGATATACCTGAACATTATCGTTTCGATTCGAAACGTTGCGTTTGGGTGCGGCGACAACGAAATCTGAAGATTATAGGCAGAATGTATACAGTTTCTCCTAAATTTCCAGAACGGTTTTTCCTTAGGACTCTGTTGTTAAATGTAACCGCTCCACGATCGTTCCAAGATTTGAGAACAGTCGAAGGGAACGTTTACGCAACTTTTCGTGAATCAATCATTGCACGTGGTCTCACACGCACAGACGATGAATGGAGGCGCGCTTTGGACGAAGCTGCTAGGACGCGCCTGCCACATTGTCTTCGTAAGATGTTTGCGTACATGTTACTTCGGTGTGAGATCTCAAATGCACCCGCTATTTGGGACATTTTCCGAGATAAAATGATTGATGATTTCCTTCGTAGAGGTTTTAATATTTCAGAAGCCATAAATAGAGCCTTGCGTGTTATCGCGGGCATTCTTAGAATGGAAAACGCCTCACTCTCCCATTATGGACTTCCCGAACCTTCGACAGCTCACGAAATTCAAGTTCACGACGAGGATATCGATTTAGTAAATGTTGCAGAAATGGTAGAAAATACGGAAGCGTTGGTTTCTTCTCTCAACGCAGATCAACGTCTGATCTTTGACCGTATAGTTTCAGCAGCGAAAAATAATTCCGATTCGAATAGATATTTCTTTTTGCAGGGTTCTGGTGGTACTGGAAAGACATTTTTGTATAACGCCATTCTTCGGCACTTTGAGTCACGAGGTTTTCGCGCTGTAGCAGTGGCCTTCACGGGAATTGCGGCTCTACTTCTTCACAATGGGAGGACGTCGCACGCGCAATTTAAACTTCCACTTAATTTGGAACGTAAAGTCACTTCACGCATTGTCGCACACTCAGAAGAGGGTCGATTTTTAAGAGATATTCAATTAATCATTTGGGACGAAATAACCATGACAAGCGTGCACGCTATTGACGCAGTCGACGCATTAATGCAAGACTTGCGACGAAACGATCGTCCATTCGGTGGCGTGTGCGTTTTGTTTGGTGGAGACGTCAAGCAGCTTTTAAATGTAGCAACTGATCGTTCCAAACAAGTAGAATTTTATTTTGCAAATTGTGCGTCGTGGAGTCATTTCCAAGTGTTACAGCTCACGAGAAATATGCGTGTTGATAAAGGTGAAGATAAATTCGCAGCGTGGTTAAATGATTTGGGAACTGGGAGGTTGCAGGCTGAACCTAAATACGGTTTGTTACCGGATTGTGTACCCATACCGGAACATTGTATTACCAAAGACGTTGTTGAAGACGTGTACGGAGACTTAGATCCTACAGACGTCAGCGCAATCAGTACAATGAGTGATCGTGTTATTTTGACGCCGACGAATAAAGCTTGTGCGGGTATTAATGCGCGAATGTTGGCTAAAATTTCCGGTGCTATTTTCGAGAGTTTCAGTCTAGACGAATTTCAGTCTGCTGATAACGATGCAATTCATAATTATCCAACAGAATTTTTAATGCGTGCAATCCTAGCGGAATGCCGCCCTACAGGCTACAATTGAAAGTCGGCTGTCCCGTTATTCTGTTGCGAAATCTCAACATTGCAGATGGTCTTATTAACGGCACGCGGCTTATAGTTATTCAGACAAGTCAATTCGTCATAAGCGCTGAAATATCTACAGGTGAATTCCGAGGTCAGAAAGTTCTAATTCCACGTATGGATTTAACAAGTGAAGGTGATCGTCGTTTCCCATTCGTTTTGAAGAGACGTCAGTTTCCGCTCCGTCTTTGTTTCGCTTTGACCATAAACAAAGCGCAAGGACAAACTTTCGATAGGGTGGGAATATATTTACCATCTCCAGTCTTTTCCCATGGACAGCTATACGTTGCATTTTCCCGCGCTAGAAATTGGGATTCTGTTCGAGTCCAGATTGTTTCTACGAGAGACCAGGGATATTTAGTTCAGGGTAGGAAGGAGGTCTTCACGAGAAATGTCGTCTATAGGTCGGTATTTGAGAAACTGCGTATTTTCTGTTGAACTTGGTTTCAAGATGGTTTCACTTTGAGGAGGATATGTTAAATAAAATTTTCATCATATTTTATTTAAATACATGACGTTTATCAATTTCTTTTGTATTCATTCGTTATTTTTGGAAGAAAGGAAGAGAGTCTCAGTTCGACTGCTTCTTTTTGAATTGTTACCTTAGAACTTCTGACTGCCTCAACCGATTTTCATGATTTTTCTTTATTTGATAACTGGTGCTTTTCGTGTGCTCTCATTTCAATTTAATTCATACGTTGAAAATATTTGGCTATATGAATCCGTTCTAATTTTTTACGATAGTGTTGTTGCTTGCCTGCGTGATGGTAGATCGTTTTATGTTTAATGCGACCCGAAGCGAATTGCGTTTTTTCTTTATAATCGTTGCAATCATGGTACATTAACTTCTGCCCCCGTGCCCATGTGAGGCTGAGAAATAGGCTTAGACGGAAATTCGCACGTTACTTTCATTTTAGATTTAGATTTAGCGGTACACGAAGCGTTATAGGATTGTATGAATGATGGAATGAATGGACGAATGTGGTTAAGCGGTGGTTTGCTTAACTGGGTTGATGTTTAATCAACCCTATTTCTCTCTCGACGCACTGGTGCCTTGCCGTGGCGAGAGGGCTTACGAAATATATGTTCAACATGTTTTGAAGTTGAACGTGTATTTCCAACTAAAACCAGTGTTTAATTTGTAAATATAGTTAGGCCTCCTAGATAGAGGGCTCCATACCTGTTATACCGAAAGAAATATGACTTAACTCTATGGCTAAATATGTCAATGCACTGTTTTGTGAGAGTCTGTTACTACGACTGGGAATATAAGTGGAGGGTTGCAGACTAGAGAATCTCAAAGACTCTCATGCTGTTTTCTCTTGGAGGATGGATCTGAATTGGCGTTCGGACTGGTTTTACTTGCGGTGGGACTCTGAACTATAAGTATTTTTATGACTTTATATATTTTCCATTAATATATTTCATAATTATATATATTTTCAACTATATATATATATATATATATATATATATATATATATATATATATATATATATATATATATTTATTATAACTTATATATTTTTATAACTTAAATATTTTTTATAACTAGTCAATATATACTGAAAGCATAAGGAAATTAAGGAGGTGGATTTTCATTTCAGTTTTTCTCGGTTCGTGTTGAATGAATTTTGATGAAATTTTTTTTAAAATGTTCTTTGAGGTGGGCTACGTTGAGCCAGCGTGTTTTTGTTGTTCCATCCCCTCCCCTCCCTTAGATATTGAGGGATGAAAAAAAATTAAATTATTTTTTTCTGAGAGAACGAGAAGTGATATCGAAAAAATTCAAATGCCAAAAGATAGCCCCAACGATGGGATTAAACATAAAAAATCGTCGGCTGCGCGAATCCCATAGGAACGGCCACGTTCTGGAATAACTGGGAGGGGGTAAAATTTCGGGATGAAAAAAGTGCACAAACTGTAGGCTCTTCTCCTCTGAAACTACTTGGAATATCACGGATTTTTAAAATCCATTGAAAAGCTGACAAAATGGAGGGTGCATTGCGGTATTTTTCATTTCAATTATCCCAATAATAAGGGCGCTACGAGCGTTTAAATTTGGGGGACGGAATTTCAAAATTTAATCAGCTGTTTCAATCAAGTCAAAAACGTCCGACTTTGAAATTTCATATCTCGGCTATGGTAGGTCCTAGAGGCTTGATTTTTTTTTCAAAACATTATTTGGACATTTCTCTAACTTTCATTCACTGATACTATGCCTCTATCTCTAATATTTCTGGTAGCTCCTCACTGGTCGAAAAAAGGCTTGCATTGTTAAAATTTTTCCAAATTTTTTTTAATATCTTCAAAACGAAGAAAGATCTTCAAAATTGGAAAAAACATTCTTGATCGTCTTATTTTTTTTAATAAGTGTATGAAATTTCATCAAGATCGGATAATTCCTTCTATTTTTTTCGGGAATTAACATTTAAGAATTGAGATTCTTCGTCAATGTACGTTATTATTATATTGGAGAAAACGGCCAGGTTTGAATTTCCATATCTCGGTTATGGTAGGTCTTAGAGGGTTGATTTTTTTTTAAAAACTTTATTTGTACATTTCTTTAACTTTCATTTACTGATACTATGCCTCTATCTCTAATATTTCTGGTAGCTCCTCACTGGTCGAAAAAAGGCTTGCATTGTTAAAAATTTTCCAAATTTTATTTAATATCTTGAAAACCAAAAAAGATATTGAAAATTGGAAAAAACATACTTGATCGTCTTATTTGCTTTAATAAGTGTATGAAATTTCATCGCGATCGGATAATTCCTTCTATTTTTTTCGGGAATTAACATTTGATTCTTTGTCAAATTGTCTTACTACACTTGCTACACTTTTCAGACTTTGCCAGTTTGACTTCAAATATATCTGAAACGGTTTGAGATATTCTAAATCAGTAAAATCACCTCTAATTGATTGACATTTTTGAATCAGTGTACAAAATTTCATTGTCATCGAACAATTTCTTTTAATTATTTGCGAATTTTAAATATGATTGTGTCTGGTATGAGCATGTAGTGTAGCGCAGGCATAAATGCCGATTAACATTCTAATATCTCAAAAACGGCTCGAGATATTCAAAATCGGAAAAAACACATCTGATAACTTGACATTTCTCAATCAATGTTGAAAATTTCATCGCAATCAAATATTTTTTTTTTATTTATTGGGTAGTTTTTAATATCTTCTCATTACAAATTTACGGCAATGAAATTCACGTTATTATAATGTTGGTTGTTATTATTAAATTGGAGCAAACGTCCGAGTTTCAATTTCCATATCTCAGTTATGGTAGGTCCTAGAGGGTTGATTTTTCTTTCAAAATATTCTTTGGACTCTTTTGAAACTTTCACTCATTCATACTAGGGCTTTATCTCTGATATTTCGGGTAGCTCATCACTGGTCGAAAATAAGCTTGCATTTATCACTCTTTTATAATTAATCTCTCAATATCTCAAAAACGAAGAAAGATATTCAAAATTGGAAAAAACATTCTTGATCGTCTTATTTTCTTTAATAAGTGTATGAAATTTCATCGCGATTGGATAATTCGTTCTATTTTTTTTTTCGGAAATAAACATTTGATAATTAAGATTCTTTGTCAAATTGTCTTGCTACACTTTTCAGACTTTGCCAGTTTGACTTCAAATATCTCTGAAACGGTTTGAGATATTCTAAATCAGTTAAATTACCTCTAATTGATTGACATTTTTGAATCAGTGTACAAAATTTCATTGTCATCGAACAATTTCTTCTAATTATTTGGGAATTTTAAATATGATTGTGTCTGGTATGAGCATGTAGTGTAGCGCAGGCATAAATGCCGATTAACATTCTAATATCTCAAAAACGGCTCGAGATATTCAAAATCGGAAAAAACACATCTGATAACTTGACATTTCTCAATTAATGTTCAAAATTTCATCGCAATCAAATATTTTTTTTCTATTTATTCGGTAGTTTTTAATATCTTCTCATTACAAATTTACGGCATTGAAACTCGCATGTATCAACCGTTATTATTATATTGGAGAAAACGTCCAGGTTTGAATTTCCATATTTCGGTCATGGTAGGTCCTAGAGGGTTGATTTCTTTTTCAAAACATTATTTGGACATTTCTTAAACTTTCATTCACTCATACTAGGGCTCTATCTCTAATATTTCGGATAGCTTATCACTGGTCGAAAATAAGCTTGCTTCTTGCACACTTCTACAATATGACTTTTAATATCTCAAAAACGAAAAAAGATATGCAAAATTGGAAAAAACGTTCTTGATCGCTCTATTTTCTTTAATAAGTGTATGAAATTTCATCGCGATCGGATATTTCCTTCTGTTTATTTGGTAACTTTTAATATATTCTTACAAATTTATGGCATTGAAACTCGCATGTATCAACCGTTATTATTATATTGGAGAAAACGTCCAGGTTTGAATTTCCATATCTCGGTTATGGTAGGTCTTAGAGGGTTGATTTTTCTTTCAAAACATTATTTGGACATTTCTTAAACTTTCATTCACTCATACTATGCCTCTATCTCTAATATTTCGGGTAGCTCATCACTGGTCGAAAATAAGCTAGCTTCTTGCACACTTCTACAATATGACTTTTAATATCTCAAAAACGAAAAAAGATATTCAAAATTGGAAAAACGTTCTTGATCGCTCTATTTTCTTTAATAAGTGTATGAAATTTCATCCCGATCGGATAATTCCTTCTATTAATTCGGTTACTTTTAATATATTCTCTTTCCAAATATATGGCAAATCTATTCACGTTTTTTCACCGTTTCTCATTATATATGATGATCATACTTTATTTTTTATTAACTTACAGGAAACAATTTGTGAATATTTAAACAATTGTAGATATGATTGAAATAACCCCATATCGACGCTGGATATTTTATATATCAGTTCAACAATATTTGTCGCGACGGTGGTCCAGTGGTAAAATGCTCGCCTGCCAAGCGAAAAACCAGCGTTCGAATCATGTGTGGACAATTGTTTTTTTAATTAATCTTCGAACAAATCTATCAAATTAGAGTGTATTGATATTTTTTTATATATAATTATTATGAAGTTATAAAATAATTTGAGTTTATAAAATTACTTTTTAAATATTTAATATTTCGTATATGATATGTTCAACTCTTACATTTTTGTAGATTTATTTATAGTTCTGTTGTATTTTCATTTTATTATTTGTTTATTTGTATTGGATTCGTATGTATATTCAAAAGTTGTTGTTAAGGTTGAAAATTTTGGTTCATTAATGAGTTCATGTCTTACAGACAGATGCTACATGCATCTCGGTAGGGTTTTGTAGGGCTTATAATATGTTAACAACCTATTAGCATATTATTTTTTAAAATCAAGATTTGTATCTTAGCCTAAGTAATATTATTATTATAATCATAGTTGATAATTTCCCATTTATATTTTTTTCAAAGAAAATAGCAATAGTCATATTAATTAATAGTAAAATACCAAAGTGGGAGGGTTATATACCGGAGAATTTTAAATATATATTTAGGAGAAATTATGCTGTTCTCTGTTGGTGGATGGATTTGGATTGGTGTTCGGACTGATTATACATGCCAGATGGACTCTGAGGTAGAAGTGTTCCATACTCAAGACTGTTTACAAATATATAAAAATTAATATTTAGTAATAGACCCTGGGAAGAGAAAAAGCCTAACTTTTATTTCCCGTGAGACTCTATGCGGTGAGTTCCGTACCTAAGAATTGTATATTTCTGAACTCTATGGCTGGATTTTGAAGGCCTTTCACTATGCATGCTTTTAAAATTTATTGGAATGATCTGTTAATGGCTATAAGTGTAACTGGACCTCTTAAGTGTTGGGTTCTATACCTATATTATCCAAATATCTCTTAGGTCTATGGCTGAATTTTCGTGGATTTTTCACTAAAATTGTGTGTAGTACGTCACCGGACTGTTTTGTGAGAGTCTGTCAGTGCGACTAGGATTTAAAAGTGGAGGGTTCCATACCGGAAAATCCCTACGACATATGTAGGAGAAGTTCTATTTCTTTTCTCTATTGGTGGATGAATTGGGGTTGGTGTTCGGACTGATTATACATGCGAGTAGGACTCTGTAGTAGAAGGGTTCCATACTCAAGACTTTTTATGACTATATAAAAATAATATTGAGAACTAGACATAGGGAAAGAAAAAGCCTACCTTTTATTACCCGTGGGACTCTATGTGGTGGGTTCCGTACCTAAGAGTTGTAGATTTTTGAACTCTATGGCTGGATTTTGATGGCCTTTTCTCTATGCATGTTAGTAGAATTTATTGCAATGATCTGGTATTGGCTGTAAGTGTAACTGGGCCTCCTAATTGGAGTGTTCCATACCTGAATTATAAAAATGAATATCTTTTAGCTCTATGGCTCAGTTTTCGTTGATTTTTCGCTATATTTTTGTAAAGTGAGTCACTGGACTGTTTTGTGAAAGTCTGTCAGTACGACTGGAACTTAAAGGCGGAGGGTTCCATATCAAAAAATCACTAAAACATAAGTAGGGGATATTCTCATGCTGTTCTGTCCTGGTTAATGGATTTGGGTTGGTGTTCGGATTGATTATACGTGCGAGTAGGACTCTGAGGTAGAAGGGTTCCGTACTCAAGACTTCTCAATAATTTAAATAGAAAAATAATAATTAGTACTAGACTTTGGGAAAGAACAAAGGCTACCTCTTATTTCCCGTGAGACTCTATGTGGTGTGTTCCGTACATGATAGTTGTAAATTTCTTAATCAAATGGCTGGATTTTGATGGTGTTTTTACCATTCATGTTTATGAAATTAATTGGAATGATCTGGTAATAGCTGTAAGTGTAACTGGGACTCCTTGGTGGAGTGTTCTGTACCTGTCATATCCAAAGAAATATCCCTTAGCACATGGCTGAATTTTTCAAGATTTTTCGCTGTTTTTCGGTTTTTAGTACGTCACTGGACTGATTTGTGAGAGGCTGTCAGTACGACAGGGACTTGAAGGTGGAGGGTTGCATACCAGAAAATCCCAGAGACATATGTAGGGGATATTCTCATGCTGTTCTGTCCTGGTGGATGGATTTGGGTTGGTGTTCGAATTGATTATACGTGCGAATAGGACTCTGAGGTAGAAGGGTTCCGTACTCAAGACTTTTAATGACTATATAAAAATAAAATTTAAAACTAGACTTCGGGAAAAAAAAGCCTACCTTTTATTTCCCGTGGGACTCTATGTGATGGGTTCCGTACCTGAATATTGTATATTTCCGAATTCTATGGCTGGATTTTGATGGCTTTTTCACTATGCATGTTTTTAAAATTTATTGGAATGATCTGTTAATGGCTATAAGTGTAACTGGGCCTCTCAAGTGTTGGGTTCTATACCTGTATTATCCAAATATCTCTTAGGTCTATGGCTGAATTTTCGTGGATTTTCCGCTATATTTGTGTGTAGTATGTCACCGGACTGTTTCGTGAGAGTCTGTCAATACGACTGGGATTTAAAAGTGGAGGGTTCCATACCGGAAAATCCCTAAAACATATGTAGGGAATATTCTCATGCTGTTCTGTCCTGGTGGATGGATTTGGGTTGGTGTTCGAATTGATTATACGTGCGCGTAGGACTCTGAGGTAGAAGGGTTCCAGACTAAGTTTTATTTATTATATTATATAAAAAATAGTAATTTTTACTAGATCTCGGGAAAAGAAAAAGCCTACCTTTTATTTCCCGTGGGACTCTATGTGGTGGGTTCCGTACCTGAAAATTGTATATTTCCGAATTCTATGACTGGATTTTGATGGTCTTTTCACCATGCATGTTTGTAAAATTTATTGGAATCATTCCTTAGTGTCTGTAAGTGTAATTGGGCCTTCTAAGTGGAACGTTCTATACCAGAATTATTCGAAGAAATATCTCTTAGCTCTCTGGTTGAATTTTTGTAGATTATCCGCTATATTTGTGTGTAGTATGTTACTGAACTGTTTTGTGACAGTCTCTTACTACGACTGGGAATATAAGTGGTGGGTTGTAGTACAGATTCTCATGCTGATCTCTCTTTGTGGTTGGCGTTCGGACTGGTTCTACTTGCGGGTGGGACTATGGGGTAGTGGGATTGCATAATAATTTGTTTCTATGTCTTAATATATATTTTTTAAGTTATTTTTTTTACAACTTATATATTTTATAACTAGTATTAATTCTATAAGTATAAATACATAGAAATATAATTATTCTTACCAAAACCGTGAAGGTATTAAAAATTGACAAATTTTGAAAAACATCAGGATATACATATCAATAATAATATTTGGACCACTTTTTTATAAATTATATGTTAAAAATCTTCATTTCAATAGCAGCTACGAAATAATTTTGAAATATTCTGTCAAAGGACTAATTATTTATTTATGTCAGTTATTTTCAATTTGAAGTTTAATTTGTTTAAATTATACTAATACTGGGAGATTGTATAAATATATTATGTTTGCAGGTGTATATTTATGTGATATGGATATTCTCTGTTATGTTATACAAAATATTTTTTTTAAATACAGTTTATCTCCTATCTAATATGAGTCAGATGGACGGATGATTGTTGTTAATTTTTAAATTTATTAAATAAGAATAAATATTACTTATATTATTTATATCTGTTCTATGATTCATAGTGTCATTATTTTTTGATATATGGAACATTTCTAGGAATGATCTTTTTCGAAGATTATTTTCAGTTTCTAGAATTTTAGTATTATCATAGTTAGCTAAATGTGTTGTTTGACGACAATGCTCGGCTAGGGCACATTTTTTGTTAGGGTTTTTAAAATCACTATTGTGTGGAATAATTCGTTTTTTAAGTTGCTGAAAGGTTTGACCTATGTACACTAAACTACATGAGCTACAAGGTATTTGGTAAATGACATATTTTTGTTTATCTAATGGAATCTCATCTTTTAGTTTGCTGAATAATTTTCTAACAGTGAGCGTATTCTTTCTAGCTATTCTAATATTATCATTTTTCGTTAAGTTTATCAGCTTATTAGTTAGATCTCCTACTTGTGGTAAAGATACAAAATTTATATTTAGTTCTGTTCTATTTTGTGAATTTTCAAGGACTTGTCTGTTAGGTATATTATGAAGAATTTTATTAATTAGAATACTAGAATAGCCATTCTCATGAAAAATCGTCAGAAGTTTTTATATTGTCATTTAATAATGTTGGATGGGAAATGATACTTACTCTTTTTTTCATATTTCTAATCAAGTTAATTTTTTGTTTCATTGGATGATTAGAATGGTAATGTATGAACCTATTTGATGACATTGGTTTACTGTACCAATCTAGGATTATTTTATTATCATTTAGTCTGATAATTCGGGTGTCCAAATAATAAAGTAATCCTAGATTGGTACAGAAAACCAGTGTCATCAAATAGGCTCATACATTACCATTCTAATCATCCAATGATACAAAAAATTAACTTGATTAGAAATTTGAAAAAAAGAGTAAGTATCATTTCGCATCCAACATTATTAAATGACAATATAAAAAAACTTCTGACGATTTTTCAAGAGAATGGCTATCCTAGTATTCTAATTAATAAAATTCTTCATAATATACCTAACAGACAAGTTCTTCAAAATTCACAAAATAGACGGGAACTAAATATAAATTATGTATCTTTACCACAAGTAGGAGATCTAAATAATAAGCTGATAAACTTAATGACAATTGATAATATTAGAATAGCTAAAAAGAGTACGCTCACTGTTATTCAGCAAACTAAAAGATGAGATTCCATTAGATAAACAAAAAGATGTCATTTACCAAATACCTTGTAGCTCATGTAGTTTAGTGTTCATAGGTCAAACCTCGCAGCAACTTAAAAAATTATTCAACACAAAAGTGATTTTAGAAACCCTAACAAAAATGTGCCTTAGCCGAGCATTGTCGTCAAACAACACATTTAGCTAACTATGATAATCCTAATATTCTATAAACTGAAAGTAATTTTCGAAAAAAAACATTCCTATAGATCTTCCATATATCAAAAAATAATGACACTATGAATCATAGAACAGATATAAATAATATAAGTAATATTTATTTTTATTGATTATATTTAAAAATTAACAACAATCATCCGTCCATCTGATTCATATTAGATAAGTGATAAACTGTATTTAAAAAAAAATATTTTGTATAACATAACAGAGAATATCCATATCACATATATATACACCTGCAAACATATTATATTTATACAATCTCCCAGTATTAGTATAATTTAAACAAATGAAACTTCAATATGAAAATAACTGACATAAATAAATAATTAGTCCTTTGACAGAATATTTCAAAATTATTTCGTAGCTGCTATTGAAATGAAGATGAAGAATATTATTATTGATATGTATATCCTGATGTTTTTCAAAATTTGTCAATTTTTAATACCCTCACAGTTTTGGTAAGAATAATTATATTTCTATGTATTTATACTTATAGAATTAATATTATAGCATCCTGATGAAGACATGTATTATGTCGAAACGTTGATGTAAAATATAGAGTTTACAAAATTGGCCAATTTTTGCTGTTTTTCCCGTTATATCTACTAAACTGTTAAACACGTAGTGCAGCGTTACTTCTTATCTGATATAATATATATATATATATATATATATATATATATATATATATTATATATATATATATATATATATATATATATATATATATATATATATATAAATAAAAAGATGTTCTTGGGGATGCAGTCATATATTATATAAAATTCTTTGATTGAAGCCTAGCTTTCGAGAATGTTTATTCTCTTCTTCAGGGCAAAAATAATAACATTTGTAATTGATGGCTATGAAATCTTTCCTGTTTTTGGTTAATTTATCTAAATTCACGATTTTTGCCCAGAAGAAGAGAATAAACATTCTCGAAAGCTCGGCTTCAATCAAAGAATTTTATATAATATATGACTGCATCCCCAAGAACATCTTTTTATTTATTATAAAACCAGTCAAGAATACAAAATCTATATATATATATATATATTTGATTCTGAATTCTTGACTGGTTTATTATTTGATAAAATAGATTTTTGTTGGGGAACAGTCGTTAAATAAATCAAATTCTTTGGATTATGCCAAGCTTTTGAGAATGATTATTCTCTTCGTCGGGGCAAAATTCGTGAATTTAGATAAAATTAACCACAAACAGGAAAGATTTTATAGCCATCAATCAATTAATGACATTTCTGATGGCTATGAAATCTTTTGCCCCGACGAAGAGAATAATCATTCTCGAAAGCATGGCATAATCCAAAGGATTTTATTTATTTAATGACTGCATCCCCAACAAAAATCTATTCTATCAAATATATATAAATGAGGAGCTATCCGTACCAGATGACCATATTAGAATATGAATAATAATTTCACGCCTAGCTGGTAAATTGAACCTACATTTCGTAGGGTGCCGCAATAAGAACGAGGTTTGTCGTCTACATATTGCGTTTGTGTGCATTTTTTCCACTATACTGCTCAATCAGATTGATTACCAAACATAGCATCATTCTCCCAGATATATATCATGATTTCGAGGTTGTTGCCTCTCATCAGTATATCGTAGGGTGAAGAGCCATATTTGATAATCAATCCTTACTTGGAACTCATACTTGTATCAATCTTCGGTATAGAACTGTCGGTGGAGACAAGTATGAGCGATATATTAAGCATGTATAATGGTGGATAATAATAATCGGCAAAGGTTAATAATTAATTAAATAAATGAGGAGCTATCCGTACCAGATGACCATATTAGAATATGAATAATAATTTCACGCCTAGCTGGTAAATTGAACGTACATTTCGTAGGGTGCCGCAATAAGAACGAGGTTTGTCGTCTACATATTGCGTTTGTGTGCATTTTTTCCACTATACTGCTCAATCAGAAGATTGATACAAGTATGAGTTCCAAATAAGGATTGATTATCAAATATGGCTCTTCACCCTACGATATACTGATGAGAGGCAACAACCTCGAAATCATGATATATATCTGGGAGACTGATGCTATGTTTGGTAATCAATCTGATTGAGCAGTATAGTGGAAAAAATGCATACAAACGCAATATGTAGACGACAAACCTCGTTCTTATTGCGGCACCCTACGAAATGTAGGTTCAATTTACCAGCTAGGCGTGAAATTATAATTCATATTCTAATATGGTCATCTGGTACGGATAGCTCCTCATTTATTTAATTAATTATTAACCTTTGCCTATTATTATTATCCACCATTATACATGCTTAATATATCGCTCATACTTGTCTCCACCGACAGTTCTATACCGAAGATTGATACAAGCATGAGTTCCAAATAAGGATTGATTATCAAATATGGCTCTTCACCCTACGATATACTGATGAGAGGCAACAACCTCGAAATCATGATATATATCTGGGAGACTGATGCTATGTTTGGTAATCAATCTGATTGAGCAGTATAGTGGAAAAAATGCACACAAACGCAATATGTAGACGACAAACCTCGTTCTTATTGCGGCACCCTACGAAATGTAGGTTCAATTTACCAGCTAGGCGTGAAATAATTATTCATATTCTAATATGGTCATCTGGTACGGATAGCTCCTCATTTATTTAATTAATTATTAACCTTTGCCTATTATTATTATCCACCATTATACATGCTTAATATATCGCTCATACTTGTCTCCACCGACAGTTCTATACCGAAGATTGATACAAGCATGAGTTCCAAATAAGGATTGATTATCAAATATGGCTCTTCACCCTACGATATACTGATGAGAGGCAACAACCTCGAAATCATGATATATATCTGGGAGACTGATGCTATGTTTGGTAATCAATCTGATTGAGCAGTATAGTGGAAAAAATGCACACAAACGCAATATGTAGACGACAAACCTCGTTCTTATTGCGGCACCCTACGAAATGTAGGTTCAATTTACCAGCTAGGCGTGAAATAATTATTCATATTCTAATATGGTCATCTGGTACGGATAGCTCCTCATTTATTTAATTAATTATTAACCTTTGCCGATTATTATTATCCACCATTATACATGCTTAATATATCGCTCATACTTGTCTCCACCGACAGTTCTATACCGAAGATTGATACAAGTATGAGTTCCAAATAAGGATTGATTATCAAATATGGCTCTTCACCCTACGATATACTGATGAGAGGCAACAACCTCGAAATCATGATATATATCTGGGAGACTGATGCTATGTTTGGTAATCAATCTGATTGAGCAGTGTAGTGGAAAAAATGCACACAAACGCAATATGTAGACGACAAACCTCGTTCTTATTACGGCACCCTACGAAATGTAGGTTCAATTTACCAGCTAGGCGTGAAATTATTATTCATATATATATATATATATATATATATATATATATATATATATATATATATAAAAATTGAAGACTTCTATATTTCATAAATGAAAGAGTATATAATATATAATAATGGAGATGCTCTACACCTTTGTGCTTTTATTTAGTTGGACACAACCACCACTAGAATATTTATATTTATATTTAACCAATATGGGTGTGACAAATTGTTTAATTTTAGTCGTGTCATTATTGTCCTTTCTTTTAACTACAATTTTTGATATTCTTTTTGGTTGCTGTATTACATTTGTCATTACTTCTGCATATGATTTTTGTCTGCTACTTTTAAAATCTCTTTCTCTTGCTAACGATTCTTTTAGGATTATTTATTTTCTTTAGCAGATCCACCTCCTTACTAATATTTGCAGATACCATAATGTCCTCACCCACAGTTTTATTATGATAAGTTTGGGCCTCATTCTATAGCTCTTCGAATAATTCTTTCTTTATTTGTTCTTTTTGTATTGTTTTTATTTGAGCTAATACTAATCTCGTTTCTTCAGTGAGTGCACCTTTAAGATTCGCGGATATTTTTAACTCAGAATGCTCTGGGCATATTATTAATGTTTCACTTAGGAATTTAGTGTCACTAGCTCTTTTTATATCACTTAAATATAATTTTACATAATTTTTTTGTTGGTGATCTGCTTTTTGTTTGTTATTCATCCGACAATGCTCTTGAACTTAGTAAACAGGTATCTGAGATTCTAGAATCTGGTTGTATTTCACTGAGGAAATGGATTTCTAACTCACCTGAAGTCATGAATGAACTTACTGGCGGGGTATCCTTGGATTGTGAAAGGGAACTCCATTTTGGTGACAAAACAGAGAACAAGACTCTTGGTCTCTGTTGGGCATATAAAGATGATATCCTAATGTATCATATCCATTTATCTTCTGAAACTAAGAATACATAGCGCAGTATCCTCTCTACCATGGCCAAGATTGATGATCCCCTTGGATTACTTTCACGCTGTATTATTCTGGCTAAAGTAATTCTACAGAAGTTGTGGTGCACTAAGGTTGGTAGGATGAATCATTGCCATCAAGTATCAATAGTCTATGGCATAAGCTAAGACACAACTAGAAATTCTCAATAACTTGAAAATCCCTCGTCAAATACTTGGTAGGAATGCGTTGACTGTGGAAGTGTTTTGATTTTGCGATAGCTCAATTGAGGCTTATGGGGCTTTTCTCTATTTGAAAACTATTGGTTTGGATTCTGCACAAGTCTCACTCGTCTATACTAAGGCCAAGGTAGCATCTTTGAAGGTAATAATACTACCACGTCTTGAGCTTTGTGGAGCACTGGTTTTGCATCAACTTGTACATAAATTTATGCAAACTGTGAAATTAAAGGTGGACAAAATCTGTCTCTGGACTGATTCATCTGTCGTGCTCGGATGGATATCTCTGTCACCCCATAAGTTGAAAACATTTGTCGGAAACATGGTTTCACAAATTCACCATTTGACTTCCATAGATGATTGGCACCATGTGAACTCCCAACATAATCCTGCAGATATATTATATCGAGGATGTTACCACAAGCAGGTGGTCCAATGTCATGAATGGTGGAATGGCCCTAGTTGGCTCTCACAAGAAAGTTTATTTTGGCCCGAATCTAGTACCGAAATTAATTCTTTGCCCAAGCTTAAAAGTCAAGTGAATACATTCAAGGTAATTTCAGAATTGTTGCCTATATCTAGATTTTCGAATTTTTCTAGATTCAAACGGTGCTTTGCATATGTTCGTCGTTTCTACAAAAACATTCGAGTTGAAAATTCTGCTAGGTTGACTGGTCCTCTTTCATTTAAGGAGCTGAATGATTCTATTCAAAAGTAGCTGATTATTTCTCAAAAGGAGTTGTTTTCTGAGAAATATTTGTTGTTGATGAACAATAAAACTTGTTCTAATGGCCCTTTGTCTTCCCTAAATCCTTTTATTGACTCAAGTGGTGTGTTGAGGGTTGGAGGGAGGTTGGTATTATCAGATTTGGATTATGCTAAGAAGCATCCTGCTGTCCTTTCATCTAAACACGCATTCACGAGGCTTTTATTTGCTTCTGAGCACATTGCTTTACTTCATGTTGGTCCTTATCATTTGCTTTCTTCCATTAGAGAGAAACTCGATCAAAATCCTTTTTATACTACTGGGAAAATCCAAGCCCGGCAGAGGTGATAAAATCTCTAACTGTTATGTGGCATTATTTATATGCTTTTCATCTCGTGTCATCCACTTAGAGTTGGTATGAGATCTCACCTCAGAGGCCTTCATTGCTGCCTTTCGAAGATTTGTGTCCAGGCGAGGAAAACCTGATAATTTGTGGTCTGATAATGGTTTAAATTTTGTGGGTGCCAATTCTAAATTAAAGGAGATTGTCAAGTGTTTGCAGGATCATAATAATGAGTTTTTGAAAATGAAGGGGTCAATTGGAAATTCATACCTACCAAAGCTCCCAATTTTGGAGGCATATGGGAAGCAGGCGTCAAGGCATGCAAATTTCACCTCAAAAGTATAGTTGGTAATGAAGCTCTGACATTTGAAAATTATTGCACTTTGCTTTATCAGATAGAGGCTACCTTAAATTCCCGGCCCTTATTTCCTCTCTCTCCCGATCCAAGTAATTATGATGTCCTTACACCTGCTCGCTTTCTTATTGGTAAAAGATTGACTAGCCTGCCTGATATGGATTTAAAAGATGTTCCTGGAAATCGCCTTTCCAAGTTCCAACATATCCAAAAGCTATACCAACATTTTTGGTCCCGTTGGTCCAAAGAGTATCTTCTTTTGCTACAACAGAGATACACGTGGAAGTTTCCACAACGAAATTTGGAGATTGGAGAACTTGTCCTCATTAAGGAAGATAATCTTCCTCCGCTGAGTTGGAGACAAGGACGTATTACTGAACTTCACATTGGACCTGATAAGCAATGCCGATTAGCCGCAGTGAACTCTACTAGTGGTGTGTTTAAACGACCTATATCAAAATTGTGTCCTCTTCCTATGAGTGAGGAAGTGATTTAGTGATTTTTCTTTGAAAATTATATTTTGTTTATTGTTATATTATTTACTGATATTTCCTCCTTCGTTATTTCTTTTCTTTTAACACCCTTTGGAAATAATACTTATGTTGAAAAGGTAACCCTTTCAAGGTGGGGTTAAATACATCTTTTATTTATTTACATTTCACTTAGTCTAAAAAAGAATATGTAAACTTAGCACGTCTACCAATTGTAGTTCGAAATGGCAGCCGTGTCCACCTTATGTTGAGAGAGAGAGTCACGAATGGCAAGACGATGCAGTAGAGTTGTATTTGTAATGCAAAATAAACGGTAAAATTCTACCAAAAAATACTGGTTTTAATACAAAAAAAAGTGTAAATACTGAAGCTTAGGTATAAATCCCTAACAACCTCTATAGGATTGTTTTATTACTTTTGTAATGATGTTTTCTGGTTTAATAAAGTTAAAGTTAAAGAATCCACTTATTCAAATTTATTTTAAGGTGGTTGAAGCACAAAAGTGACTCAAGTGACTCAACTTCATCCAGTTCTAAGGAAGAACCTTTTCATTCTGGTGCCTCAAAAAACGATCCTGATTTTGAATCAGATAAAGTTTCTTCCGCTGAATCGGAAGATGATGATAATATACCCCATAATGTAGCTGTCAATAAATGTCGTTTGGTAAAATACCCATCTGAAAAGGAAAAGAAAACCAGAAGAAAGTCCCAGATGAATGGCAAAAGAACAAAGCGAAACGACTAAGAAGCATAGGCCTGAGTTATATGAATCAATCAAAAGAGTCAAGAAAAGTGATGGATGTATCGAACGAATAAAAATAAAGAGAGAAGAAAAAAGATGTCTGTTCCCTGTGGCGAAAAATGCCTCTTAAAGTGTTCTTCCAAAATTTCCCAAGATGGAAGACAACGACTATTGGCAATTAGGAGATCTCTCAGCACAACGCGGATTTATAGCAAGTCGAATACTTCCGATTAAGCCAAAATATAGATATGAAAAAGGTAAAAATACTAGACGTCTGAATTCTAGTTTTTTCCTACTGTGATAAACAAAGCATCCGAGTATGCAAACAATTTTTCATATTCACATTAGGAATTATAGGAGAAGCAGAACGAAATGACAAAAGGAATCCTTTAACCAGATTTAAGAGGAAAACATTTCAATCATCATTCAATTTGTGAAAACCTAAAGCAAGACATTAGAGTACACATTAACAATATTCCTAAAATTCCCAGTCATTATTGTAGGTTGCAAACTAAAAAGGAATACACTGAAGGTGGTAAAACTGTAGTTGATTTATACAGGGATTACAAAAATCTCTGTGTAGCAAATAATAAGCCATACGCAAATTATTCAAGAGCTATCTCGATCAGAGAAACTAGCTGATAAAGCTTCAGATAATATAGTTGCAGTATATGATCTAGAAGCAATATTACCATTCCCAATTGGTAGCGACTCGAAAAACTACTATGTATCCAAACTAAATGTATTCAATTTAAATATGTATGAAAACAAATCGAATCAAGCATATTGTTACCTTTGGAATGAAGAAGAAGCTGAAAGAGGTGCCGATGAAATAGGCTCTTGTGTGTAGAACTATTTACGAAATTTGCAAGACAATAATATTTCATGTTCAGAAGACAAAGTTTTAGATATTATTTTCTATAGTGACAATTGCGCGGGACAGAACAAGAATCGTTTTATGCTGTCTTTATACATGTATGCGGTTTTAACTCTAGAGTCTGTAAATCTATTACTCATAAGTTCCTATAATTGGGCACACACAAAATGAAGGTGATCACTTACACGCTATGATAGAGAAAGCTGTTACCAAAAGTTGCAAATCTGGGCCCACCTATGTTCCTGAGCAGTATGCGAAAATAATAAGGCAGGCTAAGAAAACTGGAAAATCGTTTCATATGAATAAATGTGTCACAAAGATATCATTGACTTGAAAGATCTCTCATCTCAGCTTGGCATGAAATCCATTTTCAAAAATGAGGAGGGTGAGACAATTAAAAAATTACCACATTAAAAATATTTATGTTTAAGAAAGAATATCCAGGAGTACTATTCTATAAAACTTCGTATGAAGAAACAATACTCCGTTTCTTCAAGTGAATATTTTAAATTTGAGGCGCCGAAAACCAGATCTTTCATCACTCGCGTTGAAGGGTGCTTACAAGGCAAATGTTGGTATTACCGAAAATAAAAAAAGTCAATACTGTCACTCTTTAATGAGAAACCTGATAAACGGGTGGTACCAAACTATTATTTAGATTTTTATAGTTGACTATAGATTCAGAACATAGGAACAATCATTTTTTCTCCTAAGTTGAATAATTTTAGTTTATCAGATCACCTATTTTAAAGAAATAAACATTTACTTTCGAAAAAATACAATATTGTTTTATTTTGTGTAAAAAGATATATCGCGAAAAGTTGAGGAAATTTTAGGAAAAACTTTCACAAGTGTTAATTACTTAATATAAATAACAAATATACTCTTTAATTCTGAACACAAATACTGTCTCTCTATTTCTGTTTAAGCAATATGATAACTGGTTACAGGATATAAAAGTTTTGGCATCCAATTATTTACTATAACAAAATTAAAAATAAAACAAAAACTTATAACTCTTAAAGCGCTGCTCCTGAACATTTATATTTTTGGAGTTGTGACATTGCTCTTCCAAACCAACAATATGCAATATATATCAGGTGTACCAAAACTAAAACGGGACAAGCTGCAAATAACATGAAACAATGGTTGTTGCTTTTAGGCCTTATTTGGCTTTTGCTAAAACTTCTTCCAATAGGTATCAGTGAAATTAATTCTACAAATAGCGTTCTTAAGGAAAATGAATCGGAATCCAATGAAGAATCAAAAAATTATGAAACTAAAACGAACCACCAAGTTGCCAAATATGATGCCTAAACGGGAAGTGGAAATAGTTACAGCACTTTTTCAAATGATGATAACTCTAATGTAACACCTGGACGTGAAAATCCCAGTACTTCATTTTCAGAAAATGGTAATACCCATAATACATTGACAAATGTATCTCAGCAGTCTCAAGGAATCTCCGACTTTGTTGTATCATTCATAATTCTTACTTGTCTCGTTTAAAAATAAATAACCTAGTTTTCCTTCAGTTGTTTTTTTACCTCAATGTAATGGCAAGTCTTTCTTCAGGTGAGATAGCTTCACGATAATTTGTGTCAGATTTCCGAATGTCATTTGTGATAAGGCTAAAAATTTCATCAAAACACTCACTAGTCATTCTAAAATATATATAAAAGCGTGATCATTTTGGAGTTCTGGCATCAATTTATGAAATTCTCCATACTTTTTTCGTTCCAAGTTAATATCATAATCCCACTTTCTTTTTACCCTAAAGACATAAAAATCAGCGCCAATCGTTTACTAATAAATATATACTGTGTAGAAAAAAATATACTTCGTTGACATTTTCGTCAGTTTCTAAGGCAAGTAACAAAAGTACCTCTTCTTCATCAGATGATGAGTACATTTTCCTTTACGGTGGTGATTTGTTGAAAATCTATTAATAAAAGAAAAACTAAATCTCCTATTATGTTTCGCTACGGTGTGAAGTACTACGCGAATTTATCTGCCGCTGTCGTCGCGGAATTTTCGCCACCGCTGCCGCTGCGAATAGTTCTCGTAGGTTTGGGGGGGCCTTAAACCACAAGTAGACGAACTTCCCATGAAATGCCATATTTACGTCATGCTTTATCAGCATGGCCCTTTAGTATAAGAGAGCTCCTCACCCAAGTCTGAACGATTATTCGTCATACTTAGCTGATAGAATTTTGGAAATGTCTTTAAATGAAAATAATATTATTGATCAATCACAACCTCGCTCAAATACTCTTCCTATATACTGTTCTCTCTATTTTATTGATGAATTAACCAATAAACTTATTAATGTTTTTAAAGGATATAATATTTTATTTGCAAAAAAGAATATAAAAGTAGTTTCTAAGTTATTTTCAAAAGTAAAAACAACAGAAAAATCTGGAATAGTATATGAGATCAAATGTAATGATTGTGATTTATCATATATAGGTCAAACTTCAAGGAGTTTATCAGGAAGAATTACGTATCATAAAAGTGATATAAGATGTAAAAAGCCGTCATGTGCCTTGACCGAACATGCCATAAACAAAAAGCACACTATAGATTTTGAAAACTCAATTGTTTTATGTTCTGAAAAGAATATTTTTATCTTGGAAATGATTCATATTCAAAAAGAAACAAACGTTATGAATAAACGTTCGGATATAAATGGACTTAGTACCATTTACACATATATTTTAAAATTATATAATGATAATTATCGTAGTGTGCCATCTGATGTTTCTCTAAATTAATGTATTGTTTCATATCATACAAGATAATGCCATATTTTTATATTATATCCATTTTTTAAATGATATTTCCTGTGATTAACTTCTTATAGTGTATTCCATTTTTATTAGCTACATACATAGATTGATCTTAGTATGCGTAATTCCATAGTAACTTGTAATTATGAAACATAAAAAACTCAATCATAAAGTTAAATGCATAATAACAAATGTTTGTAGCTGGTAAATTTCATTAATCTTTCGTTCGTTATTTTAGTTTGTCTCGAGTCCCGATGAAGGTAACAAGCGTTACCGAAAGCTCGACATTGATTAAAGAGTTTTAATTTTATTGGTATTTCGACTGCAACCCCAATCATTAAAAATTCATCATTATATATATATATATATATATATATATATATATATATATATATATATATATATATATATATATATATATATATTGATTTTGTATTCTTGACTGGTTTTATAATAAATAAATGGGGATGCAGTCATATATTAAATTAAATTCGAGCTTTCGAGAATGTTTATTCTCTTCTTCAGGGCAAAAATCGTGAATCAACCAAAAACAGGAAAGATTTCATAGCCATCAATTACAAATGTCATTATTTATAAATAATGACATTTGTATATATATATATATATATATATATATATATATATATATATATATTTGATAAAATAGATTTTTGTTGGGGATGAAGTCATCTGATTGATGACTATGAAATATTTCCTGTTTGTCGTTAATTATATGTAAATTCACGAATTTTGCCCCGACGAAGAGAATAAACATTCTCGAAAGCTTGGTATAATCCAAAGAATTTTATTTATTAAATGACTGCATCCCCAACAAAAATATTTTTTATCAAATAATAAACTAGTCAAGAATTCAGAATCAAACAATATATATATATATATATATATATATATATATATATATATATATATATATATATATATATATATATATATATATATATATATATATGATAAAATAGATTTTTGTTGGGGATGCAGTCATTTAATAAATAAAATTCTTTGGATTATGCCAAGCTTTCAAGAATGTTCATTCTCTTCGTCGGGGCAAACTAAAAATCGTTACAAATTTTCTTAACCACATAATAAATTATTAATTAGAGTACTTACATTCGTGAATTTAGATAAAATTAACCACAAACAGGAAAGATTTCATAGCCATCAATCAGAAATGTCATTAATTATTTATAAATGCCATGGTAACGGCATATCTAGAGTTGAAAGTGTGTAGATTCAAGTTTTCTTAGAAAAGATCATATAGGAGTTATCTTTGTGTTTGTAGCTGTTTTTGACCAAGTCACACATTAAACTTGAAAATATTGAGGCAGATATAAGTTTAATAAAAGGAAAAAGTTATTATTCAATTATTGAAGAAAAAAAAAACTTTTATAACAGACTTAGAAACACATAATATAAATAAATATATACCCGTACACAGACTACACTATCTGAATTCGTAGGTATTGCAGTATAAATTGAAGTTCAAATGAAGTTCGTGTCTATTTTTTGACCGACTTTAAAAAAGATGAAGGTATCAGTTATACAATTCGACTGTATGTTTGTTTTCATGGTACAACTTCGTTTCTCATATTAAGAGAGAAAGAAGATGGCTGAAAGATGGTCCCATATTGAAATTTTCAGGGTTTGATCGAGGTTACTCCGTCGTAGAAGCCCCTCGAATGCTAGAATTATTTTTGTCCAAAATTGAAATTTTCTTATGTTCATCTTGTTCATATAATTTTTGAAATATTTGTATCTTAATACTTCTGAAATGATTGATTGCTTAGTTTAGTGATAAAAGGCTTCAAAATGACATATTTGTGATGTAATAATCACGATCACAAAGAAATTATAAAATAAATTACTTAAAAATAACCAGGAACAAGTTTTCTATGGCTGATTCATAATCTCTTCACACCAACATTTACTAATTGTATCACACAGGAAGAACGCAAATAAATATTAGGAAAAATTGTAAGTTTTGTTATTGTTGATCGACCAACCAGATTTTTTTTGGTTCTTGGTTTTTTTTGATTCGTGCGCGCTCTCTTTATATTAAACTCCGATTTTGATGATTTTTGATTCAGTTGAATGAGGAGGCTTGAGAAATGGTCCCATATTCGTGAGAACTCAAATCCGAAAAACACTCACGAATGGGGCCAGGGTGCAATTTCTCTTGAAAATCGAAAATCTGAGCAGAATCATAGATGAGACAATTGAAATTTTTTTCAAAGGAGTTACAGTTTTCGTTTTACAGCGATGTTAAAATCTCAAACAAGCGTATCATTCGAAAATTGAAAATCTGAGGCAACCATATGAAAGACCAGATTATTTGTAGCAACATTTATAAATAACAGATTTTCCTTATAGATTCGGTTTTCGAGTTACACACCTGGTAAAATAGTAAAATCTAAAATACTTATGCGTATTTCCGCAGCGATGTTTTGAGATCCCTAAATAAGTACAAGCAAATAATATAGGTACGTTGGTAATAGGATAAGTACTATCTTATTTGGTAATTAGTGAACGTTCAACGATTCTCGTGACTAATGTTACACTCAAAAGTGTTATTTGTTGGTGCACTGAAAAATAGAAAATTATATTAATTCTATTGGTGCTGGTACATATTGAAATGGTGCCAAAAGTTATCAATCTAACTGCAACTGCACACTTCAAAAGTACCAGCACCAATAGAATTAATATCTAAATCCGAGATGGTAAAATTAATGGTAAGAAAATATCGGGGAACGTTTAAACTGAACATTTTTCCAAAGGAGCTACGGTTTTCGAGTTACAACGGTGGTAAAGTCTATAATAAGCGTATTTCGGCGACGATGTTTTTAGATTTCTGAATAATAACAAAGTATATAAATTGGTAATGGTATAAGTTAACGGTCAATTTCTCTCACAAATTAACCTGAGAAATTTATTAAAATAGCAGATATATCTAATAGAGAATTATTAATATATATCATCTTCATCGTATTCTCTCACAATACGATAGATACACAATATGAAATATCCTGAAAAGCATCAATTCATTCAATGAAGCTAATAATAATAATAAAATATGATAAGCTGATTTCTCTCACAAATCAACATGTAAGAATATTGTAAACATTGTCCATGTTATTTAATATATTATAAATAGTGATATCAAAAAAGCAAATGGCGAAACACAAGGAAGGAAAAAAAATCATTGTATTATATCTCACTGTAGGTTAAACATGAAATGAAAATCCTTTTGAATCAACTAAATTTCTCTCACCGATCAGTTGATCTACAGATCTCAAAACTCTTAATATTAGTTGTTATAATTTTTTTTTGAATTATCCTTCTTTAGTATAATCTGTATACGCATATATACTACGTTTAAAATAATTTTTCTCTGAACATAGAATAGTATTATCAAAATCAATACTATGTTTTTTATTGATGGCATGTTCAGCCAAGGCACAAGATTTCTTATTACATCTTATATCACTTTTATGGGATGTTATTCTTCCTAAAATACTTCTAGAAGTTTGACCAATATATGACAATTTACAATCAAGGCAATTTATTTTATATACTACACCAGACATTTCTGTCATTTCTTAAGGTGTCTATTTTGGAAAGAAATTAGATACGGTTTTAATATTTTTTTTGCAATAATAACATTATACCCTCTAAAAACATTAACTAACTTATTAGTGAGCTCATCTATATAAGGTAAAGATCTATAAATAGGGAGGATATTTGTAGTAGAGGTATTATTGTTATTATCATTTAAAGAGTTCTCATGATTTATTTCAGGGTTTTCTATATTCACCTGAGGTTGCATTAAACATTTATTAATAATTAATGACATTTCTGATTGATGGCTATGAAATCTTTCCTGTTTGTGGTTAATTTTATCTAAATTCACGAATGTAAGTACTTTAATTAATAATTTATTATGTGGTTAAGAAAATTTGTAACGATTTTTAGTTTGCCCCGACGAAGAGAATAAACATTCTCGAAAGCTTGGCATAATCCAAAGAATTTTATTTATTAAATGACTGCATCTCCAACAAAAATATATTTTATCAAATAATAAACCAGTCAAGAATTCAGAATCAAATATATATATATATATATATTTATTGATTTTGAATTCCTGACTGGTTTTATATTAAATAAAAAGATGTTCTTGGGGATGCAGTCATGTATTCAATAAAATTCTTTGATTGAAGCCGAGCTTGGCTAAAGCCATGAATCAATTACAAATGTCATTAAGACAAATATAAATAATGACATTTGTAAATGATGGCTATGAAATCTTTCCTGTTTTTAGCTAATTTATTTTCAATTCACGATGTTTGCCATGGCATCCACAAAACACAGCCAAATAAATAGGGGGACCGCCAAAAGCTATTCAAAATCTGATAAGCAATACATAGACATACCGCGACCTAAGATAATTGAAAAATATAATTTTAACATGGGCGGTGTGGATCTTCTTAATCGCCTAATTGCTTGCTACCTTTCGTATCATCGTACTAAAAAATGGCCAGTTCGTACTTTTGAACACTTCATGGATATGACTGTAGTCAACTCTTCAGTATTCCAAAAACTGCAAGGTTTTGAAAATTCCCAAAAAGGAAGTACTGGATCTTCTAGCATTTAAACTAAGAATAATTGCTGAATGCTTAATCATGGGTCCCGAAAGGAAGTTTGGACTACAGAAGACAACAGCGCGAATGAACAGGAGCCACCACCAAGAAAAAAACCGAAAGGCCGTCCACCAACTGTTCCACTACCGCTACTAGAACGGAGGAAATATGTTGCACTACACATTCCCGAAGCGGTAGATCTTGATATGGCACCCCGATGCAGGAACCCAGGCTATAATCATCGCTCACGTGTATTTATTGTATGTATTTTTCTGCATAACTAAGGACAGAAATTGCTCAAAGGAGTTCTATATGAATAATAAATTAGTTTTCTTTAATTTTTTTAATGCTTTCTTGTTTTAGTTTTCCGAATTAAATTTTTATATTGTTTTAATTGCATTATTTGTTGAGCCTATCTATTTATCGGAGTAATAGTTTGCTCCCCTTGTACACATATGTGTACAAAGCCCTATACTCAACTTATGTATTAAGATTCTGAGGGCAACGTATGTGTACAAATGTACTAATCCCTGTGGCGGAATCTATGATCAAAATTATGAAATTTGCAAATCATGGTGCTTGTAGGGAACGCAGAGCAACAAAAAGTGCAAAAGTTTCTAAGATTGGATATATACGTTTACCGTCGGGATTGTCGAGGATATGAGTATAGGCAGATTTCAATTCATGTTGTTATTATTGTTATTGATACAATATTTTGAGATCAAATCGGAGTATGAGGTGCTCAGGCTTCGTAAATCAATAAATTGATTCATCGCTTTGGGTTCCTTGACAATTTCTATTATCTCGTGAATTAGTCTTTTTTCGTAATTGTATAACAACTTGAATGTACTTTTTAGCCCTGAAGGAGGGAATAAACTTTCTCGAAAGCTCGGTGAGCAAAAAGAGAATACTCATTTAAACCCCTTATCTTTTCGGCAGAAAAACCATAAATAAATGATTGTGATATAATTATCACTGCCGTACTTCCAGTCAATATATACTACTATGATAATGGGTTTTCAACTAGAACTAGAACTAGAACAAACTTACGGCGCGGAAGTATCAAGAGCTTTCCGCAGATAGGCAAAACTTAACAACAAATTGCTAAGGATCAATAGCAGGAGGGTTTTCCTTATTGGACGCAGATGCAATTGCGTTATTCCTAACCGCATCTTAAATAGCACTGGCGGTCTACATAGAGTCCTAGATGTAACTAATGGCCGAACTTCTAGACGTATAACGAATTTTACAAAAAGGTTAGAACAAAAAACTCTTTCATTTGAAATAGAGATAACATTTAGAAACATAAAGAAATTCAGCAAAATATAGTTATGTGCGTAGAAAATACATTAAAGCAACAAACCTCAAGTTTAAGAAATTCTCAGAATTACTGTTAGAATTTAGAGAGTGTAGGGAAGTTTTAATTTACAAAATAATACTGAGTAAAAAAAATGTAGCTAGGAAATATGTAGAATACATAGAAAAGTTACTTGACAATATTGAAAAGAAATTAGATGAAAGAAAGGCCGAAGCTAAAATCGATAATTTAGCTGACAACGACGGAAAATCTAGTGAAACAAATACTGAATCGGAACCGAAATAGAAAATATAGGTAACAATTCCCGGAGTAGTAAACCTGTTACGATAAATTTGAATAACAGGGTTAAAATGGCACAAGATTTTTGTTTAAAGACTGCCGCGGGGTTGATACTTATAATGACGGTACCGAAAAACTAACTAAGCGTATGATAGATGCGATTGAATTATACAATGATTTGTTAAGTGAGTCCGGTAAAGCATTTTTAAATCGGTAAATTTTAAGAACAAGACTGTTGGAAAATGCCAAAATTCGACTAAAAAATAATTATAATACAAGTGAAGCTTTGGTGGCTGACTTAAGGAAACATTGTATATCTGTGAGGTCTGCCGCGTCACTATCGGTAAAGCTAGGTGACACGAAACAGGGGCATACGTCAATAGAAGATTTTGGAAAAAGCTTAGAAGAATTTTTAGACCAATTAAGAATCGCGCAGGCTGATGGCAATGTACATCAACAGGTATTAAATGTTCTCCAAGCGGCGACCGAAAAAGTCGCATTAAGTGTTTTCACAAATGACTTGCAAAATACCGAATTACGTACCATTGTTAAGGCTAGAAATTAAGCGAGGCAATTCGCGGTGCCAAAGGCAATGAGCCAGAGGGAAAATCATTCTCAAGTGTTTCACATTCGCGGAGGATATAATTCTAAATGGGGTGCTAATTACGGCCATGGAAATCGTGGTAATGGTAACAACAAGAATTGGAACCCGAATTATTAAAACTCGTCGTTTGGCGGTATTCGTGGACAGGCATCACTTTTAGGGGTAGCCCTATCGCGGTAATAATTCAGGTATGGGCGCTTATAACCACAGCGGGAATAATAAAAATGTTCAAAACACGTATTTTAGTAATTCATATAGAAATAATGTAATTAATAGTAATAATTGTAATACACGGCACCGAGCATATTATGTTGACAGCGGTGAAAACGAAGAAAATGTTGCGGCAGGTCAAAATAGCAACACGACTAAGGAAAATAATAATAGAAAAAGTAGAATAGATAAAGATGCTAACGGTGGAGAAGTAATTTTATATACAGACGGTTTAAACTTTGTGCGTATTTACTATGAAGGTCAGGAATTACTATTCTTGGTCGACACCGGAGTATCAATTAGTATAACTTTTGAGGAATCTATTGATAGGGATAATGTTGAAGTGGACGCAACACAAAAAGTAAATATACATAGAGTTTCAGGCTCAACTGTACCGCGCGGAGCGGTGATTATTAATATAAAATTGGGTAGTGCAGATATAATTAGCATTTTTTTATTAATGCAAAATTTCGATTATAGGTTCCACGGAATACTTGGTTCGGATTTCATAGCTCGCATTTTGCTATAATAGATTTTGAAAATACATGTTTTCATTCAGAGTTAACGAAACACGAGTCTCGGTACCAATTGAGTTACATTGATTGTATCACTATTTCACCAAGATGCTAAACTATAATTTATTGTAAAGTGGCTTCGAACAAAGATGAGTTTTTAATTTTGCCGTGTGAGAAAATTTTCGTAGCTGGGTTAATAGTGAAACCCCGGAATGATGAAGTACCAATTAGGTTATTAAATACAAGGAACGAATCAGTTGTTTAAAAAAAATATTCCAAATTTAGAAATGTTGGCAGATTACGAGGTGTGCCACTTCAACAATAGTAAAAGGGAATCAGTTAGAAGGGTAGATAAAATATTAGGATTATTAGATACGGAACATTTCAATAGAGAGGAAAAATTTTCACTGCAAAGTGTGTGTGCAAAATACTCCAATGTATTCCATTTAGAAGAAGATCCGTTGACTGTGACTAGCGCATATAAACAAAAAATACATATTTTAAACACCGAGACATCGGTTTTTGTGAAACCTTACCGCCTACCATTTGCTCAAAAAACAGAAATACATAAACAAGTGGACACTTTTAATAGTACCTAGAAAGACGCTTCAACGTGGGGAGCGTAAATGGAGAATCTTAATTGATTCTTTAATAAAGAAAAAGTGTGTGTGTGTGAGCTCCGACGCACGAATAGAGTTTACTCCTTCAGATCGACTGTCTAAATAGGCACAAAGAAGGCTTACTATTCTAAGAAAAAGATTAGTAACTGGGTGCTATCAAATAACAGCTGCAGATTTATCTGGATTTAGCACTTCCACCGCTCATAGAATAGTGCATAAAGTGAGTGCTGCCATTGCTGCAATCAAAGACCGTCACATCTATTTCCCAGAATCAGCTAATGAAATCCGCCTAACACAAACAGAATTTTATAAGAAATTCCCTCACGTTATAGGTAGGGTAGATTGTACTCATACATCAAATCACCAGGTCAACAATTATTTTCATATTATATTCAATTATTATAGGACATAATTTATATTCTATTATTTTACATACTATTTTAGGTGGAGAGAATCCAGAGATTTTTAGAAATAGAAAACACAACTTTTCCCTAAACGTTCAAGCCAACTGCAACGCTAAATTGGAATTTACAGATATTGTTTCTCGTTGGCCAGACAGTACACATGACTCGTATATATTTAATAATTGCTACAGAAAAGCAAGATTTGAATAGGGTCATTATGGAAGTGCCGTTCTTGTTGGAGACGCAGGCTATGCCTTTAACAAATATATGATGACTCCCTTACAACAATGCAACACTGCTGCCGAAAATTTATAGAATGAGTCTCATATCGGAACCAGAAACAATATAGAGAGACTATTTGGTTTGTGGAAACGACGTTTTCCGGCCATGGCTATTGGTCTAGGAGTGACTTTAGGAAATTCATTTCCAATAATCATTGCCACATAACATTCCAAAGAGATCTGGTGAAGCCACACCTTCTGACGACCGGCAAGTCAATAATCCCGCTTCCTGGGATGCTCTATTAGCACAGGGCAATATGATTCATAGAAATTTGGATGCAGGCAAAGTGCAAAGAAACCCGAATTATAGAAGACGTAATGAACTTATAGCCAATTACTTTTACAGTAAGTTTACAAACTAAAAATAATTGTAGTAATTTAAGTAATTTTTATTAGATTATATTTGTATTTTCAGATTGGCAGGATCAGTTTCGGGTTTATTAGATTGGTATGAATACTTGGGCCGATCATCTGGTTGCGAATAATCAATAGATATGAAATTAATAAAATGAAGTTATTTTTACCTTTGTTTACAATTTAAATGAAATATTATTTATAGATTGTAGACACAACAGATATACTAGAATAAATATTTATTCTTTCAGTTTATTCAATTGTATTTCTAAAATGTCTAATCTTATGTTTTCTTGAAAACATTTTGTTTTTTCTTGTTCTGTTTTTAATCTCTCTTGCTCCAGCATTTCTTATTCTTTTTTTCCTGCAGCCGCAGGATCCTCATTTGTGTGGCATGCTCTTCTTCGGAATTATTATTTGCTTTTATGAGGATATTCAGCCTTTCCTTATTAAGGCTATTCTCCTTCTGATTCCTCAGAATTGGCCTCCTACTGCTAGTAGATACAGTAGTTGGTTCTACTGCTATTAGATATACAAGGCGGGTTCTGGGACGGAAGTGACGTCATGACCGCCATCTTGGAAGCGCGGGAAATCCAAATTTGTCAATTGATGTCATCGCCAGTCCCACGACATATCTGTAACAGCAGCCATGCCGTCACGCGGTCATGGTGCATGAAAGGCGGCGTGGTGGCAGGCGCTCCTTACGGCTCCTTGGGGGGTGGTGGTGCCAAAGGGCCCTTCGTGGCCTCCTGCTGCTCGATTGGCGGCGCGCGCGCACTTTCTTAGATGCAATCACAGATAAGACGGAGCGCATAAATTGTGATTTTGAAGATGGGTAAACATCGTCGACGGTGGCCACGCACCGCTTTCGACAGAGAACGGGGCGATAAGCCATCTAGAAGCGTGCGGGGCTCGGACAAGCCTTATCGTTTCAAGCGAACGACCCCCGAAATCGTCTTCTACAGGAAATTTGACGACGATTCAGTTTTTGATTGTTGAATCAATTCCCCAATCCCACGAGATTTTCCTCCCAAACGAACAAAATAACTATTATCTTACTAATATGAAGAATGAAGCGAAATTATTTTCAATAAACTCGACCTTTATGTATATGTTGCATAAGGGTCATATATTTCTTATCAATTGTTAGTGAATCATTTCAATCCAAGGTAACAACAGTTTTCTTGTTGTGAGTTGTGACAAGCTTATCAGCAACGGCACGTCTGCATGTTGTAATGAAGGATACTTCTATAATCTGAAAGTTCACGGGAATATTGTATAAAGGGTGTTGTGGAATTGAATTGATTTTTTTTATTTTCTTAAGAATAAGGAGCTATGTTAAATATGTTTGGAAGAAGCACGAAAATATACGAAATTCAGTAGAAGATATACGAAAACGGTAAAAAAGCGTAAGAAAATATCGAAAAAGAGAGAAATTCTACAAAATTACCAACAAAAAAAGCGTTTAAGAACCAGCCGTATGATAGGTACGAGAAACGATCCTCCAAATTCAATCTTAGAAAAAAGGTTCTGTAACAAATTTGTATAAAATAGTGACAGGAAAATGTTGAAATATATCTTAAAAAAGTAAGATGGCTAATATGGTAACCACGTGGAGATGAAAAATAAATAAAGTAAAATAAAATTAAATTCCGAGAATAAAACTTAAACTTTCACATTCTGAACTCAAAAAATAAAATTAAATTCTAAAAATAAAACCAAAAATAAATTCTAACTGGACGTTGAATTAACATGGACTAGTGGACTACTGATTGTTGTTACTAAGTTCGATCTGAAAGAGAACAATTTTTGGTTGGAGATCGTAATTTATAGCCCATCAACACATGCTTGGTGCCATCTATAAATTATATACTGTATGATATATGAAAAGGATAAATTTGTGTCTATATAATATAATTTCAAGCAATAAATTTTTCAAAAAATTGTCACAAATATACAGGGTGATTCACTGGGAAACGGGCACACGCCGGCTACGTCATCCCTGTTTACCATTGGCGTGTGCCCGTTTCCCAGTGAATTGCCCTGTATATTTATTACATAATTTTTTGAAAAATTTATTGCTTGAAATTATATTATATAGTCACAAATTTATCCTTTTCATATATCATTACATTATATAATTTTCTTACAGAACTTTGTAATCTATGATTGAAAATGAGATTCCTAAAATCTCGAAACATGTCTCAAAGCTTACATAACCAAACTTTCTAATAAATTGTGGAGACGACTTCGTGTTTCTTTCATCATATTATGCTATATGTAATTATATTCAATTATTAGGTATGGTTATTCAATAAATATTCATTTGAGTTAAAGATATTTATTGGTTACAATTAATATGTGAATCAATGAAATAATGCATCAGTAAAGAATTTCAGCTTTGTAATTTGGGGATGTGTCATTGTCCATTAGTTAGCAGTAGTGTCATATTCTGCAAATTCTGAAAAATAACATTTCGGGCTATAAAATTAATGTTGCTTGGTGCTGTCTGTGTTGGTCAGTTGAATTTACATCCATAAAATCTCAAAAACTTAGTTGCTCATTTATAGATACCTTATTTAAACATCTAAAATAGTCCCTGAAACTTACCTGGACAAACTCACTTAGTAAGTCACACCCAAATAATTTTTCGGGGATCGAAAACCAATTTTTGCTTAATAAGTCAAAACAAATCCATAGATTACCACATTTTACTGTACCCTGTTGCGAAATGATGCTGGTGTTATAATGTAGCTAGATCAAGCACGCATTGCTCAAGTGATTTGCGATATATCGCAAGTGGTCCGTCTCTCCGACTGGTCCAACTCTCCCCACTTTACCCTATAAATGGTTTTAACATGTAGATAACGGAGTAATTATTAATACAAAATAAATAAAACAATATATTAAAGTACATACTTATATCACGAAACTAATATCATTTTTTCACAAGATCGAGTAAAAACACGAAAAATTTTAGTTTGATTAAAATAGGAATAGGTCTGGCCTGTCTGACTGTTTAACAGTAAATGATTGAAAACGCGAAAATCTTAAGAAACTATAAAATTGATGTTCAAAAGTAGGTATTGGTGCAAGGCATTATGACATTAATATAACGTAAAAGTACCTATTGGTTAGTTGAGGATATATAAGCATAACATCTTATATTGATGCCTAACAGCATTGTCACAACTCATTTGGTCATTGATCAAGTACCTGCATATAGATTAAATAATATACACGACTTTAACTATATTGATCACTTCAATCATTTATTGCATGCGTAAACCATCCTGAAGATAAATGTAAGTACAGCTTTCAACATCAAAATAATAACACAAATAATAATTCTAGAAGAAAACATAACAATGCCAAGACTGCCTTTTTCATGGAATCTCATTCTACCTGGAAGCAACCACAAGAAGCTGATACAGAGTTTGTGGCTGATGCTGGAAGTACAGACCATTTTACCAAAGAGAAGTCTCTCTTATGTGAAGTAAGATATACCAAAGGCTGTAAAATTTCTTGTGCCATGGAAGGTGCGAATTTAGTTTCCTCTCTCGAAGGAAAAGTAGAGGGTGATGATGTTATTTTGAAAGATGTTGCTTATGTACCAAATCTAACCAGAAATCTTATGTCAATTGGCAAAGCTGCTGAAGCTGGTGGTACAATAGTGTTTGACAATGAAACAGTGAAAATTATCTTCGGAAATGTCACTTATAGTGAAGAAGATGTTGTACTCAAGGGAGTGAAGTCTAAAAATGGTTTCTACATCATAGATATTAAAAATAAAGAAGCTCTTACAACAATTAAAGAAACAGCAATGAACTGGCACACAAAATTAGGACATATCAATTTTAAGGATCTCAAAAAACTTCCAGATTTGTGTGTTGGTGTTGATAAATCATTAAAGAAATGTAATCCTGAACAATTTTGTGAAGAATGTGCTTTTGGTAAGCTAGTTAGAAAACCCTTTAACACTAAAAGAGAAAAAGCTACAAGGCCTTTACAAATTCTACACTCAGATGTGTGTGGCAAAGTTTCTCCAGAAACCTACGATGGTGAGCTCTATTTTTTGACTGTGCTTGATGATTACACACATTATGTGAAAGTATATCTTTTGCACTCTAAAGATGAAACTGAAGAATATTTGAGAGAATACATCAATGAAGCCGAAGCCCATGTTAAAAACTGAGAAAATACGTTGTGACAATGGAGGAGAATACTGTTCAGAAAGACTTAAGAACTGGTGCAGGGACAGAGGTATTGTGTTAGAGTATACAGTGCCTCATTCCCCAGAACAGAATGGTGCCGCAGAAAGAATTAATCTTACCCTTTTCAACAAGGCTCGGCCAATGCTTAAACAAGCCCGACTGAATAATAGAATGTGGGGATTTGCTATTCAAACTGCTGCATACCAACTCAACAGAAGTCCAACCTCAACAATTGAAGAAACTCCCTATGAAAGATGGACAGGAGCAAAGCCAAATCTCAGATATATGCAAAATTTTGGTTCAAATGTTTACACCAAAAATCTTGGTTACTTAAATAAACTTGATGATCGTGGCCAAAAAGGAATTTTTGTTGGATATGGATCAAATGCATATAGAATAATGAACCCAATTACAAAGAAAATCTACGTTTCTAGAGATGTGAAATCCACAAATTTTTTTGAAGAATTCGAGAATACCAATGAAGGTTCTCTCGTAGCTGAAAGTCTCTTCAAGTTTGAAGATCAACAAGACGCATCTAATGCAGAAGAACAAGACGAATCCACTAACGAAGAAGTACAAGACAATTTCACCGATGGAGAAGAAGAGGAAAACTATCAAGAGGAACAAGATGCGAATCAAATACCTGAAAGACAAGGGAGAGAAAGAAAAAGACCCAAAAGATTCGATGATTATGTTATGAATTTTGAAGATGGTGAAGCACTCCTAACCTATCAAGAGTGTCTAGAGTCAAATGATAAAAGAAAGTGGGAAGAAGCCATTAATGAAGAGAGAAATAATCTGAAGAAAAATAAAACATGGGAACTTGTAGATGAAAAATATGCCCAAGGAAAACAAGTTATCACTAGCCGCTGGATTTTCAAGGTCAAAGAAGATGGACGCTACAAAGCCAGATTAGTGGCTAGAGGATGCCAGCAAAAGAAAAATTCTTTTGATTTCAAGGAAACATACAGCTGTGTTGTACAGACGTCATCTCTCAGAATATTACTTTCTATTGCAGCTATGAAAAATTATAAGTTTCTAACTTTTGATGTTAAGTCTGCTTTTCTTTATGGCGACCTTCAAGAAGAAATTTTCTTTAGACTGCCTGAAGGCTATGAACATCCTGGAAAGATTTGTCTGCTTCGTAAAGCCCTGTATGGATTGAGACAAGCCCCGCTTCAATGGTTTAAGAAACTGTCTGATTTTCTGAAGAAAGAAGGTTTTATCCAATTGAAGTCAGATAAGTGTGTTTTCAAAAGCCGAAAAAACATGGACCAGATGTATATAGCTATCCTTGTGGATGATGGTTTAGTTGTAGGAGAAAATATTCAACAAATGAAAGATATGCTTGTGAAAATGAAGAAGGATTTCGAAGTTCTCATCACTGAAAATCCAAAGTGTTATTTAGGAATGGAAATCAAGAAAAGGGATGGAGAATATTCTTTATGTCAGTCTAACTACTGTGAAGAGATTATTTCAAAATATGCTCCTTACATGAAAGATTGCAAGACCAAGGATACTCCTATCACCAAAGAAAATACTAACTTATGTGAAGAGTCTGCTAAAGATTTTCCCTATAGACAAACGATCGGAAGTCTTCTGTATGCCGCCTGCAAAACAAGACCTGATTTAAGCTTTGCAGTTGGATATGAAAGTAGGTCTATGCAAGATCCTTCTCCTAACAATATTTCTGACGTCAAAAGGACTTTGAGATATCTGAAGGGAACGAGAGATCTGGGAATAAAATACTACAAGAGAAATGAAGAAGATATAACTACACTCCATAAATACTGTGATGCAGATCATGGAGGAGATAGAAAGGACAGCAAGAGTACAACCGGTTTTACAATGATTTATGGCAATGGACCCATCACATGGTGCTCTCAAAAGCAAAAGACAGTTGCAAAATCATCAACTGAAGCAGAATATGTGGCTGCTGCTCAGTGTTGTTCGCAGATGAAGTACATTAAGACTGTGATTCAAGAACTACTAGGAAAGACGATTCGAGAAAAATTATTAAATCGGGACAAATGTCATACAACAGTCATCACATCAAATTAAAATACCATCTCATTCATGATGAACCGAATCAAGGATGGTTTACTATCAAACATTGTCCGTCCGAAGATTTAGTCGCTGACATGTTTACTAAACCTTTAGAACGAGTTAAGTTTCAGAAGTTTAGAGACATCCTTATGAAGAAGTAATTTTGTTAAGCAAGAAAAATTTATTAACTTGTAAATTTTAATTCAATTGAAATGTTCATTATAGATGACATTTGCTGTTAAGGGAGTGTGTCAAGATATGCATCTCTATTTTTTAACAGCTCCATGTCATCTGTCATAGACGTCAGTTGTCATATATATAAAAATACGTCTAAAAAAAACCAATAAAATACATCTATGGTGAACGTAAATATTTTATCTTTAATCATCCTTGCAATCATAAAAAGAAACTAAAGAATATACAAAGAAAACAATAAGAATACAATAAAACCAACATTCTATTCAATAAGATTGAATAGTTAATTAGGAAAAACGAAAATTCCTCTATTTACATCAAAAACAAAAAGCAAGAGAAGGAATTTCACTTGGAATGAGTATGGAATGTCAAGGATCTGTCCAGATGAAACTGTGTTACGGAGTGTGAGGAATAGTTAAATGCACGTCAAATAAGTGGAAAAAGGAGGGATCAATCTATTTTCCTATATAAACCGCAAATCTCATACGACCGGCAGTACATTTCTCCTAGAGACCTCGTAGAACAATAATCAGTTAGAGTCGAAATAAAATTCTTCCCAGCTGAATCATCGAGAGAGAAGAAGACGACATCTGCAACCAGACCAGGGGGGCTTATTTTTGACCACTCGTATAGTTAAGATCATGCGCAACTTTACGAATGAAACGAACTTTTAAATTCTTGAGCAATCGTTTCTAAACGTATTCGCAAATTTTCAGACGTTTAAATACGGGCGGAGAAATAGTCGAGCAAATGAACGATGATGTATTATTATTTGTGGTTAGGATTGATTATTTTAAAAAATATCATTTAAATTACGTACGTGATAGTATGAATTAAGAATTAGGTGCTTCTGGAGGGTAACATTCATTGTTATGTTATATAAATTGAATGAATTTGGATCACCAGTAACTAGTGAGTATGCATATATATTTGAAAATAACTAATTGTTGTTATTATTTGAAGATTCAATCGACGTACAATCTACTGAACTCAAGTACAAGAGTACCTAGTATTAATCAAGATAAGATTTTTAAAAGCCGAGAAGTACTTGCTAAGAGCCAAGGTAATATGCCTATGGCTCATGTTAATTTTCCTCTTCATCTAAATTCTATTATGCAGAAAATTGATATGTTCCCCTTCAATTTGTACAATAATAAGTGTGTTTCGAGTACGTACTATTATTCTACTGATTAATAGGTACTTATTTCACATTAAAGAGACTGAGTTTTGTATTTCGTCAAGGTAGGTAATACCCTAATTTCTAAGTTATTTTCCTCGTCGTTAAAATTGTATTTTTCAGATTGTGTGGGTACATATGAATGAGTTTAAAAAAGGTATCTATAAATGAGCAACTAAGTTTTTGAGATTTTATGGATGTGAATTCAACTAGCATATTAAAGTATACTCACCAACACAGACAGCACCAAGCAACATTAATTTTATAACCCGAAATGTTATTTTTCAGAATTTGCACGGAATATGACACTACTGCTAACTAATGGACAATGACACATCCCAAAATTACAAAGCTGAAATTCTTTACTGATGCATTATTTCATTGATTCACATATTAATTGTAACCAATAAATATCTTTAACTCAAATGACTATTTATTGAATAACCATACCTAATAATTGCATATAATTGCATATAGCATAATATGATGAAAGAAACACGAAGTCGTCTCCACAATTTATTAGAAAGTTTGGTTATGTAAGCTTTGAGACATGTTTCGAGATTTTAGGAATCTCATTTTCAATCATAGATTACAAAGTTCTGTGAGAAAATTATATAATGTAATGATATATGAAAAGGATAAATTTGTGACTATATAATAAAATTTCAAGCAATAAATTTTCCAAAAAATTATTTAAAAAATATACAGGGTGATTCACTGGGAAACGGGCACACGCCAGCTACGTCATCCCTGTTTACCATTGGCGTGTGCCCGTTTCCCAGTGAATCACCCTGTATATTTGTTACATAATTTTTGAACATTTATAGATACCTTTTTTAAACACATTCATATGTACCCACACAATCCGCAAAATACAATTTTAACGACGAGGAAAATAAGCTTAGAAATTAGTGTATTACCTACCTTGACGAAATACAAAACTCAGTCTCTTTAATTTAAAATAAGTACCTATTAATCAGTAGAATAATAGTACGTACTCGAAACACACTTATTATTGTACAAACTGAAGGGGACCATATCAATTTTTCTGCATAATAGAATTTAGATGAAGAGGAAAATTAACATGAGCCATAGGCATATTACCTTGGCTCTTAGTAGGTACTTCTCGGCTTTTAAAAATCTTATCTTGGTTAATACTAGGTACTCTTTATTACTTGAGGTCAGTAGATTGTACGTCGATTGAATCTTCAAAAAATAACAACAATTAGTTATTTTCAAATATATATGCATATTCACTACTTACTGGTGATCCAAATTCATTCAATTTATATAACATAACAATGAATGTTACCCTCCAGAAACAACTAATTCTTAATTCATACAATCAGGTACGTAATTTAAATGATATTTTTTTAAATAATCAATCCTAACCACAAATAATAATACATCATCGTTCATTTGCTCGACTATTTCTCCGCCCGTATTTAAACGTCTGAAAATTTGCGAATACGTTTAGAAACGATTGCTCAAGAATTTAAAAGTTCGTTTCATTCGTAAAGTTGCGCATGATCTTAACTATACGAGTGGTCAAAAATAAGCCCCCCTGGTCTGGTTGCAGATGTCGTCTTCTTCTCTCTCGATGATTCAGCTGGGAAGAATTTTATTTCGACTCTAACTGATTATTGTTCTACGAAGTCTCTAGGAGAAATGTACTGCCGGTCGTATGAGATTTGCGGTTTATATAGGAAATTAGATTGATCCCTCCTTTTTCCACTTATTTGACGTGCATTTAACTATTCCTCACACTCCGTAATACAGTTTCATCTGGACAGATCCTTGACATTCCATACTTATTCCAAGTGAAATTCCTTCTCTTGCTTTTTGTTGTTGATGTAAATAGAGGAATTTTCGTTTTTCCTAATTAACTATTCAATCTTATTGAATAGAACCCTTAATTTCAGTAGAATACCTATTAATCAATGTACGCATGCAATAAATGATTGAAGTGATCAATATAGTTAAAGTCTTGTATATTATTTTATCTATATGCAGGTACTTGATCAATGACCAAATGAGTTGTGACAATGCTGTTAGGCATCAATATAAGATGTTATGCTTATATATCCTCAACTAACCAATAGGTACTTTTACGTTATATTAATGTCATAATGCCTTGCACCAATACCTACTGTTGAACATCAATTTTACAGTTTCTTAAGATTTCGCGCGTTTTCAATCATTTACTGTTAAACAGTCAGACAGGCCAGAACTATTCCTATTTTTATCAAACTAAAATTTTTCGTGTTTGTACTCGATCTTGTGAAAAAATGATATTAGTTTCGTGATATAAGTATGTATTTTTAATATATTGTTTTATTTATTTTGTATTAATAATTACTCCGTTATCTACATGTTAAAACCATTTATACCTATGCATTATCCTGCGGTAAGCCTGTTTGTACACGTTTATACTTAATACAGGGGAGAGGTAGATAGAAGGGAGTGCTCCTCCACGTAAATATATACTGTTACATGTAGGGGAGCGTAGGGTACCCCTGAACACGGGGCACAGTCAAACATTTGAATTTTTGCGGAAAATATTAAGCGTACAAAGCTGTTGTTGAAGCCAGTAGGAAATAACCCGCCGGAAATCACCATTCTCAGTTGCAGCGTTGACGTGCTAGTGACATATGGGTCGACTTCAAATGCTGAAGTAAAATTTCGGTAAATTGTTTTTCTTGTAATAAATGCTAGTTTTTGATAGAAATTTAATCCGCAATAAAATCATTTCATTGTCTTGAAATTTGGGCTCAAGTCAGAGGCTTTATTTTCTTAATTTAGAAAACGAATTTTGAACTATAACGTCAAAGTTCAAATGAAGTCATGTGAGGCAAACCTGAAAAAAATGTCGTGAGGCACAGCTGAACGCGTTCGGTTCTGCCTCACACATGTTTAAAGCCAATTTTTAAATTGATACACAACTTTTGTGTGACTTACAGACAAAAAATATGGCCCGAAATCGAAAAAGGAACCGACATCGGCAGCTTTGATGAGGAAACTATGCGTAGAGCTGTTCGGCTATTCGTGGAAGATAGGTAGGAGCTACAGATCACCACTGGTGTGAAACTTTCTACGCTCCGCTCGTACGTAAAAAAAGTAAGGGACAGGGACGATGAAGCCGGTTCAATTATGCGAATGCGGCCTAATTACACTAACAGGAAGGTTTTTACCCAAGAACAAGAACAATCGTTGTACGATTACTTACTTAAATGCTCAAGAATGATGTACGAACTACCGCATGCAAAAAGCTGGCCTACGAGAGGGCAAAAATGAATGTCAGGAAATTTAGGATTGGCAAATTCATCCGGATGGATGACAGCACAATTATTTTTAAAAGTAATGGAGCATTTTATCAAACATACGAAGAGTAGGGGAAAGGGCCCTAAGATGACGAAGTGGGTACGATGACGAATTTTACATTCCTACTAAATTAACCGTCTCAGTATCGACACAACTTGTCACTACATCCCTACCTATATAAGCCGTATGGTAGCTTCGGAATATCGACAGCCAAGCGGTTCAGTTTAAACACAAACGTCAGTAAGTATTGTTGGCGCGTGGTGTTATAATTTTTGAGGCTATCAGAATAATGCATACGTTTTGACCGGTAAGTACTAGGAACTTGTTAAGAGGTACTGGATTTTTAGAAAAGGGGCTTTTGAATGCATGGTGATCAAACATTATTACTCTGCGTTTCCTTTTAAAACTATTTTATAAAGAAACATACGTTACTTTGGAACCTGTAAATTTGTGTAGACAAAATTTTATTGCACTTGTTGGATTTCCAGCACACACTAGCCATCGCTATATGGTCCACTAAAGACCGCTTACAGCAGAGCATGTGAAAACTATCTTACAACAATCCTGGCAAGTAATTACCCTCTATGATATTGCGTCTATTTTTAGTACGGCCTATTTAAAGGTAGCTTCGGTGGCTAAAGCAAAGAGTGGATTTCGCGCAACTGGTATCGAACAATTTGATCCCGATATATTAACAGACTTGGATTTAGAGACAGATAAAACAACTGATATTGAACAAAAAACAACGGATAATAATTTAGACGCATCTTCAGAGCTAGAAGTTGAAATGCGCAAATGCGCCACCACCAAAAAAAAAAGCAATTAGTCCTAAAATAAATATGTTTTACAAAAAATTGGACCGACGTTAATAGATGGTGCACTGAAAAGTATAAAATAATATTAATTCTATTGGTGCTGTTAATTTTGAAGTTGTGCAGTTGCAATTAGATTGATAACTTTTGGCACCAACTTCACAAGTACCAGCACCAATAGAATTAATATTATTTTATAATTTTCAGTGCACCAACTAATAACGTCGTTCCAATTTTTTGTAAAACATATTTATTTCACACTTTTGAGTGTCACATTAGTCACGAAAATCGTTGAACGTTCACTAATACCAATGAAGATAATACTTATCCCAATACCCTCGTATATTCTTTGCTTGAAGTTGTTATTATTGAGATCTCAAAGCATCGCTGCGGAAATACGCTCGAATATTTCTATGTTACCATTTTAACAACCATTTATCTCGAAAACCGTAACTCTAAGGAAAAAAATTTCATTATTATTATTATTATTATTATCTAGAAATTTCATATAGAGTACATTATAAACAAATAATATATAATATCATATACAAAATTTCAATTATAATACCCCTAGATGCATAGCATCCGTATGGGCAATAAATGTTAAATAATGATAAATGTTGCTACAAATAATTATGGCTTTCATGTTGTATCCAAAGATTATCAGTTGTCGAAAGAAATCGCCTTCTCCACATAGCAAAAATATATATTATAAGAATTTCACATGCGTCTTACCCGAAAACTGAAAACTCTTTTGAAAAAATGTTCAATTTAAACGTTTCCGGATATTGTCCTATCTTTAATTATACCAACTCAGATTTTCAATTTTCGAGAAAATTTGCCTCCTACACCCCATTTGGGGCGGTTTTCAGAGGGAAGGCGATTTTGGAGTTGCGTTTTTATGAATATGAGACCATTTCTCAATCCTCCTCTTTCAAATGGATCAAAAATCATCAAAATCGGAGTTCGTTTACTATATAAAACGCGCAGTTAAACATAAAAAAAGCAGACAGTCGAATTGTATACCTCCTCCGTTCGGAGTTCGTCGGTCAAAAAGAGAAAGGCTTGATCTTCCACCTTTACCATGCGGAAGTCAACAAAACCGCCGTCCAAGAAAAAAGTTACCTTCATTGCTAATTTCAAGCACCCCAGTTAAAGATGCATTACAAGCCAAAAATTCAGCAGAAGTAGCCTATGCTGAAACTGATGATGATATGGATTTAGAATATGGGGAAGATGATAAGTTTTGCATGATTTGCTCTGACACAGAAAAGGATAAAGAACTTTGGTTCTGTTGCTCATTATGCCACCGTTGGGCACATTCACAATGTACCACTATGAATTCTACGGAAGCTAAAGTTCAAATGTGTGTAAATATTATCCAAGACCAAGGTTCATTAGCGTGTTAAGCTATTGTTATGTTTTTTAACTTTTAGTATATTTATCCTTAATAAAGTTATTTTTAAATCTTAATTTTATGATTATTCCATAATTTAAAACATTAGTGAACTTACCCGCAGTTCTTGGTCCGTCGGCTCTTCAACAGGGCCAAAAGAGACCATAATTGGCAGGGCTACACCGAGAAGCTCACACAATACAATAAGGAGATCAGGAAGGCCAAGAGGCTTCACTTTCAAGCTTTTTGTGAAAAGATCACTTCGACTCCTACTGCAGCCAGATTGCAAAAAGTCATGGCAAAAGGGGCAATCAGCCCCTTAATGTCGCTCAAGAAGCCAGACGGGACATACACTGAGGGAGAAGAGGAGCGATCTGCTCTACTTCTCAAAACACACTTCCCTGGAAGTGAACCCCTCAGTAGTACTGACGTAGCAATCCAAACCAAGAATCCTCGCAAGGAAGATTGGAGTATTGCTAAGAAGATATTTACAAGACAAAGGTTGGAATGGGCAGTCAACACCTTTCAACCTTATAAGTCGCCGGGAGTAGATGGCATATTCCCAATACTCCTACAGAAAGGAATGGAGGAGATCCTTCCCCATCTCCTGAAGATTACAAGAAGCTGCCTAGCACGGGGCTTTATACCTAGCATATGGCAAAGAGCCAAAGTAATCTTCATACCGAAAATAGGGAAGAAAAATGGGACTGATCCCCGATCTTTCCGACCTATCTGTTTAACATCGTTTTTACTGAAAACGATGGAGAAAGTAGTGGATAACTACATAAGAACAGAAATTCTGAAGGACAAACCACTTCATAAATGTCAGCATGCATACAGGGCGGGGCGTTCAACAGAAACCGCGGTGTATCAGCTAACTGAGGTCATTCAGAGCTCTCTGAACAATAAAGAAATCGCAATGTGTGCCTTCCTGGACATATCTGGGGCTTTTGACAACACCACACATGTGTCAATCAGGGAGGCACTCACACGGCGAGGAGTGAACAAGACCATTATCAAATGCATGTATGAGATGTTGAAGACGAGAATAGCTGAGGCCCAAGTAGGTGATCACACCACCTCTGTTAAAGCTACTCGTGGAACACCTCAAGGAGGAGTAATATCTCCCCTCCTATGGAGCTTAGTAGTAGACGAGTTACTCCACAAACTCACGGAGCTTGGCTTCACATGTATAGGCTATGCCGACGACATAGTCCTAATAGTCCGAGGAAAATTCGCGAACACCCTATGCGAATTATTGCAGGAGGGCCTCAGAACTATTGAGCAATGGTGCTTGTCAGTGGGGCTTAGCATAAACCCATCCAAGACCACAATTATTCCATTTACTAGGAAAAGGAAACTTCCAGCTATGAAATCTCTCACTTTAAGTGGAGACATAATAAGCTGGAAGGCTGAAGTCAAATATCTGGGATTAACACTAGATAACAAGCTTCTGTGGAACAAACATATTGAGGCTACTGCTAGCAAAGCAATAAAGGCCTTAATGGCGTGCAGAAATCTGACTGGTAAGACTTGGGGATGTAACCCAAAAATACTGCGATGGATGTACGTCATGATTGTAAGACCGATAATATCATATGGGTCAATAGCCTGGCATGGCAAGGCAAGTCAGAGCAATACGAGGAAAACCCTCGATAGAATACAAAGACTAGCCTGTGTCTGTATCACTGGAACCATGAGAACTAGCCCGACCAGGGCACTAGAGATCATCACAGATCTCACACCTCTCCATCTAGTGATAGACAGATTGGCCCATGAGGCCATTCTAAGACTATCTAGGGAAGGTTCAGACATGGTGGGAATTCGGAATCAGAGAGCTTGGTCCTCTTTGTCCAAACACATCCCATCAGCAAACCTTCCCAGTGATGTAATGACAAAGAAAATTAGCATCGAGAGAACTTTCACCACGGTGCTAAGTAGCAGAGAAGATTGGGACAGGGGGCTCACAACCCAAGCTCTCAAAAAGAATACCATCAAATGGTACACTGATGGTTCTAAGACCACGACGGGGACAGGCGCTGGAGTGTTTGGGAATCGCACCAAATGCTCACTTGCGCTAGGCCGCTGCCCAAGCGTCTTTCAAGCAGAATTGCTTGCAATTGAGAGATGCGTGGAGGTGAACCTTGAAAGAAACTATCAGAAATGTGACATTGCAATACATTCTGATAGTCAAGCTGCAATTGAAGCACTGAACTCTCATACCATTGACTCTAAAATGGTATGGGAGTGCCGAAGGAAGCTCAATGAGCTAGGCAAGAACAACAGGGTCTACTTAGTCTGGGTTCCCGGCCACTCGGGAATCAAAGGCAACGAGGAGGCCAACACACTTGCCAGGAAAGGAGCACAAACTCCATTTACTGGCCCAGAACCCTTCTGTGGCACAGATAAAAGCACCTACAAGAAGGAGTTTCTGGAGAAGGAAAAAACCGTAAGAGAAACACTCTTGCGGGATACCCCTGGATTGGATCATTCCAAAAAGTTTCTAAAAAACTTTGATAGTGCAAGATCCAAAAGGTATTTGGATCTCAGCAAGAACAAGCTACACCTACTCACTGGATTTCTTACAGGACACTGTTGCCTCAAGAAGCATCTAATGAGATTAGGTCTAGCAGAGGATGACGAGTGCAGATTCTGCGGGGAAGAGGAGGAAACTCCGGATCACCTGGTGACGGAATGCCTCGCCATTGCTAGCCAACGCAAACAGTGCCTTGGACTAGCAACCTGCAGTAGTGAGGAAGTATCCTCCTTGAAGCCAACCCAGATACTGGAGTTCATTAGAACTTTGGAACTGGAAGGCGAGTTGTAGACCGCGTATAGGCGAGTGCAACTCAGGTGGGGGGCACAATAGACCTTATGGTCGCAGTGCAATGTAACCCCCTCTTAAATCTAAATCTAAATCTAAATCTACCCGCAGTTCTTCGTCAACTTGTCCGCAGAGGGTGGTAACATGACGAACTTGCTGTTTATTTTTCAAATAATTTTTTCATCAGCCGAAGTTGAAGCACAATCACAGGCACCTGGACATACCACACCACCACCTCGTGAGACAACTGAACCTCCACAAGCACCATCGATGGGAAAAATAACCAAAGCTTTTCAAAAGTCCTGAATAGTTTAAAGGATATCCTAAAGCTCAAGAAAGGAATCGCACTAGAAAGAGAAGGACCACAGGGAGAAGTATGACTGCAACAAAGACACCCGAAATACAACAATTGCTCAAAGGAGGAATAGAGACACCCAACAGGTCGTTTCAAAAGTATTTAAGGGCGACCAAAAGGATAAAGGGGAAGCTGGACCTTCAGGGATCAGAAAGACGTATCAAAGGAAGACCAATGAGGGCAATGACTTATATTTTACGTGCAAGTCCCATGGAAAAACTGGTGCGAATCGGCATGGATATGCTGCATCAGCTGCAACAAATGGGTTTATGGAAGTTGCAATGACGGAAGCACTGATAGTTATTTTGATAGCAAGGATAGCGTCTTAGAAGAGGACCATCAAAATAAAAGAACGAAAATGTTTATGTTGCTCAGGAATTACAACTTTAAGTTTTTCTTTACAATTTGTTAAGAATTTGTGTTATGTTTTTATGTTTTTCTTTGTTTTGTTTATTAAAATGTTTCCTTTTGAATAAAAAAAACGTGTTTTCTTTAAATTTTTGCCTACATCAGAATTAAGGGTAACTTTTCTGAACCATTTGTTGCTACCTCTGCTGTTCCGCAGGGCTCACACCTAGGTAAGTTATTATTTATACTCTTTGTTAATGATGTTATTGAGAACTTAAAATTTGCTAATGTGTTAATCTTTGCGGATGATATAAAGATATCTGCCAGAGTTACATCTTTTTATGAACAAGGTTCGTTTACAGAAGGATAGAGAACTCATTTACGAGTGGTCATGTCTTCATCAGCTTAGATTAAATTGTTCTAAATATAATGTTTTACCTTTTGTAAGGAGTGACACAAAAATACTTTCTTTTCCTTACTCTATTGCTGATCAGCCTCTTTGTTGACCAAATTTGAAATAATATAATAATTTTGAATTTGATGTTCAGTTAAACGCTGCCACCTCAAAGGCCTCCCAGCTTCTTGATTTTGTAAAAAAGGTCAACTAAGGAATTCAAATGTCATGATTCCATTGCTCATTTATGCAAGTCTCTTATACGGCCCATTATGTTATATAATTCCATAATTTGGTCTCCTACTAAGGACATTCATATTGCTATTCTTGAGTATGTCCAGCATATTTTTCTTAGATATGTTGCTTATAAAATGGGTACAGCATATAGAGTATATGAGCATGATTATTCGGAGTTTGCAAGGTCGCTTAAACTTAGTCCATTAAATCTTTGCATATTTATCAAAATTTATATTTCGTGCAAAAGGTTAAATTGAGTTTAGTTAATAGTATTAAGATAACGAAACGGTAAGTGGTAAGCGTGAGGTACCTTATGAGCTGCGTTTGATCAGAGAGGTAAAGGAAGAAACAGCTCACAGAAACTTTCTAATGGGCCTTATAAGCTTTTCCGTTCGAATGTGCCCCACTCTCCCCTATAGTTTAGCTTCTACTTTCATGTAGACAAGTATTTTAACTCACGTTAAATTTCTATCTATCTATCTATTTTGTGTTTAACCCGACCGGTAAATTACTGTGAAATTGTGGCATATAAAAAAGTTACACACAAATTATAAGCTTGAATTAAAATTTTTAGAAAGATTTCCAACAGAAAAACTTTTAATTATTTATCATCTTATTTTAAATATTATTATATTTAGAGTGGCTGTAGGAAAAAATTCTTAACTTTTCTAAATTTAATTTGTCAATTATGTATTCAATTTGAATTTCTAATATTTAATTTTGAATTAATATAGAACTAATATCTTTTCTTTCATGAGCTACTCTTGATGAATTTATTTTATGATACATCAGGAATTTTCAATTTTTGTTACATATATGATATAAGGTAGGTACATAGGGGTATTAAAGCCCAGCAGATAATAAGGCCCATGAAAGATTTTCAGTGAAGCAATGAGTTGAAAATTCACGCACTGCCTTTCTACGAGTGGTAGTCAAGTTAGAAGAACCTATTTTGGTTACACTTGGGCATTTGAACTCTGAATAACGACTTATTGTGCACGCCGCTGAAATTAGCCATTCGATTACCTATAAGAAAATTGCGATTTTGGTATGTGATTTACGACACTTAAAATAATTCAATTATTTTTTTCACAATAAAGTGTTACTGTCTGTTTAATAACGTTTCGTCCAAACAAGTATTAGAAGTGTTTTCATTGCCTTTCTTTTATAATCTCAAACTTAAAAAAATGTTAGGCAACAGGTAGTAAGACCCGGGCCTTAATTTCTGTAATAGTTTGTCGTAAGGCAGATTTAATAAGTGCCATTGATGTCATTTTAGACGTTATGGGTAAAAACTATAAAGGTATTCGCGCATATTGGGATGAGGATATGTTATGAAAGGGTCTTCTCGATCGTCCTCCATCACGTCTTTCACCCTCTCGGTATAGGTTTGGCGGGGAGATCGGGATATTTAGATTCAGATATAACATAAAGAAGACGGACATAAAGGCACTTTGAGTATCTAAGAGGTAGCTTTAAAGGCACGCACCTTGGGAACTGGACCTTTTGGATACAAAAAATACATATTTTGTAAAATAGTCCAATATAATGAATCTGTCTCAAGAGTTAACAACAAAAATTGAAGAGAAAAATAAAATTAATATCAAAAGGAAATTCAAAGATTCTTAGGTGCATTGGTTCCAATGATCTAGTTGCAATGGAGGTGAAATACCATCCCCGATGCTTTGTAAAAAGCACCTGTTCCCTCAACTTCTAAAGAGTATCCACAAGCAAACCAAGAGCACATTACTATGAATAAGCTATTTGAAGAAATGGAAAAGGGTTTCACAAAGCGGAAGGTATTTTCTGCAACTGCCGTTTATAACAGATATGTGGAACTTAAAGGAGAGATGACTAAAGGTCAGTTAATGAAGCGAGTCAAGAATTATTTTGAAGACTGTATAGACATTTTCCTTTCAAAGAAGGCTAAAGAATCTGACATAATTACGCCTGCGAAAGTCACAAAAGATGAAATATTTAGAAAAAACATCAGATGGTGACGCAATACCTACATTTAGTGGCTCTTCAGATTACTCCGTACTTCATAAGATTGTCCGCAATATTAAGCAAGAAATGGACAAAATTCCAACGTTTTCTGATTTTCAAGAAATGGACAGCATATTCCAGAAACCCTTATATGGCTAGTAACACCACTGATTTCTCGATAAGCTGAAAGTGTGAAAGAACTGACGAGCGTAGTCAAAATATAGAAACTGGCCCACGAAGGAAAGTTGTTGACGAAAATGCTGTTCTAACATTGCGTATTTCTACAAACATTATTTTTGACAAAACAATTAAAAATGCCCTCTTAAATGCTGAGAAGGTCGGTGAGGATGTTCTCCAAGCATTCGTCGAATTGATTGATACCGAAGACTTTTACAAACCACTAAAAAATTACATTTAATGAAGATGGGGACAGTAAACCGACGCTTCAACAGAAGGGTAAAAGGAAATCTCAGATGCATAGACACGAAATTTTGCAACGCATATTGGCAGCAAATAAAATAGGAAGGCAAATAGATTATCAACAAATATTTAAATAAGAACTAACGAGCATCTACCCCTTCCAACAAAAGCGCATTGGGACAAATTCTTCAAGATGTTAGTAGGTATACTAATTATTTGTAGCTTTCATAAGGTATCGATTTAAATAAGAAAATTTCATTGGAGGTAGTCAGTTAAAAACTTGTAGCTGCATGAAAAAGAGAATCAGCTGCATTGGCTCTTGTCGTTGCATGGGTCAAAAGTCTTGTGCAAACAAAATTATATTGCCCAAATATTCCAACATTAACAAATTTGCCTGAAGACTCCAGTATAGCGAAAGTGAATAAACAGGTGAGAAAATACAGAATTTTAATTCATAATCATGTAAAAACATTTTGCACACTACGTAATGTAAAATATGCGAAACGAACAGCACTCTTCAATATCTTGCCTCCAAACCTTTGGCGAAAGGGTGAGAGACGCGGGGAAGGACGATCGAGAGTCTGATCATCAAGCCTGCGGCTGGTACCAGAACGATGGATTCGGCCAATTTCTAAGTTTTATATTTATTGTTACAGCATGCTTAATATTTATATTAAAAATATAAATCTTGAACCGTTATCACCGCAAAGAATGTGGTAATTTTTAAAGCATTTTTTTAAGGCTTAGTTTCGGAGATAATGAGTGATATATGATAGAAAGTATTAAAACGGCTGCATTTTTGGTAGGTTGCGAGCCGAGATATTCACTCTCGAAAGTTACAAAGCATGGGGGATGGCACTGTTTTTCCAAATTATTTTATTTTTTTGGTAAGATGCGGCCACAAAAGAAACATTAAAATTTTTCCAGACTGAAGCGGAATTTTATGCTCTATCGACATATGTAAAAAATAATAAACAAAATTTCGTATAACTTTTTTTGCACAAGACGATCGTTTGACGACTTTAGGGTTAAATTATTCAAGATAATACCAATCGTTCCTGTTAAGTTATAGATTTTAGTCTCGAAAGGCCCACAGGGTGACACTACAGCACGCCTTGTACTCTACTATTCCATTTGAAGCATTTGCACCTAGCCTTATATAAATAGTGTGAAAATAAATAAACTATTGTAAATAAATTGTTCCCAGGCATTTTTATATGCCCGTTACAGTACCTTGAACAAGGATAGAGTAGTATATTTAGTTGTGGATACTATAAAATATCAGTATTTAACTCTTTGGGAAGCATTTGACACCTTATTTAAAGTGTACCATGTTCTACATTAGAAATATCCCCCACAAAGTGAACATTTGTACACCATCATGCAAAGAGGAGTTTACAAAATTGAAATATCCTTCGACAACATTAATCCCCAGGGACATGAAAAATTTTATCTTTATTGTAAACATCGTTTTTTCCGTTGTAAAATTGAGTTGAAGTTCAGTTTTTGTGAATAGTTTTAGAATTTTGTATCTATTATTATTTGTACACTTTCTGACATCATCATGGATTGTCCTGCAGGTCTGTTTATGAAGCAATTTCTAAGTATCAGTCAGTTTTAGCTGAAACGAAAAACAATGAGGTGACTTATAATATTGTTCAAGGTAGTTCATGGAAACAAATATGTTCAGATTCGAATGAATTGGAGATAGTGATGCCATTACTGATATATTTTGATAATTTTGAACCTCTCAATTAGTTAGGGTCGAATGCTGGAGCTTACAAAATAGGTGCCATATATTTCACAATATGCAGCAAGACTAAAAAACATATTTCTAGCTATGTTTTTTATAGCAGTGATCGAGTGCAGTTTGGAAACAAGAAAACGTTACATATTCTTCTTGAAGAATTGAAATGGCTTGTCAGATGGAATTACCATTGAAATTAATAATAAAGAAAAAGTTGTGAAATTGAAAGTAGCTACATTATGTGGAGATAATTTAGGATTACACTCGATTATCGGATTTAATGAATTCTTTTCATCTATTCACTACTGTAGATTATGTTGTTCTGTGAAAATAAATATGACTCAAGAAACTCGTGAAACACAAGATTCTTTAAGGAAAAAGGTTGATTAAAATGAACATTTACAACATAATATCGGAATCAAAGAATTTTGTGTTTGAAATGAATTAAAATCTTTTCATATTTATGACAATGTGTCTTAAGATATTATTCAGGATTTATATTAAAGAGTTCATCGATATGACATAGCAATTATAATTAAATCATTGATACAACTGAAATATTTTACATTAGAAGTATTGAATTATAGAATAAGATTTTTGGCCTACGAAAATTATGAACGAAATATACCACCTGGTATAAAGAAGGATCATATATCAGGGGGCGTATTGTTATATCTGCCTCAGAAATGTTATGCTTGGTACGAAACATCAGATTCATTGTAGGATATTTGGTTCCAGAAGATAATCAAATTTGGTCGTTTTATCTAATATTACTAGAAATCATAGATATGTTAACATCAAATTCAATTTCTATTCAATCTTTAAAAATACTAGGTAGTCTGATAGAACAGCATCATTCACTGTGTCATCATCAAATTATTTGACACCTCAAACCTAACACTTTTTAGTTCATTACCCTAATCTAACAAAGAAATTTGGACCCCCTGTTTGTATTTCGAGTATGAGATTTGAGGCAACATAAGGAATTTAAAAATACAGCTACTAATATTAGAGGCAGAAGAAACTTGCCTTACTCTTTAAGTTTGAAATCTCAATTGAAAGATTGTTATCGCTTTCTGTCGGAGAAAGGCTTGGATGATAAGATATCATTTGGACCTATTCATCATGTTGATTATGAGAGTATAATTAAAAAAAAACTGAATGACAACAGTTATTTTAGTGTTCAATGGTATGAAATAAATGGAATTAAATATGAAATGAAGTCGGTGGTAGTGAATAAATATGAAGATGACAGACAGTCCTACATTTTTTTAGGTTAAAATAGTTATTTTTGTATCAAGTGCGTAAAATGAGTGTTTTTTTCATGGCACATGAGAGTGTGAATTTCTCTCGAATATGCCATGAAAACAAGAATTTTATACACGAAATACAAACATTTTTTGTACAGCTGTCAAAAAAAACTTGACATTCATCGGAAATCATCAGAAATTAATGTTGGAAGTAATTGTTCATACTTCACTATCAATTACTATACCAATAAATGAAATTGTTTTTTGATGAATAATCAATTAATAACTAACTCTGTTAAAGATAAATCCTTCAAAAAGTAATATTTCATGGTTATTTTGTGAATTATTTCGGCAGTGAAAAAAGTAAACATTTACGCATCAATAGAGGTGCAGAAATGTTAAGTTTTTTTGACAGTTGTACAAAGAGTCATTTTTATATATAAATCATCAAATCATGATGTATATTTTTTCACCATTGTCAACCATTGGATTTAATGAACATTTTAAGGCATATCAGGTATAAAAAAATTACAGCATGAATATTTTGGTTGACAAAAACGAAATTTTTAATTAAATACCCTCAATTTCACACAAAGTAATTGATTATTGAGTATTATATAGCAATTCCATAACGAAAAAGGTATGTAATGATGATGTCAGGAGGATTGTTTTATTTGCTGTTCAATATCTTTCTTATTATAAATTATAGAAAAAAAAAACATTTATTTAATCAACTATAGGTATATGGTGTTCAATTTTTGATCGAAAATTTATATTGCAGAGTGTTCAAACAATTTTTTTTCATCCAATAATTTGTTTGCATAAAATGGATTTTACTATCCCTTCATATATTTAGGGTAGGTACGTCTCACGGCGAAGTTCTCGAATGAAGAGGTATTTTGTTAAGTCAAGTAATTCTGGTATGTTGAATTAAGCAAGCAATTCTCTTCGTATTAAAAAATATGGTAGTATCATTGAAAAAAATATATTTTATCTTTTCACGGTGAAGTTTTCAAATGGAGATAATTTTTTTATTGCAAGTAATTCCGGCATCTCAAATCAAGAACTGATACTCATCCATCTTAAGCAGTAATATGGTAGTTTCAATTGAAACTTATAGTTCTTCAAACCATCTCGGTGATGATCTCAGCTGAAGAAGGCTGTTTCTCAATTTAATAACATGCTTTCATTCGTTCAATCTTACCACTGTTTTGGTTTGAAGAAAGCTGGAGCTAATAACAAGAATTTTTGAAACTCGATTCAAGAGAAGTACTTTTCAAATGAAGATTTTGATTATCTTGATTATCTCAGAAATGTGTTTCTTATTTAGAGTAAAGGATCAGACATTTTTAAACAGTTTCAAGAATGATGGGGCACCAAATATCTGGCTTTGTAGGCCTATTTAACCAGTCATTTCCTGGGAACAATGTTGTCTTTCTTCATTGTGTAATTCACCAAGAAGCTATGTGTAAATCTGCACTAGACATGAAACATGTGCTTGATGTTATTAGGTTGTTAATAGCATTCGTTCACAAGCACTGAATCATAAACAGTTTCGAGAGTTTCTTGACTCCCAGCAATCTGAATATTCTGATGTACTTTACTACACTAAAGTTCGGTGGCTGAGTGCTGGGCGAGTTTTTGAACGAGTTTGGGATCTAGAGGAGAAAGTTATCTCATTTATGGAGGAGAAAGAATTGCTGGAAGAGTGTGAAAGTTTAAAAGATCTCAAATGGCTCTCGGACTTTGCATTTTTTACAGATCTAGTCACATTAATAAATTAAATGTCAAAATGCAGGGAAGAGATCAATTAATCAATATAATCTGGGATCTTATCAGGGGATTTAAAATGCAATTACTTTTATTTTCCAAACAACTGGCCAGGAAAGATTTTGCACAAGACTAAAAACCATTACAGTTATGGAAGATAAACTTGAAAATTATGCGACAACCGTGAAAAATCTCCATGATGAATTTGAACGAAGATTTCAGGACTTCGGAATTATTGAACGGGACCAAGACATTTTCAGCATGACATTTCATATTGATTGTGAATCAGTAAAATCAGACTTGCAGCTAGAACTGGTTGAGTTATTTATTTATTTATTTATTTCTCCAGTAAATTACAATATGTGTAACCTACAGAGGTATACTTAGATACCTGTGTGTAGAACTGGTAATCCTAAATTTAATATAAAGAATAACTTATATCTAAGTAACATAACAAATTGACGTATATGCATTATTCCCTGCATAATATCAACATAAATAATTTCTACCCACAAGATGTAACAAATTATCTATCTAAATTCTGGTAAAATTAGCTATTTTTTCGAATCCACTCTTTTAAGACTTTTTTTTACTATAAATGGACTATTCAGTGATTTAAGTTCATTTGGTAATCTATTGAAAGAAGTTATAGCATTAATGAAGTTATTTTTGGTACTGACTGTTTTATGTCTAATGGGAAGTTCAATGCTTTTATTCCTAGTAATACTATCAGATAGCTGATATGTGTTCTTTAGCACTTTGTAGTGATAATTCAGGGTTTCCAAAGAAAAAAATTGTTTTAAATTAAGAGGGGAATTATGTAAGAATAGATTTGTTTTTGTTTACAATTTTTAATATTTTGTTTTGATGGCTTTGTAGAAGAGTTAGCTTATTCTGGTATGCCCCACCCCATGCTATTATACCATAACTAACACAACTTTGAAAAAATGCATAATAGATACTTTTAAGCGTATCAACATTCATTAGTTGCGCTAGTTTACGAATAATGATACCAGATATTTGGTTCTATTAAGTAAATGTTTAATATGTTCTTCCCAGTTCATTCTATAATCGAATATTATACCAAGGTATTTGCAACTTTGAACTCTTTGAATATTGTTACCATTTACCTTAATAATAATATTGCTAGGTACGCTAGATACATAGCTTACAAATGTAATGAAAACAGTCTTTTCAGTATTTAGCGATAGTTTATTAACTGCTAACCATTCGTATATATCTTTAAGGTATAGAATCATTTTTGATTCAACTCGTGACCATGATTTATCAGTAGCAATGACAGCGGTATAACCAGCAAATGAAAGTAAAATGTCATCAGACATATTTAATAATAAATCATTCACGTAGAGTATAAATAATAAGGGTCCCAAAACAGTTCCTTGTGATATTCTTGTTTGCATTTGTAAGAATTCAGTAAATTGGTCATTTATTTTGACTTCTTGAAATCTATTTTCGAGGTAATTACTCATAAGTTTATGTGCATTACCTCGTATACCGTAATTATACAATTTGTCAAGGAGGATTTTATGATTGCCTTGGCCTTGGAAAGGTCTAAGAAGGTTACCGCAATAGGGATACTTTTGTCAATTTTATCGTATATCTGATTACTTAGGTAACAAATTGCATCTTTAGTGCCAAAATTTTGCAAAAAAACCATATTGATTTTTCGATACTATTTTATGTTTTTTTATGAAACTCAAAACTCGCGAATATAATATCTTTTCGAAAACTTTTGCGACGTTGGAAATCAATGATATGGGTCGATAGTTGGAGAGATTATGTTTATTTCCATTTTTATAAATAGGTTTAGCATCTGCTTTCTTCAGAGCATCTGGCCAAATAGAGTTTTCGAAAGTTAAATTGATAATTTGGACTAAGGGTTTACAAATATGTTCGGATAATTCTAGAATTGTTTTAGTGTGAATGTTATCAACTCCTTTTGCTTTTATTTTCATGTTATGGATTGTTTCTAAGATCTCTTTGCTGTTAGTCGGGGTTAAAAAATGGTATCAGGGTTATATGAAGGCATTTTAATTGTAGCTCCGGGTGGTATTACTATTTAGTTTGCAAGGTTAGTACCAATATTACAATTATAGAAATTAAAGGTATTAGCAATTTCATTCTGTTCTTTGATCTTTGAATTATTGTTATCGAAAATATAATCGATACTATCACCTTTTTTAGAATTTTTACCAAGTTTAGCGTTTATTGCTGTTGTGATTGACCAACATATTATTTAATACATCTTCCGATTTATTACATGATAACATTCAGAGCAACAGCAATAATTCCAGTGACAATGAAGTAGCTAATCCTTCACCGGACAATATTGTACATAGATCTGTTTTTGTAAGTTTACCGTACATCAGAGAAATCACACCGAGACTTTCACGAATTTTGTCCATCATAGATAATGTAAAAATTGCAAATAAAAATGTACTGCAAATAGGTTCTTTATTACAAAATTGAAAGACAGGAACCCAATTAAATCTCAATCAGGTGTAGTGTAGTCTACAGTATTCCATGTTAAGATTTTAATCATTTGAAATCTATGTGCATCCGACAAATAATAGATGTCGTTTTATGTAAACCAAAAATTACATAAATTATATCTCCATTCTATTTTATGTTTTTCTGACCTAAAATCTTTTCAATATACCTATTATAAATATAGTCGTTATATAGCTTCAGCTCATTCTTATTGTAGACGTCATTTCATTAACTTCATGTAACTTGTATTTTTCGTGCAAAATAATTTTTAAAATAATAAAATATTTATGGCGCATTCAGTAGGATTGCTTATTATTCGTTTTAACGATTAATCGGACTTTCAAATTTGTTGAATTGTGAAGTGAAAATATACAAATGGAGTGAGCCAGCCAATTACTTGGAGCCCCATCTACCACAGACCAGGACCATATTTTCATCAGTAGATCATTAGAATTTGGAACTGAAATCGTCCAATTTCGCAGGGTACATCGACTCTAGTAGGACTTCAATCGCCGAACCAGCCAAGGACCTTATAGACCTATTAAGGCGGTCCTAGACTACTCGCGAATGTAGATATTCGCGAGTAGTGTGGGACGGTACATTCGGTCACTCCTGGATGCTTGGCTCGTGTTCGCCAGCTGTTGGTAAACTGTCTGGACTCCAAGGCTAAAAAAAATGCGCGCGCGGTTCGTGAATGAAGGCTCCCACACTACTCGATTGAGTGTGCGCGTGTTGACCAGTCGACCTCTTCACTGTTCATTCTTCGGTCGGTTGTCAAGTGGAAGGCAGGGGAACGGAATTGAACAGCTATGAAATATTCCAATTTCTGGATGTGTGAAGGTGCAAGAAGTTCTGTGGAATCCTAGGCATCCTTCGCACAAAAATATAAATGCGGTGAGGGATGCCTGCAGGCGTATTCTGTCCCACATAAGATCCTCTATTCCCTTATCTCGGAAGATATTCTATTTGGGAAAAAAAGTTATATACAAATTATTATTGCTTTCAAGGGAACTTCTATATTATATACCTTTCACGTATACAGGGTGCTCAGTTTTCCATGGTCTGGACTCAACTCTTGAAAATTAAAAGGGACACCCTGTATATTACTTTGGATTTGGATTCCTCATAAAAATAAGACTGACTTTCAATAAGATATTATATAGCTATCTGTCGTGGTTTAGAATTTAAAAGCAGTTTATTAATTTTTTTGCTAAAAACGTATTTACTTAACACTCTCACTGCCGGCAATTAAATTCTGACCTGATTAATTTGGCGTAGTCAGCCATATTGGACTGAAGGTCTTGTTGCACGGGAATGCGCCATCAGTCGTTTTCAGCAATTATTACAAGTGAAAATGGAATGTCTTAAACAATAAAATAAAATATATTTCAGAAAACATGTATGCAAAAATATCCGAAAATATATAAATTACTCAAAATACAAAAATCTACTTGTGAAAATCTATGTGACACTCCATACACATTATAGGCTTTTCCTCATATCCATCGCAATATGTTCTCACTCTTCTTACCTTTTTCCTTGCTTCCTCTCTGGACATTATCTTTGTTAGTTTCTTATAACAAATAGAACATTGTTTGCGTAATTTTTCTTCTCTTTTTTTCAATACGTGTACAAATTCTACGGGACATTTTGGTAATTACTTAGAATCAAATAATAATCCTCTCACAACTTCCTCCCTGAATAAATTTATAGATTTTTTTGTTTGAGTAACAGTCTTACATATTATGAAAGCATTTACCATTGCCGTGCCTGTTAGTAGTTCAAATATACTTTCCGATACCATTTCACACCTCGGCGATTGCATGTACTGTATGATGATAATTGGTCCTACTTATCTATTCCACATTTGCCATTATTATATGCTATAATTACCTCAGGCTTCAATTTTACATGTTCATCTGTCTTATTTTTAATTTGGTTCTGATTCAATCGTGCTTGTCCCATTTGCCTCTTTTTAGAAAGAGGAGGAACCTTCATGTCAATTCCATGTAATGTCGAAAGCATTAGTACATCCCTAGCATCTTTCCATTTTGATACTACTATGCCGTCATCAGTTTCCTGTGAAACGTACTCGTATTTTTTTAGTTTTTTTGAAACAACTTCTGTGGGTAGATATTTTCTCGTACGTCTAATTGTATCCACTAAATAAGTTTCCTTTTTAAGGAGAATCCTAGCTAACATACAACTGGTATAAAAATTATCAGTATATAATATTCTTCCCTCATGTAACAACCCTTCACATAGTCTTAGTACTACTTGTTCCCCTACTCCCAAGCCATCAGCTCTTTTTTCCATATTTCTACCTGTATAAATCTCACATTTCCATGTGTAACCGTCAACACTACAGATCTTAAACAATTTGACTACGTATTTGTGACTTTTTGAGGGTATGTATTGGCGGAAATTAAGCCTACCTCTCCAAGGAATCATGCTTTCATCTATAACCATTTCCTGACCTACAGTATAAGTGTTTTGAAAGCTGCTATTTAGCATGTCCAGAACTGGTCTAAGTTTATAAATCATTGATCATTTCCGATTGTATTTTGAGGATCATTGAAATGAATCATACGAAGTAGTATTTCAAAACGATTACGTGACATTACATGAGATACTGAATTTTTATACAATATATCTTTTGACCAGTAAGCTGCTAAACTTGGTCGGTGGTTCAAACCCATCTAAATATATTTACCAATAAATTTACGAATTTCTTGTTCATTTGTAGGGTACCATTGATTTAGTCTAGATTTACGAGTCACATTTGTATTTGAAATTATATATGTTGCATAGCGATTTGTTTCATCTACGATAAGTCGCAGCAATTGAGGAGAAAGAAAATGCTCAAAAGCTTCCAAGGCTGTTAATTGCCAGGATAAATTAACTTGTATTCCTTCTTTACCAATGAATGGAAATTTTTGCTGGTTACCAGAATAGTCTTTCCACGAAAAATACTGGTCAGCAGAGGAATCGGGAACAAAATTTTCTTCGCTATCACTTGAATTTTCTTCTGGTAGATCGGATTCAGAGGATTCATTTTTTAAAGAACTTTCTGAATTAGAATAGTCAGGATCAACATCGGAAAAATCGTCGTCACTAAAACAGTCATAAAAATTTTCCGCTGCCTTCTCTAGTCCTTGTACTGTAAGTTTTCTATTTCGTTTTTGGTCCCTATTAGAACAAAATAAATATATGTTTGTATGTATCTAATACATGCCTGCAAGTGCGGAAAGTTACTTACATTATAGGATTCCAGGCCGTGTCAGTCGTTTTCGACTACCAATTTTTAATAGGTTGTACACCACTTGCTATCTAGTTGGATGCTGCCACAATGCGAATTTAGCGTTCTATAAGCACCCACCGCTGATTACAGTACATGGCCTGAGAGAGGGAAACATACGGAAACAGTCACGGCGCAATCTTAATTTATCATGTCAGTCGAAAACGACTGACATGGCAGTAAGAGTGTTAAGGTAGTAGAAAAAAATGTAAGTGTATCATATTTAGTGAATATGCCATATTCATGTTTAAGACAACATCCCAATACATAATTTTAACTGTTTCCTTAGACTACAAATTATACAGGGTCATCTCAGAAATTAATCCGATCCTGATATATAAAATCATCTATAAGTCGATAATTTTGAATGGAACACCCTATATATCATGGCCGATTTAGATTGTTTACAAAAAAATAACGTAACTTTGTATAAAATACCCTATACCTATCTCTAGACGTTTAGAAAATATTAGCTATTAAACATTTTGTATGCAATAAAAATACCTTTCGTTTGAATTTAAAGAGGAAATAGGTTACAAACACTTCTTAACGCTCTGACTGTAGCGCATTTTCAACAATATATAGTAGTTTATAATTCCAAGAGGTCTCTATTTTCTGAGAAAATAATTCATCCAATAACCGGTAAAATAAATCTTTTATTTCAACGATATTGTAACAAATAAAGAAATGTTCTAATATTTAACAATACGATTTTGTGAACTATTAACTAGCAAGAAGATGAAAAAAAAAGTGAAACAAACAAAACAAATACATATACCGAAAGAACCAATAAAAAAATGCCTAATACAAAACTGAAAATTAAAGTAAATGTGCTACATAGGCCTCCATTCTGAGCAATCCAAGTTGTGTAGATGACTTCTAGTTTTCTTAGGACTTCTCTTACTGCAGCACCATCACTTAAACGCCCTGTAATTATTCATTCCCAGTGTTCTAAGGATATCAGTTCTAGCAATATTTAAGTATTTTTCTGCATCTCTGATGGAATTTTCAGTAAATTCTTCGAAATACATACATATATTCAATTGTGTTTCATCATCCAAGATATTTTTAGGTTTATTTCTATTTCCATACTTTAAAACACCATGCTGTTCGAGATCTCGTTCAATTCGCCTAAATATGGATCTTTCCGGTATTCTTCTTTCCGGATACTTTTGACGATATGCTCTAATAGTCAGTGCAATGCTTTTGTTATTTTGGAAATAGCACTGATATAAATTTAACCTTTCTTCGGCACTATAGATATTATAAGCTAAAGATAAACTAAACGCACAGCAAACCAAAATTATTAATTGACAGTTCTCATTTACGTTGGTTTCCAAAGCACTTTATTTATTTTCCATGGCAGTTTTGCTTTTGCAGCGTTACTTGATTTTGATTACATGCAATATTTGGTTTAATTTTTGTTAGAATATCGTTGAAATAAAAGATTTATTTATTATTCTCTCAAAAAATACAGACATACTAGTTGGAGTTCTAAACTACTGTATATTGTTGAAAGTCTATTACAGTCAGCCCGTTAAGAAATATTTGTAACGTATTTCCTCACTAAACGAAAGGTATGTTTATTACATAAAAAATATTTAATAACGAATATATTCTAAACGGCTAGAGGGCATTTTATACAAAGTTATCTTATTTTTTATGATTTTATATATCAAAATTGGATCAATTTCTGAGATGACCCTGTATAATTTGTAGTCAAAGGAAACAGTTAAAGGTATGTATTGGGATGTTCTCTTAAACATGAAAATGGCATATTCACCAAATATGATATACTTATATTTTTTTCGACTACCTTAAATAAATACGTTTTTAGCAAAAAAATTAATTAAACTGCTTTTAAATCCTAAACCACGAGAGATAGCTATATAATATCTTATTGAAAGTCATTCTTATTTTTTATGAGGAATGCAAATACAAAGTAATATACAGGGTGGCCCATTTCATTTTCAAGAGTTGAGTCCAGGCCATAGACAACTGAGCACCCTGTATACGTGAAAACTATATACTATAAGAGTTCCCTTAAAAACAATAATAATTTGTATTTAACTTTTTTCCTAAATAGAATATCTGCCGAGATAAGGGGATAGAGGATCTTATGTGGGACACCCTGTACATTTATCGACTTCTTAGCTAAAGTATCGACTTAATCTACCGTAGAATGCGGTGACTTTGATTCTATGGGTGACTTTGATAATTACGAATCTGTTTCAATTTTAATGCTAGGCAGCCCAAACAACAAATGTATTTCGGATATTCCCGCCTAATACGTAGTTTTTAGGTATGCAGCCAGTAGAATAGGTTATGTTCGCGCCATGCTTTGGTTGGTTTTCTTCTCAGACAAGCGTTTTATTTTTATATAAAACTATTGCGTCTTTAGTTTGGTGTATAAAATTTGAGGTTCGAGGTGACATCTTTGCACAAAAGGTAATTATATTTATATATGAACAAAATATGCCTTCTTGACACTTAGATATACCCGAATGATGAAATTCATTGTACAGTTTCGCAGAAAAATTTATTGTTAAAGAGTTGGGGGTGAGTTTGATAGTTTATTTGGAAGACTTTTTGCGAGTAAATTTTTGATTTTCAAACAGATCGTTATTGTTTACAAAGTTACTTGTTCCTGAGTACTTATTTATATTGGAAAATGCCACGCGTATATAAAAGAACACCGGGATCTCGAAACTACAATTTTTTTTCTGAATCAGCCTTGGAAGAAGCCATGTAGAAGGTAGCTGATGGAAGACTATCTTTTCTCGCCGCCTCCAAGCAATACAAAATTGCGTATGGCACATTGTATAATAAATTCAAGGATAGACATGGAAATAAGGCTGGCGGCCAAAAGGTACAATCTTTTTTAGAAGAAAAGGTAATAGTTGCGTGTATAGTAAAATGTGCCGACTGGAGATTTCCTTTGTTAACTTTTGACTTCAAATGTTTACTAAAAGCTATTTGGAACGCGTGGGTAAGCTTGTTCCAAAATTTAAAGAGTGTGTAAATCCTGGTAAAGACAGGATCAAAAGCTTTTTAAATAGACATGTGAAAGTAGTTTCTGAAAGACTTGCGTCATATATTACAAGAGCTCGTGCCGGTGTTACGAAAGAGCCTATTGAGACATATTTCAAACAATCTTAGGTTCACTTTGGATGGGTGTCGTCTCTCTAACATGTTTAATACAGAAGAGGAACAAAGTATCCCGAACATATACGTAATCATAGTAAAGCTGCCACATCAATAATGATGTGTGGTGCTGCTGATGGAACATTACTTCCTCCTTATGTTATTTATCGCAGCGAAAACATGGACAATAGGAGGACCGCAAGGACCCCCGATTTTGCAATCAAGCGTGTTGTTCACGTTGAGCTCGGTACAATAGAACCAAAAACGGATGGCTGGAAGTAACATGCTTCACAGATTGGTTTGAATCAACATTCTTACCCCATGCTAGGATGTTGAATGGCAAAAAAATAATGATAGGTGACAATCTTGCGTCGCATTTTTCGGATAGAGTTACAGATCTTTGTCGTCTTAACCTATTAGCGCCCAGTGTCCTCCAAAAATGGTTTAGTTGAGAGCAGTATCTTGAGCAAAGCTGTTGTAAGAATGATTTAAAATTAGTGTTTTCTAGTGATCTGCTCATGAAGGAACCTTGACTTGGTATAGTGAGAAGCGTATGAGGTAAGACAATGATTACCGGGTTATAAGAAACTCAATATATGAATGCTTTGTTGGGAAACATTAGAGATTAGAAGTTTGCTAATATCTTGAAAAAAAAAATGATCAAAACTATCTGTCCTCGAATGAGGACGATGGGATAATTATAAAGTTTTCTATCACTTCTTCACATTCAAAATTTTGGTTTCAGATTCAACCGAAATGAGCAATAAACAGACTATTTTCAAGATTCGCGAGGATGCTATTGATTATTTATATTCTGAAGAAATCAAAGCTGATATTTTAGCTTTGCCTCCTTTAGTAGATGGAGATGAATTTGATGACGAGGATCTGGATATTCCTGTTTTATCTGATGTTGTAGGACAAACGCAGATAGATATTCCTTCAGATGATGACGATTCCGATGATGATAATATTCCGTTATCAAATTTCCTTACGCCAGTAATATCAACTCCGCAACAAAGAATATCATCAACGGATTCTTTAGACGATAAGAAAGCTGAAGAAGAGGAGGAAAAATATTAGCCAAGTGAAAAAAACACAACAAAAATGAAACAGATCCACCAAAATGGATAACAGATCATCCGCAATATGATGCATGAGATAATTTTACTGATACGCCGCCAAAACTATTATCTGATATGGAGACCAAACTATCTGATTCAAGTATGTTGGATATTTTTGAACATTTTTTCACAGTGAATGTTTATCAACAAATTGTCGACGAAACAAATCGCTATGCAACTGAAAAAAAGAATAGACAAGGATTTTTGGTGACTGTTGAGGAAATAAAAATATTCATCGGATTTCTGATTTTTTCCGGATATCACAGGCTTTCAAGCGAACGGGATTATTGGTCTGATGCTGAAGATCTGGGCGTACAATTAGTGAAGGATGCAATGAGTCGGAACCGATATTTGGAACTGAAGGCGTTCTTTCATTTGCAGAATAATACAAATGCTAACACTTGTAAAGATGATCGAGCATTCAAAATAAGTCCTCTTCTTGACGCTATGAACGTAAATTTTCGCAAATGGGGCATTTTTCAGAAGCACCTATCGATTGACGAGATGATGGTGAGGTATTACGTATTATGTAAAAAGTGCAATGTATTCCTGTATTCCTTGTTTTCCTAAATTTCATGAAAAATTATTCATTAGCAAATAAGTTTTAGTTTTGATTTTTTGTTTGTTTGTAACTACTTACGTTATCCTTTTGTTTGTATTTTTTATGGAAAACTTGTATTGAGAAATATATTTTTTATTTGAACCTACTTGAATTCTTATTTTATTTAGCTATCTCTTATCGATAACTTTATTGCTACGATTACTATTTGCTTCACGAATTCGGCACACAACGCCCAGCGTCCTCATAAAAGGATGACCTCAAAAGCCAAAGATGGCGGATAAAACAAAATATGAATTACCTAGGCTTTCAAGAAGAAAATAAATTGGGCGTTAATAATAATAATAATAATAATCTTAATTCAAAAAATGACAAATTGAAGGAACAACCAAATCAAAATTTAATAAAGTGAACAAAGTGGTAGAAGCTGATAATTGTGATGACACTTGTTTCAGCCTTGACAATATTCCTTATAAAATATAAATAAGATTATGAAAATGAAGTACAATAGAAAAATAAAGTACAAAATACAAAACTTCAACAATAAATATATACTTAAAACTAGAATATTTTGATAATATAATAGGGAGAATAAATTCTTTAAGAAATAATAAATATGTCAATATTATCAACTACTATACTATTAATTTATATATCTAGGAAAGTGGCTATTCTACTTGACTAAACTACATATTTCTTTAATCGTGTTTTAAATGAATATATATTTGTGATTTTTTTAATTTTCTCAGGAATGACATTATACAATTTTGGTGCGAGATAGATATAGGATCTTTGAGTAGCTGTTTTAGACATGAATGGAATAACATAGTGTTGTTTTTTCCGAGTGTTGTATTGATGGTTTGGTAATTGGCCTGGTTGCCCATGCAAATGGTATCTGATGGATGAGTTGTAGAAATATAGTTGCCTAATGTCAAACATTTTTGCTTCAATATATAAGGTATCTGTCGGGTATCTTGGGTTTTTTGAGTGAATTAGTTTAAGAAATCTCCTTTGTATTACCTCCAAAGTGTGTAGATGAGTTTTTGTGGCTGCTCCCCATGCGAGTATTCATATCGCAAGTGGCTTTCTACTAGCGAGTGATAAAGAACTTTGAGATATTTCTCGGGTAAAATATCTTTAAGTTTTTTGAACTTGTGTAGTATAGGCCGTAACTTGTTACATAGATATGCTATATGAGTGTTCCATTTTAGATTGGCATCTATATATACGCCTAGATATTTAATTTTATCCTTAGAACAGATTATGATATTGCCTGGGTGGGATTTGATGTTTAAGTGGTTGTATGTTGGTTTAAAAGAAGAGTTACAAGAAAAATTTTGGTCAGTGGTTTTTTCTGCATTCATAGTCAGTAGTTGGAAGTCAAGAAATTGTTTAATTTGTGATAAGTTAACTTCGGCAGCATTTTTTAATTCATCCCAAGTATCTGCCTTATAAAATATAGCCGTATCATCGGCAAACCCTATTATGTTATTATCTTTTCCCAGGCAGAATATATCATTTATATATACATTGAATAAAATGGGACCAAGCACAGTCCCTTGTGGTACTCCATATTCAATGACTGCTTCGGAACTGTAGGAATTATCCACTCTTACAGCTTGGTACCTATTGGTGAGGTAACTTTCAAAGAATTTCAAATAATTGTTACATTGAACTCGTATGTTTTCCTAGCAACTCTACTCAAATTTGCCAGCAGTTAGGTGTTTTATTCTTTAAACCCATGAAAGTTGCGTGGAGAAAAGTATTGAACGAAGCATTCAAAAGTTTGTGGCATACCAAAGGATAAGTTTCCGTCGCTTTTACTGCCTAATTACTATGGACTCAGAAGTTCCTAAATCTCACCATAAAATAGGTGACCATGAACAAAGTGCAATCAGAAGAGTCTTAATGAATGGTTTTGAAGCTACCAGTATGAATCTATTCAACCCAAATAAAATGCTATGCAAAATTACACCAATTAATGAGGCAAACACGACGCCTATTTTACAGGACACTCTTACAGATTATTTGAAACAAAAAAAAGCAGATTTCGAAGTTTTGAAAAGACAAACGAAAAAGAAAAAAATCTACGTTTAACCAGGCAAACGTGTTACTAAACACAGCTCAAGAAGCTCGTCTCATAGTGAGATAAAACCACAATCTGAAGATGAAAGAGCAGGTAGTCCTACCACTCCTACCCATACTGATGCTGTTGCGATTGTTACTGAGCCGTCGTTGTCAGATATAAAGCCCAGAGCTTATATTCTCCAGTTCTTTCTGGGAAAAAGAAATGTCGAACCTACAAATATGTAGCAATGATACAAAAAATTGCAATATGACGAATATCAAGTTATAGGATTAAATTCATTAGATGTACCACATACAGTTATTAAACTACTATTGAGAAAGTAAAGGACAGATGTACTAAATATACATTTGATCAATCAGGGAGCAATAGCAATTTATTTCGCAGCCTTCTATACCACAAAATGATAGGATATTGTTTAATATATGTTTATCTTATATAATAATATTCATTTATTTATTAACATTTGTGTTCAACCACTTTCAATAAATAAATAAATCTGCAAAATTTTCTTATATCTTTTCATCTGTGTTATCAAATTCACCCCATATTGGTGGGAGACTTTGATAGGGCTATTTTTAATTTTTTTCTCACGATCACTAAAATTGAACATCCACTTATCATCATTTTCTGATTTTATATAATCAGATACATCAATAGGATATTTTTGAACAAGATTTGTATTTAACGTATAGAAGATATTTGCAAAAAACCATACAAAATTATCAAAGCCACCCCATTCTACGGTATATATATATAGATATACATATACATGGCGATGCGTCAGTTGGTGTCAATCCACAAACAAAAATAATTATTCTGTATCGTGACGTTTTGGCGTTCTATTATAAGTTAGTCGGAGGGTATGTAGAGCGCGACATAGTTAGGAAACTAAGTCGATAACAGTTGACAGTCTATGTCGACATCAAGTGATCGCTTCATCATATTGCCTCATTTTCATTAGCATTTGTTGTGTGATTATCATAGAAATATAATAAGTATAATATTTCTGTGGTGATTATTTGTAGGTAGTTCTTCCTAATTATTCCGACGGGAATTTCTCTTAAGACTTTATAAGATAGTAAGTATATTATATTTATAACATAACACCTAATAACCTATAGCGTGGAGAGGCTATGTAACTACATTATAATTTTAGTTAAATTTCTACTATGAAACTGCATTAGTTATAATTCTAATTAAATTCCTACTTTTCAAACATGAGCGTGCGCGCCATCTAGCAGAGAGTGATTAATTACTTTTATTATATTTAATATTGCTGTGAAAAAAAAGTGCCGTTTAGAACCCACATCCATAAAACCACACACATCCCATACTAGGCGCCTCAACCCAGCGTGCTATTCGGTCCCATTTGAAACATAGGAGATTGTTGTATAGAACGGTGATTACTTGCATATATTAATTTTCTCAAACGAGTCGTCGTCAGATATAACGGTGATTTCTTATGGTCTGGGAAATTATTAAATTCTTATTAAATTATTTATTATTATTCATAAAAAAGGTTTTGCGGGTAAAAAAAACATTCTATATTCGATATGTTTAATATATAATTTTTATTTGTCATACAATTAGATTTTTTGGAATCCATGAATTGTGAGTGCTGTCAAGGCCAAGCCATTTAACATAAAGTAGGTTTCCTTTCCGTCGTATAATTTTTTCAATCAGGTAAACATCAGGATACTTGGCTTTCTGTAGTTTATACTCATAAATCCATCCTTAATTTGATCATTATTTTGGTCTTCTAGTAGATAGGTAGTAGGGTTAGTGAGTTCAACTTTATAAATTTTAAATATTTCATTGCTCCAATTAGGTGTATATCCTTTGGTAAAAGCTTCTCGATATTTGCTTATTCTTACATAGTCTCCAGCTTTAAATTTATTTGGTTTTGGGTCCATTATTTTTAGATGATTGTATGCTGTTGAGAGGAGGTGTTTCTCATGTTTCTTTCTGACATCCGTAGGTTTCATACCAATCGTTTTATGTTTTTGATTATTATATTTGTTAACAATAATAGGTAATAATTGCAACCACTTGTAATTACCCTGTAGTGAAAACTCCTTCCACATCATATTCTTTGCAGTTCTATTGAATCTCTCTATTACACTAGCTTTCATGTTCGAGTAGGTAGAGTAGTGATTAATATTAAAATCTTTCATAAGAGCTTGAAACTCTCTGTTATAAAACTCCTTACCCATATCAGTCTGAAAATTTTTTGGAGGCGTTGTTGTCGATAATATTTATTTCATTGCTTTAGTAACTTCTGTACCAGTTTTATTTTTAACCGGTCTAGCCCAAGCAAACTTGGAGAATACATTAATAACTGTTAAGATATACTTGTATCCGTTGTTAACTTTTGAATAAGGGATCATTTCAAACAAGTCAACGTGCCATAAATCGTGTAAGCCTTTTACCACAACATGTCGCCTCCGGAAATTTCTTCTAGCTGGCTTATGTATTTCTTTTACAACTTCTTCTTTGATGCTCATTGTTCACAGAGTAACACAAATTGGACAAAGCAACGTAAATCAGGATTATTAGGAATAAATTTGTTAGTTTCTATAATGGATATTTTATCATTTTTTCTCAATGTTAGTCCTTCAAAATCTGCGATAGGGTTACCATTAACTACAATTTGATTTTGGGGTTGAATAATTACAGATTCGACAACAGCTGATGGTAGTGGAAAATAATATACGTTATTATGATAATTAATATTATAGCTTGTACCATAAATATGGTAAACGGGTCCGCCGCTTGTACCGATAAGGTTCAAGATGCAGTAGTAGGTATTGAGTTTATCTAAAAAATGTTTTCCGAGCTTGTTTATAGGCATACTGTATAAGACTGATTACTTTGAATTGCTGGTGATTCAATTTATAGAATTATTTTGGCTTCTCCTAACTCCTCAATTATTGAGATGATTTCGTTTTCATGCCCAGAATGTCCAGCGATCTGAGATGCCACTAGTAACCTTAGTCGATCCACCAGTTCGTTTACATTGTCCCAGTATACATAGTCTGTCTGGTTTTTTAGGGATTTAAGTAACAAATTTCCACCTCTTTTAGTGTTTTTTCTTGTTAGCCTGTATGGGGCTAATGGTCTCACTATACTCGAGGATGTTGCTGCTGCTGCCTTTTTTACTTTTGTAATTCCAACCTTTTGTAAGGTCCAATTATGCTGATGTATTTTATGGAACCATTTCCCATTATTTTCTAGTTTGGATCAAAATTGTTGCGATATGGATTTGTACGTTTCAATATATCCATATAGTTGCCAAGGTCACTATCGTTGTAACCGACTGGTTCTTTTTTAAATAATAATTCATATAGACCAGGTGTGCCGGGGTAAGTGACACCTGCCACGCGAATATCTTTTCCTAAGATGTCTACAGGTTTTTGAGTGAGACCCAAGTAAAATTTATTTGTCTCAATATCATTTACTATTCCGTAATGATGATCGAATTTATCCTCAGTATTTCTAATACCAGCATCAATGTATTGTCTTGGGAGCGATTCAAAATCTTCTAAATAAGTTGGATATGAAGGAGTGCCTACCATATGCTGAATTGCTTGTCGAGTTTGTTCTAACACATCAGATAAATTTAAGGATTTCGATTTTTCTAAAGTGCTTCTGTCTAGAGTTGCATACGATTCTTCAAATGGAATTGTGGTAGGTAATACAGGAGTTAAACCAGTTCTCTGCGGTTGAATGACACTTACCTCAAAATCAAGTTGTTGTTTTCTATGTTGATCAATGGGTGGTTTCTTTTTTGGTGTCGATTCAAGAAAACTTGAAGACTCTTCTTCTGGTTCAATTTTGGGTTGATACCTATCAGTTTGCCAATCGTGGATATAAGGGTTTGCAGTGGTTGTGTTACTGGTCGATATGTTTGCTCCAACTGAGCTTGGCTTCTCGCCATGTCATATTTTAAATTTTGGAATTTTTCCTTTACCTCTTTACGGCTTCTGATTAGTTCTCGTGCTAACCTCTTGTCCATAATAGCTTTGAATAGACTTTTATAATCTCGTTGCAGCCTTTTATATGTAAATATAAGAGTCAAAATTTTTCCTATACCTCCCAGATTTTATTTCACTATCTTTGTCTATTACAACAAATCCAAATTTGTCTTCCCAGCACCTCGAACATAAATCTTTAAATTGTTCAAATTTCATATCACTACCTACATGATCAAAAAAGATATGTTTCAAATTGGTATTGTCTTGTTTGAAAATTAATAAGAGATTGGCATTATCCCTTATAAGCTGCTTTGGTATTGATGAGTATGATTGAGAGAGATAAAAGCAGTCAGCATCTTTGTGTCGTCCAAAACTAAAATAATCTCTCATCGGACTCTGGTTACAACAAACTATATCATCAAAAATTATGAGAGTTGGCTTTCACTTGACTAGGTGGAACTATTTCATCTCCTTCACTAAATTCATGATATCAATGTTTTTCAAAGGTTCAAACAGTTTTCTTAAATATTCATATTTTGGTTGGTTGAGTGACTTGGAATAAACGTATACATTTTCAAACTTCAACCCTTTGGGATGTTCTAACAATGAGATCATTACATTAGTTTTACCACTCCCAGAAGGTCCAACAATTAAACCTCTTTTTGATCCCCCACCAAATAGACCAACATGCTTTGAGTAATTGCTTTGTAATTGATCAATTTCATGGTTTGATATCGGAAAGGAAAATTTTTGTTTGACTATTCTCATTATGAGTCCTGTGTATACTAACCCTACTACCAGTCATTACGTATATATATATAAGAAGATGTTGATGGAAAAAAGTCTTAGTCAAAACATATAAAAATGTTAACTTACACATCAAAGATCATTAAGAAACGTATAAAGAGAGGTCGTTGACTAATTAATACGCTTATTAATAAATTACCTTTCGAAATACATATACCAGGGTATAATTATTGTGGACCAGGGACGAAGCTTGCTAAACGACTTGAAAGAGGAGATCAATAGTTTAGACGAGGCTTGTCTTGAGCACGATATTGCCTATTCTCAAAATAAAGATCTTGAACAGAGACATCAGGCGGATAAAATTTTAACAAATAAAGCTTGGCAAAAGTTTAAATCAGCTGACGCTAGTTTGGGGAGAAATCTGCTGCTTTGGGAATAACTGGAGCAATGAAGATTAAACGCAAACTTGGAATGGGTCTGAAACGTGGTAAAGGATTACAGCAGAAAGGTAAAAGAAAAAGCAAGAAACACCCAAAAGTGTTGGGGGGTTCCTCCCCCTTTTGTTACCACTTCTCGGCGCTATTGGAGCTCTCGGAGGTGGGGCAGCTAGTATCGCGAAAGCTGTTAATGATGCCAAGGCTAACAAACAGCAGCTGGAGGAACAACAGCGTCACAACAAAGCGATGGAAGTCAAAGGAAAAGGTCTCTATCTGAAGCCATATCGTGGACGTGGACTATATTTGGCACCATATAAAAAAAACTCCCAGTGAAGCTACCACACCATGCCATGACCAATAAAGAACTTGAACAATACGCTAAACTGTTAAAAATACCACATTTCAGAGGGGTCTTTATGCGAGATGCTCTACCTATGAAGATATATAAAACTGAATGCGGTATCGTGAATTTGGATGATGAAAAAAATGTGGGGATTCATTGGATAGCATATTGAGGAGTAGACTTTCAAATCGCACTTTGTCCATATTTTCATATTTTGACCTGAAGGTGGCGTTGGGTTCTTTAGAACAACATTTATTAATTCACGTATTCTTATACATTCTAAACGCTACATTTCAGGTATATTTTAAGCTTCAAAAACGACCTGGACAAACATAACGCATTTTGTCCATATGCGAGGGACAAACAAATAGCACTATTCTTGACATAATGCGATTTGTTAGTCGTGTAACGCTTTTCTACATATAACATTACTCTATTCTACTTTAACGCAGAGAAGCAATGGTTACAGTGTGTGATATTAGTGCTTAATAAGTCTTTCTATTCGAAAAATATTAAGAAGTGAAATAAAAAATGATTGAAGGTGAGCATGTAGTGGGTGATGCAGATAGAGGCACAAGAAAAAGAAAAATAAATACTACCAAAAAAGAACGTAGGAGGGAAATAAGGTACATTATAGAGTGTTGTAGGTTGTATTTTATTTTCGTTAAATTTGTTTGCTTTTAGATATTCAAACTTAGATCCTGATTTACAAAATTTTGAGAATAACAACTGTATTCATAAGTCAAGAAAATTTAAATGTACGGAACTTTTGTTGTCCGACATAAAAATCATTAGACAGATTTCTACAATGATGATATAAAGAACAAGAATACCCAGGACAACAAATTAGCCCAGATGATGAATGTAAAGGAAATAAATAGGCAAAGAAAGAGAAAGAATGGAAAATCACATGATTTTCACACAGAATTTTATGTAAGTTTTTATTTTAATAAACCACCACCATTTCTTAACTAAAATACTTGCTACCTAATTTTAGGTCTGGCATAATTGCAAGAAAGTTTTTGTTTGCCAAAAATTATTTTCTTCTATCTTTAATTGCGGTCCAAGAAGAATTCACACGATAGTGAGAAAAAAGATGCAGGGCACTGGCATAAAAGATAATCGTGGAGGAGACAGAAAGTCCTCAAAAAATGCGCTTAAATTAGAAAGTGTCATTAAATTTATATCGTCTTTAAAGGGTCATGAAAGCCACTACGGTAGAGGCAAGTCCAGAAGAATTTATTTGTCATCCGAATTAAACATAAAAAAGCTTTGGAAGTTGTATAATGATCAGGTTCAAGATGTTTCACTCCAAACAAATTACAAGTATTTTAGCCGAATTTTCAACACTAAGTTTAATATAGGTAAGAACTTATATTTTTTTGGTTTTTATTTTCCACCAATATCCTCATTTGTTTTAGCCTTTGGAAGCCCAGCTACTGATGTTTGTGGCTTTTGTGTAAGAACAAACACAGAGATAGACATCATGAAGGATGAAGAGCAAAGATTAAAATTAAAAACTGATTTATTGATTCACAAGACGCGAGCGAAGCAGTTTTTTAAATTAATGAAGGAGGAATCTGTTGATAGTATGACATATTGTTTTGACTTGCAACAGGTCCAAGTTCTCCCAAAAGCACCAATTTCGGAAGCTTTTTATGCTCAGCAACTGGCTTTTTATGCTTTTTGTGTGACAGATATCTCAACACAATCTCCTGTTTTCTATACTTGGCTTGAGAACGAAGCGGGAAGAGGCGTAGTGGAAATAAGTTCCGCGTTGACTGACTTTCTAAGCAAGACAGATTTTGACCCAGATGTTAAGCATCTAAGGTTGTTTTCAGACGGATGTGGAGGTCAAAACAAGAATTCCCACATGGTACATGCACTTATCTTGTGGCTTCTGAATAATGCCCCAAAAACTATTCAAACAATTACGATGACATTCCCTGTTCGTGGCCACTCATTTATGCCAGCGGATCGAATTTTTGGTCAAGTTGAGCTGGCCTTACGTTCCCATGCCTTTATAAAGTCACCAGACAAGTACTATGAAATATACTCTAAAAAAGGACAAGTCCGTAAGCTTGGTTCTGATTGGATTTTGTACGATATAAAAAATGCAGCCCTCTCACTCAAAAAAATTGTAGGCATCAGTGAGGCTAAAAGAATAATCATAACTAGAGGCAGACATACTGCTGGCGAAGAGAAAATCTTGTATAAAACAGAGCTTTTGTACAGAAATGATGACTCTTCAAAAAAGTTTTCAAGTTTACTTAAACCCAAGAAAAAACTAAGTAACATAGTATTACCGAGATTGCCAATAAAGCATGCTGTTAAGAAGAAAAAACTGGATAGCTTATCGCAATTTTTAATTAGTTTATCTGGCAAAGAATGGGCAAAAGATCCAGAGTTAAATTGGTTAGACCCAATTTTGAAAGACCAGTATCAAAATATCACTGAAAAGGAAGATCAGACCCGCGATCCATGTGAAGATGGAGAAGAATGTAATTGCCTTCTGGAGGACGACATAAATGTCATATAATTTTTCAGTTATTTCATTTTTGCTTTATTAACCCGTAGAAATAAATGTTCAGTTTATATTCCTATTTTATTCATTTAGAGACAGTCAATCTGCATTTTGTCCTCTAAAGACAAACAAATGGCGTTTTGTCCATCAAAAAAATATTTTTTTTGGGAAAACTAATAAAGCTTGTTGTTTTTGATGAGTAGTGCATAATATTAATAATAAAGTACACTGGTTCATGTCATGTTGATTTTTTCAATTTCATTAGGAAGGATGTGACAGTTTTTCTCAATTTGTGAAATTTGTCTAAATTGGACAAAGTGCTTTATGAAAGTCTGCTCCTCATATGTTAAAGACAACAATTATATCATCTATTTTGATAGCTATGGTGATTTAAGACCACCAAAAGAACTGATAATATACTTTCAAAGTGATGGTAGCTCGAATATTAAATACAATTACAACACAATACAAACTCTTACATACAATTGCGGACAGCTTTGTCTAAAATTTCTATATAATTACTTCTTCTGCACATAACTTTCAACAGTAGTTTGTGGTGCTTTACAACGACAACAATGAGTCTAACGATAACACTTTCTGGGAACAAATCCACTTTAAACGCAGATTTCAATCCACCAATTTATTTAGAAGACAATCAATACGAACTTGGATTAGCCGACTTTGAAACTTTTATGACGATACCAAACATAGAAGAGGGAGTAAACAATAAATTTATTTATGATGATGATGATAAGGAGATTTTAGTTCCAACAGGATCATATGAATTTGAAGATTTGAGTAAACTTTTAATAGACACTATGAAAAGTAATGGAGTCCCATTAAACATAACTATCAACAAAGATACCTTAAAATGCCAAATTAACTGCTCAAAACGAATAAATTTCAAATCAGACAATACTTTGAGAGAAGTTTTTGGATTTGGTAAGAAAATACTAGCTGCAAACAAGGATCATGAATCAGACTCTACAGTAAAAATTTTGAGAGTTAACTCAATTTGCATTGACTGTAATATATGTACAAACTCCTATTTAAATGGGAAACCTGTCCACATTATCCATCAGTTCTTTCTTACGGGATATAAGATAGTAGAATCACCATTACCAATTTTGTATTTTCCAATTAGTGTTCAAACAATAACCAATATTACTATAAATGTATTGGATCAAGACAGTCGACTTATAAATTTCAAAGAAGAAACCATAATCATTAGATTACACTTGAGAAAGATCAACAATGGTGGTTAGATATAGCAGAGATGTAGATATTTCTTATAAAAAAAGGAACAGCAAAAAAAACAAAGTTAGTGTATCTCACACAACCAAAGCGTTAACATCACAGAATCGAAAATTTTTGACTTCACTTATTCATTAATTGTTTTATTTATTAGTTAAACCACATATCATTACAAGGTTTATTAAATTAAATAAAGAACTACAACCAATGAATTTTGTGAAAAATAAAACCCAGTATATCTATCTATATAGTTTTTATTAATATACAGAAAATATTAAATCTAAGACATACATAAAGTTAAATACCTCTTCAAACATTTTTATGATGGAGTTTTTTGTAACATTTTCGCAAACGCTTTTTATACATAAAGCCTTCACTTGTGGTGGTGATGACATGATTTTATTGGCCAAAGGTATTTTATAAATGTTATCAACATTATAATCTGATGTATCAAATTTATAAATATTAGCTTTTATGACTTCTTCATATGCATCATTGCACTTTAATTCATGAATGAAGCTATCCGTATCCATGTATAAAAGTTTGCATTTTTCAATGCCTAATTTTGGTAACATGAAATCATAATGAAAATTATACATGCATAATTTTGATATATCTAAAATAGCCATTCCAACATACAGCGGTTTGTTGAATACAACTTCGGTTCTCTGTAATTCGATGGCTACCAAGTTTTCATCGAAAATTGTTCGGTTTCGGAATTGCGGACTTGCAATTAAATTTTTCGCTCCGTATCTTCCCTCCCATGATCTTACAAGCTTCACCACTCTGTGTTTCCTAATATGTTCCATTGTCTTACCAAACACCGCATTATTCATTAATTTAAACACGTTCTTCTCAAATTCGTTTGTGGCTGCGGTCCTCAAAGTAGTGTTTAGCTCAATGTAAGATCGCAGCCACGCTGACTGCTTAAATTTCAAAATTTTTTGAATTTTCTTCACTTTCAAACCATTTGCCAGACATTGTTTAAAATTTCTATAGTGTATAACATATCCTTTTTTTTGTAAAGAGTTGTCATCAATTTTGGTAATTTTGAACCGGGTGGTATGCGGTGTTCGGCAGCGAATGGAAAGTTTTTATGTTGGTGGTGTAGGTTGCGAGGATATTCCAGATCCACTTGTACCACATATCCCTCAGGAGCATCGTCTGGGATAGCCGTCACATCAAAATTCTCCACATCTTCTAGCCACGAAAACCCGCCGTAAGGAAGAAATTCCGACATTGCTCACCCATATAAATTATTAACATCTAAATACATTATATAATTCGATGGTTTTGTGAAATCATATTCCGGCAGGTATTTGTTGTTGGCTTTCGAATATCTACCGCTACAAACCGAAATTCCGCCACGAATCGCCTTTTCTATAAACATGATTTTGTCCACATCATTCAGTAATTCCAGTTTACATTGTGTGAATTTTAACATCGCATCCCAAGTGTATCCAGGCATGGTACAGTACCGAGCTGGATCTAACTTGTAGGTCGCTAAACATTTTTTCCGAAACACATCAGCCAACAACAAAACGTCAGTCTTTAAATACAGATCAGAGTACACCCCCAAATCAGAAATTTTGAAATTTTCCCATACGCTTTGAGCATGAGCATACTGCTCATCAGATATATCTTCATTGTTGAGTTTATTGTAAAAGTGTCCTTTCGCCGGTAATTCAGTTTCCTCAAGTTTTTCCAAACAATCAACATAATCATAGGGAAATACTACTTTTTTGGTGAGAAAAGTGAATGCCTCTTCGTTCAATGTATTGAACTCGCGTTCACAATGTTCAAATCTTGTCGTCGATCCATTATTGAAGCTAGTTTGTCTAATGAGGTGCCGAGAAAGCGAAAAGAGTCGATAAATCTAAATTTTATGTCTGTTTTATCATCATAAAGAGTAAATGAAATATCTTTCTACTTAATTGCTTGATCATAAAATGACTATCGTAGCCGGACAGATTGTGAAATACTATTGGAACTACGAACAATTTTAGAAAATTAAGATTGCAGGATTGGTATGCAAATCCTCTAAACTTTCCAGTAAAATGATCATGATCACGTACAATAATATCTTTTAACATGAATATTTTCTCACAAATATGACAAGATGTTGTTGCATTACATTCGTTGGGGGGATTTTCAGTCATCGATATGATTGTTTTAATTTTTGATTGGATAATCTCTGCCACGTTGGATATTTCGTTTGCAAACCCGTCCATGCAATCTGCACCGCGATAGCTATTGAAAAACGATAAAGAGTCGTCAAATGAACATTTCACATAGTAAGCAGCGCTGAATGGTGTATGTTTTAGAAGACACTAAATCATCTACATTTTCTAATTGACACTCAAAATCTGAATAAATAACAATAACAAAAGGAGTTATTTGTTTGTATGTGAAATTTTTAAATTCAACATGAGTAAATTTTGGAAATGAAATTTTACATTGATTTAGTTGACAGCAAAGCGTTTGATGATCCTCAAATTTTTCTTTACACTGAAAATAATTGAGACATCGATCGCAAATGATTTTGAATTTTTTGCCATTATGATTATTGATCTGATGTGATATTAATCGCGATAAATTTCGAATAAGACAATAATGATATTTAATATTCACAGTCTCATTCTCATCGACGATGGGAGCAGCATCATAATCATTCAATTTTGGAAAATATATATTTTGAATCAAAAGTAAATTTACATGTTTATCTAATTTATTGGGTGTTATTCGAGCTGGCACTACAGTATAAAATGATTTTTTCTTCACAACATTAAGCTCTAATGCATACACGTTAACTGAAATATTATTTGCTCTTTCAAATTTTCCAATATGATTGAGAGGTATGGGATCATCTATATTTTCAGTTTTCAAAACATCTCTAAAGTGTGGATATGAAGAAGATCGATAATTTTTAATTTTCGCTGGGTATAAAGCACTAACGATGGACCAATAAAAACAAAATTTATCATTATTCTGAATATTCAGACATGCACGTTTATTGGAAATTTCCCTAGGCAATTTAATAAAGGATGAACCATTTCCCATGTCAACTTTGTTAATATTAACTTCTAATGAAATTATTTTCTTCAATGCCCAACCGCTATCACGTTCTTGAAATTCACTCATTTCATTTTGCTATAAACATTATCAATCAGCGTTGCAGATCCGTCGAGCCATCCACAATTGAATTTTTTGTATTGAAGTATTTTAAATCTAAAACTATATCGTCATCGTCATGTATTGACTTTTTTATGAATTCACCGCAGAAAGTTGTGTTAATTTTAATAATTGAGTGTTGCTCAAATATTTTCGCAAGCTTTAGCTTCAAGATACCAAAACAATCTGCCAAAAATTGTTCCAAGTCAATATGAACAAGATTAATTATCATGCCCGTCTGAATTCGACTCATAAAACTCGATGCTATATCCCTCCATTGAATTCTTTCTTTACGTCTAAGTCCAATCATGCTACCACCACTCCCAACTCATCTATTGTGATTTCTATTTTTAATTAAATTTTGAAAATGTTTAAAATGTCCAATGGTTGTCTGTAATTTTCTCCTAATTCCAATGGGTAAATCTGTTTTTTTCATTTCTTTATTACATAATCCTATATATCGTTTCATCCTATTTAACCAAATCTTTTCCTCTACACTAGTGAATTTATCGAATAAAATTTTACTTAGTTTTCTTATAGCTACAACTAAATTATCAGATTTCTTAATAATGTTGATATTCTCCATCATAAAAAATGTTCTAAAAGAAACTTACTTAATTTTCTATCAATTCAAAAGAAGAAGCTTGGTTTGCCTTGCCAGTCGACACCTACTCACGGAAAATTAAAGAATATTTTCCGCTTCCGATTTCCTCCAGATGGGGTAGATATTTCTCCACAACTCTCTTTGGGAGGAATACAACCGTTTTTTCCAACTCCAACAAAATTGTCTCACCAAATTTGCTGGAGACTGCCTTTGCACCTATTATCTTATATTTTGTTCCTATTTGGAGATCAGAAATTTTGGTGTGAGATTTTTGTTTGATGATGGTAGCTTTGTTTAGATCTTGTAAAAAAGCCATCTGTAACAAAAAATATTGTAAAAGCATTATGAGTAAATTGAAAATAATGAAAAATACTTACTGTGTATTTTCAAAGGTTGAGAGAGAAAGACAGTAGTAGTTCTGTAGACGCTTGCTGAATTATAATGACTGTGCGTTTGAAACTCAGTGTTGCATATATAGGCCCCTTTCCCCACTTCCTGTGTGGTTTATTTTCTTCTTTATGGAATATAGTGATGTGAAAAACCTTCTTGCAACAGGCGTGGCAGTAATTTTCTATGTCAATCAAGATTTATGAAGAATATATACGAGTTAAGTTGAAAATTATTCAATAGATACAATGTCAACAGCAGCAGCAGCAGCATCACAACAAAATTCGGAAGAACAATATTGTTGCATTAAATGTTTTCAAATACCAGAAACCCAAGTTGACGGTCGGGCATGTAACCGATGCACCTTTTTCGGATACTGCATATGTCATTGTCAATCGAGAGACAAATATAAGATGAGGCGATATCTAATGGCTTTCATTTGGTGTCTACGTGTAAAAAAGAGAAGAAACACACAGTAAAAGATGGCTAAATTAAAGGCAAAAAACTGTCAAGTTCCAATTAAAAGTATAGCTGACAGAAAAACAAAGGACTTGTTGCAACAAAACAATTCATGTGCGGTTTCATAGTAAAAAATGATAATTATGTAAATTATTTAAAGTAAAATAAAGCAAATGTAAGTTATAATGTTTTTATTCAGAAAACCTTGTTTGATAAATACAATGTCTATGATTGCTATCTAACACATTATTAATAATATTCGACAAAAGCAAAATGCGCCTCTGAAACTGCAACCGGTCTTTAGCAATTTGCATCCATTCTCCTTTTCTTGCTTCTCCGTAACCTCCATCATGATCCACTAACACATAAGTTTTATTATCAATCAAATTAAACATAACACATTTTCTTTCACTCATCATGACTGATTAATTTCCTGTTCAAGCACTTTTGGATATACATACACTAACTCTAGCATCAAATTTATATTTTCACTATTTGGATTGTTATGAGGCTCTAGTAACTTTAAAACGTTTTCAGTTTTATCACCATTGCAATGCTGTAGGCCTCTTTTCAAAATCTTGAAGAAACTTGGAAAATGATGACTCTTCCGTAACTCCACTCGGTAGTCTATTAGCGGTAATAAATTCCATAGACCGCACACCGTCTCATATCCCAAATTAATGTGGTTACTACTCTTGAAAATTATAACAACTGCTTCATTTTCAACATGATCAAAATCCAAGGAGAAACTTTGTTCTTGAACTCGGTCTGTTTCTTCGTTAAAATAAAGATAGCTACTCACAATACCTTGATATGTCAAAAGCTTTTGCCATTCTGACTCAGTTAAAATGACTTCTTGATTCTCTTTTCCACTCAATTGTATATGGATTCTCCATCATGAGAATTGTACCCAACTGATATAAACCTACTAAGTGATTTATTTAGCGGGAATCTGCGCTCACCGATTACAACACATTTATATATTTCATCGACACCAGGTAAGTCTGACTGCCCATCTATTTGGGATACATAGTTAGCGAAGAAACAAAGTGGTTGAGACATGACTGATTACTAATAATTTTAAACACTATCAAATGTTATTTATACCTTATCCCCTCCACATACACGAACTATCAAGAAGAATTACTCCATACCCTATTATTTTTTAATTTTATGTAGTGTAACATATTGAAGATTTTTCTTACATCTGTGTTAAATCGTTGTCACCGAGATATATTTCGGTGGCAACGGTTAGATACAAAAATCTTGGTCGATTTAAACAAAAACTGAATCTTCGTCAAATTAATTAATTAATTAATATTAGAAATGCATCAATATTTTCTCATATAATCATTATGTATAAAAATAAATATAATTGATAAAGAATTTAATAATTTCCCAGACCATAAGAAATCACCGTTATATCTGAAGACGACTCGTTTGAGATAATTAATATATAAACATTAATATTAGAAATTCATCAATATTCATCCATATAATCATTATGTTTAAAAATGAATATAATTAATAAGGAATTTAATCATTTCACAGACCGCTCCACAAAACCTTTTTTATGTATAATAAATGTGATTGATAAGTATATCATATGTAAAGGCCAGTAAAATATTATAAATAATTTAATAACAAATACCTTGAAATAAAAAAAATAAAAGTGTATTATTTCCGGAATCTTTCGAATCCAAGCCCATAATAAATTTTAGAAAATCTTGCGGCCTTTAGCCAGCGGACAGATACATTCCAGTTGTTATAATTTTAAAGTTTTGTATAAAAGTTATACGAGTCATAACTGAGGATTCAAAATATTTTATAATCCAAGTAAATTTATTCAACTGAATAATTTGCAGTACTTCTATTTATTATATACATTATGTATATTGATACTGATAAATTATAAATAAATATTCTGTAATCTTCTTGATATATGTCACTATGCAATTGAAATTTCTTACAAAATTTCAAAAGATGGGAATAAAATTAGTTGAATATTTTATTCTCATCATTTAGAATGTTACGCCACTGGAAAAGAGGAAACAGCCGGCGGTCATATACGTACACCACTCGGTCGATGTTGCTTGTTTCTCTTAGCGATAAGGAATTCAATCATTTCCCCCTCCCCGCATGAAATCACCGTTCTTTTGAACAATCTCCTATGTATCAAATGGGACCGAATAGCACGCTGGGTTAAGGCGCCTGGTATGGGATGCGTGTGGTTTTATGGATGTGTGTTCGAAACGGCGATGCATGAACTTTTTTTTCACAGCAATATTAAATATAATAAATGTAATTAATCATTCTCTGCTAGATGGCGCGCACGCTCATGTTTGGAAAGTAGGAATTTAATTAGAATTATAACTAATGCAGTACCATAGTAGAAATTTACCTAAAATTATAATGTAGTTACATAGCCTCTCCACGCTAGATGGCGCTCTAGTTTGAAAAGAAGGAATCTACGATTTATTAAAATTGAGACCCCCTTGGAAAAAATATTCTGCACGCTCGCCACCACGCGCGCCCCACCATTGAAATTATTATTTAATTATTCTGGACCCCTCAGAAAAATCATGCTGACTATGATGATGTAATACCCTTACTTACAGCGATTTTCCTAATATATCTGAATCCTGCCAACGTTTGTAGCCAGTTCATAACGGTTGGAGCAGTGTACCGTTGTCCATTGGATTTGAGGAACTTTAGGGACTGTAAAATTTGTATGGCTTGGAACCAGAACTCGTGGTGTTGGGATTCTTCAGAAACCGCGCAGCGTAAAATATTTTCTACAAATGCTGTGCCATTCTTACTGTAGAAAGCCTTGTTCATGGTTAGAAGGAAATCAGCGGTTTCGACTGCTTCGCAAGGTATCTCAAAGCCTGTCAATCAAACAAAATAAAATATTAAAATGATGAACTACTTTTAACATAAATCAATACTCATTAGGTAACAATAGCTAATAATGATAACTTACACCGTCTTGCGAATCCACGTAAAATCGATGACCCACTTTGACTAAAAAACTGAGCGGCGTAAGCTACTTTCATTTTCTTTGAGTTGTCAATATGAGCTTGTGTAATCTTGGGAAGCATTTTGTATTCACCATTAAAAGCATCGAGGGAAGCTAGAAGTACGATGTGCTGCCACTTTGCCGTTTTAACTGTTCCTTTATCTTCGAAGACAGCGTCATGTTCAAATAGAAGATTTCTTATACATGTGGGGATCAAAAAGTGGGAAAACCTCTACTTCATCCACAAGGAAGTCTATTCTCTGTATTTCTCCTAATAAAAAATTCTCTTGTTTGTGAATACAATAAGGCAACTGCTGAGCTGTTGGCACTCCTTGATCACACATAATACCAACAACTTATAGTCCAGAACTCCTTGCTGCTCTTATATTACTTTTGATAATCTTTTCCAATGTATGTTCATTCCTCCCGTGTTGAAACAGAAGGATATAGGCTGCTTCCACTTCATATGAATCTCTCTGGCCATGAAAACCATAGCCTTTTCTGCTATCAACGGGGTCCTCTCTCCAGTCCCATAGTTTTGGAAACCAACATTTTTATTGAATTTTCGATCATATTGTACCGAAGGCTCTATTGATATCTCATCAAAAATGATTGTGGATAATCTATCCACTGGAGCGAGATTGCTTACAGATATCTTCAGTTGCTCGAATATTGGGTTGATGCCGGCTTGAAAAGGGACCTTATGCAGCAAATTATTGTGTATGTGTCCTCTTGGATGGTAGAGCAAATATGGTACGGCAGAATTTTTATCCTTTGGGACTCTGCTTCATTAAAGTCAATGCGAAGATTTTATCTTCTAGGCTGTATCTCCGCCCTCTAGAAGATTTTCCTTGGTGCTTCAACTGCAACAGGACAATGCTGCTGTTCTTTTATTTAGCTTAGAATTCAAGAACTCCTCTGACACGCAAAATTCCTCAGCTTCCTTCAGTCGCTCTCTAGCTCCTGCTAATTCACGATTTAACCGATTTGCAGTTTGTCGCAATTTTTCAGCCATATTATACAGTTCTAGTGATTTCGGAGACAAATCCTTAATTCGTCTTATTCCTGTACGCCTTAAAAAAGAACTCCTGGAATATGTAGCAGTGTATTAGATAATGCCATTATAGAAATAGTCAACTAAATACTTTTGAAATCTGAACAATGTTCAATTACTTCAAATTCTCAGAACGAAGGATTAAATATCAACTTTATCATCATTTAAAAGTAAATTATCCAAAATTAACTACTTTCTAATAATATTAGAATTCAGGTTATGACCATTAACATGATTTAGCCGACAATCATTAGGTAGTTTCAAACTCCCAATATAAACGACGATTAATCATAATGAAATTTTCTGCATTTTATTATCTTTATTACGAATTAAAACCAAATTTAACTGGATTGTACTACAATTTATATTTCAAATCAAATAAAAAATCAACAAGTACTTGCCTTTTCGAGATGTTGCTGATTCATATTTAGATGTTGATCTCGAAGAAGTAATAGTCTGCCACTGAACTAGATGAGGAAGCTGAAATCTTTTAATCATGATTAAAATAAGGTCCAATTATTTCATTTTACAATCAAATATGAATAGGGTAACATAAATACTTACCTATTACAAATGATACTGGATCAATGATAACTGGTATCTCATTGGTCGCTGGCGCATAAATTGTATTTTCTGTATCAGATGTAATGGCTGGAGAAACTAAAACAATTGTTTATATTTGATGAAAAAGAAGGGACAACAATAAAAAAACTCTTACCTTCTGGTTCGTTGAGATTTACATTAGGCACAGCAGTGAAATTTAAATTTGAACCTCTTCTACCATGCAGAATCAAGTGTTCTGGTCCAAAATGATTATGGCAAACTCTATAGCTTTTCCGGATACTATATGGCTCATTACCATGAAATTTCGGATTTTGGACAGCTTGAATCCATTGTTCATAGATCTAAAACAACATAATATGGTCTTGAAATTATTACTAATTTAACTAAAGTTATTGGATTGTAAGTATTTTAAACGAGGAGGATGATCGGAAATATATGACACATATTCGTTAAATAAACATTAATTTTAAAATATTCAACGTTCTAATTAACTCCAATATTTCAAATTAACAACAGCGTTTCAAAAATAGTACTCACCTGTTCATCTTGTGGAAATCTGTGCATTTTAATACCTTTTCCACTTGTCGTCTTACAACTAGGAACACAACAATAAAACATTTTCGCAGACAAATAAGAATAATAGCTAGAGATCAACGATAGAAAACTAGGTAAGATAACCAAGTTTGCAAAGTACGCTAATTTATATCTCTTGACAATAATTAATATCCGATTAATAACTCATTTAACTTTGAATGAAATTATTTCGACCATGAAACAAGCATTTGATGTTATCCTGTCAGTCTCTCTCGTTCAGCCAATCAGGAACATGGAACTTTGCAGCCAATTGAAATCCATATTTGATTAGCATAGCGCTCTAGCGAGTGGTGTCAGAAGTAAAAATAAAGAATGACCTTGAGCATTGGAGTTATACTAGCCTGGCTGGTACCATGGTACAAATAGACAAGGTATGTTCCTTGCGCAGGTAGGTATCTGGTGGGGGTAATCACTTCCTCGCAGAGTTGCCTGAAATCCGCCATATTTCATTACGTCGTTTGTCGTTTAGTGAGTCAGTCAATGTCTCATTTGTCATTGTGTCTGTTTTAGTTATTCTGTGTTTGTTTGTTCAAGATTTCCTGCTTCAATTTGTTATGCACAATGTCGTGTGCAGTGCAAAATTGTAAAAATAATTGGAAGAAAAGGAAACAGGGAAACAAGATAAGTTTTTTTACATTTCCTAAAGATGACTTTCATAAAGAAAAGTGGATGGAAGCAATTGGACTACCCATCCTCAAAGTGAAAGATTGTGAGTATTATTTAATCTATTTTTTGTAGAGTATTTTGCTTGATAATCGAATAAAACACGTCGATGAATTGACAAACTACTTGTATGAGAAATATTGATAACAATTATTGCAGATTATAGGGTTGATATTTTTTTTCGCAGCTAGAATTTGCTCAGTTCACTTTAGTGAGGAATGCTATAAGGTAGATTGGGCGCAACAAACATTCAACATACTTCCAGCTTCCAGGAGATTGCTGAAAAAGGATGCGATTCCAACATTACATTTGCCAAAAAGAGACCATTCTCAACCTGAAAATTCAGCGGCTGTCGCGGAAAATACTGAAGTTCAAAGGTGAGTCTGATTTCAACATTGAAATTATACATAGAATTGGATTGTTTTTAACTATTTATATTTCTTTTACAGTTCAATGTCATATATGTATGGAATAGAAGATTCTCAACTTCCAGATACTGTGGTTTCCGCGGAACAAACTGAAGCGGGACGTTCCACAATTATAACTCGGATTTCCAGCCGAAAAGCAGATAAAACAAAATTTCGGTGGACTACGAGAAAAGTGATGTAAGAAATTTAACTTATTTTTTTCGAAGAAAGTTATACATTTCAGCTTGCCTGTCAAATTTCTCAATAATATACCTTCAACGTAACTGTATGAAAAATGGAAATTGGGCAGCATGTTACCAATTTTCGAAACCTGAAAATGAAATATTAAGAAGTATATTTTCTAATTCACAAATACTCTTCGTGGGTATCTTGGTTTTAGGGCTCTTTCAGTGAAAATAGATTTTTGAATAAATGTACATTTATTCCATACCAGATAGTTCTCAAAACGTTTCAACCCGCTTTGATACCTTTATCGATTGTGTAAAAGATTAAACATATTATTCTGTGAAAAGTCTAAAAATAAAATAAAACAATGTAATTCTGTATTTTAATGAATTAACATTTTATTTTATTTGTATACTTTTTGGGAAAATGATTCTTTAACCAGAAATTCGTTAAAATTAATTCGATGAGTTTACTGAATCATATGAAGTTGTATTCTTTGCAGGAAAAAAAGATACTTGATGCGGAAAATGATATTGACCGAGGCAAGGTACAAAAAACAAATCCAGGAGAAACAAAGGCAATTGGAAGAAATGGCAGCCAGATGTCGACAAGAGGAGTCAGAGAAGAATGAATGGAAAAATGCCTTTAAAAAAAGTGAAGACAAAGTTAAAAAGCTGGAAGAGGAAAAAAAACAGTGCATCCCAAAAGATGACATTATTCAAAAATTATCACGTATGTTCACCCCCGGACAGATAAGACTGATTCTGAATCCATCATTGAAAGTGAAATGGAACATGGAAGATTACTCTACTGCTATGTCTGCAAGATCTTATGGTCATGCGAGTTATGAATACTGGAGGTGTACTAGGAACGTTCCAATGCCTGCACCGTCGACTTTGAGAAAAAAGCCTCATCTATCAATTTTGAACCAGGAGTTTTAACTTCCGTTTTCAATCACATGAGATTAAAGAGGTCCACAATGGAGTTTCGGGAGACACTCTGCGTTGCATCTTTTGATGAAATGCATAATTCTAAGCAAATCGATATTGACAAGAAGCACGAGCAAGTGGTAAATATTTTTATTGAAAACAAGTCAATTATTCTCTATCCAAATGAAAATTTTCTCAATTGGGAAATACCGTTCTCTGAATCATATTCAAATTTATTATCCCAAAAATTACATGCTTGACAATGTTAATTGTTTTTAGTTTGAGATATTTTTTGTTTTCCACGATTTATACGTTTAAACAAAAACTAAGTTCATCAAAACTCCAATCTCTAGATTTCTGCGAAATCGGTTTAATTCTTGGTAATTCAATTTTCAGATTGGTCCTCATAAGTGCACGCAGGTATCAATGCTACGTGGACTTTTTGGGGGTTGGAAACAGGTCGTGTACTATGACTATGACAAGCCTATGACTAAAGACATCTTATTTGATATCATTGGCCAGGCATACGACAATGGTTTCATAGTTGCTTGTACAGTTTGCGACATGGGACCTTCGAACCAGAAGCTCCTTTCCTCACTAAATATTGGAATCAAGCCAACTGAACAACGGTTTTTCATCCACCCCAGAGATCCCACTTGCAAAGTCTTCATGCGATGCGATGATCCTCATGCCATTAAACTTATTAGAAATCACTGGATTGACACTGGATTCAACTATAATGGAGCTCTTATAACAACAAAGAGCGTCAAAATTTTAGAAAAAATGCAGGCTCCCTATGATCTGAAAATTGTTCCTAGTTTGATAGGGAAGATGTTGAGTGTCGTCGGAAGCGAAAGGCAGAAAGTTAAATGGGCGGTGAAATTATTGTCCAGAAAAGTCGCTCTTGCCATCAGATTCCTCGGCTCCAAGGGTCTTTTGTCTGAGGATCCTTTTGCAAGCCACAAATATGGTAGCCATCCAGGACTTCACGCGTATGGACTCGACATCGAGAAGCAAAATGATGTCCTGGACAGGATGACCACCATGATGTCGACTATGCGCGTTATGTCAAAGAATACGATAAAACGATCGCTGGTACCCTTTCAAAAGGGGGTCATCTTGAACAACATGGCCCTGAAGGAACTACTGTCCTATTTCAAGTCAAAATATAATAGAATTCATCAATTCAAATTGAATATATTTTGACGCGGAAATTGAATCAGGACATTATGGAGCAAGCCTTTTCCACTCTGAGAGCCATGGGCAGATTCGATGATAATCCATCAGCATTGGGAATGAAATATAGAATTAGAAATTACATCCTCGGTAGGCATGCCGCGACGATTCTAGCAGCAAACACTAAGGAATTTTCTTCTGAAGACGACGACGGAAAGGACATCATGCTTACACATGACATCTCGTCACCTCCTGGACTCGACATGTTGCAGCAAGAAGTTATAGAAAATTCTGAAGACAATGTCGACGACAGTATCGAGGAATGGAACGACACCAGTCACATCGACGCAGATGGCAATGAGATATCACAGTTTTGCGTTTTCGAGAACGTAGTGGAGAACGAGGAAAACAATTGTGACGACTGTTTGGACAATGTAATGTAAAATTCCAAAAATGAAAGGAAAATTCAACTTTGAAATATTATATGAATGAGACTTAAAAATTTCAATTAGCATTAACTCTGGGGTATCAGATTTACTATTACCTTTTCTGAAAAAAATAATAAAAAGTATAACTTTAATTTGATGAAAACTAATAACTGAAGGTTAATATTATATGTCAATTTATTTTTCAGGAATTTTATACAATTTACATATTTAACATTTTCTTTTACTATCTATAAGATCGCTTTTATGTTTATACCAGTTCTGATAAATAATTTTTTGAAATTTTTTTTGCTGCTAACAATCAGTTAATTTATTTCAATCCAGTTCCAAAATTCCCCGACATTCCCCAGAGATATATATATTTGTCTTTATCTGGTATCACTCTTTTGATCGTGTGATAATATCAATAAATCTTTCTTCTGATTTGAGAAGAGATGGGTTAGCGATCAAATAGATTTTTATTTTAATTTATAAATTTATTTGATCGCTAACCCATCTCTTCTCAAATCAGAAGAAAGATTTATTGATATATATATATATATATATATATATATATATATATATATATATATATACATATTTATACTTTTTATCTTATCAATTCATAGGAAATTGGAAGTATAAGTTTATCTACTTTCCACACACAGCAAGAGCAAGACTTGCTCTTGCAATTTGAAAAAGCCACGGTAGAGCAAAGTCTTTTCGATGAAGCATTGAAATTCGTTTGCGGCTACGTGGCCCATAGATACAGAGATAAATATTCTTCGTTGGTGTCCAACGACGTTACTCTTGCCGAGAGTGAGGAGTTGAATCAAACCTGCAATTGGATTTCTCTGTTATCCAGAGGAAAACTCACGCAGCCTTCAATTGAACTCGTCACAGTCGGGAGAGTAATGGCAGATGAATTTAATAAAATGCATGGCCTCGATTTCGACAGAGAACCCAAAGTTTTCCAGAGATTGAAAACGCAGACTATCGCAGCAATGGGGACTAATGTCGAAATAGCTGAAGAAGTCATTTTATGCATGGCTAGGTGCATGACGTGGTTCAGAATTTGACGGTTTAACGAGAATTTAAAAGATGAAATCTACGTTCGCAAACAAAACAAAAAATTAGAAAAAGTCGGTATAAAAAAAGTCATCACCTCATAATTACTTATCTCATCTACATTTATTAAATAAATATTTTATGATTACATCTAATGTGTGATTTTATTTCTTATTCCCAGAATAAACATCTCAACGTATAATTTAATTTTACACATTGATTTTCGAATAAGTTATGTTGCATAATTAATAAATCTAAATAATCAAACGAATTTATTGAATCTCTAGTATTGAAATAATAATAATAACCAATAAATAATGAGCTTTTTGATGAATCTAGTACGTAAGAAGATTCATAACATCAATTTATATGATCAGTTGTCCAACAATTTTCAATAAACAGAATAAAGTATTTCCCTACTACTCTGAAGAGGAATAACCTGTCAATTAAATTCAAGGAACATTTATTTATTATTATTTATTCATTTTTTGGTTGGTTTTATAGGATAGTAAAGAAAAGGTTCCGATTAGACAAACAAAATTATAATATTCCCAAGAATCGGTACAAGATAAATATTTATATCTTCTTGCACATTTGAATCAAGGCGGTATAAAACTAAGATGGATGCTTTCAGGCAACCTGCGCCAACCGAACGAAAACTCGTCCGTCTAGGGAACATACCTTGTCTATTTGTACCATGGCTGGTACTACCGCCGTTTTGGTGAAAATGCTCATCGCTGCACCTCTAGAGTGTAGTCGCCAAATAGTCGCCTGAATCTTTCCGAAGTAAAACGGACGTGTACAGCGCCCGGCGCAGACGGTGCAAATTCGCTATGGTGCAGACATACGAAATTGATGTGTCTCGTGTCTCTCGGTGTTATTCATAGTCGAGCGCCAGCCGCTAGCTGGCTGGAGATTTACAAGAAATTTTCATTTCTATTTCAGAGTCGAGCGCTCTCGGAATGACGCATGCTCACATCGGTCTTTTGGGAATACCGAACGCTCGCCGGCGAGCGGCTGACGATCGTTTTTTCTTTCTATTCATAGTCGATCATCAGGTAACGAACACATGCGCAGTTTGAGCTCTCCTGTTCGTTTTTCGCTCGGCGACTTCAATATTTGATTTATATTATAGCAGAGTGTTGAGTTGATTATGGAAAACCTTTATAATATTGTTCTAGTAAATACGGAAATCGATTAATATGATGGCATTAATGTTTTTGGAGTTGTTCCCTAAAAGATATATATATTAGGAACATCGATCACCCAGTTGAGTTTTATGATGATTTTCAGTACCTATAAACGTCGATACAGATTCAGTAAAAATGTTATGGAACATTTAATTACATAAGTGGAACCCGAATTTGTAAAAATTAACCAGCGTGGTTTACCAGTCTCCTCATTAATGGCATTGCTATGTGCATTACGGTTTTATGCAACTGGAAATTTTCAGGTAAGGTATTTACAAATATTCTTGAAAATATGAATATCTTTAGAAGTCGCGTTTCGTGTTGTTTTAATTTTGTTTTTGTTATATTGGAAATTTTATTTCTCGATAATCAAAATTACTAAATAAAAATATTTTTTTTACTTCAAGCTATTACTGTTATTTTATTTTTGCCGTTCTATATAATTCAAGCCCCAAAATAGAACAAGAAATGTAGAGAGGCTATTCGGAGTCTGGAAAAGACGTCTCCCATGTTTGACGAAAGGCTTGGGTACTAATCTACAAACAACTTGTATGATAAAAGTGGCTTGTGCTGTTTTGTATAATAAAGGAATTGACTTTTGAGATAATCTAGAGGACGTTGTAGTGGAAGAATCAATAAATGTAAATATACCAGAAAATGTACATTTAAGGGATAATGCTCAAGGGCATGGAGTTCGTCGTGCACTGATCGTCATTTTAAAAATGAATTCTAATTTATAATACTCTTATTTGAATAAAAACACCTGAATAAATAAGATGGATTTTATTTATATGTATATAGATTAATTTATATTAACATGATGTATTCATTAGTTGGTACATCCAAAGTTAATACTATTTTTATTTAAGGTTATTATTTATAAAATTTTATAATACTTTTTTAAACTTAATTCTAATATATGAACGATATGCTGATGTTAGTTTGAACTAGTTCTTAGTGAAAAAAGATGCCGAATTTATACATCAAAGATAGTTAAGATAAGTAATTAAAAAACTATTTGCGAAAAAACTTTCACAGTGAAAAGTAACCCAAAACGACAAATTTCCAATATTCAATGTCATACAACGACATACCAAGAAAAATATATATGTTACCATTGCCCGAAAGATTATGTTAATACCTAAGTCTAACTTAATTCGGCATTTTTCTTAGTGCAATAATAATAATAATAATAAAATCAGCAGCAAAAATAGATGTCCCTTCAAACTTGAATATATCTTGTGCAAAAATTACAACGATTCTTAACCTGATCTTCTGAAATATCTTGAGCATGATATTGACATATCCACCGAAAACAAGGAGTTTGATAGTTTTCCGGAATTAGAAACATGGAAAGATCAGGGGGCGCATTCTTGACCACTCGTATAGTAGTAGATATACAAAGAGAGTTCTGGGGCGGAAGTCACAGTAAACATGCTATATTTTCCAAAGGTGTCCCGAATAATGTAATAATGGTGTGTGGGCGTGCTGGATATTTTTCCAACGGGGTTTCATTATTTATTAAATGTTAGATTCCTACATTTCATGAGCGCCATCTAGCGGAGAGGGGGTAAGTTACTGCATTTAGATTCCTACTTTTCATGACCGCCATCTAGCGGAGAGAGGATAAGTTACTGCATTTAGATTCCTAATTTTCATGACCGCCATTTAGCGGAGAGGGATTATTTAATTATTTTATTGCTGAGGAAAAAAAGTTCACAATTGCGCGGGATCGAACCCAAAACCACACACACCAACACGTTAACAGCCTAAGCGTTTTCCAAGCCTGCCATCTCGGTTACCCATGTGAATGTGAGAAAGCAATGTATATATTTTGGACGACGGTGCGTGCGCACTTACATCAGATAAGCCGCGAGCTCATAAATTGAAATGTTGTCGATGTGTTAACATCGATGTCGGCACCGCTTCGACGTAAGCATGGGCGATAAGCCGTTTGGGTCTGGTGCGCTCGGACAACCCTCATCGTTTCAAGCAAACGACTCCCAAAATCGTCTTCTGCCGAAAATTTGATGGCGATTCAGTTTTTGATTCGTTTAAATCGGCCAAGATTTGATTTTCGTATAGAATATACGAGTTGAATTGCAAATTATGCTTATTCGACACAACAGCATCATTAAAAGTGCTTAAACAAGAAATCAGGAGTGAAAGAAAATGTGTTATGTTTAATATTGTATCAAAAAAGATTTTCTGAATAAAACATTATACTTATAATTTGCTTTATCCCTGTGTGAATGTGAGAAATCAAAGAATGTATGTTGGATGGCGGCGCGTGCGCACTTACATCAGATAAGACGCCAGCTCATAAATTGAAATGCTGTCGATGTGTTAACATCGATGTCGGCACCGCTTCGACGTAAGCAAGGGCGATAAGCCGTTTGGGTGTGTGCGCTCGGACAACCCTCATCGTTTCAAGCAAACGACTCCCAAAATCGTCTTTTGCCGAAAATTTGATGGCGATTCAGTTTTTGATTCGTTTAAATCGACCAAGATTTGATTTTCGTAAAGAATATATACGAGTCGAATTGCAAATTATGCTTATTCGACACAACAGCATCATTAAACGTGCTTAAACAAGAAATCAGGAGTGAAAGAAAATGTGTTATGTTTAATATTGTATCAAAAGAAATTTTCTGAATAAAACATTATACTTAAAATTTGCTTTATTTAATAAATGATTTTATCAAACAAAATTTTTAAATAGAGTACGGAGTGATTCTTCTTGATGGCATCTCATTGCGTTGACGAAAACGTGTAGGATTTTTGAAGACCTTCTCATTCCAATCGTTTTCACTGAATTGGGTGGTAGGATTGATAGTCATATCATTGAACAATGTAAACACCTTTTGTTTTTCCTCAAAAAAGTTTAGAATATTTTTTAATTCTTCCAAACGTCGAATGTGTTGCTCCAACCTTTCTTTCAACATCATCGTAACTCTATGACTCTCAGACTGAAACTGTTGTCAGACAAAAAAACTTGTTTCTTGTCTCCCTCCCTTCTCCCCCTATAAAAAACATTTTTTTAAATCTCTCTATTGCTCATAAAGGTAAAGTATTACAAAACCATTTATACAATTCATCAACATTTCTAAGACTACAATAATAGAATTGACTGTTGCTATATGTGTGGTGCATACATGATGTAAATCCACTATTTTTGAATGCTGGAACAGTGTGCCATGAGTCATCAAATTCCTCCAAATTCACGACTCTACTAGCTTGCTCGCCGTAGAAAGATTGAAGTTTATCATCCAAAAATTGCTTCTTCTGATGTCCTCGCACATAGATGACATCAATTTCGTTGAGATTTTCCTTTAGAATATCATCTAGCGCTTCGTATGGTATAAAGCCGGAAGAATATTTGAGGTTATGTACATTCTTCTCCAAATAACAAACGCCACATCGATCTGCTTTGCTCAGCGATGAGAACGGTATTGGTGGTAATAGAAAATAATTACTACATCGACGTCCAATCCTTAAGGCAATTTCTTTGGGGTGGAATTGGCACTCCACATTGAAGCCTTGAATGTTTACGAAAGCTATTCTCATCTCTCCTCGACGATGGTTGAACTCAAACTGAGGACAGAGGTCATCCTAGTTCCACCTCTTTATAATTTCACTGAGAGGATGTTGTTCAATTATGTTATCGTGAATGATGATGCAATAGACACAAGTATTTGCTGAAAAACCTTTCGACGCTTCTATTTCAAGCTTAAGATCAATACTTGAACTTTTCACGCTTTCATCTCGGTGAGAACAATCGATGACAAATAGAGGTTTATTTGCAAATTCAGAGTAACTTAGGAGCGGCGTGTGTAGATAAGACTGTTTGTAGCTTTTTCCAAATTGAGTGTAGTTGAAGTAAGCTTCGATAAAATCCCCCTTTTCAAAGTCCAAATGCATCTTCTCCTTTGGATAGCTGTCTCCGTTCAGCGTCAAGGTGATATTCATAATGTTTGCAAAATTAAATTTTGTAGGATCGTTATTCACTTGGTTCTTTTCGTGGTTGCTCTGGAAACAAACGATGACATAGCGAGGACTTTCTAAAAATGATGTAGTTTTCACCGACCAAATTTCGTTGGTGGCTCCTGTAGTGAGAGCAGGCAACATGTGAATTTCCCATTTTCTAAACGGTATCAAGATGGGAGTGTCAGCTTCATCAACAACAATGATTCAACAATCATTAATGTTTGCAAATTTATTGAAAAATTAAAAATATCTCAAGCTGACCGTTCAGTTGATAAAACGATGTAACATATTGGAAAAAATGTTGCTCTGATTAAATGATGGTGTAGAGAAAATCAAACTTTTTTAGTCATATAGTTGGAAATAATGAAGAGTATATCTGAAAAATTAGAACTTAGAAAAAACACACAACTGAATTCAAAACGTGAAAAGAAAATATTTTATTCAGTGGCCGAGCGTCGTAGACAGGAACAGAAGAAACGAGGAAAGTGAGAACGCACTACAAGCGGGGAGATCCGTTTGAAAGATAAGAGCGAGAATTAAAACATGGCTGCAAATGCGTGATGAATGGAAGAGCAGGAAGTGTCTCAAAATATTTTCAATGATTCCCTCAGACTTTACATGAAAATGAAGGTGGAATTGCAGGTTTCTCAAGAAACAAAGTATGTCACATTAAAAAAATGAGAGCTCGTAAAGAAGCACTTATATCAAAAATCCAAGTTACCATAATTACAAATGCGTTGGGAAGAAACAAATGAAAAGATATTGAAAAAAACGTTACACAAATCAGGGAAAACCGGTGAAAGAAGAGCGAAATACTTTCAAACTTAATAAAAAAATTTTTGGTATATAGACAAGACTGAACAATGAAATTTTATATTTCAAAAACAAATACATGTAGAATATAAAGTACATTACATATCAGTTGAAGTGCAAAATCTTTCAAACACAAGTCTGGGAGAGACATCCAATAGAATTTATTAAGAAGTAAGTCATTTAATGATAACATAGTATTAACAAAAAAGCAGTCTGGAAGTATGAAAATGAAAAGCAATATGAAAACATGTAAATTGTGTCGCTCATTATACACATTGTTTAACTTTCAACGTTTTTCATCTATGCGAGGACAATTGCTAATTTTGTCAGAACAAAGAAAAAATCAAAAATTGATGACAAGAAACGTTGAAAAAGAAGACCACCACCGCACCACCCAATATAATTTATTAATAACCTTGTAAAATAATGCTGGCACATGCATCGTGGTTGTGATTTGTTCCTTCTTATCAACGTTTTTGATCCATCTGTTGAGTCGTATTTTTAATATCTTTTAAAAATTCCAATTGATTTTCGTAATATAAGATTGAATGTTATTTGTTGTCTCGAAAAATATTTCTGATGGATACATCTTTGAATCCATACAAAAAAAAATAACTCGTGTTTCATTCAATTTTCTTTATTGTTTAAATCAAATAACATATTGTATAAAGCATTAGAATCAGTTTTAATCACCTCTTCACATCTCAAATAATTTGATATTTTTCAAACTTGGTGGTGAAATGATGCATCTCCTTTTCACACCAAAAATTCAACCAAATGGCATCGTTTTCACAAAAGTTGGTTAATTCAACATATACATACTTGTTTTGTTCAATGAAATTTTGAGTTTTGTATCAGAAATTCTTCAAATCCGTCTGGAGAAAAGATGATTTTCTTGTAAAACAACATCATATACGTCAAAAGGATGTGCATTATTCACCTCAACTCAGCTGTTGTGTTTGCTTTTCAATGTCTGTCGTTTGACATAAATTTTTCTTCTTGTTTCCTCAGTACTTTTTGAACCAGACAGATCTGATGTAATTTAGATACAATTCTTAGAAAGCTCTTCCAATTGATGAACCCAACATATATTGAGGAGACATACATGAAAATTCAATGAAAGTTTGTAAATAATTTTCTTCCAAAAGCTTTTGTTCAATCGTTGGAGAAAAAAACAAGATCATAATGATGGAATTATCTTATTGTTCAAAGGCGAACACAATTAAAAACCATTTGGGTCATCTCTCTGTATCACATATAAAATTACGTATAAGTATCGAAACAAATGAAGAAAATATAGTTCAAAATATAATTTCAGAGTCAATCCAATGCAAATTGTTATGGTAGCAGTTGCACAGAGAAAATGGTAAACTCAAGGAGTGGTAGATGAAATACCAATAAAAAAAGAAGAAATTCCTCACAAGCCGAAAAATGTGAACGATATATTTGTTTGTTTTAACATAGACATAGACAAAAAATGAAACTTGTCGAGCAAAATAGACAAAATGGCACGAATAGCATACAGAAAACACAAGAGACCACATTAATATCAAATTTGGACATTGCTCACATGCCGAAAAATGTGGATGTTATATTTGTTTGCTTTAATACTGATTTAGATAGAAATGAAACATGTCCAACAAAATAGACAAAATGTCGTATGTAGGATGCAGAAAACACGAGAGAATCACATTAATATGAAATTTGTCTTAGATTCTATCATTATAAATAGATAAGCTGTTCTCCTCAACTGTTGTAATAACAGTATGTCAAGAAGCTCTTGCTTATTACATTTTATATAAATAAAATAAGATATTAGTAAAATAGTGTTTTATTTACTATATAGGAAAAAAAAGATCATTCATAAAAAGAAGTTACTTTGGAAAGCAAAGTTTTCAACTCTTGCAAGAGCCCACTGCTTGGACATTGTACTCCAAACATATTCCAATTAAATTCTCCTACTTGCACAAGTTTTCGTTGAAATTCGTTGTATTTGAAGTAAGTATTCTTCTTGAAGAAATATATATGTCCATCAATATAACGAAACGCTGAAGTTAAATTGCTTGGAATATCTGGAAACTCGTATCTAGTATTACCCATAAATTTTCGAGCTCCATTTTCATTATATTCTCGATAGTCACCATTTGTCAATAAAATATAGATTTTTCCACTGTTTGTCTGAAACATAGCTTCTACTTCAACTCCTCTAGGTATATCATAAGCAATGGTTCTGATGCTACCAACGATGTTTAAATTTGGAAATTGACTAAAATAAACTTTCTTATTGCTTGCAACCATAAGATTACCATTCGAAATTTGAAAAGCGTGATTCACTTTGGTTATTCCAGTGTTAATTAAATAATCATGATATAGATTTTCAGATTGATGAATTTTATTGTCTTTTTTATTAGCATTTATATCTATTTTCCACAAGCGATTTTCAGAAATTACGTATAATTTATGGTTGGGGAATCCTGGTGAATATGCCAAAAACATTACGTCAGGATATTTCACATCACACAAGTTAAATGTAGAGCTAATATCTTCTGGAGAAGGTTGCTGCTGTGTTGTTTTGGGTGTTGTAGTAGGCCTCGGTTTGCCATATAACCTTTGAATTGCTAATTTATCATCTTCGTGTAGACTATTTGCTGCATCTTGATAAAACGGGTACATTATTGCATGAGTATTTAGGCTGTGACTTATTCCTAGAGAATGTCCAATCTCATGTACCAGTACCATTAACAGATTTATCCCTCCATCACCAATCATGTTTCCATCATCATCAATATATTGCCAATTTTCATCAGCTTCTATATGAACTTCAACACATGAAGCATAGGATGCAGGGGGAAACGCATGTCCCAAGACTACTCCTGGACCATCTAATGGATATGGACAGATCTCTTTACCCATGCATATGGTGCGATATTCGTGTTCTCTTTTGACAAATGCTACTAAAATATCTGGAGTGATGTTATTAACATGATCTCTCTTTATCATACTAGCAGTAGTAAGCATTTTAAATGTTAGTCCAGATGCATTTTGCCACATATTGAAAGCTTGTTGAACGACGTTTCGATATTTACCGACACCCTCGACCAAATACCAATGCAGAGTCGTTTTGTTCCATTTAGTTGAAACTACAAATTCATTATCGCTATAGTGACATCGTGGTTTTGATATTAACTCAATCGTTTCTGCATTAAGGCTGCCATCTATCGGTAAATTGTAATCTTCTTGAAACTTTGCTAGACTCTCCTCGAGAGATGTATTTGTATTATTTTGAATATAACCATACTTTTGCAAATATTTATGTGCATCAGGTAGAGTTAGGTTCGATGACGAGATATGTACCAGCAATAGCAAGAAAACGATCACCTTCATTGTCAACTCGTTAATGATTGAATTATCAAGGTGATAATGAATATATTTTGGTGGAGATATGAAATAAAACAAAAAAAAGTTTATTTCACAGTATATTAGCAGTCTATGTTAGATGTAGATTCAAATTCATTATCTAAAAAATTCTGTATAATATCTGAACTATAATAAAAGAGATATTCCCTTAAGGTATTAGTATACATACAATCGATTGAGGATGCTTCACAAAATCCATAAAGAAGGTCTATAACACTCAAATTTACATTATCTAATCAATTTCTTACAATATTAAATAAATTTCGATAAAATTCGTTGAAATTGAGGCATTCCAACATAGCAAGTCAATTTGAAATCACATGCATCTGTACATTTAAAATGGCTGCAATGTCTTCTTCATATAGATTCATGCCGACATTGAACTTGGAAATATACAAGAGGTTCGTATAGGTACCATACTGATATTGAGTCACTTTCACAAAGTCTCCACATTTTGTTTCTATAGGATCAGCAGCATAATCTTCGTTGTCTTCTACATTTTGTTGTATTTCTTGTAGCAAGGTGATGATTGAATCCCACTCGTAGGTGGAGAATGAAATTTCCCAAGGTGTAGACCTTCGCTTCAGAATAACGCATGCACTAAAGTCTCTTGTAGGACTCAGACCACATCGCACCTCGTAGTTACATGTTTGAGGTAGGAAAATGACATTAAAAATAATGGTTTTTCGGTTTGAGCTTTAGTTTCGAACATGATTAAAGCTTTGTCATCAGCCTCATCATCATAGAGTTTGAGGAGCCTTTTAGATCGAACAAAGTTACTCAGCTGATTTAACGTAAAGACCATCTTTTATGATTGTAGATTGTTTATCACACATGTTATAATAATGAATTAATTTGATAATATTAGTATACAAGATGTGTCGGCATTGATTTAAATTAATATGTATATTTCTCATAACTGTGAAAAAGGTACAACTATGAAGAAAAATGAGGCAAGTAACTCAACAAATGACTGAAAATGACAAAAAATGGTACAAATATCAAGAAAAAATTATACATGTAACTACAAAATAGCTATGTGAGATGTGAAAAATGACAGAAAAATGCAAAATACATGAAATTAGAGAGAAAAATGGTACAAATATCAAGCTGAGAAAAATACAAGACCTTGTATAATCAATGCTCTGAGGAAAGATGAAGCCATCAAGGTCAACGCAGTATTCGGAGGCGAGTTTGTAATCGTGAAAGGTGACCAAGTTCAAACGGAATATAAATATTTCACTACAGCCAATTCACCCATCTTCACCCACCTGGGGTGTAAATTTGTTAATGTTCACTCCTAAATTCATTTTCAAAGACTTAGAAGAATTTCAAGAGAGAGATAGTGGATGGGCACTGAAGCGAGTAATGAATTTAGGAGTGAATATTAACAAATTTACACCCCAGCTGGGTGAAGATGGGTGAATTGGCTGTAGTGAAATATTTATATTCCGTTTGAACTTGGTCACCTTTCACGATTACAAACTCGCCTCCGAATACTGCGTTGACCTTGATGGCTTCATCTTTCCTCAGAGCATTGATTATACAAGGTCTTGTATTTTTCTCAGCTTGATATTTGTACCATTTTTCTCTCTCATTTCATGTATTTTGCATTTTTCTGTCATTTTTCACATCTCACATAGCTATTTTGTAGTTACTTGTATAATTTTTTCTTGATATTTGTACCATTTTTCTTTCTCATTTCATGTATTTTGCATTTCTTTCTGTCATTTTTCTGATCTCACATAGCTATTTTGTAGTTACTTGTCTCATTTTCCTTGATATTTGTACCATTTTTTGTCATTTTCAGTCATTTGTTGAGTTACTTGCCTCATTTTTCTTGATAGTTGTACCTTTTTCACAGTTATGAGAAATATACATATTAATTTAAATCAATGCCGACACATCTTGTATACTGATATTATAAAATTAATTCATTATTATAACATGTGTGATAAACAATCTACAATCATAAAAGATGGTCTTTACGTTGAATCAGCTGAGTAACTTTGTTCGATCTAAAAGGCTCCTCAAACTCTATGATGATGAGGCTGATGACAAAGCTTTAATCATGTTCGAAACTAAAGCTCAAACCGAAAAACCATTATTTTTAATGTCATTTCCTCTATCTCAAACATGTAACTACGAGGTGCGATGTGGTCTGAGTCCTACAAGAGACTTTAGTGCATGCGTTATTCTGAAGCGAAGGTCTACAACTTGGGAAATTTCATTCTCCACCTACGAGTGGGAGTCAATCATCACCTTGCTACAAGAAATACAACAAAATGTCGAAGACAACGAAGATTATGCTGCTGATCCTATAGAAACAAAATGTGGAGACTTTGTGAAAGTGACTCAATATCAGTATGGTACCTATACGAACCTCTTGTATATTTCCAAGTTCAATGTCGGCATGAATCTATATGAAGAAGACATTGCAGCCATTTTAAATGTACAGATGCATGTGATTTCAAATTGACTTGCTATGTTGGAATACCTCAATTTCAACGAATTTTATCGAAATTTATTTAATATATACCTTGATAATTCAATCATTAACGAGTTGACAATGAAGGTGATCGTTTTCTTGCTATTGCTGGTACATATCGCGTCATCGAACCTAACTCTACCTGATGCACATAAATATTTGCAAAAGTATGGTTATATTCAAAATAATACAAATACATCTCTCGAGGAGAGTCTAGCAAAGTTTCAAGAAGATTACAATTTACCGATAGATGGCAGCCTTAATGCAGAAACGATTGAGTTAATATCAAAAGCACGATGTCACTATAGCGATAATGAATTTGTAGTTTCAACTAAATGGAACAGAACGACTCTGCATTGGTATTTGGTCGAGGGTGTCGGTAAATATCGAAACGTCGTTCAACAAGCTTTCAATATGTGGCAAAATGCATCTGGACTAACATTTAAAATGCTTACTACTGCTAGTATGATAAAGAGAGATCATGTTAATAACATCACTCCAGATATTTTAGTAGCATTTGTCAAAAGAGAACACGAATATCGCACCATATGCATGGGTAAAGAGATCTGTCCATATCCATTAGATGGTCCAGGAGTAGTCTTAGGACATGCGTTTCCCCCTGCATCCTATGCTTCATGTGTTGAAGTTCATATAGAAGCTGATGAAAATTGGCAATATATTGATGATGATGGAAACATGATTGGTGATGGAGGGATAAATCTGTTAATGGTACTGGTACATGAGATTGGACATTCTCTAGGAATAAGTCACAGCCTAAATACTCATGCAATAATGTACCCGTTTTATCAAGATGCAGCAAACAGTCTACACGAAGATGATAAATTAGCAATTCAAAGGTTATATGGCAAACCGAGGCCTACTACAACACCCAAAACAACACAGCAGCAACCTTCTCCAGAAGATATTAGCTCTACATTTAACTTGTGTGATGTGAAATATCCTGACGTAATGTTTTTGGCATATTCACCAGGATTCCCCAACCATAAATTATACGTAATTTCTGAAAATCGCTTGTGGAAAATAGATATAAATGCTAATAAAAAAGACAATAAAATTCATCAATCTGAAAATCTATATAATGATTATTTAATTAACACTGGAATAACCAAAGTGAATCACGCTTTTCAAATTTCGAATGGTAATCTTATGGTTGCAAGCAATAAGAAAGTTTATTTTAGTCAATTTCCAAATTTAAACATCGTTGGTAGCATCAGAACCATTGCTTATGATATACCTAGAGGAGTTGAAGTAGAAGCTATGTTTCAGACAAACAGTGGAAAAATCTATATTTTATTGACAAATGGTGACTATCGAGAATATAATGAAAATGGAGCTCGAAAATTTATGGGTAATACTAGATACGAGTTTCCAGATATTCCAAGCAATTTAACTTCAGCGTTTCGTTATATTGATGGACATATATATTTCTTCAAGAAGAATACTTACTTCAAATACAACGAATTTCAACGAAAACTTGTGCAAGTAGGAGAATTTAATTGGAATATGTTTGGAGTACAATGTCCAAGCAGTGGGCTCTTGCAAGAGTTGAAAACTTTGCTTTCCAAAGTAACTTCTTTTTATGAATGATCTTTTTTTCCTATATATTGAACAAAAGCTTTTGGAAGAAAATTATTTACAAACTTTCATTGAATTTTCATGTATGTCTCCTCAATATATGTTGGGTTCATCAATTGGAAGAGCTTTCTAAGAATTGTATCTAAATTACATCAGATCTGTCTGGTTCAAAAAGTACTGAGGAAACAAGAAGAAAAATTTATGTCAAACGACAGACATTGAAAAGCAAACACAACAGCTGAGTTGAGGTGAATAATGCACATGCTTTTGACGTATATGATGTTGTTTTACAAGAAAATCATCTTTTCTCCAGACGGATTTGAAGAATTTCTGATACAAAACTCAAAATTTCATTGAACAAAACAAGTATGTATATGTTGAATTAACCAACTTTTGTGAAAACGATGCCATTTGGTTGAATTTTTGGTGTGAAAAGGAGATGCATCATTTCACCACCAAGTTTGAAAAATATCAAATTATTTGAGATGTGAAGAGGTGATTAAAACTGATTCTAATGCTTTATACAATATGTTATTTGATTTAAACAATAAAGAAAATTGAATGAAACACGAGTTATTTTTTTTTGTATGGATTCAAAGATGTATCCATCAGAAATATTTTTCGAGACAACAAATAACATTCAATCTTATATTACGAAAATCAATTGGAATTTTTAAAAGATATTAAAAATACGACTCAACAGATGGATCAAAAACGTTGATAAGAAGGAACAAATCACAACCACGATGCATGTGCCAGCATTATTTTACAAGGTTATTAATAAATTATATTGGGTGGTGCGGTGGTGGTCTTCTTTTTCAACGTTTCTTGTCATCAATTTTTGATTTTTTCTTTGTTCTGACAAAATTAGCAATTGTCCTCGCATAGATGAAAAACGTTGAAAGTTAAACAATGTGTATAATGAGCGACACAATTTACATGTTTTCATATTGCTTTTCATTTTCATACTTCCAGACTGCTTTTTTGTTAATACTATGTTATCATTAAATGACTTACTTCTTAATAAATTCTATTGGATGTCTCTCCCAGACTTGTGTTTGAAAGATTTTGCACTTCAACTGATATGTAATGTACTTTATATTCTACATGTATTTGTTTTTGAAATATAAAATTTCATTGTTCAGTCTTGTCTATATACCAAAAATTTTTTTATTAAGTTTGAAAGTATTTCGCTCTTCTTTCACCGGTTTTCCCTGATTTGTGTAACGTTTTTTTCAATATCTTTTCATTTGTTTCTTCCCAACGCATTTGTAATTATGGTAACTTGGATTTTTGATATCAGTGCTTCTTTACGAGCTCTCATTTTTTTAATGTGACATACTTTGTTTCTTGAGAAACCTGCAATTCCACCTTCATTTTCATGTAAAGTCTGAGGGAATCATTGAAAATATTTTGAGACACTTCCATTCTCTTCCATTCATCACGCATTTGCAGCCATGTTTTAATTCTCGCTCTTATCTTTCAAACGGATCTCCCCGCTTGTAGTGCGTTCTCACTTTCCTCGTTTCTTCTGTTCCTGTCTACGACGCTCGGCCACTGAATAAAATATTTTCTTTTCACGTTTTGAATTCAGTTGTGTGTTTTTTCTAAGTTCTAATTTTTCAGATATACTCTTCATTATTTCCAACTATATGACTAAAAAAGATTGATTTTCTCTACACCATCATTTAATCAGAGCAACATTTTTTCCAATATGTTACATCGTTTTATCAACTGAACAGTCAGCTTGAGATATTTTTAATTTTTCAATAAATTTGCAAACATTAATGATTGTTGAATCATTGTTGTTGATGAAGCTGACACTCCCATCTTGATACCGTTTAGAAAATGGGAAATTCACATGTTGCCTGCTCTCACTACAGGAGCCACCAACGAAATTTGGTCGGTGAAAACTTAATCATTTTTAGAAAGTCCTCGCTATGTCATCGTTTGATTCCAGAGCAACCACGAAAAGAACCAAGTGAATAACGATCCTACAAAATTTAATTTTGCAAACATTATGAATATCACCTTGACGCTGAACGGAGACAGCTATCCAAAGGAGAAGATGCATTTGGACTTTGAAAAGGGGGATTTTACCGAAGCTTACTTCAACTACACTCAATTTGGAAAAAGCTACAAAAACTCTTATCTACACACGCCGCTCCTAAGTTACTCTGAATTTGCAAATAAACCTCTATTTCTCATCGATTGTTCTCACCGAGATGAAAGCGTGAAAAGTTCAAGTATTGATGTTAAGCTTGAAATAGAAGCGTCGAAAGGTTTTTCAGCAAATACTTGTGTCTATTGCATCATCATTCACGATAACATAATTGAACAACATCCTCTCAGTGAAATTATAAAGAGGTGGAACTAGGATGACCTCTGTCCTCAGTTTGAGTTCAACCATCGTCGAGGAGAGATGAAAATAGCTTTCGTAGACATTCAAGGCTTCAATGTGGAGTGCCAATTCCACCCCAAAGAAATTGCCTTAAGGATTGGACGTCGATGTAGTAATTATTTGCTATTACCACCAATACCGTTCTCATCGCTGAGCAAAGCAGATCGATGTGGCGTTTGTTATTTGGAGAAGAATGTACATAACCTCAAATATTCTTCCGGCTTTATACCATACGAAGCGCTAGATGATATTCTAAAGGAAAATCTCAACGAAATTGATGTCATCTATGTGCGAGGACATCAGAAGAAGCAATTTTTGGATGATAAACTTCAATCTTTCTACGGCGAGCAAGCTAGTAGAGTCGTGAATTTGGAGGAATTTGATGACTCATGGCACACTGTTCCAGCATTCAAAAATAGTGGATTTACATCATGTATGCACCACACATATAGCAACAGTCAATTCTATTATTGTAGTCTTAGAAATGTTGATGAATTGTATAAATGGTTTTGTAATACTTTACCTTTATGAGCAATAGAGAGATTTAAAAAAATGTTTTTTATTGGGGGAGAAGGGAGGGAGACAAGAAACAAGTTTTTTTCTCTGACAGCAGTTTCAGTCTGAGAGTCATAGAGTTACGATGATGTTGAAAGAAAGGTTGGAGCAACACATTCGACGTTTGGAAGAATTAAAAAATATTCTAAACTTTTTTGAGGAAAAACAAAAGGTGTTTACATTGTTCAATGATATGACTATCAATCCTACCACCCAATTCAGTGAAAACGATTGGAATGAGAAGGTCTTCAAAAATCCTACACGTTTTCGTCAACGCAATGAGATGCCATCAAGAAGAATCACACCGTACTCTATTTAAAAATTTTGTTTGATAAAATCATTTATTAAATAAAGCAAATTTTAAGTATAATGTTTTATTCAGAAAATCTCTTTTGATACAATATTAAACATAACACATTTTCTTTCACTCCTGATTTCTTGTTTAAGCACGTTTAATGATGCTGTTGTGTCGAATAAGCATAAATTTGCAATTCAACTCGTATATATTCTTTACGAAAATCAAATCTTGGTCGATTTAAACGAATCAAAAACTGAATCGCCATCAAATTTTCGGCAAAAGACGATTTTGGGTGTCGTTTGCTTGAAACGATGAGGGTTGTCCGAGCGCACACACCCAAACGGCTTATCGCCCTTGCTTACGTCGAAGCGGTGCCGACATCGATGTTAACACATCGACAGCATTTCAATTTATGAGCTGGCGTCTTATCTGATGTAAGTGCGCACGCGCCGCCATCCAACATACATTCTTTGATTTCTCACATTCACACAGGGATAAAGCAAATTATAAGTATAATGTTTTATTCAGAAAATCTTTTTTGATACAATATTAAACATAACACATTTTCTTTCACTCCTGATTTCTTGTTTAAGCACTTTTAATGATGCTGTTGTGTCGAATAAGCATAATTTGCAATTCAACTCGTATATTCTATACGAAAATCAAATCTTGGCCGATTTAAACGAATCAAAAACTGAATCGCCATCAAATTTTCGGCAGAAGACGATTTTGGGAGTCGTTTGCTTGAACGATGAGGGTTGTCCGAGCGCACCAGACCCAAACGGCTTATCGCCCATGCTTACGTCGAAGCGGTGCCGACATCGATGTTAACACATCGACAACATTTCAATTTATGAGCTCGCGGCTCATCTGATGTAAGTGCGCACGCGCCGTCGTCCAAAATATATACATTGCTTTCTCACATTCACATGGGTAACCGAGATGGCAGGCTTGGAAAACGCTTAGGCTGTTAACGTGTTGGTGTGTGTGGTTGTGGGTTCGATCCCGCGCAATTGTGAACTTTTTTTCCTCAGCAATAAAATAATTAAATAATCCCTCTCCGCTAAATGGCGGTCATGAAAATTAGGAATCTAAATGCAGTAACTTATCCCCTCTCCGCTAGATGGCGGTCATGAAAAGTAGGAATCTAAATGCAGTAACTTACCCCCTCTCCGCTAGATGGCGCTCATGAAATGTAGGAATGTAACATTTAATAAATAATGAAACCCCGTTGGAAAAATATCCAGCACGCCCACACACCATTATTACATTATTCGGGACCCCTTTGGAAAATATAGCATGTTTACTGTGACTTCCGCCCCAGAACTCTCTTTGTATATCTACTTATAGGTATGATCATGCGCAAATTTACGAATGAAACGAACTTTTCAATTCTTCGTTTCTCAACTTATTCGCAAATTTTCAGACATCTAAATACGGGCGGAGAAATATTCTTGCGAATGTTCGATGAGTGAGATGATTTATACAAGGTAGAGTGTTCTCTTATATATAATATGTCTATTCTATGGTATATTATGAATTTATGAATGTAGTGATTCTGTTAACAGTTTCATTATTTAATAATTGTGTGAATTATTAATTAGTATTCGGTGATGTTTATTGTGCAGGAAAATTTTAAGGGATAACATTGTTGGTGTACAAATTGTTTGTTTACATTAGGCATAAAATACGATTGTGTGTTGGCGAATTTATAGGTTTTATATCGCATATTAAAGCTAGGATTGATGATTTTATACATCCCTATCTATTCATAATCTAGAAAATGCTGAAATGAACTATCAACCTATGAATATTAGTTTAAACCGACGTGATCCACCGATTTAAAGGGAAGAGAATTTATTAATATGTTCAGACTCTCAATAGAGCTACGTCTTATCTTAATAGACCGTTACCACCCTACCTAACACCAGCGAGATTTAGGTGAAGTTACCTGCTAGACATAGGTTCCAACCAATATGTCGATGTGTCCCAATCGTCAGTGAGCCATTCGGTACATGAGGTTACCCACGCTCTACCCTCTACCATAGATAGCGATCTTAAATTTTTGAATGTGAATGCAAGGTTTCAACTAATTAAGCATTCATATGGCGTCAGTCCAATGTCCAAAGATTTTTGAGAGAACTGCATGCAGCTGGTCATGACGATAATTTTTTGATAGGTTTTACTGAGATACTATCAATCTTTACGATCATGGCTACCCACTCCATATAAAAATGTTGTACCCAACACACCTGAGAGTCATTATAATTATATTCACAAACATATACGAGTAAAAATTAAGTGTTGTAATGGTGTATTTAAGGCAAGGTTTCGATGCCCTCTGAAACATAGGGTTCTCTTTTTTGACAATGCTCAAAACATGCTCCTCAAGCTTTGTTAGTGGTTCTTCTACTGGCTCGCCTCCTCCTGTTCCGTGAGCACGTTGACAATTTTTCGAATACTTTTTTTTGTGCGGCAACGAAGACCTTGCCTTGTAAATAAGACCATAATTAATTTGTTACAATTCTGTCAATTTTATACATACTTCGTTTTGAACTTATAAGATTGGGGTGCTTTCTAACAAATTCTACTAGAATTTGCTTGAATTTTTAGTAGCATCTATAACACCTCTTTTAACCCATCCATTTTTGAAATGGAAATATGATTTTTTTCTATATATCTGTATGTATATGAAGACAATCCTAGACTCATAAAACTTTCAAGTATTATCATAATTACAATGTTGCTGGTTGACACTATCGTTATTATGCGTTGATCGCAACTTGACATGCGAAGGGTTGTCAAGAATTGACATTTTAAAAATTATTCGGTTCTGGCCACTCGCAAAGTTACGTATTCGCAACTAAACGGTGATTCTCAAGAATAGGCACCCAGATAGAGAAAGATTGATTTTCGAATTATGTACCGTTTTACTCAATAAAAACCAGTGAGGGGAATATACATTACTTTAAGTGTCATAGATATGATTTCTATAAAATATAAGAAAAAAATTCGCTATCTGAAACTTAAGGGCGGTAATAAAATTGGTGAATATTGTCCATCAAAACTTGATGCGACAGTGTTTAAACGTCCGGAAAAGTTCATCATACTATGGACTTAAGAAATATCCCACTTAACAAATTAGACCTAAATATTCTGGCTTCCAAAATAAACTAATTCAGTTCGATTAAATAATAATAGGTACGTATTCCATTGTGAAATATTTTAAACTGCAAGGGGACCTGGAGAAGAGTATAAGGAAATTTTGGTCGATTATCTCCTACTGGTTATTATGAATGATGGTAGATTAGAGTCTTCAAAAAAATACGGCAATGACTGTATGCAATAACGGAACGTACGGGGAAAATGCCAATAAATTTCAACTACTGATACTTACGTCATGAAAGTTATTTTTAGTTTCGTTTTTATGTCGGATATGGATGACACCTTGTATAATGCTTGGTGTGAAGTAATGGGACAAGTTTCCCAAAGTTTATTTTGTGCCTGGCATTTTATAACGGCATGAAAAAAAATTGAATGGCAAAGTAATTGGAACCGAAAAACAGAAGTATACCGAAAAAGTTCTTAGGACATTACTCGAAGAACCAGATAAGGCGGCCTTTGAGAGAATGTTGCCGGAATGTCTGACCGATCTTTATACTAATCCAGATCTGCACAATCTTTTTTTATACATTTCAAAGAATATTATGTCGAGAATAGGAAAATTTGGTTTTACTACTACAGAAAACATCCTGGTTTGAGTATAATCATGCATTTGGGGAGAATGCATATTTATCTAAAATCTAAAGGCCCAAAAGGTACACCGCCTGGAAAAAGCCATTTCCGCTATTATGAAAATGGTAAGGGACAAATTATTTGAGAATCTTATTATATTAAACAGAGGTAAAGTTATTTATTTATTATTTTGTTTAACATGAATTTAGTTTATACTGTTGTAGGGAAAATTATTAAAAAAACTCTCCGAATTAGGAAGATGGCTTGACTCCGTGGGAAACACGTCGAATATTCTCAAAGTCGTGAAGGGGAAATCGTAGACGGTAAATTCTTCAAAAGGAGACGGTTTTTATACAATTGAGATTTTAAAACATGTAATCATGTAATTGAAATTTTAATTGCGTGGATTGTAATACGTGCATTCATGTCTACTATTGTTTCTCTCCGAACTCTGCAGTACGATGGAACATGTGTAAGCACGTTCATCTTTTATGCAGTCACTTACAGAAGACGAATCTGTCAACCAATGACAAAGTAACAGATAGTACAAATTCATTTGTAATTGATGAAGAATTTGAAAATCATCGTATTGAAGAAAAATCAATTTTGCAGCAGCTTTCTTGTTCTGTCTCGTCATATATAACACCAGCATCTGATGTTACTCAATATAAGGACAAACTGTCTCTAGCTTTGCAGAACATTTGGAATATGTCCAATAATATAGAGCAATGCAAAGTAATTGATTCTGCATATCAATGCACAAATTTCCTGATAAAAAAACAAAAAAAAATCATACACTCCATTCTGTGAAAAGTTTTGGTCTCCTAAAGGGGAGATTTAGGATCTTAAAATATATTAATATTTACAAAATTGAAGATATTCCAAAGGTTATACTGGCTTGCTGCATAATAAACAATATTTGTATGAATCATGAAGATGTGGAAATTGATTTGGATGAAGATTTAGGAAGATGTTTGAAAGACGAGAAGTCATCGATGATACAATGTTCTAAGAGAGAACGCATTTTTAATTTCTTATTTAATCAGTAGATATACCTATATTCTCAGAAGAAGTAACACGTATGTTTTTTCAATTGCTTATAAACTATTTTATTTCTTACTATTTTCCATGTTTTATTATATTTATATAAGTACTTTCACTTTCACTGATTCTAGTGAATTTTGTTGTTTATATAGTTTGTTTATAATTATTTATTTGGATTAGATAGAACATTATACTATTATTTTTTATTTATCATTTTTTTCCATGAGATCATTATATGTAAGAAAACAAAATATAGTATATATATATGTATATATATATATATATATATATATATATATATATATATATATATATATATATATATATATAAAACATAAAGATATATAAATAATACAATACAAGACTAGTAAACAAAAGAGATTATTCTTGACTAAAACAACAAATCTTACAATATAAAAAAGAAGATATATTCCAATATATAAAAAATATGCGTGTTTGCCTCTGTCTTGTTCCATTATATTTTTATAATAGATCAAGTAAGCGATCTTGTCTTTACATCACTTCCTTCTCTCTGCATCTTCTCTGGATTTCCTGAATTAGGCTAGTTCCTCATAATTTACTCTTTCCCGTTTTCGACTTGACGATGGTGTGCTGGTAGCATCGTTTTCAATATTATCGGTATTCTGTTCTTCCTATATATAGAATTGGGAAATTATAAGATATAAATTTAAATAAACTACTCACGTTTACACCCATTCTGCTACAAGTGCTGAGAAGAGTTAGTTCTGGGTTTTTTCCAAATATTTTATTCATTGTGTTAAAATTTTCCCATTGTATGGCCCCTCTTCCAGAACTGGAGTTGTTGTCGAGTATTATCTTGAATGTTTTTTTTTATTTTTGAACTTATTTTCGCAATGATCGACTGCTATGATTATATCGCAGTTTTTAGAAATTTCCGTGGCTTTGTCTTTCCACATTTCTTCGTTGCTTGTTTTTTTATCGTCAAAACGGAACTTGTTACTTTCATAGAATGACAACAAAAATTGAATGTGAGCTGGATTCCAAAACAGTTTATCTTCTTGTCCTTTATCAGTGAGTACTAAAATTAAATAATTGTGTATAAAGTAGGTTTATTAAACATTAAATGGTATTCTTCAAGCAATCATTCAAAATAGTTCCTTAGTATCCAAAACCCATCAGCCAGTCATGTTGTTGTTACTTGTCTGTACGTTTAGTACTATAGAACTCGGGTCTCAACTCGGTTGGGTTTCTGAAAAGGCTTATAGGATCTCATTTCCTATCCTACTTCAACTATAGGTCAAAAAAAACTTAATATATTTATGGCCAAAAGCCTATAAATACTTACCTAAAAATATTAAAGAAATGTATTCAGTTAAAAAATTCAAAGCTGAGATTGATGTTTTCTTAAAAACTAATCCAAGAAAATCTATGATGAGAATTATTGAAAAATGATAACCCTTTTCCTACCACACTTTCATTTTTATTTGATTTTTTTAGATCCAACTAACTGCGTATGTATGTAATTGTATATAAGTATATAGGTTTGTATTTTTTCTATAATCTCTGATACTTAAATTTATAATAATTAATTATAAAATAGTTAATAATGCAATATGTATGACCACTATTGACCACCTATATATAGACTTTGGAGTCTCGTAGGTTATTCGTTGTTTATTGAAAAACTATTATTTATGTTATTTTTGATTGTTGAAGGTTATTACTATTATACCGGGTGTCCCACTAAAGCCGTCGAGGTAGGATAATAGGGAAATTGTGAACACTACGACTTCGGGAAAAAAAAATTCATAAGTAAATCGGCCAAAAGAAATTCAGCTAAAATATTTTGGATAAAATCGATATATTAACGTATTGTTCTAATACCGGAAATGGAAAGATCACAAAATTCTGCGGAATTTCGGTCTTCATACTTTTTCCGTATTTTGATTATAAGGGTGGGGGAGCAGGGAGACAGTACTTTTTAAGCCGTTGTAATCTCCTAGACGCGTTATCCAGATTTAACGAATTTAGTCTTGTTTGAAAGATAATTCAACGCTTATTTCAAAAATATTGTCGGATGTGTTTGCGAATTCACACTTTTACTCCTAGAGGGCGCTGAATCACCAATGTTCAATTTTCATAGTTTTTTGTAAAAAAAATAGCACGATACATATTTTTATAATGGGTATTGAAAGCCATATATATAGCTACATTTTGGCGAAAACCGTGACTCGATATCTTTGCTCGTTTTTGAATTATTGTAAAATGTAATCTCAAACGAAACAAAAATACTGATAGACTGATTAGAAAGAAAATAAATAAAAATGTTTTTCTGTTTTTGTTGTAAAATAGCAAATCCGAAATACCAGCGCGTAGCTGTTATCATTACTTGTTGTTCAGTGGTGTGCGGTGGAATCTTAAGTAGCACTTCAATATTCTGATTTCTGTATGAATTTCATAACATTTCTTTTGATAACCTTATGAAAGCCTGCATAAACTTAGATGTTAAGTTATAGGTTACAGGTACAGGAGGAAGAAAGTATCGTAGATAACTTCATTCAAAGATATTTTTCCAGGTGAAAAACAGCCAACTGAAATATTAGAAATTTTAGTCAAAAAGATCTCATTTCCTGTTTTCCAAATTTTGCTCTGGCATTAAGATTTTTTTAACCTTACCTGTTTCAGTGGCTTCAGGCGAAAGAAGTTTCAGTAAATTGGAAATCATTAATCAATTAATCAATAATATGACACAAGAAAGGCTTAAATATTTGGCCATCATCTCTATCAAATCGTAATTTTCTCAAAAAATTATTTCACCGAAATTATTGACAAATTTGCTTCCCCGAGACCCAGACAAGTTCGTTTATAGTTACCTATCTTTATTTATTTGGTAGTCTTTGTAGGACTGATTCACATACTTTTTATCTACTTTTTGTTATTAGATTGTATTTTCTGAATGAATACTGCTGTTTTGTATTTTTAATTATATTTTCATTTAAAAGGTTTTTTTTATTTTTTAGTAATGTTTTACTTATTATTCTTCGACGGGTAGATGGGTTAAGATATCGTTAAGTATTAGTAAAAATAAGAAACATTATCTAGGGGTGGGGGGGCAAATTAGGTCTTTGCACGCGGGCGGCCTACATCCTAGGATCGACCCAGAGTGGTTCCCACATGTTACTGATAACATCACAAAACGACAGTCACCATACGCATTGTAGCAATTTGGAAATGATAAGAGTCGGCAAGGCCGAGTTTTATTGAAATAGTGTGCTAGCCCCCTCATTCTACACATCACATGCAACCATTAAATAAAACGTTAGTGGAATATTTGAAAGCCCAATATAGTGAGGAGTTGAGATTATTTTTGAGATCGAATCAGAGCAATTACACATTTTGACATTGCTGAACTATTTGAAAAACTCAACGTGCGAGTTGCGAGTACAGTTCTTTGAACTTAAAATTAGTGGAGAGTATAAAATGATTCATAATTATGAAATGATTATGATACTGATGCCGATAAAAGACTTATGGTACGTGGAAGGTTCAAATATGACTGTGGTTACGGTGAACAGTGAGATGCATTCAATGAAAAATTTTCCACGGAAACTTGTACATAGTGGATTGTTTTAAAACAATACACTAAATTACAGAAACTAGATTATCGTGAAGACTTTGTATGCCAGCATAAACGGAAAAACAAGAAACGATAGAATGATAAACACGTAAGTTATTTTTTTGTCGTAGCTGAAGCGTAAAGTTTTTTACAAATGAATAAAGAAACAAGAATTACTTTTACAAAGTATTTTCAACATCTCTACGTAGGGCTTTATTATTAGCAATTACATTGTAGAAGATATTCTGAAAGTATTTGCTGACGCTCATATTAACCCCAGTTATCGTAGTGTATAATATCTGTTTGATAAATGGAGGTAAGTGACAACTATTGGTCGCTTTCAATGAAGCGGTTACTTATAGCTACTAAAGTATTATTTGACTGCTGGGTGTTCGATCCATTTAAATATATGATTACGTACCGAAAGTTATTTTATGGAGAGAGATTCTTATATACGTTGATGCAAATGGCAGAAATTGATATTTTATATATTTATGTTATGGAAACAATAGGTACATAATATTATGTTGATTTTTGCAGAACTGAAAATTATGGCAACCGTGAAGTTAAAAGCATTGTTGACAAGCTTTTAGAAATGAAGACCAAGAAAGTGCAAAGTTAATCAAGAACCTTTTTGAAATTTTCTAGCGATATTGTATTTGTAGACTCGAGTGGTTCTTGTAATCAGGGTGGATCCTCAGTAACGTTTCTATTAGGAGCGAGTAAAATGGCCGGAATACCACTTGGATCTATTAAAGACAATTTTCAAACCCAGGTATTATGAATTAGGTTTTACAATGTTAAAGGAGTTACTAGCTAATGAAGCATTTTATGGTAGAGGATTTCCTATGATTTTTCATGAAGAATTATAGTTCTGCAGAAATAAACCTTTCAGAAAGTTTTTCCCACTTCACAGCAACTTTTATGCATGTTTCATATTCTTCAAGCAATGTGGCGTTGGTTGTGGGATACAGCTCACCAAATAGAAAAACCAGATAGACGAACCTTGATGATAATGTTTCGTGACGTGGTTTATGCACAAAATACAGTAGATTGTGAACTTTATTAAATATGCTTTATGAAGATGAGATTGCCAAAAAAATATGATAATTTTCTTCAAAATGGGCACATTGCTTCCACAAATATCTTGTAATATAACATCATTGAAGTATTAATTCGTATAATAAAGGATTTCGTTTTACAAAGATGTAAAACTTTTATTGCAGTGTCTCTTTGCGGATTCATCACACATCCATCGGAGGAGTTTGACAAGCAAAAATATATCTTATATGAAAATGGTCGTGGATGTTTATTTTAAATAGTTTTGCTACAAAGCTAATCTCCTTAAAGTTACAAAATAAAGCAGATACAATTTTTAAAGTCACTTCATTCGAAGATGTCAATATTGTACTATAGAACAGTTTGATTGTCATGCAAGAGCTGGAGGCAAGTTTTGCAAACATATCTGGGCTGTTTTCGTTACTGGAATAAACTTGATAACTCGAACTTGTTGTTTCAGAATCTTATAGATCTTGCAAAGTGGGCAGTTGGTGATGATGATGAAAATTTATTTCTTTCTATGAGCACTGAAGAAGAACGTCAACCACCAAACGAAGATTGATTTAAACAGCCCATAAGTTTTTATAATTCTTTAGCCGACAACGAGACGGTAAATGACAAAGAAGGATAACTGAAAATAAGCACAACTTTGTTAGTACTACATCAGGAAGTTTTGAATCAGAATACGAAAGAGAAGTTAATTGTCATACAGACAATTTAAAAGAAATTTCACAACTTGCTGCATGTCCTCCGTATAAATACATGCTCAAATGCGTCAAACAATTAAACACAAAATTGGGACATATCGAAAATGAAGATGCATTTTTTAATATATGCTCATCTATTATAAGCACGAAACGAGGTAGACGTATTAAAGTCCAACCGACGTCGTACAAAGAGAAAATTACATGCAGGAACCAAAGCGATAACTGCTGGCAGACCATCTAACATGGAATGTTCTCAACTAGACTAAATTCAAGCTCCCATTCGCGGATCGTCTGGCATTCAAGACATAAACAAAACGAGTCTAAAAAAAATCAATCTGAAGCAGAGAAACGCCGTCAAAGTTCCTGATGACATAAACCCCGGTACCAGTGATTCAACAATCGAGGCAAAAGAAAAGAAAGATGCAGTCAGCGGAAGTACTAAATAATAAGAATAAGAAACATAATGCAACTAGAATATCTAATGAATGAACTCCAGGAGTGTTGTGTGAAATGTTTTGACAATTATTATGAAACCAGAGAGACTGTCGACAGGTTGCAATGCATAGAGGGCCTCTCATGCTAAAATGAATTCAAAAACTAAACTTAATACCAAATATAAAGAGTGGTTGGGAGAGATAGCCGTTAGCCGAGTTGCGAATCTCAATTTTTTCGTTTTCAATTTTTTTTTTATGTGGGGCAACTCTCCCCATTGGATGTTGGTAAACTAATAGAAGTTTCCCAATATTTTGAACTGCTAGGATCAATTCTGCAAGAAAACGATCTTTTTGCAAAGCCTGGTTCAATCTTCAACGTAGACGAAATAGGTTCCCTATATGTATTGGAGACCGAAGGCATGAATTCGTATAGGAAACGTAACACTACAAACACTATACGATTCCATGACCTACCCACTTGTCGACTTTCGGTATGAGCAGTGGTGCGCCTCTTTCTGCAAATCCGATAGTAGCGCAGTGGCTTTACCTAATTGCATTGCCTTTAGTACTTTAGACACGTTGCGTCAATTAAATGACGGACGGCGATGACAGTATGTTTACATCGTTCGATAAAGCCTGCCGCATTATCGGAAAATCCGATAAACAAGGACAAAAGTGTAGAGTTAAGAACAAAATTCAGCACTAAGTTATATGCAAATGATGCGGCAAAATGGATTAAAAACTATTCAAAAATATGGAATAGAAACTGGGTTGTGAATAGTGATTATAAAGATCTTCTTTAAATAAAAAAGCCAATCAAGAAATAACTGTTATTAATTAAAGACACCTGGCATATAGCATTTCAACTGCGAGAGAAAATGAAAATAAATCATAATTTTAATCAAGAAAGAGGAATGGCTGGTAAGGCTTGGTAATACAGATTTTTAAGGATACATCCAATTTTAACTTCAAGGCAGCCTGAAACAGTATCTATGGCACGGGCATCCAGATTTAATAAAGAAAACGTGAATGCATTTTTGGATCTCTTGGATAAAGTAATTGATGGGAATGGCTTTAATGCTTTACAAATATATTACGTGGACGAAAATGTTTTTTCAACAGTTCAAAAGAAAAACCAATTATCCAATTACTGCAAGCAGCGTCTTAAGTAACTGTTAAACAAGATAATGAAGAGTTTGCCCATCCTGATGTTAGCAGTATCTGTGAATGAGAAGATGAACAATCACTGGAAGCAACACTAAATTAACTATTACCTTTGCCCACAAGGGCTTCAAATGTAAAGAAGCAAAAGCAGACCCAACCAAGTGTTGTTTTGACAAGTTCTCTGAAGACTTAGAAAAAAAAACAGAAATAAAAGAATAAGAAAGTGGGGAATATTAAAAGAAAACTTCCTGTCATGGTTCCTGCTTCTTCTTTCTCTGCAAAGAATACGAAACGCTAAGTTATTGAAGAGCCTTGTCCCAAACGAGTGGTATTGCATTATTTGTGAGGAATGTTCTATTGGAAATATAGTGCAGAGCAGGAAGTGCAGAAGATGGGCTCACGAAACTTGCTGTGGTGCAAGAAAATTACTCAAAAAATATGTGTGTTCAAACTGTTTGTAGACATCCGCCGGTAGGTTTCTAGAAGGTTTAACTTAGTTTTATAGATATGGTTTTTGAATAAAGTTTCATTTGGACACTCAGGTAGTTGAAAAGTGTAAAGTGGTACGATATAGCCGACCTTACCTAACTGTGTTTAGTTTCATTTCAGTTCTCCCTTAAGTGTTCGTAATTACCCCTACTCTCCCCTAATGCAAAATTGGTTTACACAATGGATCAGCTCTTCAACATTTGAAATTTATGCCAAACTGTTTCATTGAAACAATATAATGCGTCAAACGGAACCTTCAGGGGTCAATAAAAAAGTTATGTTTTCACACTGAAATATTATTTTTTATTTTTTTAAATTATAAAACATTTCCATTGTGTTAAATAATCGTTATATGCTCCAACATAAAAAAATGGCCACTTTTTTATATTTACCTGGTAGATAAATATTACTAGATATATATATATATATATATATATATATATATATATATATATATATATATATATATATATATATATGTATTATTTATATACATAAATCAGGGACCCTCAAGCCAGTTTATTAAAAAAATAATTCTTTTGTTATATTTGGTTTAGAAAATAGATATTTCCAATATATTTAATTTTAATATCAGCTAATATTTAAATTTTATCAAGTCAATTTAGATATATATGAACTAAAGTACGTAAAATTGATAAGAAATTTTCAATCAAATAATAGCTACTTTTGTCCTGGTGAGGATAATAAATCTACAAAATAAAACATTAAAAAATCCCTACGGCCTGTAGTCAGCGGAAAGGTTAATTTCTCAAAATTTGAACCTCCATAGATTATTTCTTTATTAATATTAGGTAAATTTCTTTTAAAAATGTCCCTATTGCGATAGTTCACACTTTTAACTTTCGAAAAAAAAATTAACAGCAGCAACTCGGCCGAGATATTTAAGAGATTGATTTTTCTACCAAATTATTTGAACTTGATACTTCCAAAACTGCGACCTCAATCGTGTTAACAAATTTCGTAATATCTCATATATACCTATATCTATATACATATATAAACAAAAAGTTTTTTTAGACTCACTTATAGACATAACAACATGCAGTTTAATTTTTTTGGAAATTCAAAAATGCGAACGATCACAACAGATACATTTCTATAAGAAATTTATCTAAAAATAACATTAACAACGTCGTGTTTGGTGCTTATCCATGGTATATTATATATTATATGAAACATAACGTCTAATCGATGGCATCTTCCACGAATTTTATTTTACCACAGGAAACAATTTATATCACATCACCAGTATATCTAAGGCGTCCAACAACAAGACTGGCATGGCATTGTTGCCTAAGTTGTCTAAGGTACAAATTACAAAATGCTTTAGCATAGATACACTTAATTAAAAGAAAATATTGTTTTTTTATATTCATTTAAAGCATGATAAATTTTAAGTTTTTGATATTATACAGATCAAAAAATAATATTTGAAGGTATATATTTACTTTCTCTTTTCTATTTCAAAATCTTTTAAAACGGGAAATGTCTTCAAGTTTGACAACACTGTTCTTAAGAAAAGTACATAAACGAATATATAAGACAGATTTTCGCGCAAGCGTATATCATCCGAAACCCAATTCCTGTTTCTCTTTCTTCGGGAGGGACTTCTCACTCTATCTGGCAACAAGGAAACACATGAGTTTCATTTCAACGACTTTTCCACTCATCTAGGGTCTTCTGATATACATTCGATGCACTTATAAGTTAATCATTTGCGGTCATGTGGATAAAACTGATTATTTATACTATGTATTAAAATAAAAAAAAATCAATATTCAATGTATTAGAAAGATAGTGAACTAACAATACGAACAATATTGATGAATACTACTGACAGAAGTTTCATTAAATATAGAGGACATAGACTCTATCGTATCGTATTGCGAGGATATAGACTTATATGTCATATTCGACAGATTCGTATTCATTGTGGCATTTATGCTAAGACCAATTTAGATTTCCATAACATTTGTGTAAAAGATCTTTGCGCAAATATAGATGCAGAATTTACACTGTTTGAGCTTAAAAATATGAAAATTAGTTTCTGTTGTGCATTCAGATCACCGAGTGGTGATATTTTTCAAAATTATCTGAACAGACTATTATCAGAAAAAAATAATTCCAATAATAAGGTACTGGCTGTCGGTGACTTCAATTATAACAACTATAAAACATAAAACCAATGACAATAAATTATCTGAATGCAAAAATATTCCTTCAAAAATTTACTTTTTCTTAGAACTTCTTTTATAGTGCTTATAGGGCTACTTAAGTGCTGTATTCCGAAATTAATGGCTCTTATAGTTTTTAAGAAAATTACTTTTTTGCATATAGAAATCAACTTTTTCGAGAAAATCGTATTTGGTTCTTGTGGAGCTAATTAAGTTCTAATTAATTGCTGAATTCCGAAAAGGATTGCTCTGATATTTTTTTTAAATGGCTGCTTTGCTAGTTTTAGATCTTAAGCTAGTAGAGCGACCTTTGAAAATCAACATTTCTGAGAACTTCTGCTTTAGTGGTTGTATGGCTAATTAAGTGCTACACTCCGGAATTAAATGCTCTAATAATTTTTTGAGAGAGAAGGTTCTTTCAAGACAATTTTGCTGTTGTAAGGATATTTATAGCTTTAAAGGTACAACGGGAAACTTGAAAGTCCTTTAGGTAGATTTTCTTAGGATTGCTTACCTACCTATCTACCTCATTTTATATAATCCATTTTTAATTCCAGTACAGCAACTAAATAGCACTTAATTAGCTCTAAAAGCATCAAATTTGTATTTTTGATTCTGCTCAGTTTGCTCTGCTAGCTTTAAGGACGAGACAGTTCTCCTGATATTAAAAATCATTTAGTCACAACTGACCCCGGTTCAAACTATTGCAGAAGTGACCAGGACGCCCGAATGCTTCGAATTACTTAACAAATCGAAAAAAGTTGAGTTTAATAATAAGATAATATCTGGATCAAAAATAAACAAAAGTCAGTCTGGCAAATAATAAATACAAATTTAGGTACAACTAATAACTTAAGGAATGAGAGCAATATATTCGCTGATGACTTTGCCAACTCTTTTAAAGATTGCATAAACAACTTAATGCAAAATTCTGCGAACTTTATTGGAAATCTCTTCGATTCTTTCATGCAAAAAATACCAATAAACCATTTGACTTTTTACTTACATCCAACCAGTCAAACAGAAATATTGTACATTGTTCATAAACTGAGAAATTCTAGAGCCACGGATATTTATGGCTAGCATTCGTTTCTCATAAAACTCATAAATAAATATAATAATATTTAATCTTCGTATGAGTACATGTATTTTTCCAGATATCCTCCAGATTTCCAAAGTTACACCTATCTATAAAAAGGGAAATACTCCCATGTAACTGAAGCTGAATGTGGATAAACACTCTAAGAATGGCATGTTTTGCTATGTTCCATAGCATAATGACGTATGCTTCGATAATCTGGGGAAACTCATGTCACAGCCACAAAATATTCATTGCGCAAAAAAAAGTATTGAAATTAATTTCGTGTTTGGATTCTACTGCATGAAAAAAAATAAAAAATACTCTTTCTAAGTATACTGATATTGAACTAGCTTTTAGAAACATATTAACAAACAAATCATTATTTTCAAAATTGAAAGATAAAGATCACATATTAAATAACTGTAATGTAATTTATAGTATACCTTATAGCATTTGTAATAAAAAATATATAGGAGAAACAAGTAGATGCTTGAAAGACCGTATTACATCACACAAAAGTGATATATAAGTGGGTATCGAACCCACAACCACACACTCCAACACGCTAACAAGCTAGACGTTTTCCAAGCCTACCATCTCGGTTACCCATGTGAATGTGAGAAATCAAAGAATATATGATTAGCGGCGGCGTGTGCGCACTTATATCGGATAAGACGAGAGCTCATAAATTTAAATATTGTCGATGTGTTAACATCGATGTCGGCACCGCTTCGACGTAAGCAAGGGCGATAAGCCGTTTGGGTCTGTGCGCTCGGACAGCCCTCATCGTTTCAAGCAAACGACTCCTAAAATCGTCTTTTGCCGAAAATTTGATGGCGATTCAGTTTTTGATTCGTTTAAATCGGCCAAGAAATAGCGAAGATTTGATTTTCGTATAGAATATACGAGTTAAATTGCAAATTGTGCTTATTCGACACAACAGAATCATTAAGAGTGCTTAAAAAGAAATCAGGAGTGAAAGAAAATGTGCTATGTTTAATATTGTATTTATCAAAAAAAGATTTTCTGAATAAAACAACATTATATTTAAAATTTGCTTTTTACCCATGTGAATGTGAGAAATCAAAGAATATATGTTGGATGGCGGCGCGTGCTCCAGATAAGACGAGAGCTTATAAATTGAAATGTTGTCGATGTGTTAACATCGATGTCGACACCGCTTCGACGTAAGCAAAGGCGATAAGCCGTTTGGGTCAGTCAGAAAGCCAAGTTGACGGTCGAGCATGTGAACGATGTAACTCTTTCGGATACTGCATGTGTGATTGCCAATCGAGAGATAAATATAAGATGATGCGATGTCTAATGGCTTTCATTTTGTGTCTAAGTAATTGAGAAGAATAACGTGTAGAAGATGGCTAAATTGAAGGCATCGTTTATACTTTCATACAATATAATTGTATGTACGTAGATATACCACTAAATGTAATCGAAGCAGGCATTTGTTTCAACGATCAACAATGTATAGCAATGTGAAAAATAACCGTCAACGACGTACAGATGCATGTATTCTCTACCGAAATTCCAGAGCGAGAAAACAAGTTTAAAATTCTACTCGTATTTTACCCAAATAGAACATGAGGAGATACTAGAATATTTCATCTACCATCAGAAGAAACTACCAAAAGAAATATATCCTACGACGATGGTGACGAAGAGGAATCCTCTACTTCGTTTGAGAGCAGCAGGAGCGAAGAGAATTCCAAAATTAAATCACCAAAATTAGATACTAATTCATCTATGAAATCATATATAATTTTTTCCATATATTTAATGGTGCTTATTATGTATATATTTTAAATCGAAAATAAAAATGAATTAATATGGATTTGTTTATTCAATTTTCCCGAACCAAAAAACCGCCGTTGTATGATAAGTCTAATTAAAAATATCGCTATCAGAAAAAAACAAGTTGGTTTTCAGAAGAAGTGAGATTAATCAACAGGAAACAATATCCGCTTGAAATGAGGTTTGTTGCAACAAAAGAATGCATGTGCAGCTCCATGTTATCATTTTCCCATGGATTCGTAGGCAAAAAAAAATAAATAGCAAAGAAAATCTTTAGGAGCTCATTGCTCATTCTAGTGCCACAGCAGCAGAAGCAGCAGCCTTCATCAGTTAACTTGTACTTTCTCTTCCCTCAACCAAACTTCAATAGTAAGTATTACAAACATATACTTTTTTCTCTCTCTCTCTACATATAATTTTCCTCTTTACATATCAAATTAAAAAATGATGCTTTTATTTATATTGTTACAGATAGCCTTTTTACAAGCACTTAATAAAGCTACCATCATCGAACAAAAATCTTGTACCAAAATCAGTGATCTCCAAATTGATTCGAAGTATAGAATCATAGGTGCAAAGGCAGTCGGCAGCAAGTTTGGCGAAACTATCTTGCTAGAGCTGGAGGAAACTGTAGTGTTCCTTCCAAAGCGGGTAGTTGAAAGCTATCTACCACACCTAGACGAAATCAGGAGTGGAAAATACTCCCTAGTTTTCCGGGGACAGGTGCCGACTGGGAAGGCAAACCTTGCTGCATCATTCGAAATATTGGAAAATTAAGCAAGTCTTTTTGAATATTTTTATGATGGAGAAAATCAGCGTTATTAAAAAATCTGATAATTTAGTTGTAGCTATAAGAAAATTACGAAAATTTTATTTGATAAATTCACTAGTGTAGACGAAAGAGTTTGGTTGAATAGGTTAAAACGATATATAGGACTGTGTAATAGGGAAATGAAAAATACAGACTTACCCATCGGAATTAGGAGAAAACTACAGACAAACATTGGACATTTCAACCATTTTCAAAATTTAATTAAAAACCGTAAAGAAAATAGACGTGGTAGCATCATCGGACTTAAACGTAAACAAAGGGTTCAGTGGAGGGATATAACATCGAGTTTTGTGAGTCGAATTCAGACGGGAATCATATTTAATCATGCTCATGTTGACTTGGAACAATTCTTGGCAGATTGTTTCAATATCTTGAAGCTAAAATTTGCTAAAATCCTTAAATAACATGTAATTATTAAAGTCAACACAACTTTCTGCGGCGAATTCATAAAGATTTCGAAACATGATGATGGCGAAGTTTTAGATTTAAAATTCTTTAATACAAAAAATTCAATTGTGGATAGCACGACGGACCTGCAACGCTGGTTCATTGATAATGTTTACAGCAAAATTCAAAATGAAATGAGTGAATTTCAAGAACGTGATAGCGGTTGGGCTTTGAAGAAAATAATTTCATTAGAAGTTAATATTAACAAAGTTGAAGTTGGAAACGGTTCATCTTTCATCAGACTATTATTATCATTACTAATTCAAATTCAATTCAAAATGACGATACAGACTGTTTTTATTGGTCGGTTGTAGCAGCGTTACATCCTACAAAAGGAACGGTAACGAGAACCTCATCATACCCTCACTACAAAACAGTTTTGAAAACTCAAAATCTAGATGCACCGATGTCGTTACACCATATTGCAAAATTTGAGAAAGCAAACGATATTTCTGTAAATGTTTACGCGTTATAGTTGAATTTAGTTAAAGAAAAATCATTTTATAATGTAGTGCCAGCTAGATTAATATCCAATAAATTAGATAAACATGTAAACTTACTTTTGATTCAAAATAAATATTTTCCAAAATTGAATGATTATGATGCTCCTCCCATTGATGATGATGAGAATGAGACTGTAGATATTAAATTTCATTATTGTCTTATTAAAGATTTATCGCGATTAATATCACATCAGATTAATAGACATAATGGGAAAAAATTCATTTGCGATCAATGTCTCAATTATTTCCAACGTAAAGACAAATTAGAGGAACATCATTTCCAAAATTTACTCATGAAGAATTTAAAAATTTCGCTTACAAACAAATAACTCCTTTCGTTATTTATGCAGATTTTGAGTGTCAATTAGAGAATGTAAATGATTTAGTATCTTCTAAAACAGCTAAATATCAAAGGCATACACCATACAGCGCTGGTTATTATGTCAAATGCTCATATGATGATTCATTATCATTTTTCAATAGCTATCGAGGTTCAGATTGCATGGACTGGTTTTCAAATGAAATATCCAACATTGCGGAGATTGTTCAATCAAAAATTAAAACAATCACACTGATGACTGAAAATCCTAGCAAGTGAATGCGATATCATGTCATATTTGCGAAAATCATGAAAAAAGACATCATTGTACGTTATCATGATCATTTTACAGGAAAGTTCAGAGGATTTGCACACCAATCCTGCAATCTCAATTTTCGACAATTGTTTGTGGTACCCATCATTTTCCACAATTTGTCCGGCTACGATAGTCATTTTATAATTAAACAATTGAGTAAACAGGGATGCAGGAGCATACTGCCAATTAATATGGAAAAATATATTTCATTCACTCTTTCTGATGATAAAACAAACATAAAATTTAGATGTATAGACTCTTTTCGCTTTCTCGGTACATCAATAGACAAATTAGCTTCAATAATGGATCGACAAGATTTGAAAATTATGAAACGCGAGTTCATGAATTGAACGAAGAGGCATTCACTTTTCTCACCAAAAAAGGAGTATTCCCCTATGATTATGTTAATTGTTTGGAAAAACTTGAGGAAACGGAATTACCTGCGAAAGAACACTTTTACAATTAATTCAACGACGAAGATATATCTGATGGGCAGTATGCTCATGCTCAAAGCGTATGGGAAGTTTTCAAAATTTCTAATTTGGGGGTATACTCTGATCTCTATTTAAAGACAGACGTATTGTTGTTGGCTGATGTGTTTGAGAATTTTCGAAAAAAATGTTTAACAACCTACGAGTTAGATCCAGCTTGGTACTATACCATGCCTGGATACACTTGGGACGCGATGTTAAAGTTCACTCAATGTAAACTGGAATTACTGAATGATGTAGATAAAATCATATTTATAGAAAAGGGTAGAAGCCAACAACAAATACATGCCGGAATATGATTTCACAAAACCACCGAATTATATAATGTATTTAGATGTTAATAATTTATATGGGTGGGCAATGTCGGAATTTCTTCCTTACGGCGGGTTTTCGTGGCTGGAAGATGTGGAAAATTTTTATGTAACAGCTATCCCAGACGATGCACCTGAGGGATATATGCTACAAGTGGATCTGGAATATCCTCACAACTTACACCGTCTGCACCAAGGTTTTCCATTCGCTGCCGAACACCGCATACCACCCGGTTCAAAGTTACCAAAATTAATGACAACTCTTTAAACAATGTTTGGCAAATGGTTTGAAAGTCACGAAAATACATAAAATTTTGAAATTTAAGCAGTCAGCGTGGCTGCGATCTTACATTGAGCTTAACACTACTTTGAGGACCGCAGCCAAGAACGAATTTGAGAAGAACTTATTCAAACTTATGAACAATGCGGTGTTTGGCAAAACTATGGAAAATATCCGTAAGCATAGGGTTGTTAAACTAGTAAGATCATGGGAGGGAAGATACGGAGCGAGAAATTTAATTGCAAGTCTACAATTCCAGAACCGAACAATTTTCGATGAAAACTTGGTTGCTATCGAATTACAGAAAACCGAAGATGTATTCAACAAACCGCTGTATGTTGGAATGGCTATTTTAGATCTATCAAAATTATGCATGTATAATTTTCATTATGATTTTATGCTACCCAAATTAGGTATTGAAAAATGTAAACTTTTATACATGAACACCGATAGTTTCATTTATGAACTGTTGTGTAGTGATGCGTATGAAGAAGTTATAAAGGCTAATATCTCTAAATTTGATACATCAGATTATAATGTTGCAAACATCTATAAAATACCTTTGGTCAATAAGAAAAAGTTGGCTTTAATGAAGGATGAAGCAAATGGTAAAATAATCACTCATTTTATTGGTTTGCGTTCTAAAATGTATACATTTAAAGTTCAGGGGGGTAAAGTAGTCAAAAAATCTAAGGGAGTGAAATATAATGTTGTAAAAAATAAGATTACTTTTGATCAATTATTTCAATTGCTTGAAGGAATTTAATCAAAAATCGACGATTTAGCGTTGCATCCGTTCATATGCACACAATGTTTTTAGTATAGAACAGTCAAAAATTGCGTCCGTTCGACGATAAACGATTTCTAATTCCAAACTCTTTCTATACATTACCGTGGGTCCATCATGATGTTCAATAAAAAAAAATTATATTTTAGGTAAAAATGATGACATCACCAGCGCAACTGAAGGCTTTATGTATTAAAAGCATTTGCGAAAATGTTACCAGTATTTTAAGTTTTATTAACTATTGTGTTTATACTTATGCACTACCTAGGATAGTCGTTGAAGAAATTTTTAAAAATTTCGCTTATTACCGTTGGAATAATAATTGGAAAATTGCCGAAGTTGCCAAAGTATCATTAATATGTTTAGAAAATATTTTATATGAAACAGAAATTGATAGGACTATAACGAGGAGTGCAATTTTAAATAAGTATGATTGGACAGAAGAATATAGCGAAAATCAGTATTGTGTGTGGGTTTATTTTTATAAAGTTGACGAACTAAATTTAATATTATGTGAAAAATGTTTTGGAATTTATAAAGATATCATGAAGTCGTATAATAAAAATATAATCGCAATTCGCGAACATTACCATTTGAATTACAAACCCAAAAATTTATCTAAATTATATCAGAATAAAAATTATTGGTGTCAAAATGATTTCAAAGAATTATTATTTGTATTAAAAAAAAGGTGAGTGTGATTATGATTTACATAATGCTGGGTGCATAAGATTTCAAAATTTATATTAAAATGTGTACAGGTACTCCATCAAAGAATATTCAAAAATATTTTTTAGCTTTAAGTATTCTTCTTGATTTCAAAATTTATATTAAAATGTTTCAAAAGATTTTCTTATATTTACCTTATTTTTTATATTAATAAAAACATATATAATATATATATAATATTTTTTAATGATTCTCACACATGAGATTATTGGACATTCTCTACACAACCTTAATCCTAATGCAATAATGTACAACAAGCTCTCTACACGAACATGATAAATTAGCGGTTCAAGCATATGGTTTCAGAGGCGGACTCCGATTCCCTTCAGCAGTTATATATTTCTCCAAGAATGATACTTCAAATACAACGAATTTCAACGCAAACTCATCCAAGTGGGGAAATTTAATTGAAATATGTTTGGTGTACATTGTCCTATCAGTGGACTCTTGAAAGAATTGAAAACTTTGCTTTCCAATGTGACTTCTTTTTTTATGAATGAGATTGTTTTTTCTATATATTTAATAAAAAACACAATTTTACTACTATTTTATTTTATTTTCTATGTAAAAATTCTGTACAATATCTGCACTATAATAAAAGAGATATTCCCTTAAAGCATTAGTATATAGACAATCGATTGAGGATGCTTCACAAAATCCATAAAGTAGGTCTAAAACACTCATATTTCCATTACATAACCAATTTCTAACAATATCAAATAAATTTCGATAAAATTCATTGAAATTGATGGATTCCAACATGGCAAGTCGATTCGAAATCACATGCTGTACAGCTAAAATGACAGCAATATCTTCTTCGTACAGGTTCATGTTGACATTGAACTTGGAAACAGACACGATGTTCATGTAGCTGCCATACTGATATTGAACCATTTTCACAAAGTCTCCACATTTTGTCACTAGAGGGTTCATAGCAGCACGATCTTCGTTGTCTTCGGCATTTTGATGTATTTCTTGTAAGAAGGCGATGATTGAAGCCCACTCGTAGGTTGTGAATGAAATTTCCCAAGGCGTAAACATTCGCTTCAGAATAACGCATGCACTAAAGTCTCTTGTAGGACTCAGACCACATCGCACCTCGTAGTTACTTGGTTGCGGTAGAGGAAAAGTCATCAAAACTAATGGTTTTTCGGTTTGAGCTCTAGTTTCGAACATGGTTAAAGCCCTGGAGTCGACCCCATCGTCATACTCTCGTTGGGCAGCATCTTCGTATTGATCGAGAATTCGATCGACGAACTAACAAACATTTTCCAAATCACACGTTATTTATATCTGAAAATCACGTGACATCATTTTTGCTTGTTTCTAGTTTTACATGTATTTAACCCTTAACAACCTAGCGTTACATATATGTAACGCAAATTCCCTCTATTAAAAACCTCCATAAATCGTGAATTTTAACTACTGGTCATTAGATGGCGCCAGAACCTGTTAAAATGATGTCTTCCGTAAGCCGAATTTGCTCAGGTTTGCAATCTGACTTGATTTGTTGATGCGATAGGTTGTTCAGTGAGAAGCTGCTCTGAAGTTGTGCGAAATATGGAACCTAACTTCGGGTGAGTATTGTATTTTTTATGCTATTTTACGAAAATATCCAAGACTCGGTGTAGTATATTCTAAAAGGCTGTATTATTACTCATAAATCACAGATGTTGTGAAATAAATTTTTTTCTGTTATTTTTCTGCATGTAAACATGAGTGTTAGATATATGCAACGCTAGGAATATATGAGAGCATTATTTCCTAATATAGCTGGAATGTAGATATCATATATCTTTTGTTTTTTTCACCTTAGTAAAAATAGATAGAAAAACAGAAAAGTTTTCTGTGGACCGCAGGCGATCTTATAGACCAACTTAACGAATTTATAAGCCCAGATTTTTCCCACATTGGCAACTGTACTCCTCTTGAAATTTTTGAAATGTTTTGGGATGACGAAATCTTCAAATCACGTGTGATGAACTAAAGTGTGCTGTGGCAATATTTATTTTGAGTGGATACGATGTCAAACCTGCAAGGAAACACTAATGGGATTCTAAATGCGACATGGGCAACAAAATGGTCAAAAATTCCATGCGAAAGAACAGGTTTGAACAGATAATGCAGTTCCTACATTTAGCAGACAACACTAAGCCAGACAAAAATGATAAAGCTTGGAAAATCCGCCCGTTGATGGACAAACTAAAACACCGATTCTTGGAACATTTCGTAGCCGAAGAAGAAATAAACTACGACGAAACAATGGTTAAATATTTTGGAAGGCACAGCTGCAAGCAGTTTATCAGGGGAAAACCCATCCGCTTCGGCTACAAAATGTGGTCACTCAATACGAAAGGAGGATATTTGATAAATTTCGACCAATATCAAGGTAAAAATCCGCGAAGTATGGAACAAGACGAGATACTTTATGGCAAACCTACTACACCACTGGTTACAATGTTGAGGGAGCTTCCAGAAAATAAGAAGAATTTGCCATACAAGTTATACACCGACAATTTATTTACAAGTCCAACCTTTCTTCGTGATATGAGGGATATCGGGATATGGTGTTCTGGTACCATTCGTGATAACCGTCTACCAAAAGGAATTCCACTGCCTGATAAAAAAGACTTGAAGAAATCTGCTAGGGGTGAATATTTTCATACCCTTGACCGTGAAAGTGGAATAATGTTCGTTCGTTGGGTCGAGAAATAACATCGTCACAGTAGCATCAACCTGCTTTGGAATTGTACCAGTATCACATGTAAAACGATTTTTACCAGTATCACATGTAAAACGATTTTCACAGAGTGAAAAGAAAATTATTCAAGTTTCTAGGTCAAATATCATTGGATGGTATAGTTCCATGGGCGGAACTGATTTGATGGACCAAAATGTTGCCAGACATCGAATAGCAATTCGGTCTAAAAAATGGTGGTGGTGCTTATTTACGTGGATGCTAGATGTAAGTATCCACAATGCTTGGTACCTCTACAATAAAGCTAATGTTCCTATCAAGCAATTAGACTTTCGCCGAAACATAGTAATCACATTCTTCTCGCGATATGGTACTCCAGCTAGAGGTACTGGCAGGCCATCAAAATCTCTTTTCAGTAATTCGGAAAGAGTTGGAAGCGACATTAGGTACGACCGGATTGGTCACTTTTTGATATATATCCCAGACAAAAAGAGAAGACGTTGCGCACTAGAGACGTGCAATTCTAGTGTACGAACAATGTGTTCGAAATGCGACATTGGTCTGTGTATTGACTGCAATCTACCATATCATCATAAGTGATATTATGTTCTTGTTTTTATTACTTTTATTGCTTTTGGATTTTATTAGATCAACAGTTCATGTTTGTGCTACAGAATACAGATTTGCTCCCTTTTGTTCCTAGTGTTACATATATGTAACACGTTTTTTTTCTGTAAGTAATATACTTTCCCCAAAAATTATATTTGTTTTTGTTTTAAATAGTTGTCGAAATGATATTTATTGTAGAAAAGAAGTGATCTTATAAAAAAATCGAAATTCAGGAAGTTAAGGGTTAAATGGGAAAACGGGTCACATTTGCAGAAAGTGTAAAAATGCATTGTTTCTTATGTAAAACACGCACAAATCGTTGAGTTTGGGGGGCCTTTTAGATCGAATCAAACAATTGCGTCTTTTCCTATCCAGCTGTTGTGTTTCTTATCTAACCCAAGCCATTTCACATACAATTTATTTCCTTTCTTCCTGAGTACCTTTTCCACGAGATAGATGTTGAGATTTGAGGTTTTTTGCAATTCTTCTTCGTAGAAAGTCCCACTGACTTTTACTCCATGCATATCTTCCAACAAATATGTAACGGGGTTGGTTATCTTGACAGTGACAATTTAGATAGTTCTGTCACCCAATTGGGAGTGTCTCCTTTTTCGAAAAGGTTTTAGTCTTAATCAAGCGAACAATGTCGCCGACTTTTAATTTTCGCGGACCGATAATCTTCAAGTGCGCGTACGCTTTATCGAGAATGAGCTTTTCGTTGGATTTATTAACTTGCGATGGTTTGTAACCAGTCTTGCTGTGACGTGTATCATTGTAGGCTTTTGTAATGCTAGGTAATATGTCTATCCATTTGTAGGTCCCATTCAAACTAAAGGATTTTAAAAGTTTTTCTTTCAACGTTCTGATTACACGTTCTGCTATTGCAGCTTTCTTGACGCTGTACGTATTATAGTGGTTGATGTTATGTTTTTTCATAAGTTCTCGGAATTTACTATTATAAAATTCCTTACCCTGTTCCGTCTGTAAATTTTTTGGGCAACGTTTCATGTGCATCAAAATGTCTGTAAATACCTTAGTTATTTCCTCACCGGTTTTCGTTTTCAATGGACGAGTCCATACGTACTTGGAGAAACAATCAATTATGATCATAATCAATTTAAAATTTCGATTTTGTCCAGCATACTGACGCATCTCCGCCAGATCCATTTGCCATAAATCATCCAAGCCTTTGATGATTGTACGTCGCCGAGGTTATGTTTTACGAGCAGGTTTATGCAACTCGTTGACAATTTGAACCTTTTCTTTCGAAGTCAATACTGCGAATGATTGTGTAAGAATCTTACTTTTTCTTTTTGATGAGTTGCTCAAAATTTGGATGCTTGGATTTTTTTATGCTTATATTCAAATTAAATCACGTGCCGTCATTGTGTTATCTTAATTTTTCTTTTGATCAGTTACTCTAAATTTGTTATGGATGCTTGGATTTTTTTTATGCTTATATTCAAATTTGTAATATCCAGTCCTAATTCAGATATTTGGTAAACGACATTCGTTCGAAACTGATTCAACTCTCTTTCCACATTTTTGGTTAAGGTGTGTGCATCAGTCGCATTTTCAAATTTTTTGTTGATGGCATGAGTGAGTTGTTTCAAATTGTTTGTGTAAGCACGCTCCACATCTGATATGAGCAAGTTCACTTTAAAGAATTGTGTTTTAACATCTTTCTGCAAGTGATTAAGCTTTTTAGTCAGAATGTCGTCGAAAGTCTGTTTGAATTCAACGTCTTTTGCAGACAGCTCTTTAATTCGATTACGAAAGTCACCGAATGTTTCGGTAACAATTTCAATTTTTTTTCGAATTGTTTCACAATCTCGGTGACATCCTCAATACTTTTTGTAAACACGTCAGCCCAATGTTGCATCTGATTGTCTACGTACTGCTTGTTGGTAGCATCCATAGGATTAGTTGGCATTTTTACGTAACACAGTTTCAATTTTTTTAAATCAATATTACCGTCAGGAGTATGTGCTAAACCATCTCTAAGTTCAATTATCGGACGCAATCGTTTTCTTGAAGAACTACGTCCGAACTTATCGATGGTCATCTTGGAAATGTCTATTGAATGATGTTGGCCTCTTTCAATTCTTCGATTATGGATATAATTTCATTGTCAAGTGAAGTGTTTCCAGCATTTTTGGACGCCAACAACAATCGTAAACGCTCACACAATTCGTTCGGATCATCCCAATAAATGTATTCCATAGGTTTAGAATTGTAAGACATTAAGCCCCGTCCTTCCGCCATTCGCGACGACTTTCGAATAAACATTGGTTTGATGATTTCCATATATTTGCGTCTATTAGTTCCTTTCAATGCATTATTTGCTTTTTTATGTACATTCGACAGTTCTAAAATGTGTTTATACGCAACGAGATCGTCCTTGTTGAAATTTTCTGAATCATCGTAGAATATCAGTTCATATAGCCCAGGTGTTCCAATCACTTGCTGTCCAGCAACTTTGATGTGCTGCTTATCAAAATCAATTTCTTTTGAACCAAGTCGCCATTTTGAAGTTGTAAAATCATAAATGGGTCCGTATACTTTGTCTATCTTCTCATCATTGCTCCAATATTGGGTTAAGTATTTATGACTCATTCGTGGATACTGATCGATATATGCTTGAATGACTTGAGGAGCAATTGTATCTTCGTGAAATGTTCCTTCTTCTTCATCATCGAACACTTCATCATCATCTCCATCAGTACTGGCAATAGGTTCAAGTTTCTGGAATGGTGGTAGAATTTCAGCATTGCCAACCGATGCATCCTCTGTCTTCACTTCTTTTTTTGGTACAGTGGTATGTTCATTCCAAAGCGATTTTTTAGCTACTGCCAGCTGGTTTTTCAGTGGAACCGATACAGGTTTGAAAATTTTTTGTAATGCCTCATCCTCTTCTGATTTACCCAATTTCAATGATAAGTATTTCTTTTTTATGATCCTAGCGATTTCATTGATTTTCGTTTTGCGAACTATGTCAACCTCTTTGCTGGGTGGTTTCTTGTTGACGAATATACTTTATCATGATAAGTTCATGGTTTTATAAACTTATCGAAGCCATATCGATAGCGACCTGCATTCAGATGACACTCCTTTACGATCACCATTGCACCGAATTTTTCATTCCAACAATCAGCACACATACGCTTGAAATCGTTGAATGACACATCAGGTGAAACGTGTTTATCCTCCACCTGCTTTAAATTTATTTCATCTTGCTTGAACAACACAATTAGATTGCAATTGTCTCGCAACATTTGCTTTGGAGCCTTACTATACGTTTGTCCAATGTACATAACATCTATACCTCGATGTCGACACATGGAATAATATTCTTGGATTTTCTGCTGTTTATCACAAGATATGTCATCAAAAATGAATATGGAATTTGGTTTAGCCTCGTTGGGACTTATAATTTCCTCGTTCTCTTTGAATTGAAAATATTCGATTCCTTTGACTTTTTTCAACACCTCTTCGAGTAACTGATACTTAGGTTGATACAATGACTTTGAATACACGTAAACGTTTTCAAATTTAGCACCATTCGGGTGGAAGAGCAGTGAAAGTGCTGCATTTGTTTTCCCACATCCACCCGGACCACATATGATTGCACGAAATGAATGTGGTAGCAATGTACCATGCTTACTGCTAGTAGATTGACTTTCATTTAAGTAATCTAAATTTTCGATCGGTAAGGTATGCTTCTGTTGAACGTTCCTCATGATGTGCACAGCCTCATGAAACGTTTAGGATTATATATAAATTGTCATGTCTTTCAATATTAACATCATTTTCAATGTTGATTCATCACGGTAAGGGTGTAGTAAATACGCTTATCAATAACCTACCATTCGAACTACATCTGTCAGGCTATTCATATTGTGGACCGGGAACTAAACTGAAAGAACGCTTAGAACGTGGAGATAGAGGTATAAATCCGTTGGACGAAGCTTGCAGGGAACACGACATTGCATACCATCAAAACAAATCATTGGAAGAACGTCATAAAGCTGATCAAGTGTTGGAACATAGAGCTTGGGAACGAGTCAAATCGAAAGACCCAAAATTTGGTGAAAAATCTGCTGCTTGGTTCGTCACCAACGCTGTGAAGGCAAAACGCAAACTCGGCATGGGTATGGATAAACGATTCTCCCAAATTGCAAAGAAGATTCATCAAGCTATGGAAAAGTCTCCTCATCACGAAGGTGGCAGTTTGAAAAAGTCATCTGCTGCTGCCTTAAAAGCAGCTCGATTCGCCGTCAAAAAGTGGCGGTTTTCTACCGCTAATTCCATTGTTTGCCGGTCTCTCGGCTCTAAGGTCGCTGGCTGGAGGAGCGAGCGCCATCGCAAAGACCATCATCGACACGAAAAATGCAAAGAAAAAGATGGAAGAAGACGCACGACATAATAAAGCTATGGAACATTTGGGATCCGGCTTGTATCTACGAAAAACGGATTCGTTCTGTTCTTGAAGAAACGGCATAAAGGAGGAGAAGGATTGTACTTGAAGAAACAAAAAAACTATTAGCTCAGCTACCCAAAAGAGCTCTGTACGATGGGGAGATTATGGAATGTGCGAAAAAGCTGAAAATTCCACATTTTCGTGGTGTTTTTATGCGAGACACTCTTCCTCATCATCCTAGACGTCGCGAATGTGCCGTAGTGAATTTAGATTCCTCCATCAATCCAGGTACACATTGGGTAGCTCACAAAAAGAATGATAACACTACAATATTTCCATAGTTTTGGAAATTTGAAGCCACCAAAGGAATTGGTTGATTATTTTGGAAAGCAGCAGCGTGTCAAGATATTTTATAATCACGATGTATATCAAACATATGATCAAAACAATTGTGGACACTTGTGTTTAGCATTTCTATGTCAATAAAATATACTGTCACAACTACTTGTGTATCAGTCATGTCGATGAAACGAAGTGATACAATACTGACTTTGAAGAGTCATTCTTCGATTCTCTCAATTGATCTATCACCGCCGCTTCACTTGCAGCGTGACAGTGAATATGGCTTAGCTCTTCTAAGTTTTCATTAGTATACCCAACATCGATGAAGGTACAAAGTTCCACTATGTAGATGGAAAGGGTAAGAAAAAAACCGTCGACATTCCAACGGGAGCATACGAAATTGAGGGTATTGAAAAGTTTATTCAGGAAGCAATCGTAGTGGCAGATGCTCTTTCAAGATCCATTCCTGAAACAGTTCTTCTTGATGTCTCCAAACTAACACCCTACAAGTGGTATAACTCCATGTTAAATAAGGTTAAGGAATCCCCTGGTGATTACCCATCATTCCGAGTGGACAATAATATATTATTTAAACATATCTTTCATCATCATACTCTTGATAGTAATACATCAGACGGGAAAATAGTCGTATTTTCCCAAAATTTCAGACCATAACCAATTACTTAATGATGCAGTCATATATTAAATAAAATTATTTGATTGAAGCCGAGCTTTCGAGAATGTTTATTCTCTTCTTCAGGGCAAACTACAAATCGTTACAAAATTATTTCAACAACAACTTAATAGTATTTTAAAAATACTTACAATCGTGAATTTAGAATAAATTAACCAAAAACAGGAAAGATTTCATAGCCATCAATTACAAATGTCATTATTTATATTTGTCATGGTAACACAATAAGTAAGAAAGTATCTAGATTTTGTTTATAAAAATGAATATTACTGAATGATCTTTATATGTTTGTGGCTATTTGAACAAGGAGCACAATTAAATTAAAATTATTTTTAAGGCAGATACAGGTTCAGTTTAAAAAAAAATATTAATTTAAGAATATTGCATAAATACTTACATATATACCCATACATAGACTAATTTACGAATATTCTGGGCTTGAACTGACAGTTAAAAGAAAAAGATACATAATATTATTTAAAATTTTTATATAAGTGTAATCATATTCTCTCACAATACGAAACATATAAACATGATTATTCTGAAAATGCACTGATACTTATTCACTCAAAAAAGGCCGATTTCTCTCACTAATCAACCTCTAAATTTTTGGGTGAAATATATGTTTTGAAATCCTAAAACACTTTTTAATGTTCTTTTAAATATTCAAAATAATATATAAAATCATATTCTCTCACAATACGACATGAAAATGAAACATTTTGAAAATCATTCACTTTTGCAGAAACAAGCTGATATCTCTCACTAATCAGCATGCATATTTTCGAAAACAGTAAATGTTATGAAAATCTTTCATAAATAGATTATACATTTAATCTCAAATAAACATATAATGAATTTTAAGAGAATAATTCTCTTTGATCAACTAAATTCCTCTCACTAATAAGTTGATCTAAATATTTCTATTGTTTATGGAAACCTAAGATTCTAAAGTTAATTACTATAAAATCAGTTAAGACCAGTCCTTCATCTATATATAGGTACATATATCCCATACACATTAATCCATTTATAACCAATATACATATATACACATATATATACACACACATATACATATATACATACACATACATACATACATACAAAAATACATATATAAACATAAAATAAATATTACATGTCAAGTATAGGTACATATTACATACCCAACTATACATAAATATCTATATATATTAATTTTGAGCTACATCTGGAGAAAAATTATTATAATTATCATTATATAATTTTAGAATATATGAATAAATGGAACTAAGTCCTTTTATATCTGAGCGTTTATTCATAGTGTTATTATGTTTCTTTATATTCACCATTTCTAAGAACCCACGTTTAAAATAATTTTTCTCAGAACATAGTGCAATAGTATTATCAAAATCAATACTATGTTTCTTACTGATAGCATGTTCTGTCAAGGCACAAGATTTTTTATTTCGTCTAATATCACTTTTATGAGATGTAATCCTTCCCGAAATATTTCTGGAAGTTTGACCAATATATGATAATTCACAGTCTAGGCAATTTACTTTATATACTACTCCAGATTTTTCTGTTATTTTTAAAGGAGTCTTTAATTTAGAAAATAAACTAGATACTGTTTTTACATTCTTTCTCGAAATTATAACATTATACCCCTTAAAAATATTAACAAGTTTACTAGTGAGTTCATTGATGTAATGTAGAGATCTATAGATAGGTAAAATATTATTTGCATTAGAAATATTATTAGGATTTGGTGCGTTATTGGGAAATATTTCATTAATTTCAAGATTAAGTTCAGGATGCATCAAACATTTGTTTATCAATTTTAGAGGAAAAGAATTTTCTATTAATATTTGTTTTAATTTAGTTACACTTTCATTTCTATATAAATTATGTGAAATTTGATAGCTCTACTTTTTAATGCCATAATTAAGTTAATTTTCATTTTTTGTGGATGATAGGAGAAAAAATTTATGTATCTATTACTGCATATAGGCTTTCTGTACCATTTTGTACGTAATATACCTGCATTATCTCTACATACCATCATATCTAAAAAAGGAAGACATTGTTCACTTTCTAGTTCAACTGTAAATTGGCTTTACCCTCAAATAAAGTTGATGAAACATTAAATATTTTTAATACTTATAATGAACATCTTCAATTTACAGTTGAACTAACTAGAAAGGGAACAATGTCTTCCTTTTTTAGATATGATGGTATGTAGAGATAATGCAGGTATATTACGTACAAAATGGTACAGAAAGCCTATATGCAGTAATAGATACATACATTTTTTCTCCTATCATCCACAAAAAATGAAAATTAACTTAATTATGGCATTAAAAAGTAGAGCTATCAAACTTTCACATAATTTATATAGAAATGAAAGTTTAACTAAATTAAAACAAATATTAATAGAAAATTCTTTTCCTCTAAAATTGATAAACAAATTTTTGATGCATCCTGAACTTAATCTTGAAATTAATGAAATATTTCCCAATAACGCACCAAATCCTAATAATATTTCTAATGCAAATAATATTTTACCTATCTATAGATCTCTACATTACATCAATGAACTCACTAGTAAACTTGTCAATATTTTTAAGGGGTATAATGTTATAATTTCGAGAAAGAATGTAAAAACAGTATCTAGTTTATTTTCTAAATTAAAGACTCCTTTAAAAATAACAGAAAAATCTGGAGTAGTATATAAAGTAAATTGCCTAGACTGTGAATTATCATATATTGGTCAAACTTCCAGAAATATTACGGGAAGGATTACATCTCATAAAAGTGATATTAGACGAAATAAAAAATCTTGTGCCTTGACAGAACATGCTATCAGTAAGAAACATAGTATTGATTTTGATAATACTATTGCACTATGTTCTGAGAAAAATTATTTTAAACGTGGTTTCTTAGAAATGGTGAATATAAAGAAACATAATAACACTATGAATAAACGCTCAGATATAAAAGGACTTAGTTCCATTTATTCTTATATTCTAAAATTATATAACGATAATTATAATAATTTTTCTCCAGATGTAGCTCAAAATTAATATATATAGATATTTATGTATAGTTGGGTATGTAATATGTACCTATACTTGACATGTAATATTTATTTTATGTTTATATATGTATTTTTGTATGTATGTATGTATGTGTATGTATATATGTGTATGTATATATGTGTATATATGTATATTGGTTATAAATGGATTAATGTGTATGGGATATATGTACCTATAAATAGATGAAGGACTGGTCTTAACTGATTTTATAGTAATTAACTTTAGAATCTTAGGTTTCCATAAACAATAGAAATATTTAGATCAACTTATTAGTGACAGAAATTTAGTTGATCAAAGAGAATTATTCTCTTAAAATGCATTATATGTTTATTTGAGATTAAATGTATAATCTATTTATGAAAGATTTTCATAACATTTACTGTTTTCGAAAATATGCATGCTGATTAGTGAGAGATATCAGCTTGTTTCTGCAAAAGTGAATGATTTTCAAAATGTTTCATTTTCATGTCGTATTGTGAGAGAATATGATTTTATATATTATTTTGAATATTTGAAAGAACATTAAAAAGTGTTTTAGGATTTCAAAACATATATTTCACCAAAAAATTTAGAGGTTGATTAGTGAGAGAAATCGGCCTTTTTTGAGTATCAAGTGCACTTTCAGAATAATCATGTTTATATGTTTCGTATTGTGAGAGAATATGATTACAATTATAAAAAAATTTTAAATAATATTATGTATCTTTTTCTTTTAACTGTCAGTTCAAACCCAGAATAATCGTAATTTAGTCTATGTATGGGTATATATGTAAGTATTTATGCAATATTCTTAAATTAATATTTTTTTTAACTGAACCTGTATCTGCCTTAATAATAATTTTAATTTAATTGTGCTCCTTGTTCAAATAGCCACAAACATATAAAGATCATTCAGTAATATTCATTTTTATCAACAAAATCTAGATACTTTCTTACTTATTGTGTTACCATGACAAATATAAATAATGACATTTGTAATTGATGGCTATGAAATCTTTCCTGTTTTTGGTTAATTTATTCTAAATTCACGATTGTAAGTATTTTTAAAATACTATTAAGTTGTTGTTGAAATAATTTTGTAACGATTTGTAGTTTGCCTTGAAGAAGAGAATAAACATTCTCGAAAGCTCGGCTTCAATAAAAGAATTTTATTTAATATATGACTGCATCCCCAAGAACATCCTTTTATTTATTATAAAACCAGTCAAGAATACAAAATCAATATATATATAATGTGTGTGTGTGTGTGTATATTTTATATAGGTATGTGTTGAGAGTATATGTAAATTGATATTGTAAGTATATGTATAAGGAGAACATGGTAGCAGAGCATGGTTCAAAGAGTGTATCGGTATTTCTGGGGTACCGTTTTAAGCAAAGAAGCAGGACGAATTAAGCGCATGGACTACAACGGTTTCTCATCATGCGGCGTATAACTTCGATGTAAGTAGTGTAAATAATGATGAGATAATGTGGCTGTTGGACAGTGGTTGCACTGACCATATTATTAATGACTAGAAATATCTTATTCTATACAAAACATATGGAGTCAAACTTGATAAGCTATAGTAAAATAACTGATAATAATAAGATAATTTCTGAAGGTGAATTGTCTAAGATTATTGATAAAAATAATAACTGCGGTAGCGGTGAAAACTAATGGTTTGGATTTTATGAAAAGTAAATTAAAAATGGATGTGTCTCGTATAAATAATGTTTACCGTGTAAATTTAGCAAACAAAGATATAAAGAAAATAAAAGAGAAAGAAAAGTGGAATCGTATATTAGGACAAGTATATTTAAAATATTTGGATAAATTGTGTAAAAATCAGCTGTTAAATGGTGTCCCATTAGAACTTGAATCGGAATTTATGAAATGTAAAACATGTATCGTAAATAAAATGAGTAATGGTCCTTTTAAAAATAATAGAAATAAATCAAACTGGAAATTGTACACACTGATGTTTGTTGGCCTTCTCAGACAACAAGTTTTACAGGTGAGAAATATTTTATATCTTTCATTGATGATTACAGTAAAATTGCTAAAGTGTATACCATAAAATCAAATGCTGAAGTGAGTGATTATTTGATTGAATATGTGACGGCTTAAGAAAGTATAAAAGTCGATCCGTGTCCAATTTATGTTCATGAATTAAATGCGGTCGCGGAACAATATGTCGCGTTGTTTACTAGCAGAGGCCGGTGTTCATAAAAGGTACTGGCCGAAAATTGTTTGCGTTGCAACGTACTTAAAAAATCGTACTTTGTCAAATACAGTTGAGAAAAAGACACCCTATGAGATATTTTTTGGAAAAAGACCGGACGTGTCAAATTTACGTTTATATCAAATCAAATGGTAATTATAAAGCTCGATTGGTTGTAAGGGGCTTTCAACAAACTGATGAAACTGATGACATTTACTCTCCCGTGGCAAGAATGCAAACTTTAAAGATTTAACTGCTTTTCTAAACGGAAAGTAAATTCTGAAGTTTATATCAAGCAGCCTAAAAGTTATGAAGATGGTTCGAATAAAGTTTATAAACTGATAAAAGCCTTATATGGTTTAAAGGGCATGGTATGAGTGCCTTGATAAATTTTTAATTGGTTGCAGAAGAAGTAATATTGATTTTTGTTATATACTTATGGAAAAAGTGAAAATAAGGATTATTTATTAATTTATGTGGATTACTTATTATTTAGTAGTAAAAATGAGGATGAAATCAAAAGGATTAAAGATCTATTGCTGTAAGTGAATTGATATTTGTGAAGAAATTGTTGAAAGTATTTGATGTAAATTTGATAAAACTTATTGAAGTATATGAAGATAATTCTGGTGCACTGAATATAGCAAAATATGGTAATTTTATGAAGAATTCAAAGCATGTAGAGATTCATTATCATTATGTAAATGAATATGTAAATGATAATATATACAATATAAATTTAAGGAGGCGTGTTGAGAATATATGTAAATTTATATTGTAAGTATATGTATAAGGAGAGGGAGAACGCTCCGGCGAGCTGTGACTCGTATGCTTATGTAATGTATATTATAGTTAGTTGGATACGAGCAGGGGCTGTAAACTCGAATAGCCGAAGTGATTCCAATATGGCGCCATAGATCTCCCAAGCATGAGGGCGCTGCGATCATTGATTTGACTGTTAGTGTTGACAGAACGAATTCAAATATTCATTTTTATCAGTTGCTTGTTGTACTTTGTGTCGGCTTGTTCTGTGTGATTTGGAGATTTCTTTGTCAAGTGGTTGCGATTAATTGTTTTATGGGAAAACCCGGATGTGCAGTTAGTGGATGTGTTCCGTTGAAAACTTCTGGACGACATAGATTTGTCAATCCACAGAAAAACATAAAGTTGTTCAAAAAATGGATGGCGGCCATTTATAATAAGATGCTTTCGAATTTGGATCCTCTCTACATTTATCAACATTATCGTGTCTGTTCTAAACATTTCAAAGAGAGTGATTTTGTTATGCTTGGATTGAAATCAGTTTTAAAGAACACTGCTTACCCAACGTTGATGTTACCTAGTAAGTTGTTTTTTTAGCTATGAATAGATATTTATTTTCATATAATTTGGGTGTTGCAGAGCCTCAACGTTTCATTACTGCTTCATTAAGTTTTATTATTATAATTTATTATACTTCAGTTGGTTTTGTTGAAAATTGTAATAAACTTTATTTTATTTTAGATGATCATCAGATAGAACCACACTGCGAGGAAGTCAGTATTCCAGCAGAAGATTTTTCTATGGACACTGCTGATGCCCCAATTTGCTCTCAGCCTTCTACATCTGCTAGCTTTTCACCTGGCCGTAAGTAAAAAAAGATGCTATTATATATGATCACCAATAATTCTCTAATTATTTTTTAGGTCCTTCTAAACTGCTGGATCGATTATCTTTAAGAAATGTTTCGGAATTGACTCCAAGAAAAAAGTATTTATATCAACAACTGCAATATATGAAGAAACAGGAATATTCATTCGCAAGAAAACGGTTGGACTTTTCATCTCGTATCAATAAAGCATCACAGATGGCCAAGTGTGAATATTTAGAGAAATTAACAATAAATCTGAGCATCATAAGCAGAAACTTTTTCCAAAACCAGATTCAAAATGCTGGTAAAAAGGTGCAAGCACGAAGATTCTCACTCAAAGATAAAATAACGGCTTTAGCTCTATTTAAGCAGAGTCCTGGCTACAATTTACTCTCAAGAATATTTGCACTCCCGTCAAGAGTTACCTTGGTATAAATTAAATTTAACTTTTTCTCAAAAAATCAATACATTAACTTATTGTTTTAGTACCGGAAACGGAAAGTTCATGACATTCTGCGTAATTTTGGTCTGCACACATTTTCCGTATTTTTGATTATAAGGGTGGGGGGAGCTGTGTAACAGTACTTTCTGAAAACGCTGTAATCTCCCAGACGCGTTATCCAAATTTAACGAGTTTAGTCTTGTTTGAAAGATAATTTAACGCTTATTAAAAAATTCACACCTCCTAGAGGGCGCTGAATAACCAATATTCAGTTTTCATAGTTTTTTGTAAAAAAATTAAATAGCACGATACATTTTTCTTTTATTGGTATTGAAAGCCATATAAATAGCCAGAGTTTGGCGAAAACCGCGACTCGATATCTTTACTCGTTTTTGAATTATTGTAAAATGTAATCTCAAACGAAACTCTTTACTCGTTTTTGAATTATTGTAAAATGTAATCTCAAACGAAACATTTTTGTTTTAGTATTTTTACTAATTGAATGATTAGAAAGAAAATAAATAAAAATGTTTTTCTGTTTTTGTTGGAAAATAGCAAATCCGAAATACTAGCACATAGTTGTTATCATTACTTGTTGTTATCAGCAGTGGCGTGCCGTGGAATCTTAAGTAAGAGAAGCACACACTACAGACACTATATTTACCTAATTGCTCAACATTTTCAATGTTATCACCGACAGCCCAAGCTGACGGTAGTTTCATGTCCATGTCCGTAATAATAATATTAATAATTCACTCAAATAATTAATTTTATGTTTTATTTTACGTTGTTATTAATCCACTAATATTACTTAAATCGATAATTATGTTTTTTTCTCGATTTTTTCCTCGATCAAAAAACCATTTGATTTTATAGCCCCAATTATTTTTTTATCAAGAATTAGTTTTACGCTAACTTAAGAACTAATAGAAATAATCCAATGGTCAATCGGGTAAGTAAAATTGCGCAGCTATCAACAGTTTCAGGGTTATTATGATTAAAGTACCTAAAGGAATAGTTATAATACTATTTTTTTACTCAGTGCTATCCTAACCAAACTGAATAAGCAATAAGTAACTTATATCTTTAAATAGGTAGTGATAATGATTATTACTTTCTTAATAAAATAAAAATATTAATTTCACAATAACTCAAAAACGAGTAAAGATATCGAGTCGCGGTTTTCACCAAAATGTAGATAAATACATGGCTTTTCATACCAATAGTTAATAAATGTATGATGCCATTTAATTTTTTCCACAAAAAAAGATGAAAACTGTATATTGGTTATTCAGCGCCCTCTCGGAGTAAATATGTGAACTTGCGAACACATCCGACATCGTTTTTAAAATAAGCGTCGACTTATCTTTCGAACAAGACCAAACTCATTAGATTTTGATAACGCGTCTAGGATATTACAGCGGCTTAAGAAAGTACTGTTTCCCAGCTCCCCCTACCCTTATAATCAAAAATACGGAAAAAGTGTGAAGACCAAAATTCCGCAGAATGTCATTCAACTTTTCATTTCCGGTCTAAAACAATACGTTAATTTTTTTAGAAATATTTTTTTATTTTTATTTATTATTTATTTTTTAATTTATACCATGGTTATTACGCCACATAGCGGCCATTTTAGGAACTTGAAAATATTTTAGCTGATTTTTTTAAGCCGATTTACTTACGATTTTTTTTCCAAAGTCGTAGGGTTCACGTTTTCCCTATTATCCTACCTCTCTGACCTTAGTGGGACACCCGGTATATATATATATATATATATACACACATATATATAGGGTGATTCACGGCGACCGTTCATTAGAAGTTTATGGAAAACCGAGTAAGATAAAAATATTAAATTTTGTGCATAGGCATAACAGGTTAGTATCTATCCATCTTAAATATTTTCAGTTATCTGTCACTTCGTGTTATACAGGAAGTACAACCTGAATATTTTTGCTTTTTTGGAATATCCCAATAAATTTGAATATTTTTTTTTATTAAGGTACCACCATACTTATCTCTCATACTTGAGATAAAAAATATTTATTGAAATTTTGACAGCTAAAATGCATTTAGCAAAATGACTATAAATTCTATTTTAAAACAGTAAGATGTTTAAATTTTGATTCAAATTAAAGCTAAAGGATGCCTCCACCTACTCATTGATTTAAATTTACAATTTTTTTTCTGAAAGTACTAAATTTATTAAATGTCCGCATGAATTGGAAAGTACAAAACCTTTGTTATTTTAAAAGGAACTACCCTTTTTGATTAGTTTCATTCAATGGACAACAAAATTTCCTGCAAATTGATAATACATGTCCCTATACCTAAATCTAATAATTTTCTAATTATTCCAAAAATACCGGAAATTCAATTTATTGAAGTAATGGCCAACTTGAGGCAAATCATGACAGCCATGATTCAAAAATTTCGATCTGACACATAACTTAGGCAGAAAATGAATAACAACAATTCAGTAAATCTGTACGACAATCATGTTATTTTTAATTTATTTCTTATACAAGGAAAATGCGACAAAATTATCAGTAGAACATGTAAAATGTTTAACGAAACCTATCTACAGTTACAACAGCTTACAAAACTTAAGTTTAGAGGACTATTCACAATTTTTCAAAAATGTTCGAAATGATGACCATCCACGCGCAAGCACCTTCCAATACCTCTCCTACCGTCCTATACCCTCCGTTGTCACCCTGCGTAGTTTCTGAGGATCCAGTCCTGCAAATGATGCCATCACGCGCGCTTCCAACTCTTCTCTGGTGTTCACTTCCGTGGCATAAACCTGGTCTTTTATGTAACCCCAGAGATAAAAGTCCATCGGCGTCAGATCAGGGGATCTTGCAGGCCAGGACCATGGTCCTTGCCTTCTGATCCACCTTTCATCAAACATCAGAGTGAGTTCCTGGGTGCAATGTGCTGGAGCTCTATCCAGCTGAAACCAGCAACATCTTCTAACGTTTAATGGCAAGTCATCCAGGAAATCTTCTACCATAGTTCTCAGGATGTTGAGATACAACTGTCCCGTCAAGGTGCCATCATAAATGAAGTACCTGAACTGGTTATCATCTCACAAAAGTTTACTCTCTCTACGGGATCTTGAAAGTGCAGATCTTGAACAAGTGTGAACTTGAAATCGTGAAAATGATGTTTCTTCAAAACTCTTTGAATTGAGCTGAAATTTATGCCCAAATCCACCACAGTTGCTCGAATAGAACTTTGTGGGTGAGCCAAGTAAACTCAGGCCTTGTCATCGGTTGTAACTGTGGATAAGTTTCTTTAAACATTCTGCATGTTTTACTGATAATTTTGTCCTTTACTGCATTGTTGTTATTCATTTTCTGCCTAAGTTATAAATGTCAGATCGAAATTTTTAAATAATTGTTGACACATATCCATGGCAACACAACTATCATCATGTGCTCAGTTTGAACCATGGCCGTCATGATTTTCCTTAAGTTGGCCATTACTTCAATAAATTGAATTTCCGGTATTTTTGGAATAACTAAAAAACTATTGGATTTAGTTATAGGGACATGTAGCATCAATTTGTTGGAAAGTTTATTGACCATTAAATGAAACCAATCAAAAAGGGTAGTTCCATTTAAAATAACAAAGTTTTTGCACTTTCCAATTCATGCGGACATTTATTTAATTTGGAAGTACTTTCTGAACAAAATTTATAAATTTAACTCAATCAGCTTTAATTTGAATCAAAATTTAAACATCTTACTGTTTTAAAATAGAATTTATAGTAATTTTGCTAAAGGCATTTTACCTGTAAAAATTTCAATAAATATTTTTTATCTCAAAAAGTATAAGAGATAAGTATGGTGGTACCTCAATAAAAAATATTCAGATTTATTGGGACAATCCAAAAATGCCAAAAATATACAGGATGTTCTATTTAAAATAACGAAGCAGATACAAACTCCCTGTATAACACGAAGTGACAGATAACTGAAAATAATTTAGGTGGATAGATACTAACCTGTTATGCCTATGCACAAAATTTCATATTTTTTATCTCACTCGGTTTTCCATAAACTTCTAATGGACGGTCACCGTGAATTAGCCTATATATATATATATATATATATATCTATCTCAGTAATACTGAATTATAGTTCTCTCTCTCTCTCTCTATCTCTCTCTCTCTCTCTCTCTATATATATATATATATATATATATATATATTGATTTTGTATTCTTGACTGGTTTTATAATAAATAAAAAGATGTTCTTGGGGATGCAGTCATATATTCAATAGAATTCTTTGATTGAAGCCGAGCTTTCGAGAATGTTTATTCTCTTCTTCAGGGCAAACTACAAATCGTTACAAAATTATTTCAACAACAACTTAATAGTATTATAGAAATACTTACAATCGTGAATTTAAAATAAATTAGCCAAAAACAGGAAAGATTTCATAGCCATCAATTACAAATGTCATTATTTATATTTGTCATGGTAACACAATAAGTAAGAAAGTATCTAGATTTTGTTGATAAAAATAAATATTACTGAATGATCGTTATGTTTGTGGCTATTTGAACAAGGAGCACAATTAAATTAAAATTATTATTAAGGCAGATACAGGTTCAGTAAAAAAAATTAATTTAAGAATATTGTATAAATACTTACATATATACTCATACATAGACTAAATTACTTTTATTCTGGGCTTGAACTGACAGTTAAAAGAAAAAGATACATAATATTATTTAAAATTTCTATATAAGTGTAATCATATTCTCTCACAATACGAAACATATAAACATGATTATTCTGAAAGTGCACTGATACTTATTCACTCAAAAAGGCCGATTTCTCTCACTAATCAACCTCCAAATTTTTGGGTGAAATAGATGTTTTGAAATCCTAAAATACTCTTTAATGTTCTTTCAAATATTCATAAATATTCAAAATAATATATAAAATCATATTCTCTCACAATACGACATGAGAATGAAACATTTTGAAAATCATTCACTTTTCCAGAAACAAGCTGATATCTCTCACTAATCAGCATGCATATTTTCGAAAACAGTAAATGTTATGAAAATCTTTCATAAATAGATTATACATTTAATCTCAAATTAATATATAATGAATTTGAGGAGAATAATTCTCTTTGATCAACTAAATTTCTGTCACTAATAAGTTGATCTAAATATTTCTATTGTTTATGGAAACCTAAGATTCTAAAGTTAATTACTATAAAATCTGTTAAGACCAGTCCTTCATCTATATATAGGTACATATATCCCATACACATTAATCCATTTATAACCAATATACATATATACACACACATATACATATATACACATATATACATACACACACATACGTACATACATAAATACATATGAAAATATAAAATAAATATTACATGTCAAGTATAGGTACATATTACATACCTAACTATACATAAATATCTATACATATTAATTTTGAGAGACATCTGGAGGTTGATTAGTGAGAGAAATCGGCCTTTTTGAGTGAATAAGTATCAGTGCACTTTCAGAATAATCATGTTTATATGTTTCGTATTACTTATACTTATATAGAAATTTTAAATAATATTATGTATGTTTTTCTTTTAACTGTCAGTTCAAGCCCAGAATAAAAGTAATTTAGTCTATGTATGGGTATATTTGTAAGTATTTATGCAATATTCTCAAATTACATTTTTTTCAACTGAACCTTATCTGCCTTAATAATAATTTTAATTTAATTGTGCTCCTTATTCAAATAGCCACAAACATATAAAGACCATTCAGTAATATTCATTTTTATCAACTAAATCTAGATACTTTCTTACTTATTGTGTTACCATGACAAATATAAATAATGACATTTGTAATTGATGGCTATGAAATCTTTCCTGTTTTTGGCTAATTTATTCTAAATTCACGATTTTAAGTATTTTTATAATACTATTAAGTGGTTGTTGAAATAATTTTGTAACGATTTGTAGTTTGCCCTGAAGAAGAGAATAAACATTCTCGAAAGCTCGGCTTCAATCAAAGAATTTTATTGAATATATGACTGCATCCCCAAGAACATCTTTTTATTTATATATATATATATATATATATATTTATTTATTTATTTATTAAATAAATGAAGAGCTATCCGTAACAGATGGCCATATTAGAATATGAATAATAATTTCATGCCTAGCTGGTAAATTGAACCTACACTTCGTGCGTTCATAAAGTATGGAAACGCTATATAACTACTAAAATATTATCATATAGAGAAAAAGCTTTGACAGGCCGATTTTTGATTTAGATTTTCTTATTCTTTATGCAAACGGCATCGTTTTGTCCCCTCCACTAAATAACTAGATTATGCTAGGACGTCTAACTGTGCCGACAATAACTACTGCGAGGACAAACACCCCTTCCGCCATTGAATAACGTCAACAACTGTTAGGACAATACCTACAATTTCACATTGTCATAATATTGCATAAGACCACTATAAATGTTCAATCAGATTGATTACCAAACAAAACACCGCCACCTAGACAAATATCATGATTTCAAAGTTGTTGCCTATCTTCAGTTTGCCGCAGAGCGTCGAGCCGTGTCTGATAATCAATACTTATTTTGAACTCAGATTAGTATCAATCTTCAGCATGGCGCAAACTGTGGAGACCAATATGAGTGATGCATTGAACACGTATAGTGGGTGGATATAAACACCCGGCAAGTGAAATTATTTAATTCAAGATTATCCTGTACCAGTCATATTATGATATTTCTGAATATGGATTCATTTGATACATAATCAAGATGATTATATAACGTAAGCTGTTACTGGTAAATAACTAGATTATGCTAGGACGTCTAACTGTGCCGACAACAACTACTGCGAGGGCAAACACCCCTTCCGCCATTGAATAACGACAACTGTTAGGGCAATACCTATAATTTCACATTGTCATAATATTGCATAATACCACTATAAATGTTCAATCAGATTGATTACTAAACAAAGCTCGACGCTCCGCGGCAAACTGAAGATAGGCAACAACCTTGAAATCATATTTGTCCCAAGAAACCCCCAAGGAAATATAACCACAAGCTCAAGAAACTCAACAATAGAAATAAAGACAAGCATGGGTGAGAATATGCCTTTTAACTTTAACAACATTTCAAGCATCTATGGAGATCAACCTATTTCTCACATGAGAAACTATATCATTTTACATAAGAAATTATCCAATTTTAAAAACAGATGAATTTTTCTCCTCAGATGTAGAACTAAAAAAAATCCTAAATTCCTCAACTTGAACTTAGACCATATAAATTTCTTTTCTGTAAACCTAAAACATAAATTCGAAAACCAAAGTTTAACAATTTTAATACAAACTTATTGAACATACTCATCACCGACACAATTAATCATATCACTACTCTTTCGAAAGAAATAGCATTTCAAATAGAAAAACATCCTCAATTCTTTCCTACAACACCAAAACTAAAAATGGATATTTTTTCAGCAAAACAAAAACTAGAAATATAAAAAGAACTTCAACAAAAAAATGCAACTTTAAATATAAATTTAACACATGGATTGAAAACATCTCTGACACAAATCTTCCAGAATACGCAAAAAATATTCTTGGTCTTGGACCCAGTTTTGCTATACCTCTAGAAAATAAAAAAGATATTCCTATCCCAGAAATAATCGCAAATATAGAATTTTCAATAAAAGATCTACCTATTTCTAATCAAGATGAAATCAGAGCTACCTGTTGCAATGTATTAACTAACCACCAAAAAACAATATGAAGGGCCACTAATCAAAAGCAAGAACACATTCAAAAAAAACTAATCAATGAATATAAGCAAACCAAAATTTTTCTAAAAAATAACCCAAACCTATTAATACTAAAACCAGATAAATCAAATAAAACTGTAATAATGAACACTGATTCATACAACAACAAAATGAATGAACTATTATCCGATTTTTCAACATACAAAGAAATAAAATCCGACTCTACTAATAAATACTAAACTATTAATAACTGTCTAATTAAAAAGTGGAGAGAACTACAACTCATCTCACCTTTAAGAGCAGAGAAAAATGTATAAAATAAGGTGCCAATACCTCTTTTATCAAGAATTAAACCTTTTTTATTCTTTCAAATTTCAATGTTTTATGTAAGTTATAAAATAAAAAAAATGTTTCCTTTTTCCAATAATTGTAGAATATAATTAGTTTTCCCCTTTTCATTTCCATAGTTTTTTATTCAATTGAAAAAGACTTATGTTAAAAAGTCGGAACGTTTTGATGTAATCCTCCCTTTTTGTACCACTGGAATGGATTTTTATTTTTATGATGGAATAAATGAATTTCAAAACACAATTAATTAATAAATAAAACCTATATTTAAAAGGAACGACATTAATTGCTAATAATTACAATGTCAAATTTTAACCACAAGTAAGTTTTATGAACAATTCACTTCTATCAAACTAACAAGACTAATTAGTCATTACAGTCACAGTAAGTAAATTTTTATCAGTCATCAACATGACAGTTGTCATGAAATGAAATGTCTATGTTGGCGCTGATGCCGTTTGGCAGAGCGCGGGAAAATTTAAAATTAAAGAAGGATTTTCTTTACATCCCTTCTCCCCGAAGGAGAAAATATTTACAGAATATTTTTCTAATACATAAATATCAATCGTCTTTGGTCGAGTTTTCTTTTACCAGTGTTGGTATTGGAATCAATTTGGGGATACCATACAGGTTCGACTCTGATTTTCTGTGTCCAGTGTTGATTCGATAAATCCAGTTAAATAATTTTCCCACAACAATGTACGGACCAATATTCAGTTCGTCCATTTTTTTCTTTTCAGTTTATTTCCATTTTCCACAAAAATTATGTTACCAATATTGATATTAAAAAAAATATTTTTCTTGTAATTATGATTTTGTATCGTGTTTTCCAAGGCCAAATTCCTATCTTGAATCCAGTTTTTCTCAGATGTTTCTTCCTTTAGCTCCCTTGGCAACATCGTAACATCAGTGCCATACATTAAATATGACAGTGCATATTTTGTCACTGTGTTTTTGTTTCATTGTATTTTTTTAACACATTCTTGAGCAATAGCTGTCCAAGCTGTTTTTCTATGTTTTTGCATCTGATTTTATTTACTAATATTTGGTTCAATCTTTCATTTAACCCATTTGAAAAAGGAGAGTTTACAGCTGTGAAGTGTGAAGTCCTTGTGCTCTTTCGAGTTCATACCTGGATCTGGTCTGGAAGAATCGTTTCTATATCTTCTGTTTCTATTATGTCCTTCGTCAGTTCAATGAAATACGCACATTGGGTTTTTGAATTCAGAATAAAGTGAATCAGCGAACAATTGGTTTCAGCGGATGGATAATTATATCCTGCATCATCCAAGGGCTGCCAGAGGAGTTAAGGGAGAATGCACGGGCGTGTAAGTGTAAAGCTCCAGAGGCGAGTTCTTGGCGGCGTTGGAGGACTATCGGGGTGCAACACGGAGGCGGACAGCAGTTCTGTGCAGAAGCAGCAGAAGATCGGTAGTTGCTTAAACTGCCAGAAGACGGGCCGCTTCAGCAGGGACTGCACCCTGCCGAGGCAAGAGAGGTGCATCCGGTGGGGCATCAGCTGGCATAGTGCTCAAGGAAGTACCGGACGGATGACGACGGCGAGGATAGCAGTAGAGGCGGTGAAACCAACGGCGGTGGCGTCAGCGGCGGGCGATCTTTGGCGACGAGGGTCCACCTCAAGGTGCGACTGGTAAGTCCAATCTTTGACAGGGTCTTTAAGAAGTTGGCAAAGTTAGGCGGCCAGGTCTCGAAAGTGTATATCGAAACTGGCTGCCAGCACAATTTGATGGCGGGAGATTTTGCGAGGCGCTTGGAATTGGTAGTCGGTGGAAGATCCAGTTTTCTGGACGGTTTTGGTGGCGGTATGGGGGCGGCCCATGGTTCACCATCAGCATAGATGGTTTGAGTTTCGATGTAGTAGCGTTGGTGACAGAATGTGACATTTCTAATGTTGAACTTATTTTAGGACAAACACCCCAGGCGTTTCACTTGTCGAGCGGGCGGGCGTGACGCAGTTCGTCCTTGATCACGAGGAGTTCTTCCGGAATCTCGTGGAGGTGGATTTGCCACCTGGGGGTGACACGGATGATGGGAGTGGCAATACCAGAGGCGAAATCAGGCGAGTCGGTAGCGATGGACGTGGCGGAGACTGAGCTGCATTCAGATGCGAGTAAAATAGGTATTGGCGGGATTTTGTTACATATTTTGTTACAAAAACAGGCGGGCGAGAGTTTACACGTTATCTCGTATTTTAGTAGGACCACTACTGCGGCGGAGGCGAACTACTACAGCTACAAGTTGGAAACTTTGGTAGTAGTGGAATCGTTTAAACGATTCCGAATTTATCTTCTAGGCGTTCATTTTAAAATGGTGGCAGATTGTTCGGCGGTTAGGGCGACCTTGCTTACGTGGGACTTGGTGCCGCGCATAGCGACCTGGCGATAAGATGCAGCATGTGGATACTTTGTGTCGTGATCCGGTGCTTGTGGGCATTGTCAACATGTTAGGGGCTAATTGGTTCCTGACAGTACAGTTGCAGGACGAAAAGGCACAGGCGATAGTCTCTTTCACAAGGCGAGGCGAATAAAGACATCCAAGTGAACTTTAAAATCAAGGATGGGCGATTGTGGCGAAAGACTGGAGATGGCGATAAATTGTACGTACTCGCGATAGCAAAGTTCCCATTGCTAAAACGGCATCATGATGACGTCGGACATCCAGGTTTCGACAGATGCTTGGACCTTTTGAGGCGACAGTACTGGTTTCTCGGAATGAGGCATTTTGTACGAAAGTCCACGGCAGCGTGTTTCAATTATGTGTTTGCGAAAGGTGTCTTTGGGAATGGTGAGGGGTTTTACACCCAATAGAGGAACGACAGATCCTATTCGATACATTGCATGTGGATCATGTTGGTCCATTCACGAAGAGTAAGAACCGGAATAGTTATCTCCCTATGGTGGTCGACGCGTTCACAAAGTTTGTGATTGCAAGACCTACACGCACATTGAATTCGGCGGAGGCGATTAAGACCTTGAGATCAGTATTTGGCGAATTTGGGTACCCGCGGCGACTGATATCTGATCAAGGCTTGGCGTTTACTAGCAAGGCGTTCGCTAGTTACATGACGGAAAAGGGAGTTGAGCATGTGCAAGGACCAACCGCACTATTATGGAGGCGATAACGGAGCGTGCGGAGAGAGAGGGGAGATACACCTAAACGCATCTTTCGAGATATGACAAGAGGCGAAAGGTTGCAACCGAATATAAGGCGGGCGATCTGGTGCTGTGGCAATAGGTAGCTCAGAGACAAAAGGTACGAAAGCACCTCCCAGAAGGGAGGAGATTCAAGCGATTTAAGGCGGTCGTGCGGTGGTATCAGAGCGGCGCAGTTACTGTAAGAGGTGAATTTGACAGCGACTCCACAGATAGTGAGGTTTAACAATCAGGCAATCAAGACCTGATCGATCTCCTAGAGGCGTGATTGAGGTGAATGAATTGTGGTGATAAATTAATAGAAACATTAAATTGTTTCAGGAAGGCCGAGTGTCCCGATCCTAAATTGGAGATGCAGGCGAGCGGTGGCGACATCTTTGGCGGAGGCAACTGAGTTGGCTCACTGGTAGCTAACCGGCTGAGAAGGCGTAAGTGGACTTCTACGTTACCGGCGGATGTGACGTAGAGGAGGGGTGGTTGGTGATGACCCACACAATGGCGAGGATGTTGGAGTGATCGTGTTCACGGTGTCGTGCTTTTAAAAGGGAAAATACAAAAAACAATTCATTGTAACAAAATAATATTCTGCATTATGGGATTACTCAAAAACAAAACGACAATATAACTATAAATTTAAATCCCGCCCCAAGATTTGGTTTAAATACAGCATGCAATATGTACAGCCAAGATGAGATTAACTCGCAGATGGTACCACATTTTACGCAGCCACAATCGGCAAATCCACGGCAAGTAGGGGAGACTGGGGCAAAAAAATCCCACGGGGTAAAACGATCCATCCTAATTTAAGATCTTACTATCAGCGCCACCTATGCGTAAACATATAGAATAGTCATATTAGCCCGTCATTTTTCACCGGCAGTAGTCGTTGGCACAGAGTAGAATATTTTTCATCTGTTTGGATCTAAGGTTAGTGCAATATTAAACTGTTCATATACCTAATAGAATGGCGAAAACAATGAGTTTCTCCAACTAGATAGATACATTTTGATATAATGTTATATATTTGGCTATTTTTATTCATAAATTCTTCTCACTAATTATTATTAGGTTATGCTGAAGTTTAGTTAGACATTTGAGGCAAAGTGATCCCTATCAAGAAGGGGCAAATCAATCCCAGGGATCGTTTTGCCCCATATATTTTCTAAATATACCCTATTTATCTTGTTAAATTTGAACACATAATATACTTTTCACCGTATACCTAGACGTTAATCGGAATTTTTAAAACATTTGGGATTAAAAATAGCTTCATTTAATATTATATAACAGTGTTACCCATCTTGTTACAGATCATTAGTTCTTTTAATATAATTACGGACCATAGTAATTATATTAAAAGAACTAATCAAAAGTCATGGACAGGTGAAGCCATGGACCAAGCAGTTCAAGCTGTTTTAGGAGGAGCTGGCAAGAAGACAGCAGCTAGGGATTTCGGAGTACCGGTCATATCATTAAAGCGTCGATTAAATAATGGTTCAATTAAAAAACAGTTAGGTCGTTTCAATTGTGTTTTTAATGAGAATCAATAAAACGAATGTATGGTTTACCTTCTCGTGACATACGTTGTTTGGCTTTCCAATTAGTAGAAAAAAACAATATCAACCATCCATTTTCAAAAGAGAAACAGGCTGCTGGAATAGACTGGTTTATTTCGTTTAAAAAAAGACATCCCGAGTTAACTCTTAGATCTCCAGTTGTTACAAAGTTTTACATTCTATTAAAGTCAGAAGTAGTAGATAAGCATATTCCTTCTCATCGTTTTTATAACGTTGATGATCCATCTTATAATACTGTCCCAGGACATAATTCAAGAGTTCTCGTCAAAAAAGGTCGTAAACAAGTAGCTCGTATAAAATAATCCGAACGAGGAATATCAACTACTGCGGTTATTTGTACTTCAGCAGGAGGCAATTTTGTGCCACCTTTAATCATTTTCTCGAGGAAAAGAATGAAGGAGGAATTAAAGGATGGAGCTCCTCCAGGGTCAATATTCAGTTGCAATGAAACGGGATGGATGAACATTGAAGTGTTTATACAATGGTTTGATCATTTTTGGCTCATACAAAGCCTACAGCAGAAGATCCTGTTTTATTACTCGATGGTCATAGTTCCCATACTAAAAATATCAATGTAATCGATAAAGCATGAAAACACTCTGTTACAATCATCTGCCTACCCCCTCATACGACTCACAAGTTGCAGCCGCTAGATGTTGGAATCATGTTTCCGTGTAGTCGTTATTTGGACGTAGCTTTAGAAAAATGGATGAATAACCACCCAGGACGCACTGTGTCAGCTTCAAGAAAACTGGAATTTTTACGTTTGATGACACTTTATTCAAAGATATTGATTTTGTGGCTGCTGATGTGACAGATGTAGATAGGCATACCACAGAAAATATAGTTGACCCAGAAGACAAAGAAAATTTGAGACAATCTGTTGATAATCGTCAACTCAACGAAAACAAAGACCTATCCGTTCCTAGCACTAGTCGTACTACTCCTTCACAATTAATTTCTGTTGACACATGCTAAAAAAAATTTAGATACTGACAATCAAAATATTAGATCTGTATATCTGTCTGTTCCTAGCACTAGTCGTACTACACCTTCACAACTCAATTCTGAGGTTTTAAGTACCAATGTGGTAAATTGTCTTGAGAAAGGTATTCCCACAACACATTTTTTATAATTTCTGTCAAAACAAATTCATGTTGTAAGGTTACGTTTTGTGCATTTGTTGTTGATCAAAGGTTTTATTTTCAATATATTATTTTAAAATGTATATTGAAGACCATAAATTCATAATAGATTATGCCGTCCTTGTGGACCTTGTTAGACAATTTCCATGTGTGTATGATAAAGGACACAAGGAATTTAAAAAAAAACATTAAAGAAAATGCTTGAGGTACGATATCATTGACAGGTTGCGATAGTAGATGTATGGCGTTGTGTTTGGCAGAGTGCGTACACGTTTGCGAAAATTAATGCCAGTATAGCCGATATTAAAAATTCCGGTAGGCGCGTGTTAACTAGTGAGTGCCACAAATTTCTGGGTGAGTATATATATGAAGGATTTTAAAGATTCTAGCTTGCACTTTGTAAAATTGCAGCACGGGGTCAGAAACTATATTCATTAACCTGAAAGTTTCAGCATGTACTTTTGCCGGCGTGAGTAGCCCGCGAATATTAGAACCGTGGGGCGTATTTCCTCCCACTTTTCGAAATACGCCCCACTAAAAGGAGTGAAAACGCACCTCTAAAACGATTATTTTTTTATCAGATAATGGGAAAAAAATACCAAAGGAAATCAACCCGGGCCTCTTTTGGCTAAGAAATATTAAGAGAAGCTATACAGCAAGTTATGGGCGTTAATGAAGCAAGCCGAACATATGGAATTTCTTTCACAAAAGTTGCGATATTTAAAAAGTGGCATATCGGACATACGTTTAGGAAGAAAACCAGACTTAGGAAATGTCTACGAAAGGAGGTTGGTTGCTCACATTAAACGGTTGGAAAAAGTAGGATACACACCGAACGGGAATTCGGTCAAGGAACTAGCTTTCCGTTTTGCTGAAAAATTAGGCATATCCCACAGATTTTCGAAAGAAACGAACACTGCTGGGAAACAATTGTTCCGTTAATTTTTGCGTCGAAACCCGGATATAACCATTCAAAAAGCAGAAGGACTTTCACTAGCTAGAGACAAAGGGATGAACAGGGATGATGTGGGGAATTTCTTTAGGCTCTTAGAAGAGATTTTAATCAAAAACAATGTAATGAATAAACTAGGAAAAATATTTAACGTCGATGAGATTGGGATCCAGGTAAATAATTAAGCTGGGAAAGTTATCGAAACTAAGGGAGCAAAAGACTTTCATACCCATACATCAGAAGAGGGAGAAAACGTTTCTGTTATTTCTTGAGTCAACGCAGAAGGACAGTTTTTGCCTCCTGTACTAATTTTTAAAGGGAAAAATAAAATGGACGAATTTGTAGATGGTCTTACACCAGGTTCCAGCGTATTTATGAACCCAAAGTCGTCTTACGTTAATGTAAAATTATTTTTGAATTGGTTCAAGGAACATTTTCTACCAAAAAAGAGATCTGGAGAGGCAGTCTTAATTTTAGATGGATATGCGTCCCATTGTAATGCAATAGAGTTGTTGGGTGTAGCAGTGGAAAATGAAGTAACGTTGGTATGTCTCCCAAGCCACACCACGCAAACGTTGCAACCGATCGATCGTTCATTTTTTAAGCATCTGAAGTTTTTTTTCAATCAGGAGGAAAGAACCTGGATGATGCATAATAAAAATAGAAACCTGTCCAGAATTAACATTTTCAAACTGATAGGGATCATTTCGTGTAGCTGGCTTTTGAGCCTGCGGTATATTTCCGAATAACACGCATGTTATCCCGGACCACTTCTTCTCCATTTCTGATGCGAGCTTTTTTATTTTTTTTTCAGAAGAATAGACGTTTTTGTTGATTTTTTAAACCAGTGGAACATAAAGTTATGTTGAAGTTGGTTAAGTTATAGATTTATTTCAAAATATGGGGGGCTTATTTACCACTTTTACCCTATACAATGAGAAACATTTTCAAGCTTTTCGACTGGCGTATGGAAATACTGAAAAATTATTATTTTTATTTTTTAAGGCACTTCTGATACCATATTATTTTTCCACTATCACAGTACAACAGGAAATTATAGTGCCCCAAACCAAAGTTTCCAGCCATCAAGATCCAGGTCTCCGTGGAATTCCCTTAATATAATTATGGGTGACAGGGAAGACTACACACAAATAGGAGAATGCAGTTTCAGTGAAAATCTAGATTTTTTTTCAACGAATCGGTTGAATTATCGGAACCTTCTCCCGAAGTTCCTGTGGAGGAAGAGGCTGGTTTGTATCATTTAAATATTATTGTTTTTTGCAATTTTATCCATGAAATTCTGGCTCATTTCTTCTGAAGCGATAAGTTCCCAAATATTACAGATTTTTTTTAGAAAAAGAAAACAGACTTCTTCAACAAAAAATTACCGCATAAAAGAATGAAACTCCTGCAATATGTATTGAAACTCAGGCATGGTTCGGGTAATAAAAAGTTCTGAAGATTATGTCACAAAAACTATATTAACTGAATACAAAATAATGAGAACTAACGAGACAAATAAAATACGAGAGTAACGGCCATTATCCACTTGACATGTATCTTGTCCTTTTTGACATATATGACATCAGCGTTAATTGTTATGCATCAAGTTGACAGATGGCGCTAATTACACTATAAGTTATAATATTGATTTTGAACTAATTCTAACACCCCCACTAGATCAAAACAATATTTTTCCTTCTTTAAAACATTAATTTACATTGCTATAAGACCCAAACACTTAACAAACTTATAATGTTTAATACTACCCAAACTTTTAGTAAATATATCTGCAGGCATGCTATCAGTATCCAAATATTCAATCACAATTAACTTGCTAGAAATAACATCTCTAACAAAATGATGTCGCACATCTATATGCTTTGATCTTTTGTGAAAAAGAGGGTTTCCTGCAAGTTTATGTGCACCCTGATTATCATTATATATAGTGGTACAGTTTAACTTCCTGCCTAATATATCTCCCAACAAACTTCTCAAATAAATAGCTTCTTTGGCAGCCTCGGAGAGTCCCATGTACTCTGCCTCCATGCTGGACAAAGCAACCGTTTTTTGCTTTGAACTGCCCCAAGAAATCATTGCATTTGACAATTTAAAACAAAATCCTGTATAGGATCTCCTATCAAAAGAATTACTCGCCCAATCGGCGTCAACAAAGCCAATTAGCTCTAAATCATCCTCTTTAAAACACAAACAATAATTTCTAGTGCCTTTCAAGTACCTTAAAATACGTTTTGCAGCCTTCCAGTGCTCTTCATTAAAACAGTTATTAAATTGACTGAGGTAGCTTACCGAATATGAAATATCTGGCCTGGTCATGACGGCAAGGTACATTAAACTACCAATCAACTGCTGGTAAGGCATCGAAAAACTGCAAACTTGCGTTTTTTCAAGACTTAAACTATTTTCCATGGGGGTACTCACAGTATTACACTCACTCATTTTAAAACGCTTTAATAAGTTATCAATATATTGTTCCTGATCTAAAGTAATGACATTTTTCTCTTGGTCTATTAAAATTCTTATTCCAAGGCACTGTCTGGCTCTACCCAAATCTTTAATTCTAAATTCTGAACCTAATTTATTTTTCAAAATTTCTGTTTCTTCAATACAATTAGAAAAAATAAAAAAATCATCCACGTAAAGAGCAATAACAGTTAACACACCATCTTTACGTGATTTTTTAAAAAGACAAGGTTCATATTTCGATTTTTGATAGTCCATTTCTGTTAAAACTACTTCAACCCTTTGATACCAAATTCTAGACGCTTGTTTGAGCCCATAAATTGCCTTATTTAATTTTAAGACTTTATTTTCTTGCCCAGGAGCAATAAAACCTTCCGGTTGTCGCATAAAAACGTTTTCATTTAACTCACCATTCAAAAATGCTGTGGTTACATCCAAATGTGTTAAATCCAATTTTAATTTTACAGCTAATGCAATCATCATACGCAAAGTCGAATGTCTTACAACTGGACTGAAAGTCTCATTATAGTCTATCCCATATTTTTGTGTGAAACCTTTAGCGACCAATCTTGCTCTAAACCTAACACTATTTTCCGCATCCATTTTCTTGCGAAAAACCCATTTGCACTGAACTAGAGACACTTTACGATCTTGTGGAATGTCTACCACTTCCCACGCATTGTTTTCATTGAATGAACTGATCTCTTCCTCCATTGCCTGCCGCCACTGAGTCGAATCTGCTCTTGACATTGCTTCTAATACACTTTGAGGGTCATCTTCCAAACTGCTAGTACACATGTAGGACACAAAATCGTCAAAGTTTTTTGGTTTGGGCATACGTTGTGATCTTCTAGTTGGTTGAGATATCTCTGACTCAAGATCATTAACTGAATACTCTTCTTCACTGTCTTCTCCATCCAACACATAATCACTGTCACTATCATGCATGTCTCCATCAGGTAAACGGTCACAATCGGCTGAGGAATTGCTGCTTGAGCCTTCATTTTGTTCACGTTCTGTAACAGGAATTGGCTCGGGTTGAATTTGCTGTTGATCCCCCACTGAAACTAGTACCTTATCTTCTTCTGTAACTTTCTGTTGTTCTGAGGCTTTTTCTTTATGATTTTCAAAGACTACCACATCCCTGCTTGTAGATACTTTTCTCTTTACTGGATCATAAACCCTATATCCCTTTACAGTTTCACTGTAACCTACTAAAATTTTCTTCTCGGCCTTCCTGTCCCATTTCAAACGCTTCTCTTTAGGAACATGTACCATCACTGGACTGCCAAAAATTCTAAAATGGTTAACGTTTGGTTTTCTCTTAAACCACATTTCAAAAGGTGTTTTATTGTCTGGTAAACCAGTTGCTGGCGATCTATTTCGTAAATATATAGCAGTATTAATAGCCTCTGCCCACAACTCTTTTTTTAAGTCTGCCTCGAATAATAAACACTTTGCTCGTTCTACAATTGTTCGATTGAGCCTTTCAGAAACTCCATTTTGTTCTGGGGTATATGAGTTTGTCTGTTGGTGAATTATGCCATTCATTTTAAGGTAAGTATTCATTTCATTGTTCACAAACTCACCACCGTTATCGGACCTCAAAATTTTTATCTTTCTTTCTTGTTGATTTTCGACAAGATTCTTGAATACCTTAAAACATTCTGTTACTTGATCTTTGGACTCTAAAAAGTAAATAAACCCATACTTAGAGTAGTCGTCTTCTAAATTTAAAAAATATCGTGAGCCTCCTATGGATTTAGTTTCCATTGGGCCGCATAAATCACAGTGTATCAAATCTAATACATTTTTTGCTCGCTTAGCCTTTTTTGGAAAAGGTAATCTATGTTGTTTTCCTTCGCAACATGTTGTGCAGTTATACTTTCCAATGTCTATTTTTTCAGTGCATACTAACCCGTTTACAGCACCATTTCTCATCTTCGTTAGGTCAGCACTGTTTAAATGACCAAGTCTCTTATGCCACGTTTCTGCTGTCACTTCTCTGCTGCTTGTTAAAAAACATTTTTCTGACCAAATGTTTAACTTGTAGACACCATTAACTAAATCAGCTACTGCTACTAACTCAGCGTGCTTGTTGTAAATTTTGCAACACTGTAAATCAAAAACTACCTTATTACCATTTTTGATTAATTGACTTACCGAAAGTAAGTTGGTCGTAAGATCTGGCACACAGAGAGCTTTCTGGACAACTATGTCATGTGTCTCACTATTGACAACTGTGGTAATTTTGACATCGCCACAATAGACTACCGGAATTGCTGTGTTATTGGCCACCAATATCTCTTTTGTTTGACAAGGACCTTTTTCTCTTACTAGCTGAGTATCTGACACCATATGCATAGTTGCACCACTGTCAATATACCAATCTGTTTTCTTGTACGCCCCACTTAAGAACACCACACTGAAAGCATTTCCAGTTTTCGTTTCTTTGTTGTTGTCTTTCTTAATCCTTGGTTTTGGACATCGCGTTTGATAATGCCCATAATCTTTACAGTTAAAACATTGTATGTTTTTCAGCTTGTCCTTACTGTCATTGGTTGAACTGCCCGTCTTGTTGGTTAACCTGCCCTTCTTGTGAGATGGCTTACTATTATTTGCATAAAATGCACTGCTTGCCTTATTGACGTCACTTCCTTCCATATCTAGAAGTTTGGTTTTGATGGAATCAGTCGTGATGGCTATGCCAGAGTGTTCGATTGCCATAATCATTGGCATAAATCGCTCAGGCAATCCTGCGAGCATCAACGAACCCACCCATTCGTCATCTATATTGAAACCTGTGCCTTGTAATCGCTGGCTAGTTTCTACAATCTGGTTAATATAAGTACCCATTGACTCACATGATTCTAACCTTGTAGAAATTAACGTTCTCAGCAAGCTTATTCTTCTTGTAAACCCACTGTCATCGAACATAGCCTTCAGCCTAGTCCACAAATCTCTGGCTGTCTCTGCAGACTTAATATGGACATATAAACTAGGATCAATCATTAAGATTAACTTGGCTTTAGCTTTCTCATCTTCAAGCTTCGCTGCAGCTTCAGCTTGGGTTGGATCTGTTGTCGTACTCGATGTAGCACTTGTCCCTGCGCTTGTACTCGCCTTAATGCAATGCTGCAAACCTTCTAGGATTAAGAAATTCTGCGCTCCAAATGCCCACTCATCATAATTGTCCCGGCCTTTTAATTTAGGCACACCTATCTGGTAATTCGCCATTTTTGTATACTTGCACGCCTGTGTAATCTTCCTTTTAATTACTTTAAACTACGTTGTCTGGGCCCATAACCTATTGAAACTCAGGCATGGTTCGGGTAATAAAAAGTTCTGAAGATTATGTCACAAAAACTATATTAACTGAATACAAAATAATGAGAACTAACGAGACAAATAAAATACGAGAGTAACGGCCATTATCCACTTGACATGTATCTTGTCCTTTTTGACATATATGACATCAGCGTTAATTGTTATGCATCAAGTTGACAGATGGCGCTAATTACACTATAAGTTATAATATTGATTTTGAACTAATTCTAACAATATGTAATGAATGTAATGCTTGTTCGAAAAATAAATTGATTAGCACAGCAATTACAATTAAAATATTACAAAATCAATTAACAGTAATCATCAATATAAAGACATGCTGACGCGGTCAATCCAATGTTCGATTGATAAAAGGCAATTATGGCAAAGTCAGTAACTGTAACGAACTGTTTTTACCACGCCACTGCGATTTTTACATCACTGGAAGTGGATCTGTTCGGCCGTTAAAGAACCGTCATATCCGAAACGAAAAAGCCCAAAGATTGAGCGCGAAAACGACAAAGACAAGGTTTTTTTTAACCGAGCTGTGCTGAAACATACTCATAACGACTAACATCGAATGTACGAATATCTTGCATTATTGTTACTTCAATTAAATAACTATTGTGTATTCTTGATGTTAACAAAACCTAAACAGAAAAGTGTAAACATAAACTACAGTCCAATAATCAACTGCGAATCATAGTGGAAGCTGTTGTTAAGCAGCAAACAGTGAGCGACGAACAATAAACGGCGCAATCGTGGCAGTTTGAATTTCATCTCATCACGAGATTGGTAGAATAAATCGGAAAACGGTTGGCTGCAGAAAGAAGTTACCTCAGATAACCCGGTGAAGAAAGTAATCACAGGGCGAGTTGCGTGAAGTTAGGATGCGAATAAATAAGTACTTTCCAAATTATCCTTTGAATTCCTTTTGTGCGTAGTTCTGTAGTAAACTGCCAAAATGACGGACTTGCAAATTTTGTATAGACAACGGAAATCGATCAAAATTCGGGTGAAGGGGTTTGAAACTTATCATATTGACTTTATCGGCAAGTTAGTTAGTTAGTTCCTAATTATCATGAAAAAATAATTGAATTGGAAATAAAGGTAAATAGACAGGAGGGTTACTTGATAGAAATCAGTGAAATTCAGGAGTTATTTGAAATCCATGATGATATTACTTTAGCACAAGTGCAATTGCAGTACGAAGAAAGAGAAAAGTTTGAATCAAATCATGACACACCCATGTCGACGGCAATGATAGTGATAGCTATATATCGAGAATAAGAGTTTGAAAATTTCAATTCCGAAAAAGGTAGTCAAAGTAATGTGGATAATAATTCAGTGAAACTGCATGCCAGTAATGCCAGTCAAAAATCATCAGGGCAAGAACAATGTTGAAATGCCACGAATAAAATTGCCAACATTTTCAGGATCCTATGAAAAGTGGCCCGAATTCTCGGATACCTTTTTGTCTTTAGTCAATAAACCATAATCATATCCGCACCTCAGAGCAAAAGCCTTTCAAGTCCAAAATTTAGAATTTCGGGTTTTTTAGCTCACCCAGATTCAAATTTCGCGCTCTATTAAGTGAGTAGTAAGTACTATTCAGGAGGATTGGACTTGAAAAACGAAAATAGCCTTTTATGAACAGTCCACTTGGTTTCTGGAGCAAAACAGTTTTTTCTCTATATCATATGTATCAAGTCCAACATAGTACATAAATCACCTAGGGCAAGACCACGTTATGTCCAAAAAAAGTGTTGAGTCCCACATAATACAAATCAGACCAGTGTGTTAGGCCATAAACTCAAAGCGTCAAATTAGCAGTGCAAGACAGTACACGTTTGTATGGGCTCGAGAGCTTAAACTTTTTGTTTATTTCGCTGTATGATATATTTTTATTATTGTTTGCAAAATCATATTCGTTTCCTGTTGAACTAAAGTAGTGTGAGTTTATTTCCAAGTGACTTTATTGCAAAAGCTACCCACAGATTAGCTTAAAATGGGCGATGAATCTCGCAGATTGGTTCAACTTGCTCTGGGAATTACCGGGTGTGCCGAAAGAGAAGACTCTTTAGTGGAAGAAGTCTCAACTCAACGTAAGTACTATTACCTAGGTATTATTATTTTTTGTAATTTATTATTGCTATTATTATGGCGAAACCAGGATATTATTATTTAGGTAAATAACCTTCTTATTTAAATTTTTGTTTTTTAATCTTGAACGCTTTTCTGTTTTTGTATTTTTGATAACTGGAAGCTGTTTGTTATCATAGTGCATCATTCTGATAAAAAAATTGATTGTAATTTATAAGATGTTTCAGTTGATGAAAATTATTTACAAATGGTGAATGAAGAAAATAGCCAGAACAAAAACGAGTCAAGGAAACTGTATTGCATGTAAATTTTATGGATCAAGGTAAATTATGATTGATTGTTTTTTACGGACAGATAATATTCACTTATTGTTGTTTAAGGTTTAACTTTTTTTTCAGATGCGCATCTTGGCGCTGATGAAAGTAGAGATGTTCGGACACCCTTACCTCCTTTATTGGATATATCCAAAGACTTTCCTATTTTGGAATTTGAAAATAATCCAAAACAAATTACTTCTGTGGAAATAGATCTGCATAGAGATTTGGACAGTCAAGGTACAAATAATGATTGGACATTTTGATTACAGAGCATTATTTGAATAACATTATTGATGTCTAGCGTACTTGATTTTGTTCTCCTTCTAAGGTACTCAACTTGATGCTGACAAATGTAGAGATATGGAGGCCCCCTCTCTTCCATTGTTGGATATATCATATAACTTTCCCGATTCTCAAGTTAATACAACTGTCCAAATAAATACACCTGCCACGGTAGTTGCACCGGGAACTGTCAGCTCATAAAAATGGTACCTTGCTTACAAAAGAGATAAATAAGCCAGAAATGTCAGCCATTCCGTCTTCAAGTACTATAAACGAAGATGAAATAGACCCTTTTGAAGATTCTGCAAGTTCATTTATCCCTAGCAGTAGCGACAGTGATTCTGAGTCCACGAATGATGACCGGGATGAAGAGACACTAGAGAGAAACAGAAAAGCAGAGAAAAGGAAAGAAACGTGTAAGAAACGAAAATGTCTGGAGAAGAATTGTGCGAAAAAAATTGAGGATGTCTGGCAAAAAATATGAGTCTTCTTCGAAAACGAAAGAAAGAAAAGTTCGGGAACCTTGTAGAAACTGCCGCTTGAAATGCAACGAAAAGATATTAGGTTCTCAGAGAATACAAATTCATAGAGAATTTTGGAATCAGGAGACAAACATTGAACAAAAAAGACAGTTTTTATGTTCTTGTGAAAAACACCTGTCCAAAGAAAAAGAGAACGAACAGGTAGTAGAGCTGGAAAGCGCCAATTTACCTTGAAGTATTTTTTTACTATTGAAGGGAAGAAAAATCAAGTCTGTAGAAAGTTCTTTTTGAGTACCCTAGATATTTCTCAAACATTTGTTAAATATGCCCCACAAAAACGTCAGTCCGGTGGAGTCGTCGACTGCGACAATAGAGGAAAGCAACCATCAATTAATAAAGTGAATAATGGAGTAAAGAATCGAATCCGTGAACATATTATGGCTTTTCCATGTGAAGAATCTCATTATAGTCGCAGAAGAATCGCAAAAAAATATTTAGGAAGTCATTTAAATATTTCTACAATGTACCGCATGTATCAAGAGGAATGTGCCATCAAAAATATTCCCTCAGATGATGTTGGCAAGGAATGGCTCTACAGCCAAATTTTTAATATAGAGTTTAATTTGTCTTTCGCAGTTCCTTCAAAAGATTCTGATGTTGAGCGAGAAACATTACAGGCTCGATATAACTCGCATTTATTGGAGGCAGATAAAATATACAATCTAAAAAAAAGTGACAAAGAGATGTCTTTAAATAATCCTGGACAAAAAGTTCTAATGGTAGATCTTCAAAAATGTCTTCCATGTCCAAAGCTAGCAAATTTCCATAGCTTTTATAGATTAAAGCGGCGAACTGTCTAATGTGGGATGAGTCAGTTGCTGGCAGGGGTGGAAACGAAATGGCCTCATGCTTGGTTCGATATACAAACTCTCTACCTCAAAGCACAAGATCCGTGGTCATTTGGACCGACAATTGCCTGTCACAAAACCGCAATTTACAGATGATCATGTGCTATTTTTATCTGCTTGAATTGAATCCGCACATCAAAGAGATCAGCCACAAATTTCTTCTGCGTGGACACACACACATGGAGGTCGATAGTGTACATTCAGTTATAGAACGAGAGGCCAAAAAATGCCCCAACTTTCAAATTATTACCCTTTGGGATTGGTTACAGTTGGCTAGGATTTCAGGCAGGAATAAAGACTTTAGGGTTTATGAAATGACAACGCCAGATTTTAAAGATTTCAATAAAATGTATGATTTGTCAGATTCACCATTACAAAATATAAAGAAAAACGAAAACAATGAAAAATTTTTAATTTAAAAAGTTTTATTTATGCAGGTTAGGTAAGAGAACCCTGGAATTCTATACTATAAAACAGATTTTGATGATGAAGATTTTCAAAGTGTAAATTTCAATAGACGAGGGAGATTTCATAAATCTGCAAAAGAGTCGGTGGTAACAATAAGAAATACATTATGTCCAATAAGTACAAAAAAAAATAATGATCTTCAAAAACTCTTAAAGTGGGTTCCAATAAGATTTCATAATTTTTTTCTAACTCTTCCGCATAAGGAATCAAAGAATGAAACAACTGACGATCAGTAAAAGAACCCACGATAGAATCGTTTTATTTAACTTTGCTTATTGTATAACTATTATAAAAAAATCATAATAGAAACTTTTCTGCAGTATCGGCATTTGCTGCAAGACTGATTTGACCTATTCACAGAAGACTAAAATAATTCAGCACCCACAAGTAGGTCGATACCACCAGGTGCATAAAATGCTGCATCAGCTAATCTAACATGCTTGGGAATGTTCAAACACTTGATTTTGATTGGATAAGCTAGCATTTGATCAGATATTTTAGGAACTACTAAACAAGATATGAAGACAGATCCATTTAATAATGTGGGAGAAGTATTGAAAAGGGGAAAAAGGTAACGAAGTCAATATTTCACAGTTAAATGTTCTTTATTGATTAAAAAATTGTAGGACATGTTTCGACCCCTAGGGTCACCATCAGCTAGAAGCAAGATTTTATAAATTAGATACAAGAAATACGTTCAATCGACCAAGGTTTTACAAAATTTTAAGGTAAGGTAGATAAGGCAAAATGATTAAATTAAATTGGGGAGTGAAGTATAAAAACCTAATTATAAGAACAATTTTATATGAGGGATTACACAGAAGCAGAATGAAAATACAATTATATGAATAAAAAGAGAAATTTGCTTACATAATGATATTATATATACGTCAAAATCAAGGAAAAACACATATTAGGATTACAATTTAAAATAATTACATGTTAAAAATGACCAGACATTTTTTAAGAATAATTTGGTCTCCTTAGGAGATAGAAAAAACGAAGAGCATGATCGTGCTGAGATGTGAAAGAAGAAAGAACAAAATTTTACTTTTGATTAAGTATTTATAAAGGTTACCGGAAATGCAAAGAAATTAAAGTTCTAGAACAAGGAGAGAGATAACTAATCAGTGTGAAGTTCGAAGCAAAGTATACCTAATGAAAATAATAGAAGAATAGAATTAGAAAACTAAAGTCGCTCTGAAAACGTCAAACAACAAACATGAGACCAGGGTTGTTGTTTGAGGTTATGTCTGATGTTGTTGTGTATCAATGTAAACAAAGTTATAGAAAAATCAATTTGATCATTTATACAATTTACCAATGGATCCGACACAGCCTTTCTAATCTCAACTGCTTCTAGGATGTCCAGTTTTTTACTTTTATAACATTGATGGATAAGACTGATTCGCAGGGAGGTATCGAAGATGTGTTTTGTTCTGGTTATATGGTTGGCAAACGGAGAGGAGCTCTGGTTTGTGTTTGAATTTAAAGTGTTGTCCTATGTAAATTGTTGGACAATCTGAGCGGCTGATTCTATAGACACCAGATTTATCCGCGGGCAAGACAATGACTTTATTCTTGACTAAGCAAATGTGTAAGTTGTTATCAATTTTAAAACAAGTAATAATATTTAATTTTTTAGAGATACGAGAGACTTGAAGAGAGATGTGGCCCAGATTAGTGATAGGAAAATAATTCGTGGGAGATATGTTTGGTGGGTAGTCAAAGGAAAGAAGTTAAAAGAAAGTCTATTCTTGATGAAATGTTTGAGATACATATATTAAGTATAAGTTTTAGGGGAAAACCGTTGTTTGTGGCAATCTGAAACATGATGTTCTTCTCTATCTCGAATGCTTCAGGAGACAAAGGGATAACAAACAATCCATTGAAAAGGTAATTGAAAGCTGCAAATTTGTGTGAAGGAGGATGGCAAGAATCATAAGGGATAACTGAATCTGTGCAGGTGGGTTTTCTATAGGTTTCAAATTCAAGATGGTTAGATCTGTGGATTAGAAGGTCAAGGAAAGGGACCTTATTATCTGACTCGATTTCTAGAGCGAATTTGATGGAAGGGTGGATGGAATTAATGAAAACTAAGAAACAGTCAAGGTCTGATTGTTGTCCTTGGAATAGAGAAATTACGTCATCCACATATCTGTACCAAAACTTGATGAATTGGCTAAAATGCTGATCAGATCAAATTTTGTTTTCTATAGAGTTCATAAAAAGTTCGCCTAAGAGAGGCGAAAGACTAGAGCCCATGGCAATACCCTCATTTTGTGTATAAAAGTTGTTATTGAACGAGAAGAAATTTTGTTGAATAGCCATTTCAGCTAAAGACAAAAGATTCAAGGCGTGGACTGTGGAAATGGGACTGTCGAGCAGAAGATCTCTAAGGATTTCTAGTGTTTCAGTCGCAGGTATACTAGAGAAGAGATTAGTGACATCGAAGGAAACTAGGAAGGAATTTTGAGGAACTGGGAAGTTTCTTAATTCTGAGGTTAATTCAAAAGAATTCTGAAGTGCAAATTCGTTGTTGAATGGGAGAATATTACGAAAAGTGGTGTTGAGCCATTTGGCTAGGTTGGAGACGGGAGAATTAGAAAAACAGACTACTGATCTAATCGGACAATTTTGTTTATTTATTTTTGGAAGACCATATAATTTAGGAGTCCAGTTATGGATCAAATTGTAACACGTCAAATTATAAAATAAATAAAAATAAAATAAAATAATTCACAAAACTCTCACATTATATAATTAGCCCCACAAATAATAATAACCCGAAATAAATTAAAACATAATTCTTACAAAACGAAAACTAAAATTAAATTCTAACGGAAAAATTATTTTACTTTCAAGTGTTATATTTTGAAGTCGATGTGGGAAAGAATGAAATTATATTGTAAATTGAATATATAGATATGTGTAGATACATCTATTAATATATATATATGAACTAAGCAAAGTAAAAGTAGAGAGTTATCAAGTATTAAAGGTTGCTATAAGAGCAGAAGAATTCATATTAAAATTATATTAAGGTTAGGATAAGGAGAAGCACCATAGTCAAAAGATGTTTATAAACAAATCAAACTTCGAAAAGTAAGCGAATTGAAGAAAGAAATACAATCAAAATTATTTTGTTCAGTAAGTGGAGTTACATAGGGATTATTATTATTAAAATTAATTTCAAATATCTCCAAGACATTCAACAACCTACCTTTTGCAGCAATGTGTAGTATTTTAACATCCTTGTTAACATCAAATGTGTGTTTCTAATTAATGATGTGATTAGCAAATGAACTGCTCGAATTGATTTCATAAAAAGGTACAGTAAGAAACAAAGATTTATATTTATCAATAAGTTTAGTATGTTCCTCAATTCTAGTGATTAATTTACGACCCGTTTGTCCTACATATTTAGCAGAGCAATTATGTGTGGAACAGGAAATTTTATAGACTCCAGATTTTTCCAAAAGATCGACCTTATCCTGGTTGTTCACTAACCTATGTAATGTGTTGTTAGTAAAAAATACACGTTTAATTTTTAATTGTGGCGTTGTAGAATGTTTTTTATGTCTTGAGAAACTTTGCCTATGAATGGTATTGAGCAATATTTCGATGGTGTAGTATGAGCAATTAAATTTCTATTAGTGAATTTGATTAAGTGTCTATGGTATAATTTATTAATGAAATTAATTGGGTAATTATTATTAATGCCAATTTGTTTGATAATGTTTAATTCTTTGTTAAAATCAATATTGTTCATAGGTATGGAAAAGAGTCTATGGAAAAGTGCTTGAAAGAGCTTAGCTTATGTGATACCGGGTGGCATGATGAGAAGGGTATTTTTTATGTTATCTGTGTGCGTAGGTTTTCTATAGATTGAAAATGCAAATTTATTATCTATATTTTTGATTAGAATGTCAAGGAACGGTAGACAGTTATTGTTTTCAATTTCCATTGTAAAAGAAATGGAAGGGTGTAACATATTCAAAAATATAAGTAATGCATTTAGTTCGTTTGAATTACCATTGAAAAGTACTATGCAATCATCTACGTATCTATGGTAGAACAATATTTTGTTGTGATGAATAAAGTTATGAAATTGTTTAAGTTATTAAAAAAGATTTCCGCTAAACGATGGGATAAATTGTTACGCATGTCCTGAAGATTGTGCAAAGAATTCATTATTAAACTTGAAACATTTTTGTTTTAGGACAGTATCCAATAGATAACAAATATTTAAGAATGTTGGAAATTAGTACCAGAGTCGAAAAGAAGACTCCTGACTAACTGGAAACATTCGTTTGGTGGAATGCTTGGAAAAAGATTGACCACATCAAAGGATACCAAAATAGCATTATCAGGTATTGTTATATGTATTTTGATAATTAAGTTTTTAGAATTTTTTAGTGAAAATGGGTTGTTAAAATCAGTTAATGCTCTTATTAATTTAATTAACCATGATGATAGTTTAGAGGTGGGAGAAATGCAATAGGATAGTACTGGTCTAATGGGTGTGTTGACTTTATGAATTTTTGGTAAACCATACAACAATGGAGTCGATGGGTTCATCGGAATTAATTTATCTTTATGCGTGTTATAATGTAAAATGGTATTTATGGTATACAGAAACACACATTTGATGTTAACAAGGATGTTAAAATACTATAATAATAATCCCTATGTAACTTCAGTTATTGAACAAAATAATTTTGATTGTATTTCTTTCTTCAATTCGCTTACTTTTTGAACTTTGATTTATTTATAAACATATTTTGACTATGGTGCTTCTCCTTATCCTAACCTTAATATAATTTTAATTTCAATTCTTCTGCTCATAATACTTGATAACTCTCTACTTTTACTTTGCTTAGTTCATATATATATATATATATATATATATATATATATATATATATATATATATATATATATATATATATATATATATATATTTATATTAATAGATGTATCTACTAACATATCTTTATATTCAATTTTCAATATAATTTCATTCTTTCTCACATCGACTGCAAAATGTAACACATGAAAGCAAAATAATTTTTCCGTTCGAATTTAATTTTAGTTTTTGTTTTATAAGAATTATGTTTTAATTTATTTCGGGTTATTATTATTTGTGGGGCTAATTATATAATGTGAGGGTTTTGTGAATTATTTTATTTTATTTTTATTTCTTTTATAATTTGACGTGTTACAATTGGATCTATAAGATGTATCTACTACCATGTGAGTAACATTCCATAACAGTCATCTTAGCAAATTTTATTTCGACTCTTTAACATTTCATTAATTATTATATTTCTCTATTTACAGAACCTTATCGATTGATAATGGGATTTACCAATCCCGAAATATGTCTCGTTTAAAAAAAATATTTTTTTAATAATATTGTGGAGATGACACATTGTTTTATTTAAATTCATCACTACTCCACTTCGAGAATGGATTTCTTCTTGAAATATTGTGTGACTTTATTTGAGTAGTCTACTTTGTGAAGAATAACTAAGCAATTGCCTTTGTCTGCTTTTGTAAAGACTAAATTCTCTTTTTTAATTTTATATTCAAGTGATATCAAAGTATGGTGTAAATTTAGACCAAAATTACCTGGGACTGCTGGGGGATTTGACTTGGATAGGGTGACTAAAATTCAATATTAATACTTGTTTTAAAACTGATAACAACTTACACATTTACTTAGTCAAAAACAAAGACATTGTCTTGCCCACGGATAAATCTGGAGTCATAGAATCAGCTGCTCAGATTGTCCAACAATTTACATAGGACAATCAGGTAGAAAGATAGACACTAGAATCAAGGAACACATTAGAGACCTTACCAACAATTTAATTTCAAACACTAACCAGAGCTCCTCTCCGTTTGCCAACCATATAACCAGAATAAAACATATCTTCGATCCCTCCCTGGGAATAAGTCTTCTCCATTAATGTTATAAAAGCGAAAAACTGGACATCCTAGAAGCAGTTGAGATTAGAAAGGCTGTGTCGGTTCCATTGATAAATTATATAAATAATCAAATTGATTTTTCTATATCTTTGTTTACATTGATACACAACATCAGACTTAACTCAAATAACAACCCTGGTCTCATGTTTGTTTTTTGACGTTTTCAGAGTGACTCTAGTTTTCTAATTTTATTCTTTTCAACAGGTATACTTTGCTTCGAACTTCACACTGATTAGTTATCTCTCGCCTTGTTCTAGAACTTTTTTGTTCTTTATTCTTTCACATCTCAGCACGATCATGCTCTTCGTTTTTTCTGTCCTAAGGAGACCAAATTATTCTTAAAAAATGTCTGGTCATTTTTAACATGTAATTATTTTAAATTGTAATTCTAATATGTGTTTTTCCTTGATTTTGACGTATATATAATATCACTATGTAAGCAAATTTCTCTTTTTATGCATATAATTGTATTTTCATTCTGCTTCTGTGTAATCCCTCATATAAAATTGTTCTTATAATTAGGTTTTTATACTTCAATCCCCAATTTAATTTAATCATTTTGCCTTATCTACCTTACCTTAAAATTTTGTAAAACCTTGGTCGATTGAACGTATTTCTTGTATCTAATTTATAAAACCTTGCTTCTAGCTGATGGTGACCCTAGGGGGTCGAAACATGTCCTACAATTTTTTAATCAATAAAGAACATTTAACTGTGAAAGATTGACTTCGTTACCTTTTTCCCCTTTTCAATACTTCTCCCACATTAAGAAATGGATCTGTCTTCATATCTTGTTTAGTAGTTCCTAAAATATCTGATCAAATGCTAGCTTATCCAATCAAAATCAAGTGTTTGAACATTCCCAAGCATGTTAGATTAGCTGATGCAGCATTCTATGCACCTGGTGGTATCGACCTACTTGTGGGTGCTGAATTATTTTAGTCTTCTGTGAATAGGTCAAATCAGTCTTGCAGCAAATGCCGATACTGCAGAAAAGTATATTTTATGAGGAATCTTTTAAAATGAATAATGTTGAAATGGACGCAACACAAAAAGCAAATATACGAGGAGATTCAGGCTCAACTGTATCGCGTGGAGCGGTGATTATTAACATAAAATTGGGTAGCGCAGATATAATTTGCAAATTTTTATTATTGCAAAATTTCGATAATAGGCCCCACGGAACACTTGGTTCGGATTTCATACGCTCTCATTTTGCTTTAATTGATTTTGAAAAATACATATTTTCATTCAGTTAACGAAACATGAGTCTCGGTACCAATTGAGTCTAATTACAATGATTGCATAACTGATTCTACCAAGATGCCAAACTATAATTTATTGTAAAGTGGTTCCGAAAGAAGAAAAGTTTGTAATTTTGCTGAGTGAACCGTTATTTTAACAAATTTTACTCCAAATTTTGGCAGATTACGAGGTGTGCTACAACAATAGTTAAAGGGAATCAGTTAGTAGGGTAGATAGAATATTAGGATTATTAGATAAGCAACATTTAAATAGAGAGGAAAAATGTTCACTGGAAAGAGTGTGTGCAAAATACTCCGATATATTCCATTTAGAAGAGTATCCGTTGACAGGGACTAGTGTGTATAAACAAAAATACATGTTCAAAACACCGAGACACCGGTTTACGTGAAAACTTGCCGCCTTCCATTCGCTCGAAAAACAGAAATACGTAAACAAGTGGACAAAATGCTTAAAGACGGTATTATAGAGGAAACGAAATCTTGAGTGGTCAGCGCCACTTTTAATAGTAGATAGTGGATTCTAGATTATATATATATACATATACATATATATACATATATATATATATATATATATATATATATATATGACCACTCAAGATTTCGTTTCCTCTATAATACCGTCTTTAAGCATTTTGTCCACTTGTTTACGTATTTCTGTTTTTCGAGCGAATGGAAGGCGGCAAGTTTTCACGTAAACCGGTGTCTCGGTGTTTTGAACATGTATTTTTGTTTATACACACTAGTCCCTGTCAACGGATACTCTTCTAAATGGAATATATCGGAGTATTTTGCACACACTCTTTCCAGTGAACATTTTTCCTCTCTATTTAAATGTTGCTTATCTAATAATCCTAATATTCTATCTACCCTACTAACTGATTCCCTTTAACTATTGTTGTAGCACACCTCGTAATCTGCCAAAATTTGGAGTAAAATTTGTTAAAATAACGGTTCACACAGCAAAATTACAAACTTTTCTTCTTTCGGAACCACTTTACAATAAATTATAGTTTGGCATCTTGGTAGAATCAGTTATGCAATCATTGTAATTAGACTCAATTGGTACCGAGACTCATGTTTCGTTAACTGAATGAAAATATGTATTTTTCAAAATCAATTAAAGCAAAATGAGAGCGTATGAAATCCGAACCAAGTGTTCCGTGGGGCCTATTATCGAAATTTTGCAATAATAAAAATTTGCAAATTATATCTGCGCTACCCAATTTTATGTTAATAATCACCGCTCCACGCGATACAGTTGAGCCTGAAACTCCTCGTATATTTGCTTTTTGTGTTGCGTCCATTTCAACATTATTCATTTTAAAAGATTCCTCATAAAATATACTTTTCTGCAGTATCGGCATTTGCTGCAAGACTGATTTGACCTATTCACAGAAGACTAAAATAATTCAGCACCCACAAGTAGGTCGATACCACCAGGTGCATAGAATGCTGCATCAGCTAATCTAACATGCTTGGGAATGTTCAAACACTTGATTTTGATTGGATAAGCTAGCATTTGATCAGATATTTTAGGAACTACTAAACAAGATATGAAGACTGATCCATTTCTTAATGTGGGAGAAGTATTGAAAAGGGGAAAAAGGTAACGAAGTCAATCTTTCACAGTTAAATGTTCTTTATTGATTAAAAAATTGTAGGACATGTTTCGACCCCCTAGGGTCACCATCAGCTAGAAGCAAGGTTTTATAAATTAGATACAAGAAATACGTTCAATCGACCAAGGTTTTACAAAATTTTAAGGTAAGGTAGATAAGGCAAAATGATTAAATTAAATTGGGGATTGAAGTATAAAAACCTAATTATAAGAACAATTTTATATGAGGGATTACACAGAAGCAGAATGAAAATACAATTATATGCATAAAAAGAGAAATTTGCTTACATAGTGATATTATATATACGTCAAAATCAAGGAAAAACACATATTAGAATTACAATTTAAAATAATTACATGTTAAAAATGACCAGACATTTTTTAAGAATAATTTGGTCTCCTTAGGACAGAAAAAACGAAGAGCATGATCGTGCTGAGATGTGAAAGAATAAAGAACAAAAAAGTTCTAGAACAAGGCGAGAGATAACTAATCAGTGTGAAGTTCGAAGCAAAGTATACCTGTTGAAAAGAATAAAATTAGAAAACTAGAGTCACTCTGAAAACGTCAAAAAACAAACATGAGACCAGGGTTGTTATTTGAGTTAAGTCTGATGTTGTGTATCAATGTAAACAAAGATATAGAAAAATCAATTTGATTATTTATATAATTTATCAATGGAACCGACACAGCCTTTCTAATCTCAACTGCTTCTAGGATGTCCAGTTTTTCGCTTTTATAACATTAATGGAGAAGACTTATTCCCAGGGAGGGATCGAAGATATGTTTTATTCTGGTTATATGGTTGGCAAACGGAGAGGAGCTCTGGTTAGTGTTTGAAATTAAATTGTTGGTAAGGTCTCTAATGTGTTCCTTGATTCTAGTGTCTATCTTTCTACCTGATTGTCCTATGTAAATTGTTGGACAATCTGAGTAGCTGATTCTATGACTCCAGATTTATCCGTGGGCAAGACAATGTCTTTGTTTTTGACTAAGTAAATGTGTAAGTTGTTATCAGTTTTAAAACAAGTATTAATATTGAATTTTAGTCACCCTATCCAAGTCAAATCCCCCAGCAGTCCCAGGTAATTTTGGTCTAAATTTACACCATACTTTGATATCACTTGAATATAAAATTAAAAAAGAGAATTTAGTCTTTACAAAAGCAGACAAAGGCAATTGCTTAGTTATTCTTCACAAAGTAGACTACTCAAATAAAGTCACACAATATTTCAAGAAGAAATCCATTCTCGAAGTGGAGTAGTGATGAATTTAAATAAAACAATGTGTCATCTCCACAATATTATTAAAAAATTAATTTTTTTAAACGAGACATATTTCGGGATTGGTAAATTTCATTATCAATCGATAAGGTTCTGTAAATAGAGAAATATAATAATTAATGAAATGTTAAAGAGTCGAAATAAAATTTGCTAAGATGACTGTTATGGAATGTTACTCACATGGTAGTAGATACATCTTATAGATCCAATTGTAACACGTCAAATTATAAAAGAAAAAAAAATAAAATAAAATAATTCACAAAACCCTCACATTATATAATTAGCCCCACAAATAATAATAACCCGAAATAAATTAAAACATAATTCTTATAAAACAAAAACTAAAATTAAATTCTAACGGAAAAATTATTTTGCTTTCATGTGTTACATTTTGCAGTCGATGTGAGAAAGAATGAAATTATATTGAAAATTGAATATAAAGATATGTTAGTAGATACATCTATTAATATAAATATATATATATATATATATATATATATATATATATATATATATATATATATATATATATATATATATATATATATATAAATAAAAAGATGTTCTTGGGGATGCAGTCATATATTCAATAAAATTCTTTGACTGAAGCCGAGCTTTCGAGAATGTTTATTCTCTTCTTCAGGGCAAAAATCGTGAATTTATAATAAATTAACCAAAAACAGGAAAGGTTTCATATTCATCAATTACAAATGTCATTTTTGGTTAATTTATTATAAATTCACGATTTTTGCCCTGAAGAAGAGAATAAACATTCTCGAAAGCTCGGCTTCAGTCAAAGAATTTTATTGAATATATGACTGCATCCCCAAGAACATCTTTTTATTTATTATAAATCCAGTCAAGAATACAAAATCAATATATATATATATATATATATATATATATATATATATATATATATATATATATATATATATATATATATATATATATGAACTAAGCAAAGTAAAAGTAGAGAGTTATCAAGTATTATGAGCAGAAGAATTGAAATTAAAATTATATTAAGGTTAGGATAAGGAGAAGCACCATAGTCAAAATATGTTTATAAATAAATCAAAGTTCAAAAAGTAAGCGAATTGAAGAAAGAAATACAATCAAAATTATTTTGTTCAATAACTGAAGTTACATAGGGATTATTATAGTATTTTAACATCCTTGTTAACATCAAATGTGTGTTTCTGTATACCATAAATACCATTTTACATTATAACACGCATAAAGATAAATTAATTCCGATGAACCCATCGACTCCATTGTTGTATGGTTTACCAAAAATTCATAAAGTCAACACACCCATTAGACCGGTACTATCCTATTGCATTTCTCCTACCTCTAAACTATCATCATGGTTAATTAAATTAATAAGAGCATTAACTGATTTTAACAACCCATTTTCACTAAAAAATTCTAAAAACTTAATTATCAAAATACATATAACAATACCTGATAATGCTATTTTGGTATCCTTTGATGTGGTCAATCTTTTTCCAAGCATTCCACCAAACGAATGTTTCCAGTTAGTCAGGAGTCTTCTTTTCGACTCTGGTACTAATTTCCAACATTGCTTAAATATTTGTTATCTATTGGATACTGTCCTAAAACAAAAATGTTTCAAGTTTAATAATGAATTCTTTGCACAATCTTCAGGTCATGCGTAACAATTTATCCCATCGTTTAGCGGAAATCTTTTTTAATAACTTAGAAAAACAATTTCATAACTTTATTCATCACAACAAAATATTGTTCTACCATAGATACGTAGATGATTGCATAGTACTTTTCAATGGTAATTCAAACGAACTAAATGCATTACTTATATTTTTGAATATGTTACACCCTTCCATTTCTTTTACAATGGAAATTGAAAACAATAACTGTCTACCGTTCCTTGACATTCTAATCAAAAATATAGATAATAAATTTGCATTTTCAATCTATAGAAAACCTACGCACACAGATAACATAAAAAATACCCTTCTCATCATGCCACCCGGTATCACATAAGCTAAGCTCTTTCAAGCACTTTTCCATAGACTCTTTTCCATACCTATGAACAATATTGATTTTAACAAAGAATTAAACATTATCAAACAAATTGGCATTAATAATAATTACCCAATTAATTTCATTAATAAATTATACCATAGACACTTAATCAAATTCACTAATAGAAATTTAATTGCTCATACTACACCATCGAAATATTGCTCAATACCATTCATAGGCAAAGTTTCTCAAGACATAAAAAACATTCTACAACGCCACAATTAAAAATTAAACGTGTATTTTTTACTAACAACACATTACATAGGTTAGTGAACAACCAGGATAAGGTCGATCTTTTGGAAAAATCTGGAGTCTATAAAATTTCCTGTTCCACACATAATTGCTCTGCTAAATATGTAGGACAAACGGGTCGTAAATTAATCACTAGAATTGAGGAACATACTAAACTTATTGATAAATATAAATCTTTGTTTCTTACTGTACCTTTTTATGAAATCAATTCGAGCAGTTCATTTGCTAATCACATCATTAATTAGAAACACACATTTGATGTTAACAAGGATGTTAAAATACTACACATTGCTGCAAAAGGTAGGTTGTTGAATGTCTTGGAGATATTTGAAATTAATTTTAATAATAATAATCCCTATGTAACTCCACTTACTGAACAAAATAATTTTGATTGTATTTCTTTCTTCAATTCGCTTACTTTTCGAAGTTTGATTTGTTTATAAACATCTTTTGACTATGGTGCTTCTCCTTATCCTAACCTTAATATAATTTTAATATGAATTCTTCTGCTCTTATAGCAACCTTTAATAATTGATAACTCTCTACTTTTACTTTGCTTAGTTCATATATATATATTAATAGATGTATCTACACATATCTATATATTCAATTTACAATATAATTTCATTCTTTCCCACATCGACTTCAAAATGTAACACTTGAAAGTAAAATAATTTTTCCGTTAGAATTTAATTTTAGTTTTCGTTTTGTAAGAATTATGTTTTATTTTATTTTTATTTATTTTATAATTTATATATAATAGATATATATATATATATATATATATATATATATATATGTGACCCCAGGTCAACAGTTTCTTTTCGTTATCGTAAGTGACCGTTAGGAGCACCTTATAGTTTAAGGTTGAAATATCAGAAATGCCGGGTAAGTTGTTAATTAAATTTGAAAATGATTCATGTGATTTCAACCACCTACAGCTATTGAAAATCTTATGAAAATCTTGAATGAATGAAACCAATAAATTATTTATAGGAAATACAGGTAGATGTGAACCTGTTTTATCCAGATCAGCAAAAATGGTACAAAAAGCATTACAACGTTTCCGTAAGTATTTTGTTATTTATTTAATGAATATTTATTATATTTTTACGAATTAATTCTTGTCTTTGTTTTAACGAACAGAAGAAACTTGCAACTCTTATTTTAAATCGTCCTCCGAATCAGAAAGTTATTCGGAAAAGATATTTGAAGACGAGGTTATGAATCCTATGGTAAGTGTTTAATTTGATTCAAAATATAGGTTTATGGTAACAAAAAATAATTTTCCCATTCGCTGTATACTTTTTTATTCCGCTAAAGAACAGGAAAAATGAGCGTAATTAGGTTCAAAAGAGTTTATATTCATTGGTGTTTTAGTTATTATTATATATAGTGAAACTTTTTGTTCAAGTCAAAATTAAATTATTCTAATTTTCTCATCCCTATTAAAGTATGAGAAAGTAACAAAAAATGTATTCACATTTTCGTTCAACGGTAATACAAACATTTTATTCAAAAAATTAGATAACTATATTTTCTGTGACTGTAACTAGGGCATTAATAACAAATGTGTTATTGTTCTAGAGAGAAGCAGCAGGGCAAGTGTCATTTGAATCACAGTTTCCTACTTTTTCCAAATATCTTTTTATCTTCACCACTCTTCTAGAAATTACGTCATCGCTAATATTTAAAGTATAAAGATCTGTTTTCCAACTATACTATACAGGGAGGTCCGAATTATAATGGAGAAACTTTAGCAGCATATTCAGCAGATAAAAATAATTAAAAAAGTTCATATAAACTTACCTCCAAAAACGCTTCGTTTTGGAGATAGGGTGTGTTATTTTTCTCTCATTTTTAAAAAAAACTTTTCTAGATTTTGCTTTCAAGCTTAGTAGGAATTTTTTCCACTTGAAAACATATTTATATCATGATAAAGATTTTTTGGTTTTACCAGTGGCGTCCGTGAGACCGGTTTAATTATTTTAAATAATAAAAATAGTTGTACGCGAATGGTTTATAGCAATTTTGTTTATAAATTTAGATATCCTAATCAATTCTAAACAGAAAAGACATCCTTAGTCTTTTCGCTTAAACGAACCGTTTTCGAGAAAAAAAATAATTTTTGTTTACATGGGCACCTAATATCTAAGGTTTGCAAATTAAACTAAGATAATTCGCGCTATTTCAATTCGGTTTTATTTACATAAGATATCCAGAAATTATAATAATAACTTGTGAATTTATTATTTATTAATACCAACAACTAAAAATAAATTAAAAATAAAAGATATTAATAAAAAAATACATAAGAGGAGCTGTTATGGAAGAACTTGTGGTTAGAATTCAAAATGCTTGTCAGACTCTTAAAAATAATCCACATCAAATCAGGGCGCCCGTGAATTCGGTATACAGAAGATGTCGTAAATGCTTAGAAACAAATGGCATGCATTTCGAATAGCTCCAGTAATTTATTAATGTTTTTATTAGTATCATAATTATTTATTTTTAGTTGTTTAGTTCTTAGTTGTCAGTAGTTGGTATTAATTATTCCTTAATTCACAAACAAAAAAATTCTAGTTTCTAGAATTGTTTAGTAATATCTACGTTTTTCTAATAATAATAATCACTTATTATAATTTCTGGAAATGTGATGTAAATGAAAACGAATTGAAATAGCGCGAATTATCTTAGTTCAATTTGCAAACCTCAGATATTAGGTGCCCATGCAAACAAAAATTATTTTTTTTTCTCGCAAACGTTTTGTTTTAGCGAAAAGACTAGAGTTGCCATTTTTGTTCAGGTTTGATTAGGATATCTAAATTTATTAACTAAATTGCTATAAACCATTGGCGTACAACTTTTTTATTATTTAAAATAATTAAACCGGTCTCACGAACGCCACTTGAAATACAAAAACAATATTTATCATGATATAAATTTGTTTTTATGTGCCAATAATACCTACTAAGTTCTAAAGCAAAATCTAGAAAAGTTTTTTTTAAATGAGAAGAAACGATTTTTTTCGCAATATTTCAACACTTCGTATCTCCAAAACGAAGCGTTTCTGGAGATAAGTTTATATGAACTTTTTTAATTATTTTTATCTGCTATACACGCTGTTAAAGTTTCTCTATTATAATTCGGACCATCCAGTACATGTTTAATTTTAAGTACATTATAGTTATAATTTTGGGATACCTACTTAGTATAGAGAAAACCTGTGATCGTATTGTTTGTTCATTATTCAAGAAAATATAGAATTATTTCAAAATTACTAGGGACGTTATGACTGTTGTAATAATGTTAAAAATGAGTTTTAGTAGCTCTCCCTCAAAAAAAGCTGTCTCACTTCAAAAAAGAGATTTTTCTTGGATGTCTTTTTTAGGATTCGACATTTATAAAAGTAAATAAAAAAAGTTACAAAATGGCTGGAAGAACGACAATGTGCAGCAAAAATGTTAATCTCGATTCATCAAGTGTCGGTAAATTTATGTTCCTATATTTTTCACACTCCATCTTTGCTTTTAATAATTATATGAATGATATAATTGGTTTTAAGGTCCTGTTGAGAAAGGGCAACAACTGTTACCTGACCACGGTATTGTTAAACAAAATACTTGCAATGTTCTAAAAAATGAAGTAGCCGTTGAGGAACCGACAAATACAGAACTCACTCAAAGTATTTTATGTCCAAAGATTGGCACTATGAATGTAGGCAATGATTTCAAACTTTTGCAACCTCTTTCTTACTACAAAAAATAACATGAGTATTCACGATTATTTGGAAGAAAATATAAATAGAGACCTTGATTACATGGGTTTGTAAGTATTGCAACCCGTATCAAATTGGAACCAAATGGATTCCGACTCGAAGAATTACAACCAAAAAAATACATAATTAACTACCGTGAAGATCACGACTGAGAGCCATGTACAGATTCAGAGACAGAATCCAAGAATGACGAAACCGACATATTAAATAATCCCACTACTACTTATAAGACAAGAGAAGAGTACAAGAGGACATATTGTATATTTTGTGAATCCTATGTAGTATCGAGAAATTTCTCGAGACATCTGCAACAACAACATAAAGAAAAAAGCATTGTCAAAACATTATTGGACGCAAAAAGTAAGTCAATTTGAAAAATCCACTATACGCCCCGTTCTAATGAATATTCTCTCCCCCTACTTCAACTTTTATTTTTACATTACTTATATTAATCGGTCACTTTGATTAGACTAGATCATTTATTGTTATTGCAGATTTAGAAATAACCGTGAGATAATAACTACTATAATAACCGGATAAATTGAATATCTTATAAATGTTCAAAAGTATTTATTGTTCAAGTACAATTTAATTTTTAACAGGTGCAAGAGAAAAGAAAAATATAATCATGACGATTAGGAACAAAGGAAACCTTAATGTTAAGGAGAGACATGGAAAGATTATTCCGAAAAAACGTACGCGACCGTTTTTAGACAGCGTAAATGATTCCAATTATATAATTTGTGCAAAATTCAAAGGATTCTTTAGAAGCACTTACATAGTTCGACATGATCGGCACTGTTTTGTTCCAAATAGCGATGCATATAAGGTACACCCCAAAGTAGAATCTTTTATTCTATCTTTAGAGACAAAATATCAGGAATATATAAAAAAGACCCACTAAAAAGACAACTGGTAGAAAAACTAAGGTATATCTAAAATTTTTTTATATACAAGGAATCTCCAAACTAATAACTCTAAACCTTTTGACACAGAGAACAATAATTTAGTCCATAATCAAATTTCTTAGAAGTCAGGGGTGCATTTGTTTATAATCTAATTTAATAGCAATTGATTGTAATAAACTTAATAAGAATCCATTAAATAACCTATTCTTAATTAAAAATGATATTTATATAATCATAATCATTATCATCACTAAAATTACTCGTTTTAAGGAGAAGTATCTTATTAAATCATTATAATCACTAAAATCATTCACCAAACTCCGGCGTTTGTACTTTTAAAGTATCTTTATTGAGTCTTAGAGTTATCAGTTTAGGGAAGTTTACGTACTTTTTTAAATTCATATTTAACTACAATATTAATCAGGTAACTGTTAATAGGTTGGACTAAATTGGAAAAGTAGTTATATCAGATCCTATTATTTTGTAGTATGGCCTGCAGCTTGTACAAACGAATAAGAATGTAAAACGACGAAGTGTTGTCGTTCGAAATAAAATGCGATAATGTGCTCGAATCTTTCTTGAAGTTAGAAAGATTTTACCTAAATTTTTTGGTGAAATTGAAACAACTGTTGGTAAGATAATATCTTAATTTTATGAGAGGTCTGTACCGGTCAAAACAAATTATGACTGAATGAAATACCTTTTAGTGCAAAGTATAAATATTATTTTTAATTATATTTAAAGATTAATAACCTCCTGGGACCCAGCGTCCATTTAAATGGACATGTGAATTTATTGTGTCTATTTCGTTAGTTTTATATTTACGCTTCCATCACGATGGATGTGGGTGTGCTGCCGCCTATTTCATTTGTGCCCAGTATTCGAGCGCCGTATTTGTGAATCAGTTTGTTTTGTTTTCGGCAGAGATGGCGGCTCCACACGGCTCTCGTTACGATGGTCAGTACAATGTTTTTTATAGATTTTGCCGCTTTTTATGCGTAATCATGTTAAATTATGTTTAATAGACAAAGTCACATATCATTTTAATAATAAAATTGTCACATAACTTTTGTACCAGCCTAAACTCTTCACGTCCATTTAAATGGACATTGGGCTTATCTCATTAATATTTTAAATTAATTTAGATTTTTTTTTTTTGAATTTTTTAGCAGCAAAGCCGTGCTTCGGCCAGGAGAAAATGACAAAAAATTGGAGCAAATTCTGGAACTCACTGCAGACGATGATTCTGATGTTCAGATGTCAGATGATGAAGAGGAAATTAAAATTGCGGGAAATTTTGTTGATAGAAGAGAAGAAGAAACAATAACTGAAGAAGAGGTAAGCAGTAGTGACGAGAAAGTTGAGGACAGACTTCCTCTTAGTATCGTCAAAACTTAAAAGCGACAAAACAAGTTTCACAGAGACAGTTCTGGAATAGAGATGATCATTTCATATCTTCAAATTTTGAAGGTCCTTCCAGTGAATGTAGCTCCGAGCTCTATTGTGATTGGACAGCAAAAACGTATCTGGCCATGTACTTTGACGATGTGTTCTTCCAAAAAGTGTGTAATTGCACAAATGTAAGATATTTTGAACTAAAATGAGTATCGCTTAAACTGACACTTAATGAGGTCAAACCGTTTTTTGGTATAGTTTGTTTAATGTCTTGCATAAAATATCCGAGAATCAGAATGTACTGGGCGAAGACAACAAGGGTTGCAGCTATCGAAGATGTTATGACAAAAAATAGGTTTTTTCCTTAAGAAGTAACTTGAAAGTTATACTTGATGGTAGTATCTCAAAGGCGGAACGAAAAAATGACCAATTTTGGAAAGTACGTCCTGTTTTGGAGGCAGGGATGTTTGCAGCTACCAAGAGATAAAGTAGTCGCTATAGATGAACAGATGATACCATTTACAGGAACTTGTCAAATGAAGCAGTTCATCCGGGGAAAGCCCAACCCAGAGGGCTTGAAAATTTTTGTTACTGCTGCTCCCGATGGATTTATAGACGATTTTGAATTGTATCAAGACAAAAATACTTTTCCTGATGATACAGTAAAACGCCTTGGTGTTGGACCTTCTGCTGTCGTTCGCCTTGTAAGGACACTATTTCCTGGAACTCATGTGTACTGTGATAGATATTTCACAACAATACCACTTCTCGATTATCTGTATCAACAAAACCTGTATTGTACGGAACGATAATGAAATCTCGACGCAAAATAGTGGTTGTGCAATGGTACGATCTAAAATTTGTGCTATTGGAATCTACTGGCACTGGAATGCAACCCACCGATAAGTGTAGAAAGTGGTCCAAGAAAGACTCCAAATACATTCAGGTTTCAAGACCTCACATTGTTGCTAAATATAATGAATGTATGGGAGGGATTGATTTGATAGATCGGATGATCAGCTATTATAGAATTCATGCCAGATCAAAAACCATGGACCATTAATGTAATCTTCCATTGTTTTGATTTGGCAATGGCAAACTCATGGATTTTCTATCGGAGAGATGCAAAGAAATTTCATATTCCCCCGCGAAAAATAAAGCAATTTTTGAATTTTAAGATCGAGATTGCTACGTATCTTTTGACAAATGAATCCAATGCTACACATGAACTCATGCGAGGTATAAGAACCAGAGGAAATCCTGAAGGTAATATTGCTAATTCACCATCTGCCACTGCACAAAAGCGACAACAACATTTTCCAGAGATTGCCACAAATTTGAAGAATTCGGTCAGATGCAAAAATCAAAATTGTGCTAAAAAGACTAAGTTTTTCTGTAACACATGTGACACATTTTTGTGTATAACTGGAAACAGAAACTGTATTATTGGTTCCATAAATAATAAATGTTTAAATTTTACATTTTGAATGTTATAATTTTAAGTTTTTTTATATATAGTATAAGACCCAATGTCCATTTTGATGGACGTCATGTATCTCAAAAACTAAAAAAATAAATAAAAAACTTAACTTAGAAATAATGTTTGTTTATGCATATTCTATTACGTTTTTGAGTTTGACGGCTCTAATTTATAAAAAACATGTCTGGATTCCAGGAGGATATAAGTTAAAACCGATATTTTATAAGAAGATTTACCAAAACATATTTAGGCACTTGTGGGTGAAAACTCTATATAATAAATAACTTCGTTCTGTATGCTTCTACGCTAAAGAGTGACATTATAAATAGAACAAAATTTTACAACAGATTTTCTATTTTTCAATATTTTTTTCTTTTTAACGATTTTCTCTTGAACATTTTGTAGAAATTATTTATTGAGCTCGAAACAAGCAAAGCCTAACATCTAACATATAGTTTTTAGAAGTTTTTTTATACTAATAAATCTTATCCAGTTTTATTCTGCTTAAAGGTAGTATTTACTTTTCATATAGCACAAAACCGAGCAGAGTTATTCGTGGCAACTCTATAAACTCTTAAATATTAGCATGACAAAATTTGTCCTTTTTATCGAGCTATCAAATATTTTAACATGTATTCAAATTAAAAGTAGTATTATTTTTTGTAATAAATCCTGATTCTATTATATCACTTGAACTAAAAAATATTTTAGTTTTTGTAATAATAAATCTGTAATCTTCCAGATATCCCTAAAACGAACTATATTGATTATCTTATTGAAGCCGTGAAACATGCAAGCAATTATTCTGAAAATGAAAGGTCATATGGATCTGCATCTTACGCTTTGCATAAGGGAAAGACAATTAATGATTTAATTGACATTACTATACAGGGTCCAGACGATTTAATAGGGACAGTATTACTATTTCTTAAACGGTGAGAGATAGAAGGATGGTTAAATTGAAGAAAAGTTGCGTGAATTACACCTCTTCAATATTCCGGTCTGCAAATTAAAAAAGAATCAAAGGTTGAAATATTTTGAAAAAACTGAAAATCATCGATTAGGTCTTCATTCAATTTCTCAATTACTATTTGGAGAAGAAAGCTGGAATTTTGTGTATTTAAGTAATGCACTAAGACGAAGGTGATGGAATTGTTAGAAATATTTTATCTTTTTTATTTTCAGAGATATGCTATACAAGTTTTGTTTTTCTAACGGGTGCCATATTTGTTTTTTATACCATTAAATGGAACAAAAAATCTCCTTTACAACAATGTATAACATTCGACATTTAAAGCCAGAGGGACAAAGAGAAACGGTAAAAATATTTTCGAATGCGGTAGGCCATGGTAAGAAAACCAAATATCTCAATCACCATGGCAACAATATCAATATGTCCTTCTTTGACATTTAAATGTTAATACATTCTGGAGTTCCAGTGAAAAAATGGATATGTATGACGTTTACATTAGATTCTATAGAAATGTTGATATAGCAGTGCAAGAATATGCTAGATTGTATCTAGAAAGAAATGCGCCAACAAGGAAAACACTGTACTCAATTTCAAGAAACTTATCAGAATTTGGATGTGTTTCGAAAAAGCGAACAAAATATCGCGTCACAAATTTACAACATGAAATTAACGTATTGGCACAAGTGAGTATCAATCCCGAACTTTCTTTAAAATCCATTGGCAACGAGTGTGGTATTAGCGCATCGTGGGTTCAGAAAATCCTTAAGAAGCACAAGTACCATGATTATAAATTTAAAATTGTCAACAAGTTACATCCTGGAGATTCCGAGCGTCGCCTTGAATTTTGTAAATGGTACCAAACCATGTTAGAGCAATTATCATTTCAAGATACTATTTTATGGACAGATGAAATATCATTTACTAATAGTGGGGTTTTCCATAGAAGAAACAAACATTTTATGCAATAGATAATCCTCATTTAACACATCAGACTAGACCTCAAATTCGCTATAGCATCAATGTGTGGTGCGGAATTATTAAAAAACAAATAATAGGACCAAAAATTATTGAGGGAAATTTGAATGGAGTCGCCTACGTCAATTTATAAATAGAAGTTATGGAAGAAATACCTCTTGCGACCTTGCGAAAAATTAAATAGTTTATGCAAGATGGTTGTGCAGCTCACAACTCTGCAGTGGCACGAGAATTCTTAAATACAAGTTTTCCTGACAGATGGATCGGAACACATGGTCCTGTGAGATGGCCTGCCAGATCGCCTTGTCTTAATCCATTGGATTATTTTTTATGGGGATTCCTGAAAAATAAAGTTTATCACAATGAAGTGAATAGTGTTGAAGAATTGCGTCGAAGAATTACTTCAGCTTTCAGAGGCATCACACCTGAAATTTTATTGAATGCAGTGGGACAGTTGCGTCTCAGAACCCAAAAATGTATAGAAAATAATGGCGGGCACTTTGAGCAGCACTTAATTTGACTTCTTAACTATTCTTTTTAGTTGGTTATTTATTTAGTTTATTTATTTGTTGTTAATTTCATTGTTTTTTTTTTAAATAAATTTGTTATTTTTCAACAAGAAATTAGATTTATTCATTGCTGCAGAGAGAATATTTTTACTGTTGTCATGGAGATTACAATTTGTATTTTGTTTCCTTATCATCATGGCCTGACCGCATTCGAAAATATTTTTACCGTTTCTCTTTGTCCCTCTGGCTTTAAATGTCGAATGTTATACATTGTTGTACAGGAAATTTTTTGTTTCATTTAATGGTATAAAAAACAAATATGGCGCCCGTTAGAAAAACAAAACTTGTATAGCATATCTCTGAAAATAAAAAAGATAAAATATTTCTAACAATTCCATCACCTTCGTCTTAGTGCATTACTTAATTACACAAAATTCCAGCTTTCTTCTCCAAATAGTAATTGAGAAATTGAATGAAGACCTAATCGATGATTTTCAGTTTTTTCAAAATATTTCAACCTTTGATTCTTTTTTAATTTGCAGACCGGAATACTGAAGAGGTGTAATTTACGCAACTTTTCTTCAATTTAACCATCCTTCTATCTCTCACCGTTTAAGAAATAGTAATACTGTCCCTATTAAATCGTCTGGACCCTGTATATCTGATATGCAAAAAGGATAGCATAATTAAAAGCGAGTCTTTGAATAATTCTAAAAATATAATAGATGAGTTGAAACTTTTGCGCAATATGATGGAACAAAATTGGGGACGTTTAATTGGTAGTCTTGCTTTCAAAGAATTGAACACAAGTAAGTCCAGAAATCATTCAAAAAGACAACTTCCGCTTACGAAAGACGTTATGAAATTATCAAAATACTGTATAGAAAAGTTCACAAAAATATTTAGTAGGTGCAACAAATTTCTTGCAGTACAAAATTCTTGTGGAGGCAACTTTTATGTTACTCCTACTACACAATCGTAGGCGAGTTGGAGATATTCAATATATTGAACTTTCTGAAGTGACCAAAATTGACAAAATAGAACAATCGGATGAAATATTAGAATCTTTAAGTCAGACAGAACGAATGCTAACAAAGCTATATAAAAAAATCTATACTGTATGAAAAGGATCAAAAGATTTGTTGGTGCTAGTACCACAAGACATTCAAACATTTGTAAATACCGGAGAGATCTAAATATATAGATTCAAGCAATAAATATTTTTTTCCTAACACTTCTGGCGTTGATGAATTGATAAATGGCTATTATGTTCAAACCAAATATTCAAAGAAGTGCGGCGCACAATTCTCTACGTTAATTCGTAGTTCGAGACTGCGAAGCATATTGCCACTATGATGCAATTAATGGATTTACCAGACAATGAAATTGGACAATTGGCAGTTTTCATGGACCATACTCAAAAAACCCACCGGGAGATTTATAGATTTTTAAAGATGTATTCATAATTGCAAAAGTTTTGAAGATTTTACTTAAACTTGAAAAAGGAGAACTTAACTGCAAGAACCAATGTATGGATGATATTGATATTAAGTTTGATGAACCAGAGGTGTCACATTCTTCCTCTAATGAAGATGAAGCGATAAAGACGTCTACCAATTTCAGCATTTCTATTTCTTCAAATGGTTAGTTAATTTAGCTTTAGCTCTAACAATTACGTTTGTAATTTTTGATTATTTTTATATAGGAACACCTAGAATTCCAGAAGGTAATGATTGTGAGTCTTCAGATATATCTCAAAGGAATAAATCTGAATCGCTAAAGGAAATTCCCAATTGTTCGGTCAGAAGTAAAGGCAAACTGTAGCATCTTCAGATGAGGAAGAAACATCTGAAAATATAGTTCCAAAAAAGCGACTTTGCCAATCCGCAAAAAATAAATGGACATCAAATGAGACAGATTTATTAAAAACACATTTTAAAAAATATGTACGTCATAATAATCTGGAGCTGAAATAGCTTCTTTCTCAAATAAATATTTAACAACTAAAAGAACTGTCGCCCCAATAAAGAGTAAGTTACAGTATTTAAAACGAAAAGAAAAACCAGTTTGAAATATTTTACATTCCATTTTAAATATATATATATATATATATATTTGAGCTTGTGGATTATATTTCTTTGGAAGTTTCTTGGGTTTTAGGCTCTTCTGTTAAAAATACTGTATATGTTGATTTGTTTCTTTATTCCATTATAAAAAATAAAAATAAAAAATTTGACAAACTCAAAAAACATCTACAAAATAACACAACAATAAACATACCGGATACATGGATTGAAAACATCTCTGATACCAATATACCAGAATACGCAAAAAATATACTTAGTCTCGGTCCTAATTTTGCTATGCCTATAGAAAATAAAAAAGAAATACCCATACCAGAAATAATAGCAAATATAGAATTTTCAATAAAAGATCTACCAATTCCTAATCAAGTTGAAATTAGAGCTACCTGTTGCAATATTTTGACTAACCACCAAAAAACAAATTACAGAAACTCTAACCAAAAACAAGAATACATCCAAAGAAAACTCATAAATGAATATAAACATACCAAAATTTTCTTAAAAAATAACCCAAACCTCTTAATACTAAAACCAGATAAAACAAATAAAACCTTAATAATGAACACTGATACATACAATAACAAAATGAATGAATTATTATCCGACACATCAACATATAAAAAAATAAAATCCGACCCTACAAACAGATATCAAACAATCAATAACGATCTAATTAAAAAATGGAAAGAACTACAACTAATCTCACCTTTAACAGCTAATAAACTAATAATACACAACTCATTACCACCAAAAATATACGGCCAACCAAAACTTCACAAAGCAGGAACCCCACTAAGACCAATAGTCTCATCTATACAATCACCCTTTAGTAAACTTTCTAAATACTTGAAAGAAATTTTAAATAATATAATAAATAAATCTGAATCATACATTAAAGATTCCTGGCATTTTAAAAAGAAAATTAAAAACATCGTCATTCCCCAAAACCACATCATAATATCACTTGATGTTGTATCCCTTTACACAAATATTCCAACAGACAGCTCTAAAAATTATCGACAAAAAATGGAACGACATAAAACAATACACAGATATCTCTAAAACAGAATTTAAAGAAGCAGTCAAACTAACACTCAGTAAAACATACTTTAAATACAATGAAGAATTCTATCAACAGATCTATGGTTGCGCCATGGGTTCATCCATTTCAAGTTGCATCGCACAACTAGTCCTTGAAGACCTTGAGAATGAAATCTTACCTAAATTAGATTTTCCAACACCATTTTTCTTTAGATATGTTGATGATTGTCTGACTACCATTCCTAAAGACAAATAAAACTATATACTAGATCTTTTCCACTCATATCACAATAAAATAAAGTTTACAATAGAAACTGAAAAAACAATACATTATTTTCTAGATTTAACACTAATACATAACAAAAACAATATACACACAAAATGGTACACTAAAGAAACGTGGTCAGGTAGATATATACATTTCAATTCAGAACACCCACTATCCCAAAAAAAATCTGTAATCAGTAGTCTTGCAGACAGATCAATTAAACTCTCAGATCCAGAATTTCGCGAAGAATCTATTATTAAAGCAAAATCAATTCTAACACAGAACAACTACCCTATTAAACTTATTAATTCAATATTTAATACCAAAATACATGCAACATACAATACACACAAACTCTCAAGAAGAAATAAAAATAACAACCAAAAAAACCTCACAATCCCATATATAAAGAACTTATCTAAGAGCATACAAAAAGTTTTCGAAAAACATAACATGCCGATTAGTTATAAAGCTCACAATCTTCTAAAAAAAACACATAGCAAATTAAAATCCAAAGAGGAAAAAAATAAAATTACCCACAGCGTTTATGAAATCCTATGCAATAACTACAATAACACATATATTGGACAAACAAGCCAACACCTTATAAATCGCATTAAGGGTCATAAATATTACAAAAAAAATAAAACCGCATTAACGAATCACGAAGAAGAAAAGAAACATACTTTCAATTATGAGGAAACCAAAATTCTAACTACCGAACAAAATACATATAAACGGGTAATTCTAGAAACTATCTACATAAAGAAAAAACAAAACACAATAAACTATAAAACTGATAAAAATAGACTAAATATTATTTACAACAATATACTATAAAATATATTTTCAAAAATAAGTTATAACCAAAATACCCGTTCCAAGTCAGACACAAAACAATATAAACAAAATGTCAAAAATCATTTCTCGGAAAAAAAGAAAAATTCTCCTAACTAACCCAACAGTTTTCCGGTAACCAAAATCCGGTCACATTTTTCCAATCGCAAAAGTTACAAAGACATCAAAGAAGTCTACATCTATTAGTGTTTCAAAAAAAGCAAAGAACAAAATGAAAACCGTTAAAAAACGGAAAATATAATAACCAAAACTATGCATCAATAAATTTCATAATTTTTATCAAGAAATCATTTTTTATTTCACGTTTTTCGAATTGCAATGTTTTAGGTAAGTTGTATTAATTCTCCTTCTCAAACACTTGTAAAATAGTATACTAATTACCTTTTTCTCATATCCATAGTTTTTAATCAACTGAAGAAGACTTAGGTTATGTAAAGTCGAAACGTTTAGATGTACCACTGAAATGGTTTTTTATTTTTATTTTTTATAATGGAATAAAGAAACAAATCAACATATACAGTATTTTTAACAGAAGAGCCTAAAACCCAAGAAACTTCCAAAGATATATATATATATATATATATATATATATATATATATATATATATATATATATACTGATTTTGTATTCTTGACTGGTTTTATAATAAATAAAAAGATGTTCTTGGGGATGCAGTGATATATTCAATAAAATTCTTTGATTGAAGCCGAGCTTTCGAGAATGTTTATTCTCTTCTTCAGGGCAAAAATCGTGAATTTAAAATAAATTAGCCAAAAACAGGAAAGATTTCATAGCCATCAATTACAATTGAAAATAGCAATCAAAAATTATGATTTTGCATTTTAAACATTTTATTATTATGTAACCAACTGGTTTTAAGCTAATTTGTGTTTGTTGGTATGTTTGTTTCTTTTGTTCATATATGTGTAATTTTTTTTACAATTTTATCTCTTAATTATATATTAGGTACTTTTAGCTAACTTAAAGATCTGATGAAGTTTGGAAACCTCCAAACGAAACGTTATCAAAATATAATTATTATGGAAAATATATTTCTATAATTTTTTCAACGAACTGTATACTCAAGAGAATTTCCAAAATATTACAATATAGCGGTTCAAGATAAGTAAACAGAATATATATAAATATATATATAATTCGTTAGTTTTCGTGGCTGATTAGATAATTATAACTGTTAGTGGGGATGCAGCCAATTCAGGTGGATAAATAATACTCTTTACATTTTTTAGAGAGCTTTCGGAATTACGTTTATTCCTTCTTCAGTCTACAAATCTAAAAATATGGTGTAAAATGTTAACATAATGCGAATAAACTCTAATTCATTAATACAATTAAAGTAAACAACAATTACAAACAAATGTTTTTTTTAAATATATATCTTATTTTATTTATATATAAACTTACTATGTGTGAGATTTTTTTCCAAATGTTCTTTAGTCATACGTAACAATCTGATTGTTCATCTTCGATACAAACACAACAATTTAAGCTAGCACTATGGGTAATTATGAAATTATATAAAACAATTATGACATATCACACTCCAAATATCTGAATGTTGTGGAAAAATAACCAGGTGGTTGGAATTTATTTTGAAAATGCTAATCGGGTGGTTGCCCACTTTGGTATTGAGCATTGTCTATATTTAAAATATTTGAATATATGATATTGAGGTTTTGAATATCTGATTTTTTGTTAAGAGCATTAGACTGACATTGAATATGTGCCATTTCTAAGAAACTTCTTTTGAATAGATTTTTTTCCACTTCCAAAATCCTAATATTTTCAAAATCGGCTATGTGACCTGTTCCTTTAACATGTTGGGATAAGGCACAAGCATCATTCCTTACTTTAGTATCACTTTGATGAGAACGTATTCTAGATTGTAAGTCTCTTGATGTCATTCCTATGTAATTTTTTGGACATCCAGTGCAGTTAATCTCATAAACAACATTAGTTTTTTGATGAGTATTCGTTCGGTCTTTCAATTTGCTAAATAGGGTATCAACTTTCTTTATCGCTTTGTTAGCAATAATCAAATTCCCTTCCTGTCGTAATATGTTCGCAATTCTTGGAGTAAGGTAATTCTCAAACGGCAAAGAACGGAATATCTTGTTACTACTATTTTCACATTGGTTGTCAATGTTATCATTATTAATGTTGTCATTTTCCCTAATTCTGTTGGTTGTTGAAAAAACTAGTTTATTAACAAACTTCTTGGGGTACGAGTTGTCAATGAATAGTTTCGTTAGTCTATTAAAACCTTCAGTCCTCAAAGAGTGATGGCAAATTTTTGTAATTCTGTTTTTTAACATTAGTACTAAATTAATTTTCATTTTTTTGGTGTGGTAGGAATGAAAATTTATGTACCGTCCCGAGCTGCATGGTTTTGTATACCAATCTAGGATAACAGTGTTCGAATCTGTACGTATTAATTTGGTATCCAGGAAGGGTACGCTTTTATCAACTTCCTCTTCTATGGTAAACTGAATGTTAGTGTTGTGGCTATTAAACTTTTCTAAAATTTCTTGTTCCGAACCATAAGGTACTGCACAAATAATGTCGTCAACGTACTTTTTGATCAAAGGTAATTCAAAGTTCAGTAGTGGTATGCAATGATCTAATAAGTCATCCATAATATACTGAGCAATTATTGGTGATATCTTCGCACCCATGGGAGTACCTAATATCTGTTTATAAAACTGTTTGTTAAATGAAAAATAAGTGGTGTTAAAAATGAATTCAATAATTTCTTTAAAACTCTCTTTACTGAGGGAACAGTAGTTTGATAGACGTGGCCAATGGGAATCAATGCTACATAGAACCGATTCAATTGAAATATTGGTAAAGAGTGAAACAACGTCTAAGCTAATAATCCTATAATTATCAGGTAACTGAAAATCATTAATAAAGAGAGCAAATTCAAAAGAGTTCGTGATGTAATATCTATTTTCCTTGTCATAGGCCAATGTTAAGATGTCTGTAATAAAAGTAGTTAACTTAACATTTGGTGCTTCTATGGACGAAATTATTGGTCTTAAGGATAAAACCGGCTTATGCACTTTCGGTATAGCATAATATTTAGGTGCCAAACCTCCATAAAATGTCAATTCTTTGGCTTTAGTAACGGTAATTTGCTTATCGTTTTTTAATTTAGTTACTAATTTATTAGATTTTTGTTGTATAGTTGATGTAGGATCCCTAGGTATTTTCTTATAATAATTTTGATCATGAAGTAATTCTTCTGAAAGACTAATGTACTGCTCTCTATACATAATTATGGTGATATTACCTTTATCAGATTTTACAATAATTAGTTCAGGGTGTTCTTTAATGAATGTTTTTGTTGCTTGAAACCATTGATTTAAAATAGAATAACTTCTCTTGCCAGTGTGTAAGTAATTTGTAATTATATTACTAATTTGTGCACTATAGATATTACGTCTATTACTATTGTTTATATGACACAAGGCAAATTCAACATCAGCTAATAAGTGTTTAATATTAATTTCTTTTTTACACGGTGGCAAACAGAACTTAGGTCCTAAAGATAATATGTTTCTAACTCCCACAGGAATATCAACAGTTGTCAGATTTTTCAACCAATTATCTTTTATTTTGATATTAAAAACATGTTTTTCTTTTAAAGATTCAATTTTCCGTTTATTTGTTGCTTTAACAGTTTGAAATTTTCTATTATAAGTTATATTTTGTTTTCTTCGAAACTCATTCCACATATATGTAGGTACTATATTCATAATTTTATTTTCAATATATTGTTGTTCAATCAGTAAACTGTTCAAATTCCTATGTGTTACCTTAATCTCTAAGCTAAGAATTTTTTCATTTAATCGTGTATGAAAGTTGTTAACAATGTGCGCTAATTTACCATTTTTTGCATCAATCAACATCATCATGCCTCGTGTTTGGTCTTCTATGTGCTTTGGTATCAAGCCATTAAGTCGGCATTGTAACAAAAAAACTTTCCTGTTCCTCATTGACATCAGTTTGTTGTTAATATTAGTCCATGTCTTCATTAATGTTGTGCAGTTAACACCAAATTCCAAGGTGATATACTGATAAAAAACCCCATTATTATTATTATTAATAATTCGTTAGTTTTCGTGGCTAATTAGATAATTATAACTGTTAGTTAGTGGGGATGCAGCCAATTCAGGTGGATAAATAATACTCTTTACATTTATTAGACAGCTTTCGGAATTACGTTTATTCCTTCTTCAGTCTACAAATCTAAAAATATGGTGTAAAATGTTAACATAATGCGAATAAACTCTAATTCATTAATACAATTAAAGTAAACAACAATTACAAACAAATGTTTTTTTTAAATATATATCTTATTTTATTTATATATAAACTTACTATGTGTGAGATTTTTTTCCAAATGTTCTTTAGTCATACGTAACAATCTGATTGTTCATCTTCGATACAAACACAACAATTTAAGCTAGCACTATGGGTAATTATGAAATTATATAAAACAATTATGACATATCACACTCCAAATATCTGAATGTTGTGGAAAAATAACCAGGTGGTTGGAATTTATTTTGAAAATGCTAATCGGGTTGTTGCCTACTTTGGTATTGAGCATTGTCTATATTTAAAATATTTGAATATATGATATTGAGGTTTTGAATATCTGATTTTTTGTTAAGAGCATTAGACTGACATTGAATATGTGCCATTTCTAAGAAACTTCTTTTGAATAGATTTTTTTCCACTTCCAAAATCCTAATATTTTCAAAATCGGCTATGTGACCTGTTCCTTTAACATGTTGGGATAAGGCACAAGCATCATTCCTTACTTTAGTATCACTTTGATGAGAACGTATTCTTCAGGAAGGGAATTTGATTATTGCTAACAAAGCGATAAAGAAAGTTGATACCCTATTTAGCAAATTGAAAGACCGAACGAATACTCATCAAAAAACTAATGTTGTTTATGAGATTAACTGCACTGGATGTCCAAAAAATTACATAGGAATGACATCAAGAGACTTACAATCTAGAAACAACTTAATAGTATTGTAAAAATACTTACAATCGTGAATTTAGAATAAATTAACCAAAAACAGGAAAGATTTCATAGCCATCAATTACAAATGTCATTATTTATATTTGTCATGGTAACACAATAAGTAAAAAAGTATCTAGATTTTGTTGATACAAATGAATATTACTGAATGATCTTTATATGTTTGTGGCTATTTGAACAAGGAGCACAATTAAATCAAAATTATTATTAAGGCAGATACAGGTTCAGTTAAAAAAAAAATGTAATTTAAGAATATTGCATAAATACTTATATATATATATATATATATATATATATATATATATATATACCCATACATAGACTAAATTACGTTTAATCTGGGCTTGAACTGACAGTTAAAAGAAAAAGATACATAATATTATTTAAAACTTCTATATAAGTGTAATCATATTCTCTCACAATACGAAACATATAAACATGATTATTCTGAAAGTGCACTGATACTTATTCACTCAAAAAAGGCCGATTTCTCTCACTAATCAACCTCTAAATTTTTGGGTGAAATAGATGTTTTGAAATCCTAAAACAGTTTTTAATGTTCTTTCAAATATTCATAAATATTCAAAATAATATATAAAATCATATTCTCTCACAATACGACATAAGAATGAAACATTTTGAAAATCATTCACTTTTCCAGAAAACAAGCTGATATCTCTCACTAATCAGCATGCATATTTTCGAAAACATTAAATGTTATGAAAATCTTTCATAAATAGATTATACATTTAATCTCAAATAAACATATAATGAATTTTAAGAGAATAATTATCTTTGATCAACTAAATTTCTCTCACTAATAAGTTGATCTAAATATTTCTATTGTTTATTGAAAACTAAGATTCTAAAGTTAATTACTATAAAATCAGTTATTATATATATATATATATATATATATATATATATATATATATATATATCAGATAAGAAGTAACGAAGTAACGCTACACTACGTGATTAACAGTTTAGTAGATATAACGGGAAAACAGTTATATTCGTGAATTTAGATAAAATTAACCAGAAACAGGAAAGATTTATGGCTATTTCCTGTTTGTGGTTAATTTTATCTAAATTCACGAATTTTACCCTGCCAAAGAGAATAAACATTCTCGAAAGCTTTGCATAATCCAAAGAATTTTATTTATTAAATGACTGCATCCCCAACAAAAATCTATTTTATTATATATATATATATATATATATATATATATATATATATATATATATATATATATAAATATATTGTTTGATTCTGAATTCTTGACTGGTTTATTATTTGATAAAATAGATTTTTGTTGGGGATGCAGTCATTTATTCTTTGGATTATGCCCAGCTTTGCATAAAGCCAAAGGTATTATGAGGACTGTTTTTTACGTTTTTTATGAGACTTCTTGTTAATTTTATTAAAATGTTTATATTCCCGAAGGCAATAAATTGCATCTTGTATAAAACTGACCAGCAATTTCATAATTTTTTGTCCTAGAAAGCAAATTTTTATACCAAAATGACGAGAATTGAAAGTAGATAATAATGCGACAGGTTTACTTTGCACCAGAAGTAAGTTGGGGCAGAAATTCAGCACTAAATGAACTGGTGCAAAGTATACCCAGACTACGGGAAACAATTATATACATTAATTGGGATATATTTTTACTTCCACAATTAAACGCAATTGTAGTTCCAACCACTAGCAATCATCCTGAGCAATAAAAAAGTTGATTTTATTGTTTTTAAGTTACGATTTGAAATACTAACTAAAAATGGTCGAAAAAGCGGTGTAAAGTAGCCCCACTCATTTTCATTGTAAGTATAATCTCTGCCCAATTTAATTTTGATTTTTCAATAGAGTTGTAAATGTTTCTTAAAAAGTCATTTTGAAATAAAGTTATATAAAATTGGTGTCAGAAGTGGGATCCTTCTACACTAACAGAACACGGCAGTCCTCACCAGGTGAAATTCATCGGAACACGGCGGTCCCAACTGTTTGTGGAGGTTCTCAAACCCTAAAGAAGAAGAACAACAGCCTTCAAACATCCCTTCAAGCCTCTACTCCAACATCAGGAACAGTGCAAATAACCTGACAGCGCAGTATGTGGAAAATATTGTAAGTACACTAAGAATCATCTCGTTTTAAATTGCTTACTAACTCACAATTTCATTGAATTTATTTTCAAAAGATACAGTTCTTTTGCCCAATACACATCCTTCAAATTTTTATACTGAAATTTTATGATATTAAGGTCTCATATAAAACGTAAAGATAATAAACATTCAAATATGCCAGCCAATGATAATGCAAACAACCCTCCTGCAAACAATGCAGTTGGTGCGGATGCACCAGTCGTTGAGCCTTATAAACTCAGCGAAATATTTTCCATCGTATCTGAGTACGATGGACATCAAAAATTTCTGAATACATTTATATTGTCTTGCACCACGGCTCATAATATGGCCGTCGGTAACCAAATAACTTTATTAAACTTACATATAAAAAATAAATTAGGCGGTCGAGCGGCGGAGCTTATAAACTCTAGGAATCCTAGTACGTGGCAAGAAATAAAGTCACTATTAGAAACACATTTCAGAGATTCTCGCGATTTGTCGTCGCTGATACAAGATCTTCAACGAATTCGACAACTACCCAGTGAATCACCACTAACGTTCATCAGCCGACTCCAGACACATGAAGCCAAATTGTACGCTTCCATTAACAAGCAGAACTATTCTCAAGAAGAGAAGAGAGCACAGACCCGACTAGCCGAATCAATGGCCCTTAACACCCTCCTAACAGGATTGGAACAGAAACTACCAATCGCATCAGGAGAGAGCTTCGGCTGAATTACTTTGAGAATCAGAAGTTCCACCAGAACGCTAATAAAAACACGAACGTTCCACCCCGAAGACCCATACAGGCCCTAGCATCAAACAATGCAACCACTGTAAACGAACAGGACATACGTTCAACGAATGCAGACAACGGCAGAATTTCGGAAATAACTATAACTCGAACTCCCAAAATCAGATGTCAAGACCCCCGTTCCAACAACAAAATTTCCAACAACCACAACGGTTTCAGTCGAATTTCAGGCCGAATTAAAACCTTGGAAACGATCGTCCATCTGTAATTAGGCCTAACCCCAATATAGGAATTAGACCATCAGTGGTTCAACAAAATCCAAACTTCAACAGGCCACAGAATAGAACCTAACACCTTAATTACGATCAAGATCAAAACTATTCCTATGAGGATTATCAAGAATCAGAAGAATTTCAGGATAACTATGAATCACAAGACGAATACAACTATCAAGACCTACCTGAAGTATTCGACCAAATAAATCCGGGTTTTCGCCAGGGCCCACCTGCGCCAACGGACCCCCCGAATCCACAACAAGACATGGCCGAGATTCAAGCACAAATTCATACTATGAACTTTGACGATTACAACCCCAATTTAAACTTTCCGGAACAGAACTTCCTATAGGTTTGAAGAATGCTCCTTCTACGTTTCAAAGGGTCATGGACAACATCCTATTGGGGATCCAAAACGAGAGATGCCTGGTATACATGGATGACATCATCATCTACTCCGCATCCATCCATGAACATATACAGAGACTGAAAGAAGTTTTCAAGAGGCTCAGGCAAGCGAATATGAAAATACAGCCCCACAAATGCGAGTTCCTGCGAAAAAAAGTCGCTTACCTAGGACACTTGGTAACCAGCGAGGGAGTTGAACCGAATCCTTCAAAAATCGACTGCATAAATAGTTTTCCCTAACCGAAGAACCAAAAAGACATCAAGTCGTTCTTAGGTCTTGCAGGATATTATCGACGCCTTATCGAAAACTTTGCCAAGAAATCGAAGCCTCTGACCCGTCTTCTCAAGAAGAATATTCCTTTTCACTTTGACTCTGATTGTAAGGAAGCCTTCGAAAACCTGAAGAAAGCACTAACTATCACCCCTATCCTCATCTACCCCAATTTCGAGGAACCATTCATATTAATAACAGACGCAAGCAATTTCGCCATAGGTTCAGTATTGTCGCAAGGATCTATTGGAAAGGAACTTCCGATAGCGTATGCTTCAAGAACCCTATGCAAAGCTGAATCTAGGCATTCGGTTATTGAGCGCGAATTACTCGCCATTGTTTGTTCCGTCAAGCATTTCCGACCGTACCTTTTTGGTAGAAAATTCATTCTAGTAACCGACCATCGACCCCTAACGTGGCTCTTCTGCGTGAAAGACACCGGAAACCGATTAGCCCGATGGAGACTCAAACTAGAAGAGTATGATTACGAAATCAGGTACAAACCGGGAAAGATCTACAAAAATGCGGACGCCCTGTCTAGAATAAAAATCAACCATTTTTCGGAATTTCAAAACGACGCTCAATTAACACCGTACCGAGCCCTAATGGCAACCGAAAATTCGGATGACGAAGACATTGTTAATACAGATCATGAAGAAAATAAGGCTGCCCAGCACAATAAGATGTATGAAGAGTTCGACACATTTGTTGAACTGTACAAAAATCAATCTGTGATTGATTATTCGAAAATAGAATTTTCTAACGATCAACGCCTCGATAAAAAAATAAAAACATCCTGACCTGTTTCCGACAGAACGAACTAACAAACATAATCAACAAAATCATAGAAGATATCTTCGAGGAGAATGCAGACTTCGAGAATTTGAAAATCAATATGCTTTCCAGTAAGACAGTAAAATATTGGAAATACATTATAATTCCATTACCATACAATTGAGATACAATTAACGAATACCTTTTTGGATCGTTATATTTAAGTCAAGATCTATTTCTACCCGATGAAACTTATTGTATCGAAACCAACGTAGATCTGCCAATTTTAGAAATGCTGTCTTTTATAAATGCCGAAAAAGAAATTAAATTTAAGGTAATCCAAAATGTTACTCAGACCCCGGAAAAAGATCAAATTTCCATCATACTTGACCAGTTTCACAACGGAAAAACTAATTTACATAGAGGTGTGAACGAGACAATCAGAAGAATCAAAAAAAATACCAATGGAAAGGATTGACTAAAGATGTGGGAAAGTTTATCAAGGATTGCGAAACCTGTCAGAAGGCCAAAGCATACCGGCAAAACCTAGACAGACCGCTTGTTATAACCGAAACACCAAAAGCTCCATTTGAAAGGGTCAACATCGACATCCTCGAAGTTCCTACAAAGAACTTCGCTCTGACCATCAGAGATGAGCTAACCAAATTTAGTCAAGCCTATCCCATCGAAAATAAGTCTGCTAAATCCGTCGTGAACACTCTCCTTGTCTACTTTCAACATTATGGAACTCCAATGCGAATACATTGTGACTACGGGAGAGAGTTCGATAACGCCCTCCTAAGAGATTTATGTAAATTATATGACATTAAACTAAGCTACTCAAGTGTAGGTCACCCCCAGAGTAATGGATCGTTGGAACGGTTCCATTCAACCCTTCTAGAAATGATCAGACTCCACCTTGCAGATCACCCCAGACAACACCCGTTCAATATATTTCCGTATGCAGTAATTTGCTATAACAACGCTGCAAACAAGACACACGGGTTTACTCCTTACGAACTTGCTTTTGGCCACAGTTCCAGCAGACCACCAGAGAAGCTGTATAATGAGAAACAATTAATTACCAAATATGTGAGAGACTTAAATAATCGATTGTCCCATTTTTACAAGATAGCACGAGAAAGGACTGAGAGACAAAAACAGAAGGCCAAGATAAGATTTGACCAACACGTTCAGGAGTATATTCAAGAATTCAACGTTGGTGACAACGTGTTCATAAAGAAAGAAAGAGATCTGGACCAACTCATAAACCAACCATTTATAACAAGGAATATATCGTGGATGACGTATTCTACGATAGCTGCCATTTGCCTCATCTTTGGAAGCTATGTGATGAAAATGTCGAAGAAATGTAAAGCTACCAACCCAAAGATAGAAGATCAAGGTCAAATTCCTCTGAAAAGAATTAGAAGTCTCCTCCCAAGAAGAAGACCGAATATAGAAAATTCAGAACATGAGATGGAAAATATCGTGGTACCATAAAAGTTGTTGCATGGCATCAACTTTTTATTAATGAGGGGAGCTGTTATATGACATTCTATGCGAAACCACAAGTAACCAAGTATCCAGGAGTATCAGGTTACGAGAAGCACATAATTAAGTCACGCGCAGCGGTTCCCGTTCCCAGGCCAGGAAATGCTGACCAAGCGTCTACCAAACGCCAAGCCGCAGGTTACATCGTCCATTCTTGGAATCCAGCGTAAGAAGATGCCAACAACGTGGAACTGCGCTTCTAGAATAATAGAACCGTCGACGCAGCACCTTAATTTTGTATAAATACAGGGATCTTTTAGATATAAGTTATTTAGTAACTCATTTTCATTGTAAGCATAATCTCTGCTAGTGATGCGCAAAGCAAGACCAAGACCGATATGGTCTTGGTCTTGCACCCTTGGTATTGTTCTTGGTCTTGCACCCTTGGTATTGGTCTTGGTCTTGGGTCTTGGTCTTGCATATACGGTCTTAGTATTGGTCTTGGTCTTGCTGCAAGACTTCGCGAGACTCTTGCAAAAATTTTGATATTTTTATAAGTGTGAAAAGTTGGCGCGATTCTAAACCGTATTTACGTAATTCAAATGAAGAAAAACACTGCAATATGGATCGGAAGTATTCATAATCTTTAAAGATTGCCTATAATTATATTGTCATTCGAAATGAATAAATATTGAATGTAAAAAAAATCAGTCATTGTCCATAATAAACACGCCTGGTATTGTAATGGTACCAAACCATTCTAGAATAAGTACAGAGAATAAATCTATGTGCGTAGAATTAATTTAGGGCAAGGGAGATGCGTGATTAATTCATAAATTTTATAAATTATTATTCAACATTCACGCATGAGAATTGTATTCTACTAGCGTGACTTAGTCTGCTTCTGCTTTCTTGGTATCTTCCTTCGCAGATGTGCACTCATTTTACTACATTCCAGTAATATTTTCATATACCTATAGGTAATGGTTTCACTGGCCCTACTTTAGGTTTGTGCATCATACTTTTATTTCATAACTCATTCTACGATGGTTTTGTACAATTTTCTTTATTAAAATAGAAAGAATCTCTCAGAGTGGATATTGCGTGTAAGCGATTAAAAGTATTTCTGGTTTATAAGACTAACTTCAACTTTTTTATAAAGCTTTTTCCAAGAAAATAATGAAAATTAAAAACAGGTAGAGATTTGTTAGTTAGGTTAGGTTAATTAGGTATCTATTTCAAAAATCAGTCGTAAGAATATCTCAGTTGAGGTAGTTAATGAGCATGATCGAAAAAATAATTTCAAAGTAATTGCAAGTTTAAAAAATCTCCAAAAGTGGCCACTAGATAAATGTCATCAAAAAAATATCAGATTCATAGATGATTTGTAACGTTTGCTTTAAACATTCTGCGCGATAGAAAAAATAATAAAAATAACCGTGTAGTTTACCTACCTCTCCTTTTTTGCAATCAAGATAACCTAGAAGGGTAAAATGAACGCGCTTTTCACTCAACAACTTTTAATTCAATATTTTTAGAATCTGTAAAATAAATATCGATAAGGGAGTTCAAAGATTCAATTCATTAGGTTATTTACTAGCGTTTCTTATCTAATCATTGAGCAAAAAAATATGTTTCCTACCAATTTAATGTTTGGTTACGGAACTGCGAGAGTCTTGCCAGTCTCGCAAGTCTTGCAGCAAGACCAAGACCAGGTTAGTTTTGGTATTGGTCTTGCATCCCAGTATTGGTCTTGAGCCTTGGTCTTGGTCTTGATTTTTCAATAAATAAAGTTGTAAATGTTTTTTAAAAAGTCATTTTGAAATAAAGTGATATAAAATATATATATATATATATATATATATATATATATATATATTTAGTCTTCGTCTTGGTCTCTTTTTATTTCGAGGGTACCATAGTGTAATTTTTGTGGTCCATCTATTGTCTGTTCTTCTAGCTAAGTCCCCTGCCCATTGCCATTTGAGTGCCTTGATTCTGTGGATTACATCTGTAACCTGGGTCTTCTGTCGTATCCACTCGATTCTTTTGCGGTCTCTCTTGGTTATTCCTAGCATAGTTCTTTCCATAGATCGTTGTGTTACCTGTAGTTTTCTTACGGTATCTGATTTCATAGTCCAGGTTTCGCATCCGTATGTCAAGACTGGTAGTACGCATTGGTCGAACGCTCTTTTCTTGAGGTAGACGGGAATTCTTGATTTGAATATTATTGTGTTTCTTCAGAACGTTATCCATGCTTGTTTAATTCTTCTGTTAATCTCTGGGAGTAGAGATCCAGAGTTGTGTATTATATATAAGAATAAGAATAACAATATAAGAATAACAAATAATAGTTTGTCAATTAACAACAAATAACCTACGAGACTCTTAAGTTTGTATGTAGGTGGTAATGCATATTACATGAATTATTATTTTATCATTACTTATTACAAATTTAAGTATCAGATTATATAAAAAAAAATTAGATAAAAAAATATACTTTTATACATACATACATACACTAGGTTAGTTGTATCTAGAAATTACAAATAAAAAAAATAATCATTTTTCAATAATTCTTATTATAGATTTCCTTGAATTTGTTTTTAAGAAAACATGAATCTCAGCTTTGAATTTTTTAATTGAATTTATATCTTTAATATTTTTAGGTAAATAGTTATAGGCTTTTATAAGCCGTTACTGGTAATTCATCAATTATGAATATGAAATCTTTCCTGTTTTTGGTTAATTTATTCTAAATTCACGATTTTTGCCCTGAAGAAGAGAATACACATTCTCGAAAGCTCGGCTTCAGTCAAAGAATTTTATTGAATATATGACTGCATCCCCAAGAACATCTTTTTATTTATTATAAAACCAGTCAAGAATACAAAATCAATATATATATATATATATATATATATATATATATATATATATAAATAAAAAGATGTTCTTGGGGATGCAGTCATATATTCAATAAAATTCTTTGACTGAAGCCGAGCTTTCGAGAATGTTTATTCTCTTCTTCAGGGCAAAAATCGTGAATTTAGAATAAATTAACCAAAAACAGGAAAGATTTCATATCCATCAATTACAAATGTCATTATTTATATATATATATATATATATATATATATATATATATATATATATATATATATATATATATATATATATATATATATATATAATTGATGGATATGAAATCTTTCCTGTTTTTGGTTAATTTATTCTAAATTCACGATTTTTGCCCTGAAGAAGAGAATAAACATTCTCGAAAGCTCGGCTTCAGTCAAAGAATTTTATTGAATATATGACTGCATCCCCAAGAACATCTTTTTATTTATTATAAATCCAGTCAAGAATACAAAATCAATATATATATACACAAAATATTACTAACTTACTTTTGCAAACGAGGTTACAAAATAAAAACGAGCAAAGACAAAGTTGTACTTCCTTCGCCCATATGGACGGAAAACAATTAACATTTAAGACATTTGACAAAATTAAAATTTCTTAAAATTAAATGATCCTGAGCACGCCATATACATTTTTTTCCCTCCTCTCTTTTATTGCTCTATTTACAAAATTCACTGAAATGGTTGTTCTAAAAACATTATGAAAAATACATATTTCTCTCTCATTTGAAGGGGGGGTAATAATAATTGAAATTTTCGAATTTATCACGGCAAAATGCAAGACAATAAGACAGGTGATTGTTCTGTTATACAAACTTAAGAAAGTAGGTTCAAAAATAACTAGAATAAAGACCGAACATAGGCATTTCACAATACTCTATGAATGATTGTTTGTTGTTGATGAATGCTACAATATTTTGAGATCAAATAGGAATAAATAGAGCTCATCCACGAACATTGGAACATTTATTCATGGCTTTGGGTTCCTGACTAATTTCGATCATCTCATGAATCAATCTTTTGGTATGATTCGATTCATTCACTAAAATAGAAGCTTCCTGGAAATTAGGGTTGTGATTTGTATCATGTGTGTGTTGGGCCAAAGCACAATTAAGTTTACTTAGCTTGCAATCGCTCCTGTGTGAGATAATTCTGTTATTGAGTTGTCTCTTTGTTTCATCAACATAAACTAGGTCACGGTTGTTACAAGGAATTTTGTAGACAACGTTACAGGTTTTCCCGGTAGGTATTTTGTCTTTAATATTAGAGAACTAACGGCCTAATATGTTCACATTCCTCTTAGCAACTTTACTGTTAGCCAGGACATCCCTTATAATTCCGATCAACTTGGGAGTGAGCTCTCTTATCCAAGGGATTGAGAAATATTGTGATGGACCGACCTGTTGAGATGGCCTTCTTTGGATTCAAATTTGGCTTTGGTCAGAAGAAGTTTGCGGAGAAGTTTGGTGGGATATGAATTATCAAGTAATATTTGATATAGTTTGTCAATGTTTTTGTTTATTAAAGTAGGGTGACATATGTTTTTAATCCTATTTTTTAACCCCAAAAGCAAATTTATTTTGATTCTTTCATCGTGATATGAATAATAATTGATGTACCTACCACTGCTCGTTGGTTTCTGATACCAATCTAATATTACTGTTTGATTTTCAGTGCGAATACATCTGGTGTCAAGGAAGGGCAGATAGTTGTTATGTTCCTTCTCTATGGTAAAATTTAGATTGGCATTATAACCGTTGAAAACCTGTAGGACAATATTGAGTGATAAATAAATCCTCAATCACCTTTAGCGAACGTGAATTGAATGTTCTTAACCTAGGCTTAAAATTTAACATACATAAACCCAAAGATAGAAAAGATTTTCAACTACTTGCCATAGAGAGTGAAAAAATAATTGAGACCTTAAATTTCAACAACAAAGATTTAATCAGAAGTGATATTGCACGTATGTTAAACAGGAATTTCACTTTTAATCCTAACATTACATATAATAATAAGAATAAGAAGCTAAGATTTATTATGAACCATATTACAAATAAAGTCAAGCATAAAAATGTAATAACTTCAAAAGCAGATAAAGGTAATTGTCTTGTTATCCTGGATCGGCCGGACTATGTGAGCAAAGTCATCAACTTCCTATCCTCGGACTGTTTTCAAAAATTAGATTCTGACCCTACAACCAAATATATTAAACAGGTAAAGATAGACTAATCCCCATGAACCCGTCCACACCCTTATTATATGGCTTACCAAAAATTCACAAAACAGGCATTCCTATTAGACCTGTTGTATCCTATTGTAACTCACCCACATCGAAATTATCTTCATGGCTTAACAAACTAATTAGAGACTTAACCGAATTCCCTAACTCTTATTCCATAAAAAAAACAAAGATTCAAGTATCCTTCGATGTAGTTAATCTCTTCCCTAGTATCCCACCAGATGATTGTATTCAGCTAGTTAGGAACCTCCTCTTTGAATCAGGCATCAACTTTCACAATTGCCTCAATATTTGCCATCTTTTGGACACGGTCCTGAAACAAAACTTCTTTAAATTCAACAATAAAATTTTCGCTCAATCAACAGGTCTACCTATGGGCAGTAACCTATATCCGTTGTTAGCTGAAACTTTTATGAACAATTTGGAAACAAAGTTCCAGGATTTCATTCACTATGATAAGATACTTTTCTACTACAGATATGTAGACGATTGTTTAGTACTTTTCGATGGTAGCTTAACTCAACTAAACTTACTTTTAACATTCTTGAACTTGCTACACCCAGCTTATCTCCTTCACAATGGAAATAAAAGATAATAATCGCCTACCTTTCTTGGATATTCTGATAACTAAAACAGATAATAATTTGAGTTTCTCGATTTATAGAAAACCGACACAAAAACAGGAACATAATTGTATCTACTATATCAGCTAAGTTCTGCTCATTACCTTACATCGGCAAAGCTTCACCAGAAATCCGAAACATTTTTCAACGCCATAACCAGGAACTGAAAGTATGCTTCTCCACCCATAACACAATTTATAGGATGTTGGTCCATGTTAAAGACCAGGTCAACCCTCTAGATAGATCCGGAATTTACGAGATCTCTTGTTCCGATTGCCCAGCCAAACACATACGTCAAACTGGCAGGAAAATATTAGAAATTATAGTAAAAGAAAGTATTAGAATAGATAAACACGCTAAAATAATAGATAAATATAAATCTTTGTTTCTTGCTACACCTTATTACCATATCAATTCGAAAAGTTCTTTCGCAAATCATGTGATCAATAATAAACACACCTTCAATAAGTGCTTTCCAAGTAACTACGCGAGTAGTTCCAAGCTACTCCAGACGCCCAAACAAATGTTCCAGGCAATTTTTTCAACTACTCTAAAATTACCTTCCCCTGCCTCCTGAAGTACCTACCTAAATTTAGGAACATCAAGTTCTGAGTGGAGCGGATTTCAAAATGTGAGGTTAAATTCGATTGTTTTGGCAATGACAGTTCGAGGTTTTAGCGGCATATACACTGATACTGGACCGAAAATGGAAGAAGATTCCAAAATAGTGGAATTATATGACCCTAGTAATGACAAAACATACACCCTAAAAGTTTCAGATGCAGATTATCAAAGAGCTTTAATAGGTGAGTTTACTGAAATCATGAATTTTAGTAATACCTAATGCCCACTGATTTTTTAGATTTATCTTTTGCCCAAAATTTGTTGAATTCGGCAATATTTGATCATGAAATTAATTCGAACGAAGATACAACTGCTAATCTAGGTGATCCTATGGCTTTAGATGATGATCTGGGAAATTTGGATGACGATTCTGTATCAGCTAATGAAGGTGAAGGAGTGCCTGATTCAGTTGTTTTAGCATCACCTGATTCTCGGAATTGCTGGTCGTATGATGCCACTGTGAGTTTAATTAACTCGATGGAAACACATTTTGAAGATCTAAATCATGCATTAAAACGAAAACATGTGTATTCAAATATTTCAAATGATATTTTAAGTGCGGGACACAAGTTTGATGCAGATGCTTGTAAAACAAAATGGAAAACATTGGTTAGAAGCTATAAGAATACTAAGGACCATAAAAACAAAACTGGAAGAGGTCCTAGCCGCTTCTTATTTTTTGATTTGATGGATAATATATTAGGGGACAAACCTTGCAATAAATGTGACCATACGTTAGAATCTAGTAAAATACCAAGAAACCTGCTAGTATCTTCAGACGATTTGTCAGAAGCTAGTTCTTCTGCGATACAATTTAAACCAGAAACTATAGAGAAACAAGAACTTAGAAAAGGTAAAAAGAGTAAAGTGATATTAAAAAAAACCAGGGAACAAGATCAGAAGGAGAAAAGACATAAAGAACGCATGGAAATTGAAAAAAGAAAGATTGATTTAGAAGAACGTAAGGTAGCATTGTTGGAACAATTATTGAACAAGAAATAATAATTATGACGCATTTGTTTAGAATATTTTGTTACTTTGTATTTTAGAGAGATATTTTATTTTTTTAAGTTTGTTACTGCTTTATTAAAAAGTCTATTTTTATTTGTGAAGAGAGATATTTATTTTTGTATTATCAATATATAACGTTACAATAAATGCTTAAATACATTTTTCATTTATTTAATGCAACATTTCAAAATTACTGGACATTGAACAGCTGATTAAATAGTTGTTGTCTTCTTGAATTATTATCATTCCTAAAATGTACAATATCGCCTTGCAAATCATTTGTAATATCTGGTATCTGTATAACAGTATCATCATATTCTTTTATACAAATATTATGTAGAATGCAGCATGCCATTATACATTTAACACAAAATTTCATAGAAAAATTATCTAAATGAAATAAGCGCCTAAATCTTCCTTTCAGTAAACCATATGCATGTTCAATAACAATTCTTGTTGCAGAGTGTTTATAATTAAATAATCTTTGTAAACGTGTCAAAGCACCATTGTCTTTATATGGTGTCACTAGCCAATTTGTGCATGGATATGCAGAATCCCCCAAAAGAAAATGTGTACCGAAGAAATTTGGATCCTGTGCTTTGCTAAATATGGCCGACTTTCTTAACAGGCGGGCATCATGAATTGATCCCGGCTCTCCACAATAGACATCAATAAACATCTTTCTATTATCAGTAATTCCCTGTATTAATAAGCTGTGAAACCCTTTTCTATTATAATACGATTCTTGATTACTTAATGGTTTACGAATTTGCACGTGGCACCCATCAATGGCTCCAATTACGTTTTGGATACCTTGCTTTTTTCTAAATTCATCAGAAATATATGGGAGTTCTCTTGGTCCTGGCCATTTTATGTACTCTTCTGCCAATGTTAAAATAAAATTTATAACTTTATTTATACAACGATGGGCTGAACTTAATGATACATTGAAACGGTCTGCGGTTTGCCTAAAGGTCTCTGTGTTTGCAAAGTACCACATACTTAGTAAAAATGTTTTTTCACTAGTAATAATGGCTTCACCATTTGGTTGATTGACAATTATTCCACTTTGCTCTAAACGATCTGTAACAAATCTCTGAATGGAATATTTCTTTTAAACATATTAATCATTGTTACCTATTAATCGGTATATTAAATTACGATTCATACGAAAATGGGATTGAAATGTCTTATCACTATAAGCTATAACAGTATTTTCAACAAATAAGGTACATTTTACTATTTTTTCTCGTGGTTTTCTTTCTTCATCAGAATCATCTGATGAAGACAAACAATTATTATAGTCTTTATCCCATATTGAAGAAACAAGCATATCCTAAAATAAGGAATAAAAAATTATATTAATGCTGATATTAAAAATTAAAACATACATGGATTATATAACGTTCCATTTTAAACCAAGAAATCTTCAATTTAAATAAAACAATCGGCACTGTCACTGTAAGTAGAAATTAAGATAGGTTATGTTGTTACACGACTATAACATTCATAAAAGAATTGCTTCCAAGTAAGAACTGCATAGGAGCAGTTCATTTTTGTGTAACTAATACATTTTACTCTCGCCTGGAAAATCTTGTATATCAACAATGATGTCAAAATATTACACCATGCCCCAAAAGGCCGGTTGTTGAACGTCCTAGAGATTTTTGAGATCAATTCCAACAATAATAATCCACGAACCATATCACGCAATGAACAAAGCAACTTTGGCTGCATACAGTTCTCCTTAAACTTTTGAACTTGTTTATAAACATTTTATTTTGTTGTTGTGCTTCTCCTAACCTTTTGTCTATAATTCTATGTCAAATATAACAGAATTCTACCATTTACATTATTTTTCTCTTTATTAAACTTCAAAAATTTTCACTAACCAAGATTAGATGGCTCTAGTTACATGTAATTGAAAAACTATTTAAACGATCCCCGGAATTTCGTTTTTTGTTTTAGAATTTGACTTTATTTTATTTTTATTTTATAATGGGATAATTTATTTATTTTTCAAGTAAATATTTTAATTTTTAAATTTTGCTTTGGTTTGGGATCGTTTTCATGTTTTTCTAGTTTTTCCTTTTCATAAAAAAATTCATATTTTCATCTCCATGTGAGTATACTATCTACCATTTTGTATCTTAACTACATAATTTTTTCACTTTACATTTCAATATCTTATAATTTGTTACAAAACTTTGAACATTTTGATTGAAATTGAGATTGTACAATCTCGAAACATTCCTCATCAATAATTAACCTTTAAGAATAAACTGTGGAGAAGACTTTGTGTTTCTTTTTCGTCTCATAATGATAATAATAATAATAATAATAATATGTCTATTGTGCATAAATAAATAAAAAAGTTCACATTGCGATTGATAATTACAACAGCAAATAAACATGGTTACGCCACGGAAGTGTGCATAACAATTATAAGTTGTTATATCACTTGTGTGTGACTGCTTATTCTATTAAATAATTACTATCAGAATAATCTTAAAAAAAAGAAAAGTAAATCTTAAAAATATTATTAGAAATAGGTACACATATTATTGGGGGTTGATTGGTTATGAAATAAAATATTATATATAACACATTAAAATAAGATCTACGACATACAAGTATAAGGACACATTTACAATTATGGGTAAAATTAAAGTTGTCTTAGTAACAAAGAATTTCAGCAAACTGTAAACAAAGAAAAGGTAGGTAAATTTGGCACAATCGAACTCAAGTTGGCTTTCAATCTCTTTAGTGTATGGAAGTTAATAAAAATAACTAAATCTAAGAACTTAAATGTCTGGATCATATTTGATTTAAAAAATCTCCAGAAAAAGCTCTATTTGACCTCATTATCCATATTTTGGTTTGTTTTCTGAAGCTATTTTCTTCTTTTATCAATCTACTTAATTTATTTTTCTGTTGCTTGTACTCTTCGTGGAGTTCTGGGTTATCGCAATAATTTCTGAGGTTGTTGTAGAGTTCATTTTTCTTATTTGCTGCATTGATAATTTCAGATGTAATCCATTTAGATCTAGGGCGATTTTTGTTTTTTTATTTTAATGACAATTGTGTTCTTTCAATGTAATATTTGAGTTTCTCTATCGTTATTTCTATGTCTCCTTGATTATAAATATCTAGCCAAAACTCTTCTCCTAATTCTTGTTTCAGCTTACTGTAGTTCGTATTTTTTTATTTCTAATCTTATGTTTTTCCCGTTTCTGAATTTCTCCTAGCTTTATTGATAGGCCGATGGGAAGGTGAACAGTAATATTAATAATGATCTATAATATATGATCGGCAATCTGTCTCAGGCATATTTTTCACGAAAAAGTGGTCTAGAGGGCCGCGTAATATCATTGATATAGGATATGAACCCATATGAATTCATTATATTTTTATAATTTTCTACATATTCATAGTCTGATAGAAGATCTATATTTATATCTCCTTTAATGATTTGCATTTCATTGGGTTTCATCGTTTTCAAGTATTTGTCTATAGGACAATTGAACTGTATGGTACAGAAATTCGGTGACCTATATATTGCAGTTATTGATATTTCAATTTAATTTTTTTGTATGTCAATCTGTAAAGCTTTTATTTCCGCGATTTTCCTGATACGATGAGAAAAATCTATTATTTCGTTTATGAATACGATAACGCCTTCATTTTTATTCAGGGAGCTCTCATTGTATAGCGTTATACATAATATTTGTTAAATATTGTGAATACTATATGTAAAGTAAGTTTAAATAATGCGTGTGCCGTGTATGTAATTATTTGTTACTACGCAATCTCAATTTTTCTCGAATTGCTGGGGGATCAGATTCATTCACATAATTTTTTATGTTTTCCTCTATTTTTGTATTTATTCTATTCTTTAGTTTGGTGCAGGATTCAATTGGCTTGTTGGTTTCTGGAGGAATCTTGGATACGGCGGTTAATTCTGGTTTATCGAAAACTATGTCTTCAGTTGGTTGGATGATCGGTGTTGCAGGAGCACTGATCGATTTAATTTTTTCCTTATATTCAAATATCTAATTCTCCCACCGTATATCCTATTTCACCAATGTAAAGCCTATTACCTTTAATATAACATTTATCATAGGAATCTCTATATTTTGCTAGTCCTGCACGTAGCGCCTTATCTTCTGCTCTTTGGATCTCAATTAGATCATTATCAATCGATAGTACCTTTAAGTTTGAAACAGTTCTTAAGAATAATTTATTTTTTTAGATAAGAGATCAACTCAACTTTCAGTGGACTTTTATTGGAATGACCTAGTCCATAAAAATTGTTGATGTCTGATTCTATAAGGCGTAAGTTGAGTAAATCAGTAATAGTATCACACATATATTTAACCGATATACCTTGTGGAGCTTTCTCAAGACCAAATATTAACAAATTATTTTTCCTATTACTCCTATCTAAGAATTTGATGATTTATTTCCTGGTTCTGTTTCAGTTTCAGTTCTGTTCAGTTGTTGTTTTCGATGCCTTCTTAAACAAATTTCACAATTTTATAATAACTAATTCACTTTTTCACTGCACTCACTTAACCGATCAATCACCCAATTATCAAATTTAAATTTTATTTAGTGCAGAAAAATTAAATTAATCAGAAGAAACTAGTAACTATATACCGTGCGAGCTACTCGATCCAACCGTATATATATATATATATATATATATATATATATAATGTTAAATTTTTATTGACTGATTAAAATGATCAATGTATTAGATTAGTGGGATTGCAGTCAATTCTTCGGAATGGGCAAATAAAACACGTAGATTCTTTGCTAATTAGTCAAGCTTTCGGAAGTATTCTCTTCCTTTCTCAAGACATCTATAAATAGATAATTTATTGATTATTAAAATGGACAACGAAAAAAAAACATTAAAAAAACCTTACTCAGCTATGAAGTTTTGAACAAAAAAACTGCTACAACAAAAAACATAATAATCTTCATACTTATAATTAAAACACTACAATTACATTTTAGTCTTGTTTTTTAATTAAAATTAAATTAATTGTGAAAATCATTGTCAATGTGTTCCACATATTTGGCAAACCTTACTAATGCGGAGGCAGTGGGATAAAGACAAACTTTTCAACAACAATATATATACGATCCGAACTAATTTGATGTTAGACATGTAACTACTATGCATAAATATGAAAACGAAAAATTGTATGTCCATGTCACTTATTAGTTATTGTGTTAATATAATTATTACTTCAGTTGACAGTTGTCTGAATTCTGTCTATTTTGTTTTGTTGTTGTTTGTTCCTAATTGAGGTTAATGTTGTTATGGATTTTCATTAAATATGTATATATGTTGCTGAGTCCCTGAACGTCACTTTTCTTATTGAGGCAGTTTGGGTTATTCTTGATATGTACCATTTCTAAAAAAGTTCTCTTAAAATAATTTCTTTCTGTCACTAAGACCCTGGCTTGATCATAATTCATACTGTGGCCTGTATCTAATACATGTTGTACTAGTGTGCAGGACTTCTTTTTTAACTTACAATCACTTCTATGTGTGATGATCCGACCTTTAAGAGTGCGTCTCGTTTCACCGATATAAGCCCCATTACAATCCCGGCAATTGATTTGGTATACCACATTGGATTTTTCTGTAGTTTTGTAAGGTGTTTTTAATTTTGTATGTAATTGTGCAATTGTCTTAATGTTTTTTAATGCTATTTTATAAGGAATGCCCTTTAATATATTAATTAGCTTAGGTGTCAGGTCTTCAATGTATGGTAATGAATGGTATTTAATATCTGTAAGTTGTGTTGTGTTTTCTGTAGTCAAATTATTTTGATTGTTCGGGGCTGGTAGGTTGTCGTGACGTGTGCGGGTACAATTGTTGAATAAAAGAGAGTTGATCCATTTTGGTGGGTAGGAGTTTTCAATTAGGATTGTTTTCAGTTCTGAAAGACATTCTCTTTTGTATTTGGGATGGCATAATTTTTCGACTCTGCTTTTAAGAGCTAATATCAAGTTAATTTTCATACGGTTAGAGTGTTGAGAATGAAAGTTGATATATCTATCACTGCTAATGGATTTTCGGTACCACCTTGTGTGAATGATGTTGTTAGTGTCTCGTATGAGAAGCATATCTAAAAACGGTATGGTGTTGTTGATCTCATGTTCTACCGTGAATTGTAGGTGATTATTATAATTATTGAAAATGTTTAATAGCTCTGTTGTCTTATTACTAGGAATAGATAGAATTAGGTCATCAACATATCGTTTGATGAAAGGTATATTAAAATTGGCTGTGTCTAAGCAACTCCTTATTAAATCATCCAATACAAAGTTGACTAAAATAGGTGAGATAGTTGATCCCATTGGTGTGCCGAATAACTGCTTGTAACATATGTTCTCGAACATTAGATAATTAGAATCAAACACAAAATTAAGTATTTGGATGAATGTATCTAAGGTGATGTCACAATGTAAGGTTATCTCATCCCAATGTTTTTTTATACTATCTAGGACTAAGTTGAAAGGTAAATTTGTAAATAAAGACACAACATCAAAACTTACAATAATGTAGTTGTCTGGTACTTGAAAATTGTTGATGAATTTGCTAAAACTGAATGAATCTTTTATATAGATATCGTTTTCTTTGTTATACGATGAAGTCAAGATATTAGTTAGATATTGAGCTAATTTCGAATTTGGGGAATCTATCGAGGAAACTATTGGTCTCATTGATAATGTCGGCTTGTGTATCTTAGGTAGTGTGTACAGTCTAGGTGCAACTGAGTTATAGATAGTCAATGACTCAGCCTCGTTATCACTGATGGAATTGTTTGTTTTTAAAAGTGACACAAGTTTGTTGGCCTTCTGTTGTAATGTACAAGTTGGATCTTTAGTAAGTTTTTTATAATTTTGTTCTTCAGATAATAATTCTAAAGTCTTACTCACATAATCTGTTTTATGCATCACCACTGTTGCATTACCTTTGTCGCTTTTTACAACAATCAATTCTGGGTGGTTTTTTAGGAACAGTTTACATTTCTTAAATAATTGATTAAACATATCATTTTTTCGATGATTTTCTTGAACAAAGTTGGTAATGATATTAGTAAATTGTGCTCGAAGAAAGTTTTTATTGTCATTGTCTTGTTTATATATTATAGATTCTAGATCAGACAGGATTTTAGCGATTTGTATTTCTCGCACTGTTGGAGTAATGCAAAATTTTGGGCCCAATGACAATATAAACTTAACTTCACTCGGTAAAGCGATTTTAGTAAGATTTCTAAACCATAATTTGACTACAGAAAACACAACACAACTTACAGATATTAAATACCATTCATTACCATACATTGAAGACCTGACACCTAAGCTAATTAATATATTAAAGGGCATTCCTTATAAAATAGCATTAAAAAACATTAAGACAATTGCACAATTACATACAAAATTAAAAACACCTTACAAAACTACAGAAAAATCCAATGTGGTATACCAAATCAATTGCCGGGATTGTAATGGGGCTTATATCGGTGAAACGAGACGCACTCTTAAAGGTCGGATCATCACACATAGAAGTGATTGTAAGTTAAAAAAGAAGTCCTGCACACTAGTACAACATGTATTAGATACAGGCCACAGTATGAATTATGATCAAGCCAGGGTCTTAGTGACAGAAAGAAATTATTTTAAGAGAACTTTTTTAGAAATGGTACATATCAAGAATAACCCAAACTGCCTCAATAAGAAAAGTGACGTTCAGGGACTCAGCAACATATATACATATTTAATGAAAATCCATAACAACATTAACCTCAATTAGGAACAAACAACAACAAAACAAAATAGACAGAATTCAGACAACTGTCAACTGAAGTAATAATTATATTAACACAATAACTAATAAGTGACATGGACATACAATTTTTCGTTTTCATATTTATGCATAGTAGTTACATGTCTAACATCAAATTAGTTCGGATCGTATATATATTGTTGTTGAAAAGTTTGTCTTTATCCCACTGCCTCCGCATTAGTAAGGTTTGCCAAATATGTGGAACACATTGACAATGATTTTCACAATTAATTTAATTTTAATTAAAAAACAAGACTAAAATGTAATTGTAGTGTTTTAATTATAAGTATGAAGATTATTATGTTTTTTGTTGTAGCAGTTTTTTTGTTCAAAACTTCATAGCTGAGTAAGGTTTTTTTAATGTTTTTTTTTCGTTGTCCATTTTAATAATCAATAAATTATCTATTTATAGATGTCTTGAGAAAGGAAGAGAATACTTCCGAAAGCTTGACTAATTAGCAAAGAATCTACGTGTTTTATTTGCCCATTCCGAAGAATTGACTGCAATCCCACTAATCTAATACATTGATATATATATATATATATATATATATATATATATATATATATATATATATATATATATATATATATATATAAAATGAATTGTAAATTCTTGACTGTCTAATTAATGATGAATTTTTAATGATTGGGGTTGCAGTCAAAATGCCAATAAAATTAAAACTCTTTAATCAATGTCGAGCTTTCGGTAACGCTTGTTACCTTCATCGGGACAAACTAAAATAACGAACAAATTAATTATAACAAAAGATATTAATAATATGAACTACTTACAATCGTGAGATTAATGAAATTTACCAGCTACAAACATTTGTTATTATGCATTTAACTTTATGATTGAACTTTTATGTTTCATAATTAAAAGTTACTATGGAATTACGCATACTAAGATCAATCTATGTATGTAGCTAATAAAAATGGAACACACTTCAGAAGTTAATCACAGGTTATATCATTTAAAAAATGGATATAATATAAATATGGCATTATCTTGTATAATATGAAACAATATATTAATTTAGAGAAACATCAGATGGCACACTATGATAATTATCATTATATAATTTTAAAATATATGAGTAAATGGAACTAAGTCCATTTATATCCGAACGTTTATTCATAACATTTGTTTCTTTTTGAATATGAATCATTTCTAAGAAACTTCGTTTAAAAATGTTCTTTTCAGAACATAGAACAATTGAGTTTTCAAAATCTATAGTGTGCTTTTTGTTTATGGCATGTTCGGTCAAGGCACATGACGGCTTTTTACATCTTATATCACTTTTATGAGACGTAATTCTTCCTGATAAACTCCTAGAAGTTTGACCTATATATGATAAATCACAATCATTACATTTGATCTCATATACTATTCCAGATTTTTCTGTTATTTTTAAAGGTGTTTTTACTTTTGAAAATAACTTAGAAACTACTTTTATATTCTTTTTTGCAAATAAAATATTATATCCTTTAAAAACATTCATAAGTTTATAGGTTAATTCATCAATAAAATAGAGAGAACAGTATATAGGAAGAGTATTTGAGCGAGGTTGTGATTGATCAATATTATTTTCATTTAAAGACATTTCCAAAATTCTATCAACATTATTTAAATTAGGTTGGGTATGACTCAAGAGCTTATTTATCAATTTAATAGGATATGAATTTTCGATTAATATACTTTTTAATTTTGATAAACTTTCATTAACAAAAGTTTTGTGGGATAGTTTTATGGCTCTGTTTTTTAAAGCATTAATAAGGTTAATTTTCATTTTATTTGGATGATACGAGTGGTAGTTAATATACCTATTGCTACAGTATTGTTTTCTATACCACTTTGTTCGTAGTAAGCCTGTATTATCCCTACAAACTTTCATATCTAAGAAAGGAAGACTTTGCTCCTGTTCTACTTCAACAGTGAATTGAAGATGTTCATTATAATTGTTAAAGATACCTAAAGTTTCATCAATTTTATCTGATGGTAAGGCAAGTATTAAATCATCCACATATCTTTTGATAAATGGTATCGGAAAAGATATTTTATCTATTGAAGTCTGTATGAGTTCATCTAAGACATAATTAACAAGAATAGGTGATATTGTAGATCCCATTGGTGTACCAAATATTTGCTTATAATATGTTTCATTAAAAATAAGGACATTAGAATCAAAAATAAATTCAAGAACTATATTGAATATTTCAAAGTTTAGTGAACAATTGTTTTTTATATCATGCCATTTTCTTCTAAGACAATCTAAAATTACTGGAAAAGGTAAATTTGTGAATAGGGATACCACATCAAAACTAACAAGGATGTAATTAAGTGGAATCTTATATCCATTTATGCATTCACTAAAATGAAAAGAATCTTTTATATAGAAATCATTATTAGTGTTATAGGCTCTTGTTAATATGTCTGTAATAAAAGAAGCTAAACTAATTCTGTCATTAGGTCCAAAATTTTCAATTCCACCTTCTATTAAAGATATAAATATCCCATATATGCTGTCAGACCTTGAATTTATTCTTCAGAAAATTAATACAGATGACAAAGATTTAATTAGAGCTAGATATACAAATATTATAACAAATTTCAACCATAAGTATCATAAAAATTCACATATTATGACAAATAAATTTGATAAATGTCATTCTTTTCTTAAACAACATCCCGAATTAATAGTTATACGAAGTGATAAAGGTAATGTTACAGTTGTAATGTATAAAGACGATTATATTCAGAAAAGTCAAGAATTATTAAATAATGCAAAATATTATAAAAAACTAAATAATAATCCTACGTATACATTGCAGCTTAAAGCAAATAAAATTGTATCAAAATTAAAGAATGATGGCATGATCGATCAAGTTATGAGTAAAAAACTAAATTGCTACAACTCAAAAACACCTAGATTTTATGCTTTACCTAAAATTCATAAACAAAATCTAGCAATGAGACCTATCGTTTCATCAATTGATGCTCCAAACGACAATCTAGCTTCTTTTATTACAGACATATTAACAAGAGCCTATAACACTAATAATGATTTCTATATAAAAGATTCTTTTCATTTTAGTGAATGCATAAATGGATATAAGATTCCACTTAATTACATCCTTGTTAGTTTTGATGTGGTATCCCTATTCACAAATTTACCTTTTCCAGTAATTTTAGATTGTCTTAGAAGAAAATGGCATGATATAAAAAACAATTGTTCACTAAACTTTGAAATATTCAATATAGTTCTTGAATTTATTTTTGATTCTAATGTCCTTATTTTTAATGAAACATATTATAAGCAAATATTTGGTACACCAATGGGATCTACAATATCACCTATTCTTGTTAATTATGTTTTAGATGAACTCATACAGACTTCAATAGATAAAATATCTTTTCCGATACCATTTATCAAAACATATGTGGATGATTTAATACTTGCCTTACCATCAGATAAAATTGATGAAACTTTAGGTATCTTTAACAATTATAATGAACATCTTCAATTCACTGTTGAAGTAGAACAGGAGCAAAGTCTTCCTTTCTTAGATATGAAAGTTTGTAGGGATAATACAGGCTTACTACGAACAAAGTGGTATAGAAAACAATACTGTAGCAATAGGTATATTAACTACCACTCGTATCATCCAAATAAAATGAAAATTAACCTTATTAATGCTTTAAAAAACAGAGCCATAAAACTATCCCACAAAACTTTTGTTAATGAAAGTTTATCAAAATTAAAAAGTATATTAATCGAAAATTCATATCCTATTAAATTGATAAATAAGCTCTTGAGTCATACCCAACCTAATTTAAATAATGTTGATAGAATTTTGGAAATGTCTTTAAATGAAAATAATATTGATCAATCACAACCTCGCTCAAATACTCTTCCTATATACTGTTCTCTCTATTTTATTGATGAATTAACCTATAAACTTATGAATGTTTTTAAAGGATATAATATTTTATTTGCAAAAAAGAATATAAAAGTAGTTTCTAAGTTATTTTCAAAAGTAAAAACACCTTTAAAAATAACAGAAAAATCTGGAATAGTATATGAGATCAAATGTAATGATTGTGATTTATCATATATAGGTCAAACTTCTAGGAGTTTATCAGGAAGAATTACGTCTCATAAAAGTGATATAAGATGTAAAAAGCCGTCATGTGCCTTGACCGAACATGCCATAAACAAAAAGCACACTATAGATTTTGAAAACTCAATTGTTCTATGTTCTGAAAAGAACATTTTTAAACGAAGTTTCTTAGAAATGATTCATATTCAAAAAGAAACAAATGTTATGAATAAACGTTCGGATATAAATGGACTTAGTTCCATTTACTCATATATTTTAAAATTATATAATGATAATTATCATAGTGTGCCATCTGATGTTTCTCTAAATTAATATATTGTTTCATATTATACAAGATAATGCCATATTTTTATATTATATCCATTTTTTAAATGATATAACCTGTGATTAACTTCTGAAGTGTGTTCCATTTTTATTAGCTACATACATAGATTGATCTTAGTATGCGTAATTCCATAGTAACTTTTAATTATGAAACATAAAAGTTCAATCATAAAGTTAAATGCATAATAACAAATGTTTGTAGCTGGTAAATTTCATTAATCTCACGATTGTAAGTAGTTCATATTATTAATATCTTTTGTTATAATTAATTTGTTCGTTATTTTAGTTTGTCCCGATGAAGGTAACAAGCGTTACCGAAAGCTCGACATTGATTAAAGAGTTTTAATTTTATTGGCATTTTGACTGCAACCCCAATCATTAAAAATTCATTATATATATATATACATATATATATATATATGTTTTTTACAATACTGAGATGTTTGCACTTTGCAACAAATCCCGCTGTGGGTGAGGTCTATTCTGCTGACAAACTGCATAAAATCAGGCGAATGGTTGACTACTTCAACGAGAAAATGATGGAGGTAAGTTTATTTTTCTATCAGTAGACAGTTACTCTATAGATTATTTCCTTTAGGTCTACTATCCAAGCAGGGAGTTATCCATTGAAGAATCCATGTTGTCATGGAGAGTTCGTTTGAGTTTCCGCCAGTAGCAGCGGGCAAACGACATAGAATAGAGTCAAATTTTATATCTTGGCAGAACCAAATGAACCTTATTTTTGGTGGTGCAAATGATGTAACCAGTGGTCTTGGTCATGCAGCTACTTGTATAAAGGTCATACGTTGTTTTTAGATAACTTTTACAATAGTCATTCGCATGCAAAAAGTTTATTATAGCAAAAAACATTTTGTACCGACACTCTTTGTATCAATCGGAAGTGGAAGTGTGCAGAAGTGATGAATAAAAACAGCGCAAAGGAGGGGTTATTGAAAAATATGACAAGTCTGATGGTATTATAATGGGAAAATGGCACGGCAAACGAGACAACATTTATAAGCACCGAGTTTTATTCGATTCTCATCGAAGTGCAGAGTAAACGTGGTGAGGTGAAATTGAAATCACAAGCAATTGTGGAATATAATAAATTTATGTCGGGGGTGGATCGAAAAGATCATATGCTAGCATATAATTCTTACGACAGAAAAACCCTACGATGGTATAAAAAAGCTGGCATTTTTGTGTTTTGTGATTTAGTTAGTGTTTACTTTCTGAATGAATTTACAGCTGTATATTAACTTACCTTCTAACCGAATATACTGTAGGTTACATTCTTATACTTATTATCTTATATTTTTACATCTTTATATTTTTATATTTTTGTTTTATATCATGTAAATTTATTTAATTTCAATTTAATTTTTAGTTTTGACTTTGTTTTGTTTGTGTATTGTTTGATTTTGATTTTGATATTTTTATTTTGCTTTGTCTACAAAATTTTCAACAATAAAGCATTTCTCTCTCTCTCTCTCTCACATATTGCAAATACTGTTATTGAATTCTTGGTTTTTATATAACAAGTATTAAGGTAATAGACTCAACTTTTATGATTTTAGAATAAACATTATTGACGAGTGCCCCTGATCACCTACCATCATAACTTTCAAGAACTGATGGAAGGGTTCAGCGTAAAGACTGTCGGATTTGCAGAAGCAGGAACAATAAAAGAAAGACGACAAAATATTGTTGTAATGATTGTGCAGGTAATCCAGGGTTATGTCTGGAGCAATGTGTTAAAATTTGGCACGAACAATAGATTGGCAATTATCTTTTATTTATGTTATTATCAAGCATATCCTTTGTTATATGTACAATATTTGATTTTATGTGTGATACTTGATTTTGCATATAATTTTTGATTTTAAATACATTTCATTTTATGTATAATGATTTGCTTTTCTTAGTAGTATATAGAGCCATTTAGTAATCATATAAGTTATTTTTTGTAAAATATGTTTTTCTAGTATAATATTTGATTTGATGAATAATCAAATATTATACTATTATATATATATAATTCAGGAAATTTATTAACGACTGGCTAGGATATACTTCGATTGGAAAAGGTATAAAACGGCTTCTTGGATGCGGAAATAAGAGTAATTCTTTTTTCTAGTCTAGCTTTCGAATCTTTTTGATTCTTCATCAGGATTACTTAAATTATACAAATTATGAAATTACAATGTAAGAGTAAGAGGATCTACAAAGGTGCATTTTATGTATTAAGATTTTTTATATATATACAGTATCCAAGGTTTTACTTACACTTTGTTGAGATTTGTTTTTGATTGAATTTGAGTTGTTAAAATATAAACAAAAAGAAATAATATCGGTACATAAATATATGACGGTCTATATATAAGATCACAGGTAATGTACATCACAATTTAGACAAAAAAACAAGTTATTACTAACACATGTCTCCTACGAACTAAGTCAATTGATCTTTAACTGCTTAATATAAATAAATAAAATCTAGAAATAAATTTTGGTATATGTCGTGGTAGTTTGTTGAGTTTGATGTAGGCAACTCCCATATTGTATTTTTGAATTGTTATTAGATTGGACCCTACTGATGATTCCTTCTGCTCAAATTTTGATCAGTAGCAAGTAAATGGTAGTAGATCTCACTCAAATGACTTGTCGGTTCTTTTATTCATATGAATGCCTAAGAAAGCAGTCGCTCATAAAAAAATGAATTCAGAAAATATGAAAAGAGCCATTGAAGCTGTTAAAAGTAGAGATATGGGATATTTAAAGGCTCCAAAGAACTTCAATGTCCCAAAGTCAACCCTTGAATTATACGTGAACCGTGGTCTATGTGTAGAAGAACAATGCACGCTACAAATAAGTCTAAAACCAGTTCTAACGCCTGAAATGGAAGAAGACTTGGTAGGTACTGTTTGGGAATGGACAAAAAATATTATGGTCTAAGACTCGCAGACATTCGTAGACTGGCGTATCAGTTTGCTACAAGGAATAACCTTCCTCATCCTTTCTCAAATAGAGAAGGAAATGCCGGTAAAAATTATCTTAGAAATGTCTTCAAAGGTCATCTTAATTTGCCTTTGAGAAAGCCTCAAGGAATTTAAAAAAATAGAATAATAGGTTTCACACCAGAAAATTAATTTCAACCCCCTTAGAATGTACAATGTGGACGAAACGGGTATCACTACAGTGCAAATCAAAAATTCAAAAAAGTCGTCACGTTAATTGGAAAAAACAAGTTGAGGCCGTAACTGCTGCAGAAAGAGGAGCATTGGTAACTGTAGTTACATGTATGAATGTTGCCGGAGGTTCATATTTCCAAGAAAAAATATGAAAGCCGAACTATTAGATCCAGCTATTCAATTGCTGAGTGTCATCCTTCAGGGTGGATACAGGGCCACATCTTTACGAGATGGTTGCAACATTTTATCAACCACGTGAAACCTTCAAAGGGAGATCCCGTTTTGCTTATTAGACGGCCATTACAGCCATACCCAAAATTTGGATGCTATAGATTTAGCATATAAAAAATTTGTTTCTAATGTGTGCATACCCCCCATACATCGCATAATATTCACCTCTTAAATTTGGCTTTTTGTCTGTCTCCGTTAAAGACGTATTATTCAAGAGAAATCCAGAATTGGTTAAAAAATAACCCTAATCGAAATGTCAGCCCCTTTCAAATATGCAAGTTATTTTGCCCTGCTCATCAGAAATGTGCGACAGTTGAGATATCAGCTAATGGATTTCGCTAAGCCGGAATTTTCCCTTTCAATAGGAACAAATTTACAGAAACAAATTATCTTATTGAAAGACACAGAGAGAGAACTCCGCCTCTACAACTGATTCCTGATGACACTTCTTCATCCAAATTCGACAAGAGCAGTACTTCAATCCAACTATCTAATGAAAGTATCTACTTCCCCGAAGCAACAAATTCATAGCGGTGTTGAACCCAAACTGTTATCAAACGTTGTAAAAGTTTAAGATTTTTCACCTTTACCATCTTGCAGTTCTGTACCTACTTCAAAAACGGGACGTAAAGCTGGTTCCGCAGCTGTAATAACAGGCACGCCCTATGAAGATGAATTATAAGCTAGCACCAGAGAGCGACAACTTAAAGAATCCCTTAAAGCCAAAGGAAAGTTGCCAAAACCAGTATCCTTGGGCAAAAGTAGAAAGAAGTTGGTTGGAAAAACTGAGAAGATAAAAAAGGCTCAAGTCTTTGAAGAAGAAAGTGATTCCTCTGAGTCCTCAAAAGATCTTCCTCAGATATGGACGCAAACAAAAGCAGTAATGCAATGTATTTTTTGCACTGGAAATTTTTCAGATGACCAGCGTGGAGAAATTTGGATACAGTGTTCACTCTGCTTCCGATGGTCACACGAAGAATGTGCTGGTAGTGAGAAAAAAAAGCTTTTATGTGTGACTTTTGCTTTGAAAAATAGGTTTCTAATTTTGGATAAGGTATCCAGTTTTGGGAACCCTATTTCTAAATCTGAAAAAGTACTCTTTTTTATTAAGTCTAACGGCCATATTCATAGAGCTTCCTTGAGGAATGAGGATTCCTTGTTTCTTATTCCTCGTTTCATAATCATTCCTTCATCAAATAAGGAACCTTATTGGCTCCTTATCTCAAGGAAGCTCTGGAGGTTCCTTGAGGGAGCCAACCTAACCTCAAATCAGAGAGAAGGTATAATAACAAAACAAATTCTGATTATACAATATAAAATGATAACCTCGAAGCAGACTGTTTTGAACTTGTGGAACGAAAATTTAAGCACACGTTCAGATTTCTTTACGGAGCATAACGGACAACGATTTTTTTATCAATCCGACAATGATTTTGTGGACGAAGATATTCGGTGGCGACTAATTAAAAGGTTCCTTTTCGAAAAAGGCACAGATTCATCAAAAGAGCTGTAGTCGACATCTTATTAATGCCCAATTAAGGAAATTAAACCGTCGAGGTCTGCCTGTTTCTCTTTTGATGCAGTTATCAATAAGTTTATTGCTCTATGTGACAGGCAGATTTCAGGTTTGTAGATTTTCAGTAATATATTTTCATCACATAATTAACCATGCGTAGATATTCCATTCTCATAGGTGGTTAGTGGTGATTTGCGTGTTGCATAGATACAGTCAAGAATCAGTGTCAAAAATTATCACTCGAGTTTCCAAAATTTCATACTCAGCTTTCCATGTAATTTTTTCTACAGAACCAGTCGGTTCAAATCATGAAAATTAATTTTATTACCAATAACAAACAACTAACCTCACAAACGAGAATTGAACGGGACGCGAGGCCTAACTTATTTAGTGATTAACGATGTTGCCATTAGAACGTTACAAAAATCCCTAGTAAATGTCTTCCTTTTGGAAGGAAGCGTAAAGATTTAACTCTGAAATGAGGCTCCCTTGATACTTTGAGGAACCCTCAATGAAGGCTTCCTCAGCACTTAAGATAAGGACGGACTATGAATTCGGCCGTAAGTTTTGTATTTTAATTTTAGGATCAAAAAAATTAACAAAAGATCTTTTGGTTGCACAAAAAAATTTAAATTAAAAAAATTACATTCCAAAATTAGGCGACCTTCCTTACTAATATCTTATGATAGATCAACATAGACTACGATTTGATTTTCCCTGATCTGGACATACCTACCCAGTAAATTTGCAAATCGAATGGAACTCGAAATAATAGAAACTAGGGACGGACCGAATATTCGGTCTTGCTTCAGTATTCGGCGTACTTTCCAAATATTCGGCTTCGGCCGAAGCTAGGCAGATGTTAGGTATTCGGCCGTAGCATAAAAGATTAGGTATTCGGAAGGCCGAAGCAATAAAATACAGGTTACAAATTGAAAACCTGCATCGCATGCAAGCCCGTCCCATATTCAGCTTCGGTCTCTGACTCTACGGTTGCTTTTTAGTGTAGTATCTAGTCAGTAGTTTGAATTTGGATAGCGCTTGTGTGTATACTAAAGTACTAAAAACTAGAATTATGTCATGTACCAAGAAGAAAAGTGAGATTTGGACTTTTTTTGATGACTGAAGAATTGAAATCTGTGAGGTGTAAATTGTGTAAACAAGAAATGTCACGGGGTGGGACCGGGAAAAAAGCAAGTATATCTATGATTTATCACATAAAACGTAAACATAGGGATTAATTTGAAAAACATAATGCTGAAATGCTGAAACCAAAGCAGTTAGAGTCAGATTCGCGCGTCATTCAAACAAAACAACCAACCTTAGCAGAAATTATAGAAAAATATAAAGAATGGGATACAAATAACAAACGCGCAAAATCATTGCAATATTCTGCGTTGAAAACCAAAGATTTACAAGATTTATGAATTAGTATACCCTCGGCATATTTATGACCAATTAGTAATAGCTGTTGAGAAGAAGTTTGCCGATGTTGAACCTATTTCATTTACAACTGATATATGAACTTGTTCACTCACAAACGAGAGTTTCATCAGCTTCACGGCATACTGGCTTGATATAAACTATAAATATTACCATATAGTTTTAAATTGTAAACACTTTCCTGGTAGTCATACCGCCAAAAATATTAAAGACATGTTATCCGCCATGTTAGAGATGTGGAAACTAGATAGAGAACGAATTCAAGTTATTGTCAGAGACAACCGTGCCAATATTGTTATGGCCTGTGATGAGGCAGAAATGATTGATGTATCATGTTTTATTCACACATTGCAATTAGTTATAACAGCTACCATTAAATCACAAAGATCAGTTAGTGATTTGACAGCTGCCTGCGGTAAAGTTGTCGGTCACTTTCACCATTTCGCCGATACGTGTTCAAAATGAAAAGATATACAAACCGACTTGAATGTGGCCCCTCAAAAGTTAGTCCAGGACGTAGCCACCAGGTGGAATTCGACTTTTTACATATTGCATAGGATACAAGAACAAAAAAGGGCGTTGAATATCTATGCAGCTGATAATAACTTACCTGCAATGCTAAGCGCAAATCAGTGGTGATTAATTAAGTTAATGGAACCATTTAAAGAGATTACAAAGACTATGAGTTCAAATATTGCTTCAATTTCGGAAGTTATCCCAACAGTAGCAGCCTTGAACACCTATTTATCTTAAGAAGAAGACGGCAATAGTTTTCATGAGTTGGAACCATGGAGAAATATATTTGTAAATAAATTAAAAGAAGGTTTGGTACATGGCTGGAAACTAGACAATTGGTTATTTCTACAATACTAGATCCCAGATTTTAAACAGGCGTTTTTTGAACCGAACAAAAGAGCTGAAAACAAAAGTGTTTTGATCAATGAGTATTCTCCTGACTCCGATATAGAACATGATGACAACTGCACTCCTGCATCAAAAAACAAAAAAACTGGACGAGACTGATAATGATCAAGTGAAAGAGAAGGACCCCAGAAGTAAGCTATGGCAATGTTTTGACGACATTGCTTCTTCTTCTTCTAGTATTCCACCAAGACCACCACATCAAAAACAAAGTACATATCACAGGCAGAATGGTATTGATGAAGAACTAGACACATATTTAAATATCCCGTTGCTAATCTGAACTGACAATCCTTTGACTTGGTTGAAGCAGTGGAAAAGCGTTTTTCCTATATTGAGTTAAATGGCAAAAAAAATATTTATCTGCACCAGCTTCAAGCGTATACAGTCCAAGAGTTTTTTCAGAAGCTGGTAACATTTATGAAGAAACCAGGAGCAGGCTGCTACCAAAATATGTTTAAAAACTGCTATTTCTTCATCAAAACTTAGAAAAACTTAGTTTCAATTATTAGGGCACTAAAGAGATAACAGGTAAGTGCGCTCCGAACATAAGCAAAGTTTCAAAATAGCGAAGCAATTGTTTCAGAAGCTGAGACCAGAAAGATAGAAGATTTACGCTACGAGAGATAACTAATGAAAAAGTTTCCACTTTTTGCTTATCGATTGATTATAACAATTTAAGCAAAATGAAACAATAAATATAAGCTATAACTACAATATTAAGTGATTAAAATACAAAAAGAAAATAATCTCCTATTAGACGCAAATCCTCAAAGTTATAAATGTAAACAACCCACATTCCTCAAATTCTACATCCACCACATCAGCTAAACGTTGCCAGACTGAGGCAATAATATCGAATCTTTGAAAGATGAGATACTAAATTGCAAAACGGATCTACAAAACTATATACAAGTGAGGTAAAAACATTATTGAAAATTGAAGAAACATTGAATTAAAAGATAAAGAAGCTTGAACGAGATAATATTGAACTGAAAAATCAAGATGAAAGACTGGAAAGAAATAGAAACAGAAATAATATAGTCATATTTGGATATTCTGTAGCTGAAGAGATCGCTATTGATAGTGTTCGCTTCAAATTGGATACCTTACTGGGTTTGAGAGTTAAAGACTATAATATCAGTAACGCTTACAAGATCGGAAAAGCTGACAACAGTCCCTTCAATGTAGACTGTACTTCAACTATCATAAAAAATCAAATGAGAACTGGCCGCAAGGAGAGTCAAAAAGATGGAAGTAGTAGATTTATGCCGGTTCTAAATCAAGAGGAGGAAGGCCAGTGGAGTGCAGATGGCGTGGAAAACAGGTAGGGTAATAATTATGTTTTCATTGCTTTAATTATAATACACTCTGACAGCTATATAATTTCTTCTATTGTTACGTCATAATATCAGTGTTGAATATTTTAAGAACATCTTCTATAAGCAACCTATAAACCTGCCCATTGGCAATATAACAATCAGAAAATCTTTCAATTATATATATTTATCTAGATTTCCTATTTGTTTTTTTTAACTTATTGTTCCTGGGATACTCAGGGTAGCAGGGAAAGGGGTTCGGGGAATTTTGGGTCTAATGTCAGACAACGTGTTAAAAGTGCACAGATAAAAGGTAATAAATATTATTTTACTGCTTTAAATATAATACACTTGTATTGTTACATCATAATATCATTGATGAAAGGAACCTATAAACCTGCCCAAAGGCGGTATAACAAACAGAATGTCTTTCATTTATATATATGCAGGGTGGTTCACGGTCGATGGTACCTTAGACGTTTAAGGAAAACTATTCGTAGGATCTTTCTGAAAATTGTACTATGTAGATTATATCTAGAGATCTATCGACTGAAAATATTTTCAGCCTTGCGACGTTGCCACTTATATCAAAAATGATTAACAACTTTGATTTTTCAAATGAGACACCCTATATATTATCAATTTATTAGATTCTCTATCGCCTTCTGGTTATTTTTTCATGAGATATCCATACCGATCTTCAACAGTTCCCATTCTATAATGACTCAAAAATGCGTTTTTTAAAATAGAACACCCTATATTTTATCATTTCTTCAGATAAATAATCAAAATACCCGTGAATTGATATATCATGTTCCTATACCAAAATGGTCAGGTTTTCAAAATATAAGCAACTATCTATTAAAGTGAATTATTTATAGCATTTTTATATTAGGTATTTGCTGGTTACCATGGTGATGAAAAGTTTGACAAGTGATTATCGTAAGGAAGAATAAGAGTTTGTTGTGTTTTTCATTTTTCATAGATAATGTGATCAAATTATTGCAAAAACATCCAGAAAGTTCAATGCAAGACACCCACAAAGTACAAAAAAAGGCATCAAGAATAAACCTATTCACAGAACAAATAAGTAATTTTCTGATTCCTAGAAGCTAATTCAAAATGTTGATTTATCAAACAGTTTCGTTACTCATCTTTGGGATGATAAGTAGACCGCAGAGACAATACGTTTACCGTGCTCTGTAAATTTATTTAAAAATAAGAATAAACTTTCATAGATATCATACTAAGTCTTGGCAAAACAGAAATGAGTAAGTAGATTCATCAGAACCCGAACTCAATTTCAAGATAAAATTAGCAATAACTATGCATTGACTGATATTGAGAAAATGAATCCAGTTCAACGATATACATATGTATTTTGTGATCTTTTGTTAGATTAGTTACGCAAAAGACTTTATAAAACAGTATAATATCCAATTATTATTCAATAACCAAGTGATCAGGGAAGATGTCTTAATAATAATTAGTGAACAAATATAAACAATTAAATATTTATAATACATTCGCAAAATGACAACCATTTCTTTCCAAACATTTAAAAATACGTCTCTCAACCAATAAAATAGCTTTTCTTATTTCACGTGCATCTATCTCATCAATGCATTTAATTACGCCTTGACGCAGTTCATCTTTACTTTGTAGGGGAGAGTTCCTTTGAATTGGACAGCCCATGAACCGGACGGTCTAATTTTAGACAGCCGATGCTAATTTAGCATTGGATATGCAATTCCCTTATCCTTAACATCAGGCGACATCTCGTGGAAAATGGTTAAATCCATGGCCTGCTTCATGTTGACAAAGCGTGCATTTAAAAAGTTATCGCCGAAAAAGTAAATGTTTAAGTGAATTTGCGAAGTGTGTAAGTACCTTTATAGTGACAATTGCTTGCCGATATTTTTATACAAACATTAGGCGATTATCCTTCCTCAGGCACGAATGTCTTATCATTGATATATAGATATGTAGAAATTATATTTTGAGGTTATTTGGAATAACCACATACCCTATGAACTGGACACCTCGCCGCCCATGAAATGGACGTCCAATTCATGGGCGTCAATGTGTCCGATTCAAGGGAAATATAAAAGTATTGTATATTTTTCAATATTAAACATAGAAAATCCTGCATGGAATCCTTATAATTTGACGTTTGCGTTCAAAAATTGACACAAAAAATATCAGCCAACACTAAAAATAAAAAATCAACGTATAAAAAATTGGTAAAAGCCTTTACCTATGACTTCTCTCGACAAACCACCCCGCTTCGAGAATGTATCTTTATCGACCTGAATAACTTACATCTTTTGCTCATGGAAACAACCTCGTCGCTTCTACCGTTCTTATATTGAAAATTAATAATTTGGACACCCTGTATATATGATTAACGAAAACCCTTACATTGCGTCGCCGGTAGTCCTTCAATATGCATACCAAAATTCGTTGTCCTAGGTCAAGCCGTTATTGAGCTACAACGCCAACAGACTACAGACAGACTACAGGCAGACTACAGGCAGACTACAGACAGACAGACAGACAGATGTTACATTATTACTGATACACCTGAGAAAGATGAGCTAATGAGAGCGGAAGAAGAAAATCTCGAGGTCGATTTTTTATGTGAATACAATACATCCTTTATTGAAGGAAGTAAAAAGTATACAATAATTTTTAATGTTATTTGAAATTCATTTTTTTTTGTCCAGTATAAAATGATGGCCAAGAGAGTTAGAAAGACTGATGAAGAAATTCAAGAAGAAGTGGAGGCTGTTATAAATCAAAATCTTTCGATAAGAAGTGTAGCCAAGAACACAGGTGTATCGAAATCGTTATTGGCCGAATTGGTAAAAAAATGTAAGAACTCTCCCGATGGCAATTTCAGATATATAAGAAATATTGGAAATAGAAAAACTTTCACGAAGGAGCAAGAGAAATTATTAGTTGCTTACCTTCGAAAAACCTCCAAAATGTGCCATGGTTTGACAACAATTCAGACCAGAAATTTGGCCTATCAGTTTGCTGTTGCCAATAAAGTAGACATACCAGCAGAATGGCACAAAAATAATAAAGCAGGAATTCATTGGCTTCATGGATTCATGAGTCGCCATAAAGAACTCTCACTACGTCAACCCGAAAGCACATCATTGAGCAGAATTTCCAGTTTTAATAAAATAAATACCACAATTTTCTTTTCAAATTTAGAAAGGTTGTATCAAAAGCAAACTTTTGAACCAAATATGATATGGAATCTCGACGAAACCGGGTGCATGACAGTCACGAAACCACCAAAGGTAATAGCTGTCGAGGGACGAAACAAGTTGGACAAATTTCTTCCGCAGAGAGAGGAACTCTAACAAACGTTCTTTTTTTCATTAATGCTTCAGGGGGGACAATTCCACCTGTATTTATATTCCCACGAGTTTATTTCAAAGATAACATGCTCAAGGGAGCTCCTGTTGGGGCCAAAGGAATGGCAAATTCATCTGGTTGGATGACCGAGGAAATATTTGTTGAATCCCTGAAACATTTCAAGAATCATGTCCAACCGACCACTGATAAGAAAGCATTAATTATCATGGACAATCATGCAACCCATGTGAATCTGCAAGTTGTTGACTTTGCAAGAGAAAACAATATAATAATCTTAACGTTACCTCCGCATTGCAGTCACCGAATGCAACCTCTTGATGTGGGCGTTTATGGTCCATTCAAGTTGAGGTAATATTATTAGAAATTACCTTTTTCATTATTAGGTATATTAATAATGTTTTCATTTTCAGGTACAAACAAGCTATGAATAATTGGTTAACAAGCAATCCCGGTAAATCCGTAACAATATACGAGGTTGCTGAGTTCGTGAACCCCGCTTTTAGTGACTCATTTACAATCAGCAATATCTGTAAGAGTTTTGAAAAAACCAGGATTTATCCATTTAATTCCAACATCTTTACCGACGACGATTTTCTTCCTTCGAGTGTAACTGACAGACCTGATCCCACATCTGTAATAAACCAGGATGCCGTAACCGTCAAAAAATTGAAAAGCGACCTACCACCAAATAAAAATCCATCTACTTCTGTCGATCCAAACTGTCCTTCGACAAGCGGTATTGTAAAGAGAAATATTACGAAAAAAGGACGAGAAGAGATAGGAATAGTCTCGCCGGAAATGTTAAAACCGTATCCTACAGCACCTTTTAGAAAAACAAGTAGAACTGGTGGCCGAAAAAAAGGTAGATGTTCTATTATCACTGACACACCTGAGAAAGATGAGCTAATGAGAACGGAAGAAGAAAGAAGTGCTAAAAGTAAGAACAAAGGTGTCAAGGCTAAAAAAGTTACGAAAGCTAAGAAGAAACGTTGCTCTAGTGACTCAGATACAGATGGTTACATATCTCTTCATGATGAATCTCCACCACCACAGGACCTTAAACAATATTTGAGTCAACTAGAACAAGAATATGATTCTTCAAATGAAGCAGGGAAGAAAGATTCTGAGGAAGATAATTCTACATGCGTAGCTTGGGGTGGTGAATATCGACTGAGCAAAGAAGAATTTATTCAGTGCCGTCTTTGTGACAAATGGGCACACAAGTCTTGTGGAATAGTTGGTGATTTGAATTTTTTCTGCAAGAAGTGCTTTTAGATTTTTATTTATGTTATTTTACATGTTTTGAATATTTTTGTACCACTGTCCACTTCATAGGCATAGATGTCCATAACAACGGCAACTACCCATGGAATGGACATTTTACATAATAAAGTTTTAATTATTTTTCGATATGACTGGAATTTCTTTTTTCAGCTTTTGATAAAAAAGTGAATTCACAAACCTTATATTCATATTATGATGGAACGATTTCAATGTTTTTCTTTTAAAACAATATTTTGTAGCAAAAAAACAAAAATTGTCCGGTTCAAGGGAACTCTCCCCTACTGGTGTTGCATACTTTTTTCTTCAAATCTTTGGTTTTCAAATATATTATTTAAAGGAATACCTCAAATAATGTTTGTTAAATAATAATTGTGTTTTATCACCATGGTAACCAGCAAACACCTAGAAATTCTAGAAATAATTCACCTTAATAGATAGTTGCTAATATTTTGAAAACCTGACCGAAATTTATGTCATGAAGCTCATTTTAAAAATTTACTTCGTAGATGTAAGTAGCATATAACTTCAAGTAAATTTATGTAATCTAATCTAAGGTATACACTTTTTTGTAGCTTCCTTAAGATGAAAAAAGGATATTTCAGAAAGCTTGGATCAATCTTAAAGAGTATCACTTATTCTTCCTCGTGCTGATAACCCCCACAATCCCAGTTCTATACATTATAAGTCGGCAACGACTACCCGCCTTTCTATATATATATAATTTACTTTAATTTCTTGAGATTAATTCTAATATTTATTTGTATTTTGCAGCAATGAAGCAATCGCTGATTGCTCAGATAGTGGTTCGACTTATCACCAATTTGAAGCCTCTCCTGGAAAAAACTTGAGCATTGCACCTTTAACGTTTAAAAGCATTGGGTATGCTATATTATATTATTGTTTTGTATACTTATTAATTAATACAATATTCATCTAAGGAAATGAAATACTATATTGTAAAATATACATATATTTGCTTTAAGGATAAATACAGATGAAGATGGAACAGTAAATGAATTGGAGAATCTTAAGAAGGAATATCAGCAGATGAAGCTGAACTTTGGAAAAAAATTTACACCTACGCAAGTAAAAAGGATACAATACCCAAATGTGAGAACAGTTTGGTCGGTGGAGGATATTACCCAGGGTATTGCTATACGTGCAGCAGGAGCAAAATCATATCGACTATTACTGAAGAAAGGATATCCCTTACCAGCTCTTTCAACTTTGAGATCGTGGGCAAAAAAAATAAAAATTGTACATGGTATCATCAAACCAGTTATGAATATTATAAAATAGGCTGATCTTTCAACTTGGCAGAAAGTATGTGTCCTATCATTTGAAGAAATGAAAATACGGAGAGTTTACGCCTATGATAAAGCAAGCGATGAACTTCTGAAACTTGCAAGTTATGTTCAATTTGCCATGATCTCAGAAGTTTGTTAGGATCCTGGAAACAACCAATTTTGTTTTAGTTTGATAGGAAAATGGACAAACCATTACTTTTCCACATTATTATGGCAGTCGAAGATGCAGGATTTTAAGTTTGTGGAATTGTATGTGATCTAGGAGGTGGAAATAGAGGACTACATACATCATTAAATATTACATGCGAAAAGCCATATTTCACGAGCCCCACAAACCACCCAATTCATGTATTTTGTGATGTGCCTCATCTGCTGAAATTGATAAGTAATAACTTTCTTGATTATGGGTTTATTATCAATGGAAAATAAATAAGGATACCATAATAAAATTGTTGGATCTTACCACAAGTTCGGATTTAAGGATAACTTATAAAATTAATGAAAGTTACTTGAACATACAAGGAGCTCAAAGGCAGAAGGTTAAATTTACTGCAAAACTGTTCTCAAACACAATCGCTCAATCAATCAATAGATGTGGATCTCTAGGATATTTTGACAACGAGAATTGGGTGGACTGTGCAAGTTTTTTCTAATTGGTAATATTTATTAAAATCATATATTGTTCTATCTTATTCATCATAATGTTTTATAGGTAAATGACTGGTTTGATTGTTTGAATATAAGAACCCCCCACCCTGATGCCAGAGGAAGAATGCAAGCATACGGCCTAAAACTTGTCACCCAAAATGAAATATTGGATGCAATGTCCAACACCATCAGCAACATGGGAGTGAAGGAAAAAAAATCTATGATGCCATTTCAAAAATGTTTGTATATGAATATCATTGTAAATCCTTTTCTTACATATTCCAATTTTACTAGAAATACTGCAAACCAATTCAGCTGTAAAAAAATTATACAAAGACATGGCAGAACGATTCAAAGTTAAATATATTTTAACTTACAACCTGAATCAAGACCCACTGGAAAAAAATTTCTCCGCAATAAGGCGGATAGGAAGTCTATCCAATCATCCTAATGTTCTAGAGTTTCGTTATAGATTGAGAAACTATATAATGGGAAGAAATGAAGGAACTCTAACGGAGGAAGGGAACACTCAAGAGGATGCACTGGAAGATGGACCAGTGGAAAATTTGGGTGACATTCTGCTCCGTAAGGCTTTCCTGTCAGATTTAGCTGGACCTGGAGAAGATAATAGCAACGAAGCAGAACCATAAGAAATGGATCAGCTCAAGTACGATGCCTTAGAGCATATAACAGGTTTTATTTGCAAACAGTTAAATCTGCCTGAATCTACAAATCTAGCTACTTATATGTGGACAGATCAGGTTTCAGAAGGCGGATTGAGGAAACCCCCCGAAGAGTTAATCGCCAATATCAATGAATTAGATATTATTTTCAATAATTTCAATGGAGATGGCTTGACGCCAGGAAGAAAATATTTAGAAAATTTACTAATGCTTGCTGCAAATGTTCCCTGTAAAACAGATGTTAAAAAAACTATTCTTAAGATCACGGATGTATTTTAGAATAAGGAAATTGAATTCAGAACTCAGAGAAAATTTGAATTTGAAAAAAAAATTAGACTGTTCAATAAATGTTTTATCTATACAAGACTTTTGTTTCCTATACCACAATAGATTCCTTTATAACAATCAAACACTTGAGAAGTACTATATTTTGTGCCTTGACATTTTGCAACAAATCGAGAGATTGTAATATAAATACTACCTCTCATCTATTTATTTTTAGAGAATGTCTCCGATTTTTGTATTTTAATATTTTTTTAGAAAAATTATCAAATAATTCGAAAATTTTAATTTTTCAGGTTATTTGTATTATGTATTTGAATATTAAAATATTATTTTTTTCCATAATAAGGCAAGTCTTCGAATATTAAATATTTTGGAGGATGCAGTTGCTTCCAACATCACATAGGTAAGGCCAATAGGTAGGTAAATTAGGTACGTACAATTAATTGGTTAGCTATAAAAATATTTCATAATTATTACAAAACTACAAAAATAACAAACTAACTCCTACAACAACAAGGAATACATTCTAATTTTCAAAATTAATAACAATTATGAAAAAGTAGACGTCAATTTGACTAGGAAGTATATCTTCACCTTACTCAATTTTTTAGCATTATCTGAGACAGGAACGTTTGGCAGTAACAATGTTATCGCTATACAACTGGAACTACTCAATAATAGGTGAAACTAAACTGTAAAAACTGCGAAAATGCATTATGTTTGTGTACATAATATTTGACTACTTCAATATTTGACTATTTAGAATTTGAATACTCAAAATATTCAAATATTCAGATAATGCTCCAATGGAAAAGTTTAATTCGAATTCGAATACTTTAATATTCGAATACTCGAATTATTCATATTCAACTCCCAGCCTTAGTACAGACCATTCAATTTAACTGTTATTGTTGTCTCAACAAGCCTAAAATTTTATCCTTTTAATGTTAGTTGTTTCCAATATAACTTGATAAATTCAAGCAAATTCATTTCATCGGCATTGCCCCAATATTCATAACACAGTATAGGCTACATGTACCTACCTTGAAAACTGTAGTAAGACCCCATACCAATCATTATATACATTAAATTCAAACTAAAATGTATCAATCAATATAATACCTGAACAATCAATATAATTGCGCTATATGGATATCTTGGTACAAAAATATTAAATATTGTCAATATAATTTATAATTGCAGGCCTATGGGGCCATTTGAAATTTCAAAATAAGTCTCTCCCCACCTATACGCATCGAGCTTCTAGGTACCTTTCAGCTTTCGGCGAGAGCCAGTGGCAGTTTACGGCTGAGCGATTTAGTGGATATGTCGGCGCTGTTTCTTAAAATTTTAGATACCGGACTGACGGTCCGCAGCGACTAGTGACATACCTAAAATTGTTTATTATTAGTGTTAATTTGCTAAAGGTACGTTATTTTTAGTTTTATTTATAATAAATATTATTTATTTATCTATAGAATGGCGTCATATGAAAAAGTACAAGAGCGTTTATGCCGTGTAATGCAAGAATGTTTGGAGTCATCTGATGAAGAGGAAAACCCATTTGACCACTGCGAAGAAGGGGAAGAAGATGCTGTAGAATTAGAAGTGCATGAAACAGATAGTGAGCAGGATATTTCAGACAACGATGAAAATATTTTCCGGAGTAGGTTAGCCCATATTTCATCGGTAAGGACAAATTTACCAAATGGAGAAAACACTGTCCCCCAAAAAATGTAAGAACCAGCTCGGAAAATTTAGTTACTCACTTACCTGACCCAACAGGCATTGCAAACACTTAGAACTTCTTTGGCAATATGGGAGTGCTTTTTTCCTTTCAATATGCTAGAAATTATTGTGGAAAATACAAATAAGCACATTCAGGCCTCTCAAGACCGATATTCGCGTGAACGTGATGCCAGAATAACTGATGTCATCGAAGTGAGAGCATTGGTCGGTCTTTTGTATACGGCTGGAGTATTGAAAAGCAGTCATCTAAACGCTGAGGATTTGTGGAAAGTTGATGGCACTAGTGTGGAGATTTTCAGGCTGACTATGTCTCTACAAAGATTTTGATTTCTACTACAGCATATGCGATTTGACGATCTTCAAAGTCGCGAAGCTCTAGATAGATTGGCGCCGATTCAAGTTATATTTGACATGTTTGTGCAAAATTGTGAAAGTGCGTTTATACCTTTTCAATCTCTTACCATTGACGAGAAATTAGAGGCCTTTAGAGGTAGATGTATTTTTCGTCAATACAAACCGAATATACCCAATAAATATGGGATTAAAAGTTATTCTTTGTGATACAAAAGTATTTTATAACTGTAAGATGAAAGTTTATGTTGGCAAACAACCATCAGGTATATTTGAAGTGAATAACTCTGCAGAAGCTGTTGTGGAAAGGATGTGTAAACCTATAACGGGAACGAGGAGACACATGACTACTGATAACTGGTTCACTAGTTTCAAACTGATTGAAAATCTAAGGAAGAATTTCAAATTAACTCTTTTAGGACGGTCAGAAAAAATAGAATGGGAAATTCCTATTGAATTTTCTCGTCCAATAAATCGCCCTGAAAACAAGAACATAATACAAGCAAACAGTAATAATAAATGGCCACAAAAATCAATTTTCATTAAAAATCATTCGAAAATTAGCCTATGATATCGTTTTTGACCGACAAACCCAAATGTTTTTTCAACCAAATCCCCGGTTTTTAGAATGATATCATCAAAACCTTTAATTATCATCATCAACATATAGTGTAACATATTTTTGAAATAGCCTCTAAATATAGAATGCAAAAATTAAAAAGTATATAGTGTGTTCCATTTAAAAAATAAACCGAAGACGTTATATATCAAACGATGATAATGTCACAAACGGCCATAATAATCGATACGATGAGCGGTAGGGAATAAATGAATTTATCCCATTTGGCCGTTTAGTATTTTGTGTTCCATTTCCTTGCTGTATAATTACCATTGCTGGCCATGACAAACTTAAATAAAAAAAAATTCGTCGTCTGTTTTCTAACTTTACTTTACAGTTTAAACCTCAGTTGTTCAATTTTCATAACATTTGATTTTATATTCTTATGTTAATATATTTTTTAGCCTTGATAATGGAAATAGAAATTTTCGAAAGCTCGGTGAGCGAAAGGAGTACTCTCATTTAAGTCCCAGAATATTTGACAGTTTACCCAATTCAATCAAATTTTGTTGAGCGTCAACAAGTACTGTCGTACTTCCACTCAACTTATACTCTCTCAACTCAACTTATATATATATATATATATATATATATATATATATATATATATATATATGTAATTTCGTTGCTATTTGTTTTTGAGCCTAGTGGATTTATTTTTCGTGAATATCGTGGGTTTGGGGCTCTTTCAGTGACTGGAAAGATTGAAATAAACGCACATTTATTTCATGTCCCAATGTTTACAGAACAAGACGTGTCGATCCGCTTTGGGGCCTTTATCAATTGTATAAAAATTAAAAACAAAAATAGTATTATTCTGTAAAATAAAAATTAAAGTAAGGAAAAATGTTGTTGTTAGGACGATATCATAACCTACATTTTCAATCAGAACATACATTATCCAAAAAAAAAAACATAAACAGCCTTGCTGACAGATCAATTAAACTAACCGACCCAAAATATAGACTCAATGCAATAAATAAAGCTAAATCAGTCCTTTTACAGAATGGGTATCCAATAAAACTTAATTTTCAAATTTAAAATAAACGCAGCTTACAATATAAACAAACATGCCAATACAAACCAAAATGAAAATAAGCATTATCTCACACTCCATACATAGAAAATCTATCTAAAAGTTAGCAACAAGTGTTCAAAAACTATAATATACAACTCAGTCATAGGGGCCACAATCTTCTTAAAAAAATCTACAGCAGGCTTAAGACCAAAACCGACAAAAATAAAATACACACCGTTTACGAGATACCATGCAACGACTGCAATAGTATATATATAGGGGAATCCTGCCAATATTTAGAAAACAGAATTTAAGGTCACAAGTATGATAAAACAAATAAAACTGCTCTATCGAATCATGAAGAACAAAATAAACACAAATTCAATTATAATGAAACAAAAATACTAGCAACGGAAAAATACTCCTCTAAACGTAAAATATTGGAAATGATTTACATAAAGAAGAATCCAAATGCAATCAACTCTAAGACAGATATTAAGCAACTCAGTAAAATTTATTCAAACTTACTATAAAATATTCAATAATATCAGTTAGAAACATTATCAAGACTACCATCCGAACAAACCCACCTTTTAGGTAAAAACTAAATATGAAACTTAACCTTACAATAATAGTTTCCCTCACCTACATCCTGCTGTCTGTCACTTTATATCATTCCCAATGAACAAGTCAAGTCAACACATAGGTAAATCTCCCAGAAAATTAATCTACAAGAGAAACAATAAAATGAAGAGAAAGAAAAAGAGAATGTAGTGCAACATAATTTGAACCCACAGAATTATTTTTCAGTTTTATTTTATTTATATGTTTTTTTTTGTTGGGGGAAGCTGATTTTTTGTACTTTATGTCTTAGGTAGGTTATGATATCGTCCTAACAACATTTTTTCCTTACTTTATTTTTATTTTACAGAATAATATTATTTTAGTTTTTAATTTTTATACAATTGTTCTTGTTCTGTAAACATTCTGACATGAAATAAATGTGCGTTTATTTCAATCTTTCCAATCACTGAAAGAGCCCCAAACCCACGATATTCACGAAAAATATATGTATATATATATATATATATATATATATATATATATATATATATATATATATATATATATATATATATATATATATATATATATATAGTTTGATTCTGAATTCTTGACTGGTTTATTATTTGATAAAATAGATTTTTGTTGGGGATGCAGTCATTTAATAAATAAAATTCTTTGGATTATGCCAAGCTTTCGAGAATGTTTATTCTCTTCGTCGGGGCAAACTAAAAATCGTTACAAATTTTCTTAACCACATAATAGATTATTAATTAAAGTACTTACATTCGTGAATTTACATAAAATTAACCACAAACAGGAAAGATTTCATAGTCATCAATCAGAAATGTCATTAGTTATTTACAAATATCATGGTAACGGCATATCTAGAGTTGAAAGTGTCTAGATTCAAGTTTTCTTAGAAAAGATCATATATGAGTTATCTTTGTGTTTGTAGCTCTTTTTTAACAAGTCACACATTAAACTTGAAAATATCGAGGCAGATATAAGTTTAGTAAAAAGAAAAAGTTATTATTCAATTATTAAAAAAAATATTTATAACAGACTTAGAAACACATAATATAAATAAATATATACCCGTACACAGACTAGACTATGTGAATTCGTAGGTATTGCAGTATAAATTCAAGTTTATTATGTCAATAATATTATTTACTATTTTGTTAGGCATTCAGATTATTTGTTAATTATATATAATCATATTCTCTCACAATACGACATACATAACTTTAAAATGAAATAATGGAAAGCGTCAATTACAGAAAAAAAAAGTCAATCTCTCTCACAAATTAACCTGAGAAATTTATTAGAATAGCAGATATATCTAACAGTGAAATATTAACATATATAATCTTCATCGTATTCTCTTACGATACGATAGATACACAATATGAAATTTCCTGAAAAGCATCCATTCATTCAATGAAGCTAATAATAATAATAACATATGATAAGCTGATTTCTCTCACAAATCAACATGTAAGAATATTTTAAACATTGTCCATGTTATTTAATATATTTTAAATAGTGATATCAAAAAAGCAAATGGCGAAACACAAGGAAGGAAAAAAAAATCATCGTATTATATCTCAATATAGGTATATATTTATTTATATTATGTGTTTTTAAGTCTGTTATAAATATTTTTTTTTAAATAATTGAATAATAACTTTTTCTTTTTACTAAACTTATATCTGCCTCAATATTTTCAAGTTTAATGTGTGACTTGTTAAAAAAGAGCTACAAACACAAAGATAACTCCTATATGATCTTTTCTAAGAAAACTTGAATCTAGACACTTTCAACTCTAGATATGCCGTTACCATGACATTTATAAATAACTAATGACATTTCTGATTGATGACTATGAAATCTTTCCTGTTTGTGGTTAATTTTATGTAAATTCACGAATGTAAGTACTTTAATTAATAATCTATTATGTGGTTAAGAAAATTTGTAACGATTTTTAGTTTGCCCCGATGAAGAGAATAAACATTCTCGAAAGCTTGGCATAATCCAAAGAATTTTATTTATTAAATGACTGCATCCCCAACAAAAATCTATTTTATCAAATATATATATATATATATGTCCCAGAATAATTGACAGTTTACCCAAATCAATCAAATTTTGTATATATATATATATGTATGTATGTTATATGTTATTCCCCATATTGTTCATTAAATTATTAAATATAATTATAACCTTTTAAATGTCAACTAGAAATCACCTTTATTATTTCATCATCAGCAATATGAGAACAAAGACTATTCATAAACGATTCCCGAGTAATAGAAACCATCCTTGAAGCCAGCAACTGCATTGTTCATTGTTAATTATTTGTTGTCCTCTAAATATGCCAACTTTGTGTCTCCTATAATATTACAACATTATTTTGTATTTTATTTATCAGTTATTTTATATTAATCCTTTGTATTCTGTCTATTAATAATTTGCCGAATTAACATTTATCTGGTATAAATAGAATAACTTTAGGCATGTATCCAAAAAGCAAATAATCTTTCAGGCCCTCAAAAAACAGCTCAAGAAAGTCTTATTGATACCATGGTTCTTAACACCCTTTTAACCGGGCTAGAACCAAAATTAGGTCAACTAATCCGTGCTAGTCAAACCACTAATCTTCTTGAAGCACAGATCCGGATAAGAAGAGAATTACAATTATCGTACTTCGAACATCAGAAATTTAATAAACCCAATATTAATCAAATCAAGCCCCAAACAACAAATTATAAAATGTTTTTCATTTGGACGAACTGGTCATACTTCAAACCAGTGTCGCTCTCAACATCAGAAGAGCCTAAGTCCAAATAGTTTTTCGAATTTTAATCCAAATTTTCAGAGACCTCAACATTCCCAACCACATGCACTACCTGCATCAATAAATAGACCTAATAACCCCTCTCAAAACCAACAAAGACCTTATAATCAACAAGGTATTAATCAGACAAGACCGTCAGTTATTCAGAAAAAACTTTTTGCTCCAAATCAACATAGAGCACATGAATTGGTTTAGATGATAATTATCATCAGTATGATAATAATTCTGATGATTCAGAATATTTTTGTCCAAATAGCTACGATAATCTAGAATATTATTGTCCAAATAACTATGATGATGAATTTGAGAAAGACTCTCAAAATTTTATTTCCGCTGAAGTAATTTCGAATTTCCAAAATTTTCCGTTAGACCAAATCAAAGATCATCCCCCAGAGATTCAGGAAGATATAATTTTAGAAACAACAGCGCAAGTTCAAGCTTTGAACATGGACGATATGAACCCCAACCTCCATTTTCCCAAACAAACTTTTCTTTAAACCCATTACTAACTGTTAGCTCAAAAAACCTTTATTATATAAAGGACGCCTCAAATAAGTTAAAATTGCTTATTGACATTGGCGCAGGAATTTCTATATTTAAAGAAAATACCGCTAAAAGTTTCTCTCAAAGGTTTCGGGAGCAAGTTATAGTTCAAGGTATTACCAATCAAAAAAATTCAATCACAGAATCAACACTTGTACCTTTCACATTAAAAGATCCACATAAAGTTTTTATTTACAATTTAGATATAGACTTTGATGGAATTTTAGGATTAGATTTCCTGGAACATTATAATTGTGTTATATATTTAAATTCAAAACAATTAATAACCAATTTCAAAACCGAGTCACTGATAACAATACAAGTAATACCTCATCCCAAAATAATCAAACTGATAATCCAGATATAGACTATGAATATTCCGAATTTAGAAAAACCCTGATGATAATAATTATAAAATTATTATTGAAAAAGGAATAGACATTTTTGATATGCCAGAAAATTACTCGTTAGCCCATTGCGTAGCAGAAGATATGCGAATGCAAAAACGTGTTGCTGTAGAGTTTAAAAAACATTTTGGAAACGTACAAAATTTAATTAGTCAGAATCAGAAACAAGGTGGTCTTGCATTTTTTTAAATCAAAAATGGTGTAAATATTCGATATATTTATTATCTTGTCACGAAAGAAAATTCATATGGAAAGCCTACTACTCTTTGGTCATCCTTAAAGAAGTTAAGAGATCATGTGATAAAAATAATGTTAAAAATTTAGCAATCCCGAAAATAGCCTGTGGATATGATAAATTAGATTGGTCAGAAGTAAAAAAGATGATATCATTTTTGTTTAGAAATATAAACGTTGAGATCATTTTATGTTGCTACAACTAATTAATAAATCATATTTCGATTGAACCCAGAATCGAGAAAAATTCAAATGTAATTTAGTAAATACGGATGCCATACTCTTAGGACAAGAGAAGAAGAAAGTAAGACTTCCTAATGCTCTTGTAGATATCAATGAGCATGGAGAATTTTTCACATCCATCATCATCCAACGCATTAATTTTCAAAATTTATCTCTCGAACCTGTTGATAACATCGAAACACTTTTAAACTTTAATTATTCTAAAAATAAGCATGAATTTAATCTTCCAACAGATAGGCGAAATGATATTGTAAATCAGTTACGTACTGATCATCTTAATGATGAGGAAAATGAAGTGATAAGAAATTTGTATTTAGAATTTTCGGATATTTTCTACTTAGAAGGTGGCCAGCTCACTTTCACTAACGAAATTAAACATTCAATCGAGACTAACAATGCTAGACCGATATTTACGAAATCATATCGATATCCTTAGATTCACAAAGAGGAAGTAAAGAGCCAAGTCACAAAAATGTTAGAGCAAGGAATAATTCAACATTCAATTTCACCTTGGTCATCCCCTGTTTGGGTCGTACCTAAGAAAATAGATGCGTTGGGTAAACAGAAGTGGCGCGTTGTCATAGATTATCGTAAATTAAACGAAGTAACGGTAGATGACAAATATCCCCTACCTAATATATCAGACCTCTTAGACCAAGTACTTTACCACACTCGACTTAGCATCTGGTTTTCACCAAATTGAAATCAATTCTCAAGATATTCCGAAGACTGCTTTCTCAGTTGACAATGGTCATTACAAGTTCGTTCGAATGCCCTTTGGACTAAAGAATGCACCGTCCACATTCCAGCGTGTCATGGACAATATCCTGTTAGGAATTCAAAATGAGAGATACTTAGTATACATGGATGATCTAATTGTATACTCTTCCACCATTCACGACCATATTACTCGCTTGACAGAAGTTTTTAAAAGACTTAGAAAAGCAAACTTAAAGATTCAACCGGATAAATGCGAATTCTTGAGAAAGGAAGTCGCTTATCTTGGTCATATTATCACACAAGATGGTGGAAAAGCAAATCCTGTAAAAATAGAATGTATTCAAAATTTTCCAGAACCAAAAAATCCAAAAGATATCAAATCATTTTTAGGATTAGCTGGTTATTACCGTCGTTTCATTCCAAATTTCGCAAAAATGTCCAAACCTTTAACGAGACTTCTACAAAAACTCCTTCAAAGAATTAAACAACTCTTTAATTTCTGATCCAACTCTCAAATATCCTAACTTAGAAGAACCTTTTGTTTGAACCTTCACATAACAACCTCTTTGAGTTCTTATCACTAAAACTGGATTCCATTCAGGAGAACCATCCAACAGCTGAAATCATAATCATCGGAGACTTCAACGTTCATAATACAGCCTGGCTCAAATTCTCAAACAAAACTGATGATGCAGGTCGTCAAACTGAGGCCTTGGCCATCACTCATGGTCTAGAACAACCAGTCGAACAACCAACGCACATCCCAGATATTAACAACCATTCTGCCAATATACTTTTCCTCATCACTAATACTGATCCTTATAATATAGAAGTTTGTGCCCCAATTGGTAACTCTGACCACACTCTGATCTCCACAACCTGCTCTTTCCTGGTATCTTCGAGCACCACAATTCCGCCCCGTCTCATGTGGCATTAGAACTCGGCCGACTGGGAAGGTCTTCGTATGTTTTTCTCAGCGTTTCCATGGAAGAGAGTTTGTTTCTCCTTAGCCGATTCAACTCGATGTGCTGAGACAATTTTTGAAATCATGTTGGGGATGTAAAACTACATACCCCACACCACAAGGAGAACATCGTCCGATAAGGCCTGGTTCAGCCGAAACTGCCCTAGAGCTGTCGCTTCCAAACAGGCAGCATTCCATCGATGGCAGAAAAATCCGGGCCCTGAGACTAGAGCAGCTTATGTCGAGGCAAGAGGCATATGCAATGAGACAATTCGCTCTTCAAAAGATGCTTATAATGCCAAAAAAAGATCAAAACTTGTTGAATATCCTAACGGATCCCGTTCATTCTGGTCCTTAGCCAAAGCTGTGGGAAGAAACTTCACTTTCAGCTCTTTTCCTCCTTTAACCAAGGATGATGGAACTCTAGCAACGACTGCTCAGGAAAAAGCGAAAATTTTTGCGCATTTATTTGCAGGGAACTCTACCTTGAATTCGTCGGAAAATCAACCCCCGAACATTACACCAGTTGAGTCATATGCCCGAGATCACCTTTCATCAACGTACCATCAGAAAGATTTTATTGGGCCTTAACACCAACAAAGCCTGTGGATCTGACGGAATTCCACCAATTGTTTTGAAGAAATGTGCCTCGGAACTAACACCTGTCCTCTGCAAGTTGTTTAACTTCTCTTAGAAATTGGGGATGTTCCCATCCAACTGGAAAAATGCAAGAGTACAACCAGTTCCTAAAAAAGGCAAGAAGACTCTACCTAGCAACTACAGACCTATCGCACTACTATCTATTGTTTCGAAGATAATGGAAAAAGCCATCAACATCGAGCTCATGAAATATCTGGAACACTCAGGAATTATCAATGATAGGCAATATGGCTTCCGTCATCGGAGATCAACGGATGACCTGCTTGCTTACGTCTCACATATATGGCAGCAATCTATTGAAAAATATGATGAAACCTTAGCCGTGACTCTAGATATCTCCAAGGCATTCGATCGTGTCTGGCACCAAGGACTCCTCAACAAGCTTCCATCTTATGGCTTGCCTCCCCGGCTATGTTCTCTGCTAGCCAGCTTTCTTTCAAAAAGGTCTCTCCATGTAGTGGTCGATGGAGTTTCATCTGACTCTCTTATCATAAATGCTGGTGTTCCGCAAGGATCAATTCTAGCACCAACACTATTTCTACTGCATATCAACGATTTGTAGAAGACAACTTCGTGCCCAGTGCACAGCTTCGCGGACGATAGTACCCTCCACACAGCCTTCTCTTCCAGAGCTCCAATACCAGCCCGCCAAATCAGAAGCGAACGAGGGAGAAATGTTAACAACATAAATATGGACTTGGCAACAATTCTCCAATGGGGATCCAATAACTTGGTAGATTTCAATGCGAACAAAACACAAGCATGCCTTTTCTCTAGAAACGCCGATCACACTGTGCCCAACATAAGCATGTCAGGAGTAACCATACCTTTGAAGACATCCATTTCGATGCTTGGTATTACTATCAGCAATAACCTTTCTTGGGAAAATCAGGTGAGATCAATTGCTAAAAGTGCATCCCAAAAACTTGGTTTTCTATTTCGGGCAAGGAGCTATTTCACTTCCAGTCAGCTGCTTATGATCTATAAGGCACAGATCCGACCTGTCCTGGAATACTGTTCTCATATTTGGAGTGCTGCACCTAAACATATCCTTAAATTGTTGGATTCTGTCCAAAAAAGAGCAATTCGTCTCGTCGGTGATGCTTCGCTCACAAACTCTCTCACTTCACTGGAACACCGCAGAAACGTTGGCGATCTGGCTCTATTTTATAGATATTTTCACGGGCGATGCTCTTCCGAAATATCAACAATTGTTCCTCCTTTGACAGTCCTCTTTAGATTAACCCGCCAACCTCAGGCTTCACACCCCTTCGTGGTAACTTTGGAGACCTGTAGAACATCCCTTTTCAAAGACACGTTCATCCAAGGAACAGCAAGGCTCTGGAACACATTGCCTAGGCAGGTGTTCCCTGAAGCTTATAACCTCCAGAAATTTAGGAAGAACACCAATTCCTACCTTCTTTCCCTTGGTTCCCACGATGTTCTCCTCTGAACATTACAGGATATCCCTTTTCGTGGGAACCAGAACATAAAAAAAAATTAGCTGGGTCGTCAGTTGGCCCTTTTTTGTGAATGTTAACTGCTAATATTTGGCGCCGACTACGAGGAAGTGTTTCAAAAATCTTATGGAAAAGACAAGTTATGTAAAGTATCCAGTTTTAGGAAGGAACTTAGAAAAATCGTATGGGATACTATCTTTACCAGGGCTTTTATTGTTTTTACACTTTGCTAAGATATTGTAAATTTCTTTTGAGGTAATTGTGCTGTCTAAGTAAGGGTGTTTGGCGTCGAAAAACATGGTGTTATCAATAAGTCTGCGAGGATAAATATTGCTATAAAAAGTTTCCCATGTGTTAGCTGGGAGCAACAAGCAAGGATTTTGTTTCCTGAATTTATTGACAATTGTCCAGAAAGTTTTCGGGTCTCTGCTGTTTCTTAATTTTATAAGCAAGTCGCACTAAAAAGATTTCTTTTTGTTTCTAAGAACTTTTTTATACTGTCGTTTGGAGTTCAAGTATTCAAGTTTTGATCGATTAGAAAAATTTGTAGACTTACACATTTTTAAAGCTTCTTGAGTTGCTTTTTTTTGAAGAAAACAATCATGGTCAAACCAAACGGCATCTGGTTTTCTTGTGCGCTTTGGTGATTTTAAAGTTTTTAAAAGCCCTAGTTTGTCAGCCGTTTCTTTGATGGCATCGTACAAGTTGCAACACGCATGCTCGATGTCTGGAATGAATACAATACTATTTCCTTTCATTGTATTAAGAAACATTCTCAAAATTTAATAAAATTTGCCTAGGACAGTCTTGTATGGCCGAGTTTCCAAACAGCAGAGAAACAGCCATAAGGTCAATATATTATGTTTTTGGCATATCACTTTATTTTTTACAACATTTGCAAAATTCTGTCAACAAAGGGTTAGAAAAGGTAATAAATAACATTGCAGAAATAAAAGCGAGAAAAAAGTTTCTTAAGACAAATTAGCATAGTTTAATTTTACTTTTCTTTAGTTTTAGGGTGTAAATTTTGTTTTTGTTTGTGCAGTAATATATTTTTGTATTAATATTAAAGATGATTAACCTGGTTAACAATTTATAACTGGGTAAAATTACTTTCAATCTTATGTAGTCACTACTTGAAATTTTAATTATGTTACATGTATCTTTCTAAATATATGTTTTAAACATAATTCAAAGCCAATTTCTTTTTCTAAATAAAAGATTGATTTATATTTTTTAAATTTACTTGTTTAAGGAGCGAACGCTGACTTATTGACAGCTCATCAATAAGATAAATTATCCTCCTCGTCAGCCCTTTTGTCCGGTACTGAACAGGGCTGCCCTTTAAAATTCTTTGTTTGTGGTAGTATTCGTACGAATACTAATTAAGTAGCGTAGGAAAGAAAAACCAGGACGTCAAATTAGCTTCAGTCTGCAGCTATAGCGACCGTCGTACCATGAGCAACCATTGACTATTTTATTTTTAGTTTCAAGCCACTGCTCTCACTTGGACTTTAAAATATGGCCCTATAGATTCCAAAATCCAGTACAGGATATGGATAAAAAGCAGGTAAGGAATGTAAGAGAAACAGCTTCTAATAGTATAGCACCAAGTCAGTCCAGTCATTACAAAATTCCTCCATTTAGTTATAAATTTATCTGCCCAAAGTCATCTCCTTGCAATTTGTCTCTAGCCACATCTGACTTGATTATAGTACCATTTGCAAATTTGAAACAAAAATATATAAATAATCATTTAAATTCTAAGTCCTATGGTTCTATAATCCTTCATGATTCATAAAAGGTAATGTCATCGGTTACGCCATATTGAAATGATCAACCTCATAACAAATTCATGTATTTTTTAATAAAATTAAGGTTGGGAAATTATGTAATTTCGTATGGTCATAACGTTGCTATAATGATAATAAAGGCGGCTATATACGATGTACTTACTTTTAGTACTTTCCTGGTGTTCTTTATTCCAGCAGAGTACTCCCTGCGAGTGTCCATGCCGGTCAGGTAAATACAAAGCAATGAAAGCAATCCTCAAAGTTATTGTTATATGTTTGTATCGTACCAACCTTGGAGATTTTAATATATTTTTCTGGAGCGGCTTGAGGAGATTCTCTTACATATTCAGGTAAACCATAAGTTTTATAATATCTCTTTATTGATTTACTGTCAACTTTTAATATGACACAAACCATATATGAAGCCACTAGAGTAACCAAAACATCATCAACTCTTATTGATATTTTTTTGTTAATTTTGAATATTTAGATACCTCGATTTTGACCTCGGCTTTATCTGACCATTATGCACAATTTTTACAGCCGGTTTCATAAATACGGGCAAAATGATCCTTTAAAGGAAGTGAGCTTTATGAAAAAGTTCACTTTAAAGTGTCCTTTAAGCTTGGGCAGTTCCATAAAGCATGTTTAAACGTCCTTAATATAAAGATCGAATTTCTGAAAATTTATAATATTGGTAACATTGAAATGCATTGAAATACAGCTGGAATCTTAGAACATAAAATAATGTTTTATATTCTGCGGCTGGAAGTAGGTAGGTCATTAGTCGTTAATAATGTCGTTATTGTTTTGTTCTTTGTTTCATTATTCGGAATAAAATGAATTTTCTACAAAAGCAGAAAAGAAAAAAGAGTTCAATTTTCTCAAAAGAGGATGAAATAAGGCTTCTTAATAGAGTATATTTGGAACGGAATTTAGTGGAGAATAAGGAGACGAATAAAGTTACGAATGCAGAAAAGGTATGTAGAAATTATAGGTATAAATTGATTTGTTTATGTGAACTTTAATAATTTGTTTTAAGGATAAAGCTTGGGAGAGAATAACCAAAAGTTACAATGCTGATGCTCTTGAGCACCGAAATATGGAGCAGCTAAAATCAAAATTTGATAATCTAAAAACAAAAACAAGAAAGTTTATAGCTCAGGAGAGAGCTCATCTGAACGGAACTGGTGGTGGTGGACCTCTTCCTCCAATTAATGATCTCGCAATTCAACTAGTGTTGAAAATAATAAATTTGAAAACAGTTGTTGGTTTAGGAAACCGTTGGGATAGCGATTACAATATAAATGATGTGAGTGAGTTCCGTAAATATTTGTTCACTATATTTCTAATAAGTACTCTGGTTTTAGAAAGAAGAGAGAACCCAAAACGAAGAAGAAACTTTAGAAGATTTTGAACTTCAGAATACTCTGTGTGTAAGTCTTGCCATTATCAAATTATTTATAAAGCACGTCGGCATTTGAGCTTGAATTTCAATTAGTTTCAGGTTGATACTAGTGATAATGGTTTTCCTCCATACAGCATGAGTATGTCTCCGATTGAACCATTACAAACTCTGAACAATAGTGAACCCCACGTTGTTTGCTTAGGTGAATCGAGCAAATCTTTAAAAGTAAGAAATTGCGAGATGTTCATAATATCATATAAATATATATTTTATTTTAGGATGTACAAGTCAATATTCAAGAGACAGACGACATTGTCAACGTTGGAGTTGGCTCAAAAAAGGTATGATGTATTCTTCAAAATTTGCCTTTACGATTATTTTTCTACGTTATCAAGTTAGTAGTTTCTTTACATTTTGTTCGTAGACTCCAAGAAAATCCATCAAACGTATTTGGAACAGCTACACCCCGAATTCATTGAAGGAGCCAGTTAATAGTAAATTACGCCCAGTGAAGGTTAGTTCACTTGCAGTAGCCAAAGAGGACTATTACAAGAAGATATCCCTTCTAGCCGAGGGAGAATTGAAGTTGAGGCAAGAAGAAATGAGAATAAAACAGGACCAGGATAAGAGAGATGACGAAACTCATAAGAAAAACATGATTCTAAAGGATTTAGAAATTGAAATGAAAAAAGCAGAGCTCAAAAAAATGGGCCAATAGAATAGTGACTCTTTTTTATTTACATTTTATAATAAAACAAAATAAACCTTTTATAAGAGTTTTATTTGTCAATACTGTTGGATATTCAGGTCAATGTTTGGACAGTTAAAAATAATAATTATTAAGCGGGCAAAGTTTTAAATGCTAGCAGTAGATTTTGCATATGAAGATTCTAAATATTACCAAAATGTTCATTTATTATCAATTGCTGCACATTCGCTGCATTGGCAGCTGGATTTCTATGAGGAAGTACCTCAGCATCACCTTCATTGTTACCATCCGGAACATCCAGCCACTCTTCTGGAATATTTTCTTGCATCTCTATTGCAATATTGTGGAGTACAGCTGTAGCGACAATTATACTCATAATTGTTTGTAATTTTACTCGCATTCCCAATTTTAAAATTGGAAAACGACGTTTCCAAACTCCATATTGTCTCTCGACAACATTCCTTCTAATTATGGATTCGTTGTAAAGATTTTCAGCTTCCGTTTGTACGAGGTGTAATTTTGTCATGAGATATGGCTCAAGAGTATAGCCACTATCACCAATCAATAGGTACTGCCATTCTGAAGATCTCGTTTGACCCTACTATTATTGAAAATTGTTTGATCATGACAAGATCCAGGCCACCGTGCAACAATGTTTCTTATTTTTAAATTCGCGTCAGATATTGTTTGGACATTCAAAGAAAAAAAACCTTTTCTTGATCTGAAAATTTCTGAGTCCTCTCCTCCAACAGACTCAATTTTAATTAGAGTGCAATCTATTGCTCCAATCACTCTCGGAAAACTGGCAATACTATAGAAGTCCTCCGATGCCCTTTGCAGTTCCGCATTATTGCTGTACATTTTTATATATTCGGAACTCAACGATGCAATCGCAGATGATACTCGGCGAATAATTCTGCTAGCAGAACTTTTCGAAATGCCTATAAAGTCACCAGCCGATATTAGGAAATTCCCTGTCGCATAAAACCGTAATGCCAGCAGTAACTGATCCATGGGTTGAATACAGCCACCCCTAAAAATATTTTGAGAATTTTAACAAATGGAATGCATACTCATTTTCAATACCAACCTGTTCGTTGGAAGAGTTATAAGATGAGCTATTTTATGTAACAAAGCCAACACGGTCGGTTTTGATAGTCTGAATCTATTGAAAAAATCCATATCATCATACTTGAAGTAAAAATGCTGCCTTGGTCTATATATTTTAATCCTTCTCAAAATCACAAAGTCTTCATTCTCGTCTGACTCAGACGATGAACTTGAGCTCATATCGATTAGACGGCGGTATTCACCCATTTCTTGATAAATGATAACTTTGTAATACAACAAAAATCAAAACATACACAAAAAACTTCCAAAATCACACTATCAATATCAAACGTCAAACGCATATAAAAAGAAAATTTAAGGTTAGGTATATCAGTAAAGTCCACTTTATGACCGGTAAAGGACCAAAATTGGGGCTTTAAGAAAAAGTCGACTTTTAGGTAAAGTAAGCTTTAAAAAATGATTATGGAACATGTCCGATGAGTTAAAGTAAACTTTTATACTTAAAGGAAGCTTTACTTTCATTATGAAACCGGCCGTTAGAGTTTGAAATAAAACTAGAAAGAAATGAAAAATCACAACACCCCTTAACAAAGAGATTATTTTCAGGAGCTAAGTTAGGGCAATGTCGGGATGAATTGAGGTGTGAATCATGGGAAAATGTGATGGGCGTGAATGACGTTGATAGAGCATATGAAAACTTTATTTATATGATTAAAACAGTGATGCATAGAGTTATTACTAAGCGTAAAGTTAAGAATCATAGCCCCAAAACTAATCATTGGCTCACAGTGGGTATAAAAAAATCATGTGCCAGAAAGCGCAAACTTTACCATAAATGGTTGAATAACGAGGTAAGCGAATGTTATTACAAAACATATAAAAAAATATTACATTATTACATTACAAGTAATTAGAAAAGCTAAATGGTTACATAATAATAACTATATAATCCAAGCTGAGAATAAATGCAAGGCCACGTGGTCTCTAATTAATAATATAACTAAAAAAGAATCCAGAAGTACCACTATGTTTGATAAACTAAGAGATAATGGAAAATCTGAAAAATAACTATTAGATTCAATAAATATTACATTTATAAACGCATGTCCAAACATTAAGGGAGCACTATCTCCAGACTTCTCAAAAATAGTACCTAACAATCGGCCTATTTTTTTAGAGAGTGCTAAACCCATGGAAGTCTACAAATGTATAAAAGGGTTAAAAAATAAAAAATCGGTTGGAGACGATGAAGTTCCTATTTCCCTGTTAAAAAAAAGTAGCTGATATTATATCGGAACCACTATCACACATAATTAACCTATGCTTCCAATTTGGCGTATTTCCACATGAACTAAAACTGGCTAATGTAAAACCTATATATAAAAATAAAGAAGATCATAATGAAAAAAATTACAGGCCAGTGTCACTTTTACCTAACATAAGTAAAGTCTTTGAAAAATTAATATATGAAAGATTTACAAGCTTCTTGGATGCGTGTAAGGTGATCAACAACTATCAATTTGGATTTCGAAGGGGCTATTCGACAATTAAAGAAGTCTTCTCAGCATTGATACAAATCCTGGATTTAGTAAACCAAAAAAAACATACTTTAGCAGTATGTTTAGACCTGTCGAGAGCATTTGATATTGTTGACCATGGTATACTCATTGAAAAGCTTGATAAATATGGAATTAGAGGAGTGGCTCAAAAATTGATTAGTTCTTATTTAACTGATAGGATGCAATGTGTGTTTGAAAGGAATGAGAAAGGTTTGATAATCAAGTCAGATATGTGTCTGATAAAAAAGGGGGTACCCCAAGGCTCAATATTAGGCCCACTTTTGTACATTCTATACACCAACGAGGTTCCCTCCCTAATCGATGATCATGTGATCATGTATGCAGACGACACTTTAGCTGTTATGAGTGAAACGGTTCAGAGTAATATGGGACAACATATTGAGGATTCATTAGGCAGTTTACATTCATGGTTTTCCAGTAATAATGTATTGCTCAATGTTGATAAAACGCAAATAATACAGTTTGCAGTTAGAGCAAATAATAGACAAACATATAATGTCTACAATAATGAAATACAGACATCACCAAATATATCATTTCTAGGCATTACTATTGTTGTATTCTATGATGTATTAATTTGCTTGTTCTGTATTCTTTGTATATTCGGTGTTCCGTTGTCATCATCCAAAAACGGACATTACGTATTTTTGTCATTACCGCTCAACAACCTGATAGAAAATGTAATGTACGATGAGAAATCATTAAACATCTTGAATAGCAAAAGTGTTTTATTAGATATAAGAACCCAAGAATATAACATGGTGTCAAGTGTGTAGATGAGAGCAGCTAGTTTAAGCTCACAGTGACAATAAAGAAAAGGAGAGGCAAATATTGTACTCAACAGAAAAACCGAAGCAAACGGCACAACATGGAGGCATTCAGACCACCAAACCCGTTAACAGAATATGATCAAAAGAATTGGTCATTGTGGAAACAGAAATTTGATATTTATTTGCGGGCAGCAAACAAAAAGAGTGTTGATGAAGATACCAAAATAGCGATTTTATTGAACTCTCTAGGTGATGAAGGACTTGATATTTTTAATACGATACAACCTGAGCAAACAAAAACCTTGGCAGATGTCTTAAAAGCATTTGATGAATACTTTATTCCCAAAAAGGTTATACCGATGGAAACATTCAAGTTTAATAACCTTACCCAATCAGATGCACAGTCAATTGAACAATACCTAACAGAGCTAAAAACTCAAGCCAAGCTATGCAGTTTTACATGTACAAAGGATGATTGCAATGCTAGCTATGAAGAGCGTATGATACGGGATAGATTAATCCTAGGTATTAATGATAAACAGCTCCAAGCCAGACTGATAAGAGAACCAGATTTAACCACTTCGAAAATTGTAGACTACTGTAAGTCAATTGCCTTGAGCAAACAACATTTAAAAACACTCAACCCAGAAGAAGAAGTTCATGCCCTGCGAAAGGATGTGAAAACCTTCCAGCAAGAAAAGAAATTGTGTTCCAGATGTTTATATGAACATGTTCCTAGGAGATGTCCAGCATTCGGCAAGACATGTGCATCCTGTCAACGAATAGGACATTTCGCCAAAGCATGTTTTGGAAAGAAAATTAAGAACAAAACTGATGAAGATATTGAACCACACAACGTTTTTCAAGAAGAAGAGAAAAGAAAAATATACGATGCAAAAGAAGCTGATCAACAGGAGACGCGACATCAGAGTAGAGAAAAGAAAGTTAGAAGTTTAGAAGAAGTACTTATGACTGATCCGAGTTCCAGTAATCAGATGCACATCAATACATGCAATCAAGGTACAGATAAATCATGGTTTGCCAACATATTAGTAGAAGGTCATATAGTTGAATTTAAACTTGATTCAGGTTCTGATTGTAGCGTTTTACCAAATCATATTTTGAAAAAATTCAATATCAAGTATAATATGAAAAGTAGTCCAGTCACTTTAGTGTCCTATGGCAACCTTAGATTTAAAGCTATAGGAGAAGTTGTTTTTGGGTGTAAATTTAAAGATGTGGAAAATAATGTGAAATTTCATGTAGTTGACTTTCAAACAGAGGCCCTGTTTGGTTTACAAGATTGTATGAAATTTAATTTGATTTATCGAACTGATTCATTAGTATCACCCTTGAAGACCAAGCAGGACTTTTATGAGAAATACACTGATGTTTTTGAAGGATTAGGTAAAATTCCTGGAGTTTGCTCCATTCAGTTAACTAAAAATGCAAAACCTGTTATTCAATACCAAAGAAGAGTTCCATTTTCATTACATAATAAGCTCAAAGAAACCCTTGATGACCTTGAATATAAAAATGTAATTCAAAAAGTTGATTATCCTACAAGTTGGGTACATAACCTATTGTTAGTAGAGAAACCTGATAAAAGTTTAACCCTCAACTGGTAACATACGTCTGAGAGACGCAGCTAGTTACGAAATTTGCCACAGGTCGACTTAGCGCTGCAAGTGCAACCTCTCCTTCAGTGTATACCTTGTGTGTTTACCGGCAACAAGGACTCAAGTTGTTTGAGGTAAGTGCAATTTTTTTTGTAATTTTTATGATAAATTTACTAAAAACCACTACGTCTGTGAGATGCATGTTACATGTAATGTACTTAGTTGTGTTCGTCTCGGAGACGTATGTTACTAGTAGTCGGGATATTTATACACGTCTTTGAGACGTGTGTTACCAATAACGTTATATTATTTGTTTTAGATTCTCGAAATACTATATTGGAATCATTGCTAGACTTGGTATTTTAGTTTTTTCTTCCTTTCTTGAACTTTATATTTACAATTTCAATCCTGTCCTTCTGTTTTTTATATTTGAAAAATATTTTAACCGATTTAGTGTTGATAATTCATATTTTGTATTATAATTTTATATTGTAAAATTTATAAACTTTTTCTTTAGATCTATCTTAGTATTGTTGTTTTTTGTCTACTGTGTTTCAGCAATGTTTTCTGCTAGAACAAAGAAAATTATGGCAATGGTCCTCCTGCCACAAGAGGAAGAACCACCAAGTGACGAAGACTTTGGTTCAGATGATTCTTTTAGAGTTGACGATCATATAGAAGTCTCTGAACATGAAACTGACACTGAAGACGATCCACAAATTTCAGACGAAGACGAAAGAGAAGTTTTAGAAGAAGTCAATGAAATTTCAGAGGTTAATGTTCAATCCCCACCTGCAAGAAGGGTGACTAGGAAAAGAAAAAAATGCAGGGATGAGAATCTGATTGACGATGAAGAGGAATCTGAAGATGTCGAAGAAGAACCAAATTATTTTTACGGGAAAAAAAGATGTTACACCTGGAGTTCCGAAGAACCAAAATCAACAAAAACTCCCGTACGAAATTTAATGAAAATGAAACTTCCAGCTTTGAGGCCAAGTTCAAAATCCCTTGGCAAAAATCCTCAAATTGAAGAAGTTTGGCGACTTTTGTTCGATGAAGATATCATCAAAGAAGTGGTCATTTGGACTAATAAAAAGTTGGAAAAAATGCGGGAGAAAATAAAGGAGAAACAATCCCCGAACTATAAAGACACTGATGTGATTGAAATAGAGGCTCTTATTGGACTAATGATGTTGTGCGCAATATTTAAATCTGGGAAGGAAGACCTTTCTTCGCTTTTCTCAACTGGGCCTTCAGGTCGTCCAATTTTTCGAGGAGTTATGTCGCTCAAGAGGTGTCTTACACTTCTTCTGGCACTACGATTCGATGATGTAACATCAAGAAAAGAACGAAGCAAGACTGATCCCGCTGCTCCCATTTCTTCTTTGTTCTATAAATTTATAGACAACTGCCAGAAAGCATTTGAAATAGGGAACCACGCCTGCATCGATGAAATGCTTGTCCCATTTCGAGGAAGATGTCAGTTCCGCATATACATGCCAAACAAACCGGCTAAATATGGTTTGAAAATTATGTGCCTAACTGACGCCCATACATCTTACCTTTATAATGCATACCTATACATGGGCAAAGACAGTGACGGACAAACTTTGTCTCCAGAAGAAAGACAACTTGCAAAACCGACGCAAAGTGTCATTCGGCTTTGCAAACCGATCGCGAAATCGAGACGTAACGTAACTGCGGACAATTGGTTCTCCTCGTTAGAGGTTATAAGAGAACTGGAAAAAATGGAATTAACATACGTTGGTACATTGAGATCCAACAAAAAAGAAATTCCACCGGAATTCAAGGCAGACAAGAAGCGACAAGTAGGATCCAGCCTATACGGGTTTTCAGAAGAGGCTACACTACTTTCATGTGTTCCGAAGCCCAACAAAGCTGTCATCCTGACATCATCGATGCATAGATCAAAGTACACTGACACCAGTAACAATAAGCCTGAAATAATAAGCTTTTATAATTCCACGAAATCTGGTGTGGATAATTTAGATAAAATAATTGCGAATTACTCGCCAAATAGGCGTTCCAGACGTTGGCCACTTACTATATTTTATAACATGATCGCAGTGAGCCTCGTCAACGCAGGAATTATATATGCAAGTTACGATGATACGCCCGTGATCAAGAGGTTTGATTTTATCCACAACCTCGCGAATGTATTGATCAGAAAACAACTTGAGCGAAGACTCACAATTCTGAACCTTCCAGATTGCCTAACGAAAATTGTTAAGGAAATTTTGGGCGTTGAAGACCAAGTGCCAGCCGGAACGAGGGAAATAACGGATAGGCTTCCCAAAAGGAAAACTTGTAGGTACTGCTCATACGAAAAAAGAAGGCAAACCGCGTATAAGTGTATCAAGTGTGAGAACCCAGTTTGCCTAGAGTGTTCAAAAAAAGTTTGCAACGAATGTGCACCAAGTGTAATTTAAAGTGTGTTGTGCCTTTTGTTTACCGATTAAATTTAACTTTTTATTGAAATTTTAAAATAAGTAAATTGTAAAAGAAGCTAAAGAGTAATCCCCATAATGTGTGCAAAGTAAGGTTCACAGCCTCATGTTATTTTTTTTTCCTATTTTAATTATTACTTTTGCATTTTTACAAATAATTATTATACCTATATATTTTAACTTTTATTACTTTGTTTTTTAAATTCGATGTTTATAGTTTTTAACTTTTAAGTTTTATTTAATTTTTTTGATGTTTTTTTAAAGAAATGAAACAAATGTATGACGAATATTTTAAGAACTATATTGTAACCTCTGTATATTTTTTATAATTAGGTTATCAGATCTTTGTGTGTAAACAACATTACAAGTAATTCTTAAAATATCATTATTAATTGTAGTAAATGAATAAAACTGTTTATAGACACTTAATCTTTTTAAAGATGCCCTAAAATAACCAATTTTCCTGGGTTGCGCCTGTCAGACGTGTGTTACTCATAGCGCACTACTTTCACGTGTTTCCAGTTGAGGGTTAAGAATATGTATAGATCCAAAGCCTTTGAATCAGTATATCCGTAGAGAACATTTCTTGATCCCCACTAGCAATGATATAATAAGTAAATTATCAGGAAAGTGTATCTTTACTGTAATAGATATGAAAGATGGATTTTGGCAACTTGAGCTAGATAGTCAAAGTGCTGATCTTTGCACATTTAATACCCCATTTGGACGGTATAGATTCGATAGAGTTCCATTCGGAATATCTAGTGCACCCGAAATTTTTCAACGGAAGAACTTTGACATTTTTGGAGACATACCTGGTGTAGATTTATATTTCGATGACCTTATAATTTCCGGTATAGATGAAGGATCACATGACAAAGCACTAATTGAAGTAGTTAACCGTGCCTTAAAAAATAATTTGAAATTTAATTTTAAAAAACTGCAGTACAAACTGAAGGAAGTAATTTTTATGGGTCAGGTCATTTCGTCTGAGGGTGTTAAACCTGATAAAAAAAATATTGAAGCTCTAATAGCTATTGAACCGCCAAAAAATCGACATGAAGTTTTGAGGATTTTAGGTTTATTGAAATTTTTCTCAAAATTTATCCCAAACCTGTCAGATTTAACAAAATATCTGAGGGAACTTACTAAGAAAAATATAGCCTTCTCTTGGACTTCTGATCATCAAAAAGAATTAGATCTACTCAAATCAATAATTTCAGAACCCCCATTACTTAAAATATTCAATCCAAAACTACCAATTCTAATTCAGTGTGATTCAAGTAGTCAGGGATTAGGTGCTTGTTTGATCCAAAGTGGACATCCCATCAGTTTTACATCTAGATCTCTATCCAACTCCGAGAAAAAATGGGCTCAAATTGAGAAGGAGTTATTAGCCATTGTGTTTGCAGTTGAGAAATTTCATTATTTCGTGTATGGCTATGAGATCATAATTCAAAGTGACCATAAGCCTCTAATACCCATATTTTCAAAGGATCTAGGTACAGTTAGTGTACGCTTACAAAGAATGCTCCTAAAATTACTAAAATATAACATAAAAATTACATATTTGCCTGGAAAAGACATGTTGGTTGCAGATGTTTTATCTCGCGCTTTTATTAAAGACCATGTAGATAATGATCCAGAAATGGAATATATAATTCACTCCCTGTCAAATGATTTATCCATGACAAATGAAAAAAATTGCATTCATTAAAGAAATTGATTCTGATGAAATCTTGTCAAAAGTTAAAAAATATTGTGCCACTTCTTGGCCAGATAGTTCCAAAGGTTTATCACATGATCTTAAGATATTCTATAAAATGAGAGACAATATATACCTTTCTAATGACTTACTTTTTCTTAATCTAAAAATAATTGTTCCTACATCTCTAAGAAACGAAATGTTGAAGTTGATTCATGAACCACATTTTGGGATCGAAAAATCAAAACAAAGAGCTCGTCAAATACTTTATTGGCCTAACTTGGCTAACGATATAGAAACATACATAAGCAAATGTGTAACGTGTCAAATCAATAGAAATTCTAACCAAAGAGAAACATTACAATCTCATGAGCAACCTAACCGCATATGGCAATATTTACATTCTGATTTTTTTGAGTACAAAGGGAAAAACTATTTACTCATTGTAGATTCCTATTCTAACTGGATAGAAGTTTCTAAAACAAAATACAAGACAGTGGATGAAGTAATCAACTTCTGTAAAAATAAATTTATGCAATTTGGAATCCCAGACAAATTTTTTTCAGATAATGTACCTTATAATTCCAAAAAATTTCATGATTTCGCAAAAGACTGGAATTTTGAATTAGTCTTTAGTAGCCCACATCACCATCAGTCCAATGGGTTGGCTGAAAGATGTGTCGGTATAGTAAAAAACATGTTGAAAAAATGCAAAGATGAATCTGAATTACCCTTATTTCTAATGGAATACCATTCAACACCTATTCCGCAAATGAAATATTCACCATATCAGTTGTTTTTGAAAAGAATTATAAAAACAAAGTTACCTATCTCTGAAAAATTATTGAAACCTAAATTAATTGATCCCGCTGAAATACAATCAAAATTAGAAGCAAAACAATTAAAGACAAAACAAACTTACGACAGACACGCAAGAGATCTTCCAAAACTTGAAAAGGGAGAAAACATACTAATCCAAAAAGGAAAAACGTGGGAAAAGGGAAAAATAAAAGATAAAGTTGATAAAAGATCATATATTGTTGAAAACTCTTGTGGAAATATCTACAGAAGAAATCGAAAATTCCTCAACAAATCCAATTTAAATTTTGAAGAAAATGAGAGTATTCTGTATGACTTTCATATTTCTGATAATTCAACAGACATAATGAACGTAATCTCCACAGATGATAATGGTACGCAATGTGTATCATCAGAATCTTCAGATTTGAACGAAACCTTGAATGATACCGATAATACTGCGCAAAATTGTAGTGATACTCAAATTGAAATTGAATCTCAGAATGGTGGTGAGGATTCAAAGGAAATGCTCTCTACTGATCCTAAAACTGAAACTACTATTGAGTTGTCTTTAAACGATAATATTGAATTTTCTGTTCATAGTGATAGTTCTCAGTTTAGTACGGGTTTCAATGAGAAAACCAAGTTGAAACGTGTACGTAAACCACCAACCTACTTGAGTGATTTCATTTGTAATAATGAGCTAACTGATAGTGACTGATATATATTAATGTTTGTTTATTTTAGCTTAGTATAGTGCTTATTCAAAAAAAAAAAAGAAACGTGTTGTATTCTATGATGTATTAATTTGCTTGTTCTGTATTCTTTGTATATTCGGTATTCCGTTGTCATCATCCAAAAACGGACATTACGTATTTTTGTCATTACCGCTCAACAACCTGATAGAAAATGTAATGTACGATGAGAAATCATTGAACATCTTGAATAGCAAAAGTGTTTTATTAGATATAAGAACCCAAGAATATAACAACTATAGACCAAAGACTTTACTGGAAAGCGCATGTGTAGAGACTGTTTGGTGAATTATCCAGATATTGCTATGCGTTAAGAGTGATTGTGGATGAAGTAGGGATGGAGGCAGCTCTGTGTATATATCATGCTCATGTCATGTCCAGAATCAGATATGGTATCATTTTCTGGGGAAATTCGGTGAATGCAGAAAGAGTGCAGATTGTGCAAAAGAGATTTATTAGAATAATCTTTAAAGTATGACCCCGGGATAGTTGTAAACCATTCTACAAAAACAATAAATTGCTTACCTTCACCAACCTTTATATTTTTGAATCTATAAAGTTCATATCTTAAAACATGCCTTTATTCGAGGGAAATCATAAAAAACACCCATACGATACAAGAACAAGAAATGATCTTGTATCAGATAAAGCAAATTATACTTTTGTACAAAAAAAATTTCGAACAAAATCCAAGACAGTTTTAGAACACTACCACATAAAGTGATGTTAAATAAACTTAGGACATATCTAACTGAAAATCCGTTTTATACTACGAGAGATTTCTTCAATGCTGATATAAAATTTTGATTGTTCTTTTATTTATGTTTTAATTTTCCTACTTCAAATTCATCTTTTATAAGCCGTATTTTATCCATAAGTTGTGGTGTGTATTTTTATCTATATTGTGACCTGTTGAATGAAAATTTATACATGTATATTATGTGACAAGTTCCACACCTCTCAATGAGGTATTTATTGTAAATTTTCTTTTACTAATGGAACAAATAAAGTATTATTATTATTATTATTATTATTATTATTATTATTATTATTATTACTATATTTACTGGATACAGTTGGTACTCCCAGCAATACTTCCCCCAAAAATACTCCACTGTATGATGTACTAGCACGGTTGGACACGGTCGCTTCGGTTCAAGCTATACTTCTTTCTATCTAAAAAACAAAATGTTATTCTTAGGGATGCAGTCATTTAATAGATAAAATTCTTGGAATTAAGCTAAGCTTTGGAGAATGTTTATTATCATCATCAGCGCAAAGTAAAAATCGTTCAACTTTTTTTTCCAATTTCCAATTAATCCTTTTGGACTTGTGTAATGTGGGGTCTCATCTACAAAATAATATAATTGCATTCGTTCTATCACTATTAGATTCGATGTTAAAATTGTTCAGCTGGAAATAAATTTTACAATAAAGAATCTATTTTATAGAGATCCTACAATTACCATGTATAATTAAAAGCGAGTATGCATGATATTCACAAGGTTTCTGTGTGCTTTTTACATTTTATCCTCAAGAGAGGAGGTCTATGCTCGAGAAACAATAAAATAAGAGAAATTTACCTTTTACATTTAGAAATGTATATGACCATTGGATAAAATTTTACTTACATCTTTAAGACATCTATTATTCCAAAATGGTAGCCACTCATTCATCAATTGATCCACAGATTCATGTCATTATCCAAGTTCTCGTTTAGCTGTTGTAGTACATCAAAGTTGAATTTTATCTGATATGGAAGGAATATAAGGAATATGTTAAAAGCAATAACTGATAAGAGTTATAACGACTATAAAGTTTCAAAAGAAATTACTCACCAAAAAATCTGCACTTGTACTTGTTAGACTTCACTCATAGAAGTTTTCTATCTATCCTCCATATTTGTTGGGGGATGCTGACTGATGATGATGGCTGACAATTGGACAGCTACGGACTAAAATTAGAAGAAAAAAACGGTTATTCCAATGAAAATATATATACACTAAGCAACCCGCCCTGGCTCCGCTCGGGTATTTTCAATAAATCAACACGTATTTCTGATATTTCTTTCATCAAGAATTTGTGCATGTTTAGGGTTAGATCGTGACGCATATTCCCTCTGATGTGCCAGACGATTTTCATTTTCAAATGAAGATTCTTCACTACGACGTATTTTGACTGCCGTCGCCTTGTAAATATGTTTAGAAAATTCCGACATTGCTCTTTTAGGTATTTTAGTAGTTTTTCAACTATAATTTATATTTTAATATTGTGTCTTGATAGAGATCGTTGAAATTAAAAAAGAAGTCAAATTTTAGAGGTTAATAATGAGCTCTTTGAAATTGAAAAAATAACAAATTTTAGAGGTTAATAATGAACCAAGCATGTACGTAGAATACATTATTAATCTATACATATAAATAAAATTGGAGTGTCTGTTTGTAATATTGAAATAACCGTTTTTTACCACATGCACATGAATAGTATATATACGGTACATACACCAAAATTTATTTTTTTCAATTTTTGTCTGTCTGTCTGTTTGTTCCGGCTAATCTCTGAAATGGCTGGACCGATTTTGATGGGACTTTTATTGACAGGTTGCTGATGTAATGGTTTATAAATTCAGATGTCACTACTATGATTTTCCGTTTAATTTCAAATTTTGTTCTTATAAACTACACATTCTTCTTTAAAAAATTCAAAAATAGACGATATAAGAGTGTAAAAAATGCCTAAAAAACAGTTAGAACATTTATTATTATTATTATTACCTTGCTTTGATTGGAAGAGGACCTGAGAAACGTAGACTCAATCAAAGCAAGGTAGATGGCGCGCAACTTAGCTACTTACGTCATCGGAAAATAAGAAAATCATTAATTTGGCACTAAAAAAAGGAGTCGGAATAAAACCTACCCTATTTTCTAAGATGGAACAAATCTCACATGTTTATAATAACAATCATGGAAATCGAGGCAGTAGTTTTTGAGTTTATTTATAACAAACATAATACGTACAAACAAATTTTTCCTCTTTATATATTAGTATAGACAGATAATCATGTCAAAGAAGATAGATACTACATAGAATTGTACATCGCATAGTAAATTTGAGGCGAAAACCGAGTGAGCTTAGTTAACCAAGTGACGAAGGCGCTACCGTCGAAAATGAGTATTTTGTAGAATAATTCAACATTCGGCTATCAGGCGCCCTGAAACGGCTGTAGGTACTATATATATATTTTAGATTTCGTTTTATCTAATTGGCTTAAGAACAATTATTTTATTTATTTACTTCTGACACCACTTATTATTAATGATTTAATAATAAGACTTAAATTATAATTATTATACAAGTGAAATTAACTGTAAGGTTAGGATGATTATGAAAACTGACATAGATTCGACTTACTTTAGATTTACATTTCAGAATGATTAAAATTATAAAGTGTTCCTTATTTATAGTGAAAAAATGTACAATATGCAATGTAATGTTCTCATGGGAAAATACCACTAATTGCGTCCTATTCACGGATTCCATAATCAGCATACTCGGAATGGTGTAATCAGAAGAGTTTCTGGATATTTTATCAGTTGAAGTACGATAAGTTGAAATATGATATTCCTGTTACTGCATTGTCATCATATTGTTGTGAAGTCGAGTTCATGGGTTTAGCAGGGTCAGCAATATTGGTTGATATAACATATATATATATATATATATATATATATATATATATACACAGTGAAATCTCTCTTGAGCGGACACCGAGGGGACCTGAAGAACATGTCCGCTTAAAAGAGGTGTCCGTCTTGGGGAGAACTGTACAAGAATATGGAAAAATACAGAGCAATAAAAATTCTTATTTATTTATTTCAATACCATTACATTAAACAAAACAACTACTGCAATATTAAAAACAATATAAATTGTATTGATTCATTTCGAAAAGAACTAGTGAATTGTTGTTTGCCCGGTTTTCTTCTTCAAAATAGATTATTAGATTCGACAAAATAGCAAAAGCTTTATAGTCCCCTTGGTCTTCAGAAAACACCTTTAGGGTTTGCACTGTAGACTTGGCATCAGTATAAGTTTTAAAGCTGTTGTTAACTTCTGCTATGAGTGGTTCATCAACAGATTCATCTGATATTTCTTAAGAAGGAATAACTTCATCTATAGTTATTTAAAAAAGTTCCATCTGGAATATGTTCTTCTACATAAATATTTTGGTCAATGTTGAAAAATGGCTAAGTAGGCAAATATACCAGTTACTACGAATTACTCATAGCAGATTTGATCAATCTCTGAACCTGCCGTTATCGAGAAACTCCTTTACTCTTTGATATTCACATTAGAATGCCATTTCGTCATCAAACATTCTCTGTTCTTTATGATCTTTGCTGCTTGATTTTTTTTATTTTAAAACGCTCTGATTGATAATTTCCGCACACAACTTCTCTTGATTATAATTATGTTTGTTATGTATGTGAATTCCCGACCACTAAAGATCGACGCATATTTTGTGTCCGCTCTGGAGAGATTTTCATCATTAAAATATGGTGGAAATTTTGTCCGTGTCCGCACAAGAGAGTGTCCGTATAAGGGAGAGTCACGACAATGATTTTGTTATGGGAAGCTGCTGGGACTGGACGAATGTGTCCGTTCAAGGGAGGTGTCCGCAAATGGGAGGTGTCCGTTAATAGAGGATTTCACTATATATATATATATATATATATATATATATATATATATATATATATATATATATATATATTATATATATACATCTCAGTATCATTCTGGCGTCCTTTCAAAAAACAGTAATGGAACGTCCTTGCCGTATATTTTTCACTGCGCCATCAATGTGGGCTCCGTACATTCTATAGCCTTTTGGGCGTCCAATATATATAATAATTTCAATCTTGCAAACAAAAGAGCGTCCATACGGTGTATATTTATTTCATTTACAGTAAATACAGCGTCCGGCGCTATTGCCATATTGTGCAGTGGAATGGGACGATGAAAAGTGATCTAAAATATATTTCTCGTATTTTGCAGAGTATAACCAGCAACTACCAGCGGCTGCCTAGCATTGGTTGTTTCATTGTAGATGCTAATGATTTTAAAATGTAAACTCATTTCCATCTGCGTCCGTATTTCTGTCTCCAACATCAAAAAGAAATGGAAATATTTATTTCATGTAAACAATGCAATGTAACAATGCATACATGCCAAGTATGCATTCGTCCTTGAAAGTGATATATATGAAATAAAATAAAATAAAGTAAAATACGTTTCAGATGAAGACATAATAAATATACAAGTGACAAAGTAATAACTTAATTTAGGACAGGGATTATGAACATGTTAAAAAAATAGTAATACCAATGTAGAAAAAAGGGTAAAAAAGGATTACCTACTCAAATGCACAACATGTTCCCGATAATCATCTATGAAGTGAAAACCGTGTTTTGTTGATTATCCACGGATCTTAATTTTGAATGATGCACAGGACATATTGTTATCTTTGAATTGTTTTGGCAAGGCATTCTACAATTTTATACGCAGAAATCTATAGGAATGCTATGTCTAAATCTGAATAATAGAGGACAGATATAATTTTTTTCTCTTGTATTATGAGTGAACATAACTGTGCTGGATTTTTTGACATATTATGTTATGAAGCAGGCACTCCAAAACGCAGCATCATGGTAATTGCAGGATGTTTAATTTTTTTAACAATGGCTTTCAGTGATCATCATATTTGTTGGATGTTATTATTCGAATGACTTTTTTTGTGCAATGAATATTTTGTTGCTGTGACATGTGTTTCCCCAGATTATGGAAGCATACGTCATTATGCTATGAAACATAGCAAAATATGCCATTCTTAGATAGTCTTTCAGTTGCCTGAGAGTATTTCTTTTTTTATAGATAGGTGCAACTTTGGAAACCTGGAGGATATCTGGAAAAATACATGTACTCATACGAAGATTAAATAGATTCTAAAGAAATCGCTACACTTTTATTTATGAGTTCCATGAGAATCGAATGATAACCATAAATATCCGCGGCTCTAGAATTTTTTTTATGAACTATGTTCAATATTTCTCTTTGACTGGTTGGATGTAAGTAAAAAGTCAAATAGTTGATTGGTATTTTTTGCATGAAAGAATCAGAGATTTAGAATAAAGTTCGCAGAATTTTGCATTAAGCTGTTTATGCAACCTTCAAAAGAGTTGGCAAAGTCCTCAGCGAATAAATTTATTATTTGCCAGACTGACTTTTGTTTATTTTTGATTCAGATATTATCTTATTAATAAGCTCAACTTTTTTCGATTTGTTAAGTAATTCGAAGTATTCGGGCGTCCTGGTCACTTCGGCAATAGTTTGAACCGGGGTTAATTCTGACTTTAGATTTTTAATATCAGGAGTATTGTCTCGTCCTTAAAGCTAGAAGAGCAAAGTGAGCAGAATCAAAAATACAAATTTGGTGCTTGTAGAGCTAATTAAGTGCTATTTAGTTGCTATATCTTGAAATGAAGTGCTCTTATAGTTTTTTGAAAAATGGCGGCTTTGCTAGCTTTAGTTGAAACTCAACTTTTTGTCAGTGCTTGTAAGGCTAATTAAGTGCTGTATCCCGAAATTAATGGCTTTTACGGTTTTTGAGAAAATTTCTGCTTTGCTTTTAAAAATCAACTTTTTTGAGAAAATCTTATTTCTTCTTATTCTTATTTATCTAATTAAGTGCTAATTAATTGCTGTATTCCAAAATTAATTGCCCTTACAGTTTTTTTAAATGGCTGCTTTGCTAGCTTTAGATCTAAAGCTAGCAGAGCAACCTTTAAAAATATTTTTTCTTGAGAACTTATTTTTTAGTGCTTGTAGGGCTAATTAAGTACTAATCAAGTGCTTTATTCTTATGGTTTTTGGGAAAATGGCTGATTTACTATTAAAAATCAACTATTTCGTGAAAATATTATTTGATGCTTGTAGAGCTAATTAAGTGCTAATTAATTGCTGTATTCCGAAATTAATTGCTCTTACAGTTTTTTGAAAAATGGCTGCTTTGCTGGCTTCAGATCTAAGGCCAGCAGAGCAACCATAAAAATCATTTTTTTGAGAACTTCTTTTTCATTGCTTATAGGGTTAATTAGGTGCTATTTAAGTGCTATATTCCGAAATCAATAGCTCCTCAAGTTTTCGAGAAAATCTTATTAGGTGCTTGTAGAGCTAATTGATTGGTAATTTCTATAAGATTTCCACCAACACAATTATATCGGTAAAAAATACTTAACAAACTTAGCCACCGGTAAACCTATCTTACTGTCGTAGGAACATATACGGTTAGCAATCGAAAACAGTCCGGTCCTACAAAATTTAAGTTTTATCCCATAGCTTTCCAGTATCAGAATTGTACATTCCTTAATTGGAACAGATAATAAATTCAAAACCATTAAAATTTCAATTTTAAACTGGCATTAAAAATGTATAACATACAATTATGTAGATAGGTAGGTAAACAAACCTAAGAAAATCTACCTAAAGGACTTTCAAGTTTCCCGTGGTACCTTTTAAGCTACAAATTATTATATCCCCACAGTAGCAAAATTGTCCTTTTTATTTGTCTTTCTCTCAAAAAATTATTAGAGCTTTTAATTTTGGAGTACAGTACTTAATTAGCCCTACAAGCACTAAAACAGAAGTTCTAAAAAATGTTGATTTTCAAAGGTTGCTCTGCTAGCTTAAGATCTAAAGCTAGCAAAGCAGCCATTTAAAAAAAAATATCAGAGCAATCAATTTCGGAATACAGCAATTAATTAGTAATTATTTAGCTCTACAGGAACCAAATAAGATATTCTCGAAAAAGTTGATTTTTAAAAGCAGAACAGCAATTTTCTGAAAAACTATAAGAGCAAATAATTTCGGTATACAGCACTTAATTAGCACATAATTAGCCCTACAAGCTTTAACAAAGAAGTTCTCAAAAAAGTTGATTTTTGAAGGTTGCTCTTTTAACCTTTGATTCAAAGATAGCAAATCTGCCATTTTTCAAAAAACTATACGAGCAATTAATTTCGGAATACAGCAAATAGTTAGCACTTAATTAGCTCTACAAGCACCAAATAAAATTATCTCGAAATAGGTGATTTTTAAAAGCAAAGCCTCCATTTTCCAAAAAAACTATAAGAGTAAATGATTTCTAAATACAGCACTTAATTAGCACTTAATTAGCCATATAAGCACTATAAAAGAAGTTCTAAAAAAAGAAATTTTGGAAGGTGCTCAGCCAGCTTTAGTCTAAAGCTAGCAAGGCTGCCATTTTCCAAAAAAACTATAAGAGCAATTAATTTCGGTATACAGCACTTAATTATCTCTACAAGTACCAATTATGTATTTTTAATTCTGCTCACATTGCTCTGCTAGCTTTAGGGACGTAGAAATCTCAATATTCTGAAGTTGTTTTCAGATATACATACCTATTGTTATGGAAAACGAGATTTGTAAAGATATGACAGACAGATAACTATATGAGCAGCTTTTGTTTCTGGTTCTAAATGGCATATATGGCAGATCATTTCATCTAATGCAGCAGTGAAACTTGAGATAGATTTTTGTCATTGGTCGACACATGATACTATTATTAGGTGTTCCGGTATAATTTTTTATTGAAAATAAAATTTCTCTATGGTCGGACAAGTGCGTCTCTATAACTTCAAGACTGAAAGTTTTATCATCTAAATTTGTGAATAGATTATCTAGAGTTAGTTATCCTGGTGTCAACGAAAACTTTTTCTAGCATATCATGTGAAAAAAAAATATTTTTGGAATCAAATAATTTATTGTCATTGTTTTTAAGTTTTATAGTTATAATTGAAGTCACCGACAGCCAGTACCTTATTTTAAAAGTTTATTTTTTCTGATAATGTTCTGTCCAGATAATTTTGAAAAATATTACTATCACCATCCGGTGATGTGTAGGCACAACAAAAACTAATATTCATATTTTTAAGCTCTAACAGTGTAAATTCTGCATCTATCTTCGCGGAAATATCTTTTACACAAATGTTATGGAAATCTAAATTGGTCTTAGCATAAATGCCACCATGAATACGAATCTGTCGAATATGACTTATTAGTCTATATCCTCGGAATACGATACGATAGAGTCTATGCCCTACATATTTAATGGAACTTCTGTCAGTAGTGGTTCGTCAATATTATTCAAATTATTAGTTCACTATGTTTCTAATAGATTAAATATTGATTTAAAAGAAAAATCATTAAAAAACATACTATAAATAAAAAAATCTTAATGAATGGTTTTTATCTTGAGCGACTTTTTCTTCTATAGATTCGTCTGGCACCAGCTTTATCCACATGACCACAAATGATTAACTTATAAGTGCTTCGAATGTATATCAGAAGATACTAGATGAGTGGAAATGTCGTTAAAATGTAATTCATGTGTTTCCTTGTTGCCAGATTGCCGGACGCCCAATAGGCGATGGAATCAAAGTCAACATATTCAAAATGAATATTTAAGCGCCGCGCTGCGCCAGATATGTCGAACTACTTATATTCGAATATCAATCAAAAATCTCTTGGGAAATGCATGGAGCGTCCTTCCAATTTTTGTTCCATCGTTTAAGGTGGTCGTCTTGACCAGAATTACACTGATGTGTAATAGAGCGTCCGCTCAATTACCACGGACGCTCTATTAAACGCAATTCGTCAATGTAAGGACGCTCTATTGATAGGGATATATATATATATATATATATATATATATATATATATATATATATATATATATATAGGGTGATTCATGGTCGATGGTACCTTAGACGTTAAAGGAAAACTATTCGTAGGATCGTTCTGAAAATTGTATTATGTAGATTATACCTAGGGATCTATCGACTGAAAATATTTTCAGCCTTGCAACGTTGCCACTTATATCAAAAAGTATTAACAACATTTATTTTTCAAATGAGACACCCTATATATTATCAATTTATTAGATTCTCTATCACCTTCTAGTTATTTTTTTAACAGTTTCCAGTGAATTAATTAATTTTCTCTGTTTTGTTCAAAACAGACCTCCAATCAATAGCTCATTAATAATAGTAGTAATAGCTTTAAAAAGACTTATTTCTTAGTTATAATTGAGGATTTTATTTTTATTTTATACAGGGTCGCTCAAAACTCTTGATCTTTTCATCAGATACATAAAGAACCAAAATTGCGTTTTTTCAAATGGAACACCCTATATTTTTCTCTTCAGAGAGAGAATCAAAATAACTTTGAAATGATATATCATGTTCCTATACCTAAATGGTCAGGTTTTCAAAATATTAGCAACTATATATTAAAGTGAATTATTTCTAGCATTCTTATAGTAGGTATTTGCTGGTTACCATGGTGATAAAACACAATAATTATTTAACAAATATTATTTGAAGTATTCCTTGAAATAATTTATCTGAAATACAAAGATTTGAAGAAAAAAGTGTATTCAATACCAGTACAAAGTAAAGATGAACTGCAGCAACGCATAATTAAATGCATTGACGAGATAGATGCACCTGAAATAAAAAAAGCTATTTTATTGGTGGATAAACGTATTTTTAGATGTTTGGAAAGAAACGGTTGTCATTTTGAGAATGTATTATAAATGTTTAATTATTATATCTCTTCACTAATTGGTATTAAAACCTCAGTCCTTATCACTTGGTTATTGATTGTTAATCAGATATTATTATACTGTTTTTATAAAGTATTTTGCGTAAACCTAACGAAAGATCACAAAATACATATGTATATCGTTGAACTGGATTCATTTTATCAATATCAGTCAGTGCAAAGTTATTGTTAATTATTTTATCTTAAAATTGAGTTCAGGTTCTGATGAATCTACTTACTCATTATTGTTTTGCCACTGAATATGAAAGTGTATTATTATTTTTAAATTAATTTACAGAACACAGTAAACGAATAGTCTCTGCCGTCTACTTATCATCCCAAAGATGATTAACGATTCTGTTTCGTAAATCAACATTTTGAATTAGCTTTTCAGAATCATAAAATTACTTATTTGTTTTGAGAATAGGTTTATTTTTGTTGTCTTTTTTGTACTTTGTGGGTATCCTGCAATAAACTTTCTGGATGTTTTTGCAATAATTTTGATCACATTCAACAAACACTTATTTTTCCTCACGATAATTTCTTGCTACAGCTATTACTGGAATTTCATCGTTTCACAATTCTAAAATTCAGAGTAATGGGCTAATGATTGTTTTGAACAAAACAAAAGAGAATTAATTAATTCAATGGGAACTGTTAGAGATAGGTATGGGTATCTTATGAAAAAATAACCAGGAGGTAATAGAGAATCTAATAAATTAATAATATATAGGGTGTCTCATTTAAAAAATCAAAGTTGTTAATACTTTTTGATATAAGTGGCAACGTCGCAAGACTGAAAATATTTTCAGTCGATAGATCCCTAGGTATAATCCACATTATACAATTTTCAGAACGATGCTACAAATAGTTTTCCTTAAACGTCCAAGGTACCATCGACCGTGAATCACCCTATATTTTATATATATATATATATATATATATATATATATATATATATATATATATATATAAAATGAATTGTAAATTCTTGACTGTCTAATTAATAATGAATTTTTAATGATTGGGGTTGCAGTCAAAATGCCAATAAAATTAAAACTCTTTAATCAATGTCGAGCTTTCGGTAACGCTTGTTACCTTCATCGGGACAAACTAAAATAACGAACAAATTAATTATAACAAAAAATATTAATAATATGAACTACTTACAATCGTGAGATTAATGAAATTTACCAGCTACAAACATTTGTTATTATGCATTTAACTTTATGATTGAACTTTTATGTTTCATAATTAAAAGTTACTATGGAATTACGCATACTAAGATCAATCTATGTATGTAGCTAATAAAAATGGAACACACTTCAGAAGTTAATCACAGGATATATCATTTAAAAAATGGATATAATATAAAAATATGGCATTATCTTGTATAATATGAAACAATATATTAATTTAGAGAAACATCAGATGGCACACTATGATAATTATCATTATATAATTTTAAAATATATGAGTAAATGGAACTAAGTCCATTTATATCCGAACGTTTATTCATAACATTTGTTTCTTTTTGAATATGAATCATTTCTAAGAAACTTCGTTTAAAAATGTTCTTTTCAGAACATAGAACAATTGAGTTTTCAAAATCTATAGTGTGCTTTTTGTTTATGGCATGTTCGGTCAAGGCACATGACGGCTTTTTACATCTTATATCACTTTTATGAGACGTAATTCTTCCTGATAAACTGAAGTTTGACCTATATATGATAAATCACAATCATTACATTTGATCTCATATACTATTCCAGATTTTTCTGTTGTTTTTAAAGGTGTTTTTACTTTTGAAAATAACTTAGAAACTACTTTTATATTCTTTTTTGCAAATAAAATATTATATCCTTTAAAAACATTCATAAGTTTGTAGGTTAATTCATCAATAAAATAGAGAGAACAGTATATAGGAAGAGTATTTGAGCGAGGTTGTGATTGATCAATATTATTTTCATTTAAAGACATTTCCAAAATTCTATCAACATTATTTAAATTAGGTTGGGTATGACTCAAGAGCTTATTTATCAATTTAATAGGATATGAATTTTCGATTAATATACTTTTTAATTTTGATAAACTTTCATTAACAAAAGTTTTGTGGGATAGTTTTATGGCTCTGTTTTTTAAAGCATTAATAAGGTTAATTTTCATTTTATTTGGATGATACGAGTGGTAGTTAATATACCTATTGCTACAGTATGGATTTCTATACCACTTTGTTCGTAGTAAGCCTGTATTATCCCTACAAACTTTCATATCTAAAAAAGGAAGACTTTGCTCCTGTTCTACTTCAACAGTGAATTGAAGATGTTCATTATAATTGTTAAAGATACCTAAAGTTTCATCAATTTTATCTAATGGTAAGGCAAGTATTAAATCATCCACATATCTTTTGATAAATGGTATCGGAAAAGATATTTTATCTATTGAAGTCTGTATGAGTTCATCTAAAACATAATTAACAAGAATAGGTGATATTGTAGATCCCATTGGTGTACCAAATATTTGCTTATAATATGTTTCATTAAAAATAAGGACATTAGAATCAAAAATAAATTCAAGAACTATATTGAATATTTCAAAGTTTAGTGAACAATTGTTTTTTATATCATGCCATTTTCTTCTAAGACAATCTAAAATTACTGGAAAAGGTAAATTTGTGAATAGGGATACCACATCAAAACTAACAAGGATGTAATTAAGTGGAATCTTATATCCATTTATGAATTCACTAGAATGAAAAGAATCTTTTATATAGAGATCATTATTAGTGTTATAGGCTCTTGTTAATATGTCTGTAATAAAAGAAGCTAGATTGTCGTTTGGAGCATCAATTGATGAAACGATAGGTCTCATTGCTAGATTTTGTTTATGAATTTTAGGTAAAGCATAAAATCTAGGTGTTTTTGAGTTGTAGCAATTTAGTTTTTTACTCATAACTTGATCGATCATGCCATCATTCTTTAATTTTGATACAATTTTATTTGCCTTAAGCTGCAATGTATACGTAGGATTATTATTTAGTTTTCTATAATATTTTGCATTATTTAATAATTCTTGACTTTTCTGAATATAATCGTCTTTATACATTACAACTGTAACATTACCTTTATCACTTCGTATAACTATTAATTCGGGATGTTGTTTAAGAAAAGAATGACATTTATCAAATTTATTTGTCATAATATGTGAATTTTTATGATACTTATGGTTGAAATTTGTTATAATATTTGTATATCTAGCTCTAATTAAATCTTTGTCATCTGTATTAATTTTCTGAAGAATAAATTCAAGGTCTGACAGCATATATGGGATATTTATATCTTTAATAGAAGGTGGAATTGAAAATTTTGGACCTAATGACAGAATTAGTTTAGTGTCATCTGGCAATGCAATATTTGTTAAATTTTTTAACCATTTAGGATTGGTTTTAATTTTAGAAATTGTCTGATCCTTCAAATTATTCAATTTTCTAACGTTCTTATCTTTAATTTTCATAAACTTTTGATTATATTTAACAGAAAGTCTTCGACTATATTCGCTAATGATATTTAAAGGCAATGTTAATCTGGTTTTCTTTATAACTGAGTCTAATTCTTTTTCAAATAAATTAATGTTACTAAAAGTTACTATACACTATACACTATAGATTTTGAAAACTCAATTGTTTCATGTTCTGAAAAGAACATTTTTAAACGAAGTTTCTTAGAAATGATTCATATTCAAAAAGAAACAAATGTTATGAATAAACGTTCGGATATAAATGGACTTAGTTCCATTTACTCATATATTTTAAAATTATATAATGATAATTATCATAGTGTGCCATCTGATGTTTCTCTAAATTAATATATTGTTTCATATTATACAAGATAATGCCATCATCATATCCATCAATTGAAATCTTTCCTGTTTTTGGTTAATTTATTCTAAATTCACGATTTTTGCCCTGAAGAAGAGAATAAACATTCTCGAAAGCTCGGCTTCAGTCAAAGAATTTTATTGAATATATGACTGCATCCCCAAGAACATCTTTTTATTTATTATAAATCCAGTGAAGAATACAAAATCAATATATATATATATATATATATATATATATATATATATATATATATATATATATATATATATAAAGAAGGTGGAAATACGGCAGTAATTTATTCGAATAACGTGAATCAACTTGAATTGGGGATTTCTGCCGAAGTTTGAATGGGGCTTGAAAACAACACTCTTTATGCTGAGCAAGATTTCAATTTTTTTTTATTTTCGTTATCAAGGATGGCATGTGAGGATTGAAATATTAAATTGGCATACCACTAAGAGTGACAGAAATTCCTTCATTATAACACTAAACCCACTTACAAAAACATTTTAAAACTGAATAAAAACAAATGTACAATTAAAATTTTCAACATTATAAAGAATTATATAAAATTCAAAGAGGAGTTACATGGTGCGTGTTACTTAAAAATCACCATTTTACAGATTAGGATATCAGTGCGAAGAAGACAGAAGTCTTGTTTTTATTCATTTTTAAAATGTTTTTGTGTGTTTAGTGTTATAATGAAGGAATTTCTGTCACTCTTAGTGGTATGCCAATTTAATGTTTCAATCCTCATATGCCATCCTTGATAAAGAAAATAAAAAAAATTCGAAAGCTTGGACAACATAGAGAGTGTTCTTTTTAAGCCCCATTCAAACTGGCAGAAATCCCCAATTCAAGTTGATTCACTTTATATATGTCCAAAGTCAAGTATGAACTCGATTTGTGGATACTACTGCCGAGTTTGAGCTCATCGCGTTGACTTTGGCTACGTAGTCAAAATCACTCTCAACTATCACCACACATAATGTCAACATCGGCTACAAGAGTTTGGGCTCGAAAATATATAATCAAAACAATTTTCGAGGTCAAACTTTCACATGAAAAGCGCCGCATAAGGGGTTCATTAAAAAAAAAAAATTTTCAAGTTTATCCCGTCAAAAGTAACTACGATACGCTAATTCGATATTCAACAAGGGTATTCCTTCAATAGAATTTGGATATGCACGATTTCCCGAGACCTTTCTTTTAATATCCTATTCGGTGGTATTTCTAAATCTAAAAATCTATTTTTTGAAGTGAAACTTCTTAATAGGAGGTTCTCACATTTAACATCTTTCTTCCTACTGAACCAAAACAGAAAAAGATTCTTCTTACTGAGAGATAGATGATTCATGTCGGCTTCAAATTTTAAACAGAAAGAAACAGAAGCAGAAACAAAACAAATGAAACAATAATGGTCGTATCCACAGCAGAGTCTGATTACCAATTGATTACTAATGAGTAATCAAAACTATGTATCTTGTGGACAGGACTAATTACTGAAACATCGCTTAGTTTATTTGTCAAATTGACACTTGTCAAAAGATTTGAAATAATTTAATTCTACAATTACACATATTAGAGGAATTGAAAATGGAAGAAGAAACAGAATTTTCCATTCAATATGTTCATAATGAAAAAGATTTTGCGGTAAACGGAACGATAGATGTCCATAAAAGAATTGGGAGATATCTGAAAAAATATAGGTTATGTTACACTATGGTTTTCTGAAAGCTGTCAAATTAAAGACGTCAACTTTTTGATTGTTGATTACTAATCGATTGGTAATCAGATACTGCTGTGGACACGACCATTGGTAATTGATACCAAAAGTCAAACAAACATACTAAATGTATGTAATAATCTGTCAAAAAATTTTAATAAGGTAATGTCAAATTAATAAAAATGGAAAAATAATTAGAAGTAAATATGTTTTTCAATCAGTATTGAATTATTATATTTGACACCAAAACGAAATCCGAGAGTGCGTGCTAATGGAATGGAAGCAAAATATATTTAAATGGACAAGGTTCGCGCATGTTGCCCGGGCGATGCCATCAGAGATAACCTGATGCCATGTTCGTAACGAAGTGGCAGATATAATCATAGAATACATATCTATACAAATAATTGATATAATCACAGGACATGACAAATTCTGTGGATATAATAAACAAAAAATCAATACGGCGGCAGCTGGGCAGCGGTGCGCGAAAGAGATTACGCAAGCATGTGAGAGGGAGAGAACCCCCCCATCTGCGCCAGAACATACATATTTGTTTTATAGAGAAATCTTATCATACTCTTATCTTTTCTTGACTATTTGGAAAGTAACTGGACATAATCTGAAGAAATCTAAGAATGTATGGATATGTATAAGATCGTAGATCGTTATTGAGTAATAATCCCTTATGACTTCTCGAAAGTCTCCCGTATTAAAATAAGTTTGAGAAAAATGTAATATTTTATTAAGAAATAATTAGAAATTCTACTTAACCATAACATTTCGAGATCCTATAATGTTCTCTTCTTCAGATGGAAATCAGACTCAACTCGAACCAGTCTGCTCTTATGTATACATTACTTTTTTTTCAGATTTTGTGGAGTAATTTCCCATATAAGTAAGAAAAGATAACCGCTACAGTTGTACCTACCCTATACAAATTAAGATTTTCTAATTATATCAGTCGATAAATATCAATATTTTAATTCTTATAATGCTCTGACAATTTTAAAACACCTAATCCTTGTAATTTTTACATGAGAGATATAGACTAGAAATTAATTTATCTTATTCTTCACGTCATCTGCGCTATCTTACGTCCTAAGTTATGATCTCGAAATATGACTTTTAATAGCATAGCATGCGACGTAAAATGCGCAGATGATGTGAAGAATAAGATAAATCTGTTTTATTAATGTCTAAGTCATTAAATGGAAGTTCTAAGGGTTTGGCAATTGTTTGTAAAATATGGCAATTTTAAATTTAGATTTTAATTATCCAGAGTGGTCAGGTTCAAAAATATCATAGAATCAACTCTCACAATTTTGATCGTGATTATCTAAAAAATATATATATTTTTGGAAAATGCAATTAAAAATACATCGATCGGTATCAAAAGTTTTTCAATATACGAGAGCTCGTCTGCTGGCGTAGTGCTGGCACAGATTAAATATTTATTAATCTGTGGTGCTGGTCATATACTGTCAGAGAACACTACCTCCAATATTCAGTGAAGATACATATGTCTTGGAGATAGGTTTTCTCTGCATATGTCAATCCAACGTGCCACGTCAGAAATTCATAAATAATCTCTGAGCACATGTGCAAAAAATCAAATATAATAATCCAATTTTCTTTTGATTATTACATATTCCAGTGATGAAATAAACTTTATAGAAAGGCGCAAATTAGTTGCAATTGAACGCAGTTTGAAATTGGTAATTTGATGCTCTCTATGCTGAGAAAAAAAACAAATCTCAGCACTGCACAATAAATCGAGAATTTCATTTGCTTTTTTCTCGAAAACGCAGTTTGCGGAAAACAAAACAAAAGTGGAGCACACATGCGCAAATCATACTATATAAATTTTATTCAATATAAACTATTTTAAACATTTGATTGTACTAACTTCACAAGTCTTGGTTTATGTTTGTTATTTCCATCGCATAGATCCCGCAATAATCTATCTATGATTTGCAGAAGGCACAGAAATTTCGTCAATAATTATCTATGATGACGAATTTATATAACGACCATAGCAACTCTTTGTGGTAATATTCCCTACAAAATTTTCCAAAATCGTTATAGGTAATTTAAACACATTGTGTAAAGTTCTACATCCAAGTAATAGAGTTGCATCAATGCAAAGAAGATTATGCGAATCGAATTTGTGAATGATAGCTGTTCGTGTGATTTTTTTCGCAGAAACTGCAAGTGCAGTTAAACAATGTTAGATCCACTAACATATTGCAAAATTTCTGAAATCTCACAATCAATGATTACGCTGTTCAATATTTGCAATTTTACACTCCTCACAAAACAGAACTCTTGTTCTATTGGATTAATAGTATTTGCTTTGTCTATTCTCTGCGAAAACTTGGGAACTGGTAATCCAAGGTCTTGACATGACATATTATGAACATTCGAAATATCTTCAATTCCTAAAAGATCTCTATTAAAAGACACTTCTTTGTTGTCATCTTTAAAAAAATATTACAAAGATATACTTTAAATTCATTCTATAAAGACAATGCATTATTTGGCAGATTTAAGGCATAAATTTAACCATAAAAATTTCGCATTTGTTTTGGTGAACGTTATTTTTTTTGCTTCATTAAACATTTGCGCCATTGTATCATTTGATGCAATTACGTGAACATGAGGTGCATCAAAAAAAGAATTGTGTAGGTATAATTTCACTGTAAATTCTAAGATCCTCAAATGATTTTGGACATCTAATAAAAGCAATGGTAAATGGAAAAGGCCAATATATTTTATATTTTGGTAAAACTACACATGGTACAATTGTACCACAGATTAACCGGTTTAATCTGTGATTATTACTTACATACATGCGTGTAATGATCATTATCATCCCCACTCTCTATTCTCTTCCACTTTTTTTGGGAATCTACACACTTGTAATGCAAAGTAATTTCAATATACTTATATTCATGAGCTGATGGATCTGATCGATTCAATTAAAAAAATGCTAATAGTTTTATTTGTGTTCTTTTCTCAAAAGTAAACATTTTTATCTACGCGGTTAATGAATATCAAGTCTGACTATGACATGTAATTGAAAATGTATTGGTAATTCAAAGATGCACGATACAGCTTCAGTTGATACGACATAACTAACATTAAAAAAATACTTCATCAATTTCTTAACCCGATTCATTTCTCTCTGAACCTAATTCAACAGATGCATTGTCATAGCTTTTTTACACGTATTTATAAATGTATTTAATATTTTTAACTTTAGTGTGCATACTTCAACATTTATATTAAATTTGGCAAGTAAACAGAGACTATGATATGATGCAACATAATTTGTATTAAGTACACTGCACAGACCATGTATCATGAGTTTTACAATATATTCATACAATGTGGGATGTGTTTGAATGTTAGGAATCTCCGCAGATACACCTGTATCAATATCCTTGACATTAAGAATTCTATCTTGATCATTTAAAGTAAGTAGAATGTGAGCATGGGATAATCTGTTTGCACGTATCATACATTTATACGAACCACGAGTACCATAGGTTTGGGTTGCTACAAACATTTTCTGTAAATACGTAAGAACAATGAATACGCTAGGTTAGGTTGACAAGTAAAAGTATTTTCTATTATTACCTACAAACAACGAATATGCTAGATCGGTGGGTCGGGTTGGTTTGAAAGAACGATATTCTATTAATACATAAAAATAATTCCTGTGTCCAAAACACATCTAGGTAAGAAAGCGCTGCAACATTTTTGACAGGATTTGCTGTTAGACATCTTGCGCTAGTAAGCTGGTTTATACAAAAGCTTTTATAAATAACTGCTGGTGTATTTCTGATTCTGCAGCTTAAAAGCGCAAGCGTTTTCTACCAAAATCTGTCAAAAATGTTTTTTTTAACTAGATGTGTGTTGGACACAGGGAACGTAGGTACATGCTAGGTTAGGTTGTTAGAATGATTTTCAAGTTATACATACAAACAACGAATACGTTAGGTTAGTTTGTTGAGTTGGCAGTTGTCCTAATCTCAATAAATACAAACTACGAATGCGCTCAGTTTGTTGTGGCAGAAGATTTCCTAATACTTCCTACAAATCATAAATATGCTACGTTGCGGTTAGGTAAAAGGATGTTCTAGTATTATATACAAAGAATGAAACTGCTAGGTAAGATTGTTGGGTTGGCACTTGCAGCTGATCTGGATATAATTTACTAATTTTACAAGCTCACAACCACATGAAAAGAACAACATTGTCCTTATGGGTAGGCTAACGTTGTAGAGAATGATTTTATTAAAATTGGATCATTCACTCTACCCAGTGTCTTCAAACAATTCAATAATAATGTTTCATAAAATATTCATGATCTTTGTAGCAAAAATCGGTTATTTTACAATTTAGCGTTGAGCGTGAGACGGCTGTCGATAATTTCCTTAGAGCATGGAATTACCAAGGAGACATCGCATTCGGAGAACCAGTGAAGCCAAATGAGGACTAAATCAATGGCAGCCAATGGACGTAACACCATATTCTATTTTCGACAGCGACTCTTGTGTCCAAGAGCCTCGCATTTCACCATTGTGATATGATAAAGAAATCTTCGTTTTCATTAAAAAAATGTTCAAAAAATGAAAATCAAAATAAGCTTTCAACACCAAAGTGAGGGCGAAATTAATGGCGGCCGACGAAGAATTGCACATAATTCTATATATCTATAATTTGATCTTTGATTTTTTTTGTGAAGCTCACTATGGGGATTGCGAGTTTAGTACGCATGCGCGGAAGGGGAAGTTGTGGGAGGTGGCTTGTAATCACATATGTAGGCCACATATGGTATCCATGGTAACAAAATAAGGACATGTCCCTTCTCTTACCAAAAAAAGTTCATGACGAATGCGCATATCGCCAGTTATCCCGAGCTCTTTGGATTCATTTTTGCGTAATTTCTTCCACAATGCTAGTGGTATAGAAGTTTAAGTATTAGCTTCACTTTTGTTTCACGGTGGCTCTACAGAGCAGCATATCCTGTCGTGTATGCACGACTTTTCCCTACTCTAAGATAATTTCATTACAGAAATGTCATATTTTCAGAATAATTGACGTAGATATGTCACAGAAATGACAGTGGTACAATTTTTACATTTTCAAAGTCGTTTTATTTAAAACAAAATGTGAAATCCGCTTTTTTCTTTTATAAAATACTTAAAGTTATGTTGATTTTCAGATTCAATTGAAAAACCAGTCAAATTCGTGTGTCTGTAAAGAGCTCCAGCACCATTTTCTAGGACTTCATTTACAGAGGAGAGCTTGAAAACGTGTTTGGAAGCCCATCTATATCTAAAAAATACATATCCATAATACATATATCTAGAAAACATACCGTGCATGTACGGTAATTGCCGTACGTTTGATAACACTGATAGGTAGCATCATATTATAATATATATTTCAGTTCAGTGCCCCAGAGTGACAATACAGTACTCACAGACACGGTCCTCAGTCTCGGCCAGTGTTTTGAAATAAAAATCGGTAGCTTAATTTGCAAAATTTCGCTAGGTGAGGTGATTTTCAATCCGAGAATATCAACTATCGTCTTTTCCCATAAAAATATGTTTTCAGTAGAAAGTTGTCTTGAAGAAAATACATTATTGTTATAGGCATAGTTTAGTTTGTATTAAAATAGTGATGGCTTTATCACAGTATAACTTTATGCTGAGGCTTTATATAGGACCCCGTTTATAATGGTCATATTATCGCAATAAGAATGTCTCTCATCGTCTCATCTGTTTGTAAATGAGATGCAATTTAAAATCCAATATAAAGTAAAGAAAATTCCCTCGGAGTTTGATGGACGTGATGCCAGACGAGCACGGATCACGAGATCATTAAAAAACAAAGAAAAAGAATCAGGGAATCACAGGAATTCAACGTTGTTGGAATGACTGAAGGTGTATAAAAAAAAATCTGGCCACAGCATACATTTCTTGTGTGGTATTCTGGCAGCGGGGGTTATCTGTTTTTTTATTAACAATAACTATATGTTGATTTTTCGGTCGATTATTAAAGTTACTTTATTTTTAAGTTAAATGTCGTCAGATTTCTGTTTCATTTCGGTATATTGTTAAATTGAAGCTAATTTTCGTAGATCTACCGAAATTTTGGTAGTCCTGGCAACTCTGGTCACAGCAGTCAGCACCAGTAAATACCACGGTCGTACGACTCGTACATATAGGTCTTGAAACAACGGTAGTGGGGGATGGGTCGCTTATCGTACAGTTTTTGGTAGCTTCAATTTTCGGAGGATGGAGATTGCGAGAGACCGTATGTCAACGCCAACCATAGGTTTCTCTGTATTGCACACAGCATAGAAGGTCTCGTAACGCTAACTCTGCCAGAGCCCTACTTGCTGCCTATCAAACGCCATCGTCGTTTCACGATCTGTATATATGACCGTGGTGGTTAACACCCATCTAGAATTATATATACGATTATTCTTATTTTCAACGGAACGAGATGATTAACAAATTAAACTCTTACAGACGTATTACACATGCGAAAATTCCTTAAATTCTCACGAAAATTTTCGTTTCAAAAGTTTTTCTGTATGATACGTACAATTATTCTACTGAAATTATTCCTAAGAATTCTCGGAGCAAAAATATAGAACATGTTCTATATTGTCCAGACAACAATCGAGAAAGTGCGCGAGAAACAGCGCAAATTGTCTAATTTGAAATCCCGCTCGCTGCCCATCTGTCACTTCCACTAAACATAACCGTCTTTACCCACCGCCGCCGTCCAGTTCTCTATTTTTCTATTTTGTTTACGTTCTCCACTATTGTTAACTAAGCACGTGCTCAGCTTTGCTTATCGTTTCTTCGAACTGCAACTGTGTCTTAGAATATTAAGAGTAAACACTATTGAATGAGTACCAGAAATGGTTAAACCTATATAAAATAAATCGCCCAGTTATAAAAAAGCAATCACTGGAATCAATTTTAACAATCATGCAGGGCCCGAAACCAGCACTCACAATAGCAGATATTCAGGCGAAATTCCAATTTCTCAAGCAAAGCATGTCCGGGACGTGATTCATGTTACTATAGCTTGGAAGGGCTGATGACAACAAAACAAGTCATTTCATTTTTGTCTTATACTGACTCTACTACTACTACTGACTGTAGAGAAGCATAACTGCTCATGCGCTTGAGACGATTTCTCGTTAAATTTCTTGGCCGTGTAAAACCTAATATGCTGGAATTGTTGATTGAATATTGACCCAGAAAATTGCGAAAATTTTCTTGAGTATTTTGGAAAGAATTCTCGCATGTGTAATACGGCTCTATGGAGTTTTAAAATGTATGTACTATGTATGCATGGTACAAGTACCTCAAAGGTTTTCGCCGTTTTCGGATTTGTATATGTTAATGGATATGATTTATACAGTTTTCCGTTGGTTTGGGACAAGGTTTACAACTATTTGTTGGTTCATAGAACATAGATGATGAAATATATAAAGAAACTTTGAATAATAGAGCAAAGAAAGGTTGTAGCACAACGCCACAGCTTAGAAAACACATCTAAAGCTGTGACAACGCGTCGAGTTCTACGATAGAAATAGAAATCAGTTATTTTGCTATCTCACTTTCATCATTATATCTGATATCCCAACTTGCAGGCGTAACAATATTTGAGTATTACAATCAACAAGACTGGAAATAGGAGATTAAACTCAAGCGGCTCTCGGTTAAAAAAGACAGTAGATTATGATCACTAAGATAAATAAAGAAAACAAATATTAATTGTCAAAATGTTTGTCGTACACGAGGCCACGCTATGATATACAACTTCTGTAATCTCATGTGGCTACGTAGAAAAGCATAGGAAGTTTACTCTCCTTGTTTCCAGTCTTTTTGATTACAATTTACATCAATGGTATTCCATATCTGTTCAACACACAGATTAGAACTACAGATAATTATTTTCAATTCAGTTTTATCCCAACAAATATACCTATTACCTGCTATTACTGCCACTTAGCTAGGATACCTCGGAATTTTAATGGTATTCGTGGTTCTATTGATTTATTTGATACTACATTAACCATTTTAATAATAGATTGTGATCGGTATTAGCAAATTAGCATTTCAAAATATATAAAGACATACTGAAACCGTATAAATTAATGAATAAAATATTTTGATAATGCTTGGTTTTTAGCAGAAACATCTACCGGTTCCGTATTCTACGAATCAATCCCTGTGTCCAAAAGACATCTAGCTAAGAAAGCGCTGCAATATTTTTGACAGATTTTGGTATGAAACGCTTGTGCTTTTTAAGCTGCAGCATCAAAAATACCCCAACAGTTATTTTTAAAAGCTTCTTTATAAACCAGCTTAAGAGCGCAAGACGTCTAACAGCAAATCCTGTCAAAAATGTTGCAGCACTTTCTTAGCTAGATGTGAGTTGGACACAGGGATTGTGTTTGTATTTAGTGTTTTGTGAAACGTGATAGCCGTCATGGTCGTTATCGTAATAGACCGATTGTATTAAGCAAAAATTGTTCTCCGCATGCGCGGCGGGAAGTTTGCAACGGTCACTTTCATTTGAAATGTAGCTCTTTGAACAGAATGTCTTATGCCTGTGCCCAATTAATTCCATGCTAAAGCTTCCTTTTGTGCGAGGGAGTTGGAGATTTAGAGTGGTGGGGGAAACTTCAATGTTCACGGTATCTTTAGCTTCGGTTATTTGGGTATTGGAGATTTTGACTTGACAGATTGATGAATCTTTTGCGACCATACAATTTATTCATTGCGAAGGCTAACATCTTACAGAAATGACATCTACCACTATATTCTAACTAACTGTTCCCTGGAAAAATCATTCTTAGTATTAAATTTTCTATTTACGGAAAAAAGCAATTGATGAAAACGGTTCAGAGATGTTTGTGGTTTGATCGACTGGTCTTATATATTTGAAGTTGTTTTTCTAAAAGCACAGTCCTAAGTTAATATTTATAAATTTAATCTAATGTCAATTGACCCTGATGAGATGACAGCAGGCCGACGCCAACAAACCATTTAGAAATTGGGCGTGCGCCTAATAGTTGAGACTGTCAGAAAGTTGAACTTGAACGAACTTCTTGGGTATTTGGAGATTCGGAGATTTTGACATTTCTCGCTATGGCCACGTGACCATTTCAGCCAATGACGTGAATCTCCAAATATCCGAATCCCCAACGCACAAAAGGTAGCTGAATGGCTGTTTGTGACCGTTTCTAACAATTTCTTTATATACTATGACATCTATGCCCTTTCACCAGAGAAAATTGCTTCTACATAAAGTTGAATAGAGGTATCCTATGGCGAGCCGATGCGGAAAATTGAAATCATTAATGCAATTGATCTATTGTTTTCTTTGTAAACCTTTAAACTAAACAGAATAGACCAATTGCATCAATAAATTCAATTCTCTGCAAGCGCGAATTATCGGCCATAGGATACCTCTTTATTCATGTGGAAGACCTTACATCATGAACAATTATATACAAGAAGAGTAAAAGCGCGTAGATATCAGTAAATAAAGAAATTGATAGAACTGCCATTAGCATGGAATCATCTGGGCACAGGCATCGTACATTCTGTTCAAAAGAGTTCATTTCAAATGAAAGTGGCCGTTGCAAACTTCCCGCTGCGCATGCGGAGAACAATTTTCGCTTAATGCAATCGGTCTATAATAGAAACAAGAAACAATTTTATTGAATCTAAATCGTTTTTGATCTTGATCGTGCGTGGTCATCGTGCTTCGTTTTCTGTTTCTATTGGCGGCTGATGTAACTCTGGTGTAATATCTTTTAAAATCTAGTAATAGTAACGGGTAATTGTCGTATATATGCATTCGTATTTGTATAGTAATTGTGTGTACCTAATTGGACGGAATATCTTCAAAGATTGGAGGTTCCACTCTTTGCTATATTTTCTTCCATTATTGTCGAATTTCACGTTTACTTCCATCGTATATACATACCCGTGATCATGTATATGTTGGTGAAATTCCTTTGTGATGGAATATTTCATGTGAATACCGAACATGAAGTTAGATTTCGGAATAACAGAATGAAAGCTCGTTATGGACGTTGTTGGTACGAGGCCGAGATTATTTGTAAACATCGTAAGTACCTAAAGTACTTTCTCAGTGTTTTCTTATTCACTTAAACCTTTTTTGTTTCTGAAATTGATCAGGTTCATAACTTCCATACCTACACTGGGCACACTAGTGCATTTCTTCTAGCATCCAGTAAGTAGTGAGGTAGTTTTCTACATAGCTATATTTGTTTCAGCTGAAAAATCTGTTTTGATTGATATAAGCAAGAAACTGAACTATGAAGATATCTATGTCTATTTCAATAGTTCGAGACTTCCTGATAAAAATGAAATCATTTTAGAAGAAACCTCGCTCCAAGCAGATCTACCTTCAAATAGTTCTGGAGGAGTAAACATGTCTGATAATAATAATGACAATGATGTTACAAATATTTCTGGAGGAGTAAATGTGTCTACGTGTCCATCAGATAATGACAATACTAATAATAATGTTGAAGAAGAAACCGAACTTTCATTGTATAGGAGAACACATATATATTACTTCGAAGTATTAGAGGACGGTCAATTGAAGAGTATTTCTCTTCAGAATCTCAATGAGATCAACAGCGAAGGAAATGTGCTACAACTAAATAATCAACGTTTGAACTCCAAACCAAGTGATGATATTTTGGAATCTATTATTGTGAAGACAAATGAAAAAACCAATACAAATTATGGTGATACATGCATGAAGGAATTACAAGCTACTAATAATACATTAAATAACGGTAAGTAGTTAATGGGTATTACCAAATTTTTGTAATTTTATGTATGGAAACTTTGTTATTACTATGTTGATAGGTTTAAAGACAAATGCACTAAAAGGAAAAAAATAGTTTCTTTAGATGTTTAACATAGGGTATTCTGCGAGTAACAGATTCAAAAGCTTCATATTGGAAGTAACGATGCATTTCTTCAATAGCAGTGAAGCTCTTTATTTAAATGTGAGATTTTGGGATAAAGAACTGTTTCATTTAATGCCACTTTGTTAATTTTTATTTTTGAATTTCAGTTCTTAATTTAGAGAGCACATATGTTCATTCTGTTGTAGAAGCTTGGAAAAAAAAATTTATGAAATAGTTATTCCATTCTCATATTTTTTGTTTTTTATCTTTCACACCTGTGTGGACTTGAATGTTTCAAGAACTGATTTTTTCGCTCTAACTCAGTTTTTTAAATGAGAGATCATTTATAAAAAAATAATAAGATATACTATAATCATTGTTTGATAATTACTGAAATAAATTTGCATAAACCTTAAAATGCATGCAGTTGCAACTATTCAGTAAGGTACGTCAAACTCTAAAATCATTTATATCGAGCTACAAGGTCGCATTTGAGAAACGTTTTTGTTCAATTACTTTCAAACAATTTAAATAAATCGGAATAAAATGATCCATCGAATAATTGCATCACATTGATTCAGTTGGTTGGGACTAGTCCCAAATTTCTAATTTTTAACGGACCAAACACAAATTGAACTTTTGAATGTACTCACATCAGCAACATTATACTTTTAATATAATAAATGTTTGATGTGAAAGTGTGAATTCACTTCTTCCAGATATGGATACTGATGTGATTCGCCTGAAGAATAATATATTAGATGTGTCTACATCTAAAAGTCATAAGAAGAGATACTACTGTAGTTACTGTATGAAATTGGTGACCAACTTTGGAAGACATCTTTTGACCCTTCATGCGAGAAGAAAAGAAGTTCAAGATATAACAAAATTACCTAAAGGTTAAACGTTTTCTTGTTTGTCGTAAAATTTCTGAGGGTTGGCAGCCATAGATACTATTTTTCTCCGACTGTAACTAGAAGAGCTATTTTAGGGCCTGTATAGAGACAGTAAAATAGTTTTCTTCTGCCTAGGAACTCTTTCACTCATTTTGATTGTTAAGCTATCGTCGGTGGGTTAACTAAGCTGAAGAAATGTGAATTACTATTAAATGTTAACTGGATTTGATTAGATGTTAATAATAATCCTCAAGTCATTAATACTGTCTATGCAATCTACTTTAATAGCAGCTCACAATTATTCTAGTGTAGTTAACCTATTGATGATGATAAATTATGGTATGGTATGCATACAACATACTGAACGACTAGTAGAATGAATAGAGATTTTATTGCAAATATCTTTTTCTGAGTTGAACAAGGCATTTTTTTCATCTTCAACAATATTGCTTATAATTTCTATGAAAAATCGAAAATCACGAAATTTAAGGTGTAATAATTTTATATTTGGAACAATATTATTTTTTTACAATGTTCCCAAATTATACTCGTACTCATCGACACTTTCAAAAATAAGTGATCTTTTATACTAAGTCAATTTCAAATTGACCTCTCTTTTAACCAGAAGAATATAGTTTGAAAGAAAAATTGATAAACTGATAATAAACTTTTCCGCATACTTCATATGGCAGGCAATGTACCGATTTTTGTCAACAAGGTCACATTTTTTAAATTTCAGGTCATCCTGAAAGGCCAGAAAAAATAGCTTTAATCAGAAGGCAAGATCAATTCCAATACAACACAAATCCAGAAATAAATAGTGGAACATTGATTGTACGTAGAAGACCTTCTGCCATGAAAAACAGAAATGGCAATCATTATATTGCTTGTCCCAGTTGCAAAGAAATGTTCTCGAAACTTTCTTATGTTGCCAAGTGCGTTACAAAAGAAAAAGGCAAAAAAGATACATTAGTTAGAAGTAGACAAATTCAAATGCATGTGCATGAAAAGGCAAGTTCGAGACTAGTGAAGGAGATATTAGCTTATAATAAACAAGACATGGTAACTGAAACCATTGTGTATGATGAGGTATGTATTTTATATGGGAACAAGTTGTGTAGGAGGTATCCGGATCAACGAAATACGCATATGATTCGATCAAGGTTGAGGGAAATAGGAAAATTCATTATTCAATCTAAAGAAATTAATGAAACTGTGGAAAACCTACGAGACATAATTCAGCCTCAAAATTATGATACTATAGTGAAAGCAATTAATAATGTGGCTGGGTTTGATGAAATGACCGGAACATATAAAGCTCCATCTACGGCATACAATTTGGGTTTACATATAAAAGAGATAACTTTATTGATGCAGACAGAAGCTATTAAAGAAAGAAACAATAAGAAACGAGATGCAACCCGAGACTTACTGGATGTCATTAGTGATGGATTCAAAACCGACATAAACAAAACAGTTTCAGAAAATCAAAGTGAGAAAAAGAGACACAAGAAAGTTTTTTTACCAACAGCAGCAGATATTAGTGCCCTCAAATCATTCTTGAAAAAAGGAAGAGCTAAAGCATACCAAACATTGAAATCTGAATTCACACAGAAAGCGTGGAAAGATCTGGCTGGTTATACACTCATTTCATTGCAGTTATTCAATCGAAGACGTGCAGGAGAGCTAGAAAGAATTTTGACTGAAGACTTCAAATCTCTTCAGTTTATTGACACAGAGGATATTCTGCAAGGTGAATTTAAGGAAAGCATGATATATTTGGCAAGGAACTATGCTCGATTTTTCATTAGGGGAAAGTTGAATAGACAACTACCAGTAATTTTGAGTAAGGAACTTATAAATTGTATTGAGATGTTATTGGAATATCGAGAACAATATGGCGTTCCAAAAAGTAATCCTTACCTATTAGGGGTACCCGGAAGATCACATATTACTTTGAAAGCCTGCAATCTCATGCGATATTATGCAAAGGCATGTGGCGCTCCTAATCCCACAAGATTGCGAGGAACAGAACTTAGAAAACAAATTGCAACAGCCTGTTCATTGTACAAATGATCAGATCCGTTAGTTGAAGACATGGCAAATCACTTGGGACATCATATTGACATTCATAAAAAAATTTATCGGCAGTCTATTGGGAGAGAATTACCATTAGTTACAAACATTTTATTGAAGGCACTTGGTGAAAATGATGAGACTGATGAGCCAACTGTTGGGCAGATGAGTGAGTCCGATAAGGAAAATGATATGCATGAAATTGCAACAACCCAAGAATGGCAAGAGAAAAATTGTAGTTATGGCATATCAATGTCTCAACAAGATGACAGAACTCCTATTAGTACCACAAACCAATTGAGCCCAGTTCCGAATCTCATTCAGATTCAGGTTTGTACCACTGAAACGGTGACTATTCTTCAAGATTCGTCTTTGAAGAGCTTATAGATTATATGGATACTCGGTACTATTTCATTTTTGCTATTTTCAAATTTTCTTCATGAAACTAAATGAAAAAAGGCTCTTCTGATTCTGAAATCATATTATAGATAAAATGACTCAGAATTTTTGATGTTGACTAGAGGCATTATTTATAATTACTATGGTAAATGCGGAAAAATAGGTTTGCAAAGTATTGTTTCAAATTACATGATTTTACATGAGTCATCCTGTTTATGTTGCGTATGTTTATGCGATCTAATGTAGAACATATTACAAACAGAAGTGCTTCAATGACTTTTTTCGGTGAAATTTCAAGTTAGTCCTCTTTCTCTATTTTTAATATAACTGAGTGGACCAGCCTATGCGCAGAAAGGGAAACCTTTGTTCATTTCATTTTATAGTCTGCAAGCAACATTCTGTTTCAGAGTCTTAATAGCAGACTATTTTTGAGAAAAATAAACCGATAAACATGAAAATTTTGGGGGCCAATAACTGAAAATGTGATTTCTCGAGCCTAAAAAGAATTCTGTATCACATTTCATTTTCACTGACAACGAGAAAAAAATAGAGCAAACTTCTTACCTGAATGTTAATTTCAAAATTGTTTAATTTGATATATATTTTTTTATTGACAACTGCATATGTGATTGACACATTCATTTTTATCTATCATTTTATTATTATCATATGATTGCCATTTAAATAAATTGATCAACTAAATATAGCGTACCCAGCTGGTGGCCACCTATTGATGCAAGATTCAAGAATCTTCATTTCATTAAGTCAGTTGATAAAGTTACTCTTGTTAAGATATGAAATAGTCACCAGGGAATGAAAGTAGCGTTCACTTGACATTATTTAAAGATTGTACCTTGAGGCGTGAATTGATTCATAAGAGAGTTATGAATTACAGGTAAACAAAAACGAGTGTCCTGGACATTACCGGAAATTGAAGCTGTCAATAAGAGTTTTGGACATTATATTGAGGAAAGTATTATACCAACCTACGATGAATGCCATAAATGTAGGGCTGAGAATCTGTGCCTACAGAAACGAACTCCTCCACAAATAAAATCATTCGTGGCATACCAAACGAAAAAACTTAGAAGAAAGAAAACAGGTACGGTACCAATTCAGTGATGAATTGTGGTCGTAACTTTGTTTCATTTCCTTTAGTTAGAAAGGCTTGGTTGTTACTTGAAAAAATACTGGTGGAAAACGAATTTGCAGCCTTTTTTAAAACAAAAAAACTCCCATCATTGGAAAAATGTCGGGAGGTAATAGCTGCCCATCCCGAATTAAAAGATAGAAAACCAGAACATTTGAAAGCATTTATTAATAATATCAATAAAAAAGCACCAAAATGAGGTGTTTAGAAATAATAGGAAAGTGAAAAAATTTAATTGTGTAATGTTCAGGGTTATTTTTATAAATAGGGTCCACCTTGAATATCTTCGAAAATAAAGACACAACGAAAGATAACCGTATTTTGACGTGTAACCGAAATGTGTATCACTTTTCCCTCAAACCTCCCTTGAAAATATAATGACTTAATGACCTGTTTTGCGATACCTCAATTGAAAGGTAATGTTTTCAGCAATTCAAGAGTGTATTCGTTTTTTAGACGGTCACTCCAAAAATTGTTGCGATCCATATATTCATGAAGATATTTTTTGCCATAGATAACTTTTATTCTAAGGACATTAACAATAAATTTATTTGGTTCTTTAGATCAATTACATGATAGAGGATATATCGAGGGCTTACAAATTAATAATGGATGATTCGAACATAGAAAATAATTTGAACATTGAGTTAATGTTTTTCAATATTCTTAGAAACACACTAATCTTGAATTAAGGTTATTTATCAAATTTGTGTAGCTGAATGAACATTTCTTTTAAATATGTGTAGGTTACTCTTGTTTGTAATATACATACCTCTGTGACTTCAAAAATAAATAAATATGTGAATGAATATTTGATAGAATTTTTAATTCACCTTCCTGCTGATGAAACTGGGAGCAATTCATGAACTAATTCAAATATAAGAGAAAACTTCTTTACCCAATGAATAAATGAAAAAATTATGGTAAGATATACATAATCCAAATGATGATATGCAGGATCATTTCTTAAAACATGAATTAAATTTTGAACCATTGTCAGAGAATATATATGGAAGTGATAAATAGATTACAAGGTCGTCAAATGTCACATTATGAAATATATATGCGCGCGGGAAATTCAAATATTGAATAACAGTGTTAGTGGATGTACCCAGTACTTATGGCACAATATAGAACTTGGTATTATACTGTGCCTATGGTGTCGGTTTGGCTTTTTCAGCTATTCCAAAACCGAGTGTGCTTGATTTCAGTGCGTGCTAAGCCTAATGGTTTTGTTTTTGCACAATTTGAATTCCCGACAGTAATTTTTGAAGTAGGTACTAACATTAAATTTATAGGTAATTGGCAATAATTGATTGAATCGAAATACTTGGTAAAATTCATAATAAAATCAAAAGAAAACACTGGTTTTGAATTTTCACTATATTTAAATCAACAATCCATCTATAGAAGTGAGTCAGGGCAGTATCAGTATTGTAGGAGTTATAAAATAGTTGTACTAAAATCTAATTTAAAAGTTGTAATAACCATCCTATCTACAAAAGGACATTTTCATACCAAAAATGTACCCTTATCAGATATGTAATTGGCGCCCAAATGGGGTAATAAAGTTATCCTAATCATAAAAAAGAACCCAGCAGATAATATGGCTATTATAAACATATCCTGCAATCTGTGAATTAGTTAATATTAGAAGGGTATAAATATCTTTATAAGTAGGTAGGAGAAATTAATGTAGTATAAACTTTTAAAAAGCCATACAGTGACGGAAAAGCTGTCGTTTTTATAAATATATGTGAAAATTCAAAGTCAGTGTTTTCTCTTGATTTTTCTAAATGGTGGAGAATCAAATTGTGCAGTTGTTCGTTGTGTGACTAGTTCTCACGCTACAAAAACAAAACCATAATAAATCTCTACATTTTTGGGTATTATTTATTTTTTGAATATATCTATCAACGAATAATGCCCCCTTATCGAATTCAAGTCTACGGCCCTGATGCTGTAGCAGAATTCGACAATGGAAATGAATATTTTGTGTAGCCGAAAACGCCTATCCTCGGCTAAAACTTTTTCGATATACCGTATATCAAGCGGTATAAACATATACCGCATAACTTTATACTGAGGTCAATGTTGACATTGTACATATATATATATATATATATATATATATATATATATATATATATATATATATATATATATATATATATATATATATGTTCTAGCGAGCATGTCGTAACTAAATGACTCAAGCGTCTTCTTCCCAGAAAAAACAGATGGTACCAGATGATTCATGTCTTTCTTCTTCTGAAAGCGATTCATTTGCAACGGATGAAGACCATGATTGGATGGAAATTGAATTTGATGGCGAAGAAGCCAAACCATATAAGAACGTGAACTGGACAGGGAATATTGCAAATGCGAGCAAGCTAAAGGACCCATGTCAAAACTGTAAAAAAGATGATAAAATTACCTACAATGAACGAGATGAAATGTTTAAGGATTACTGAGGTCAACGCTAAAATAAGGACTAGAATTGCTAGAAAGTCGATAAACGCGAGATACTCGCGAACAATCGAGGAGACGCAAATTTACCGTTTTGAATTATTTGCCGGCCCATCAGGAAAGAATCTCAGTTTGCAAAACTTTTTTCCTGAACACGTGAGTATAAGTGGCCAAGTTGTCAAGACTGTTATTAAAAAACAGAGTAGTATCACAGGTGTTGTAAGTACCGACAAAAAAGGAAAAAACTTGTAAGAACTCACAGATTGATGAAACGGTGAAACAAGGAGTGAAGGATCATTTCAATTCCTTAGAATTCAAAGATAGCCATTACCACAGCCTTCTTTATATCAAGCCTGGAACTACAAATGGCAACACCGCAGAATCTCAAACCGGTAGTCCTATCGCTGTCGTCTACTAACTACTCTCATACGACATACTGCCGATTTATTTACATAAATTACAAAGGATAATCTGCTTTGTCATCTAAATACCCAAAAATGATACGAAGATAAAATGATAATTGAATATTAATTGATTCTGCACATTAAAATCGGATATTCGGAATGTTCGCCTAACCAAGGGGAAGGTGCAGAGATAACGCCACAATTATTCAGTATCGTAAAAGTCAATGTTACACAGTAGATATTTATCTATTTCCATCTGAGCCACCTTCGCAATTAAGTAAATATGTTAATATTTTATATGCTTATTTGGAAGTTACCAATCCAATTAAGTAGGTAATAACAGTATCTACTAATAAAATGTAACTTCCAGAAATTGAATTAGTACAAGCTTTTTGCCAGGCTATGGAATGTGGTTTGGGGGGAGTTTCAATGTAGATGGTTATTGGCAGTTGGTGGTTCGAGTTGGGAATCAGGTGGGTAGAAGCTTATAAATATAACAAATACAAAATAAATAAACAATATAAGCTCTTAATACCAAACAAAATAGAAATATTCTCAATAAAAAAAATACAAAGCAGATACGAATAAACAAAATATAAATTCTATAGCAGAAAGCAAATAAAAATCACTCTATTTAAAACTAAAAAAAACGAAACTTATAATTCGGTAAAATAACAGAAGAGTAGTTTTGCCTTCTTTAAGTGAATAAACTTGAGAAATTTAAAATTCATAATGATTACCTATATTTGTTTAACTTATTTAATTATTTTGAAAGTATCAAGTTTCTTTATTTTGATTTTGTCACTATTCTGTTCGCTTTTTTGGATTTTTGGTGCTAATCTGCTTCACAGCATGATTATTTTGTGTTTTGACATAATTATTCAAGAGCGTTTTAGCGATATTACTTACGCAGGGTTTTAAAAATTCTAAATAAAGATGATCAGAAGAAATGCTTCTTATTGTAGGACCGCATAGCAAATCTTTTTGGTTTTCATGACCGAGGAATTTTTCTTCTAATTCACAGTCATTGACAATAAACTCTAAAATAGCATACATATGGAAGAAAATTATTGTTACAAAATTGGTAGGTAAAGATAGACCTCGGCGTTGTAAATCATTAAAATAATGATGATCAGTGAAGTTACATTGACTCTGAACTCTTGGAATGTAAAAAAGACACTCAAAACAGGACACTTTTTGATATTGAATGAAGGATGAAGGATATGCATCCTGAAATATAAATTTTGACTGCCTCGTCTATTTCACATTCGGACAAATACTGATAATAAAAAAACTTCAAGACATTCTTTCAAAAGCTGGTTTTTCGTTAATTTCGAAATTTGGAGAATCAGTCCCCGAAATTTTGAATTTTGCTTTGATATCAATGAATGAGAATCTCCTTCCTGAATCTGTACCACTTATCTTACTCTAGCGTCCTCTTCACTTTCATGAAATTTGAATTATAATTACATTCAGGTATGTAGCATTGTTATCATAGAACACTATCACTTCACTCACGTTACGTTACGAAAACTTTTTATCACGTACTAATTATACCGAGTATATAACTATTATCCCTTCGAATACAAAATATAACCTAATTTAAGAACGTGTCAATCTACACGAAAAATGAGACTACTAGATTTAGATTAGCGAATAACGCCGGACTATGGTCGATCAACTAAGAAACAGGACTATCACAGCGTTGCCGTTGTTTCTTATTTCCAGGCTTGATATAAAGAAGGCTGTGCCATTAGTGTAGGTCAAGTACTTCTCGTCTCTATTTACCACCAACCTTAAATCTCAAAAATGTACGTCCTATATGAAGAAAAGTGTAAAAATAATAATATAAAAAATGTCGCCAACGAAAGTGTGTATCGCACAATTTTCAACCAAGAATTCAGACCAAAAAAAGATATTTTCGATATTTGCCACTGTTATGACAACTCAACTCCTGAGGACAAGTTAAGGTTGGAACAGGAATATTTATCACACAGGGAAAATAGATTAAAAGCAAGGGAGGCAAAGGAAAGGGATAAGAAAAATGCCGCTGAGCAAGCATTCAAATTTTTTAGCTGCAGCATTTGACCTGCAGAAAGCTCTTCCAGTCCCAAAATCTGATGGATTAGCCTACTATAGATTGAAACTGCAGACTTATAACTTCTCTATTTATAATTTAGGTGATAACGAAGGAATTTGGAACATGTGGCATGAATGTTTGGACAAAAGAGGTTCTTCGGAAATTGGAAGTTGTATTCTACTTTTTGTGAATGAACACATAGAAAAGGACGTTAAACATTTTTCGTTTTTCTCTGAAATTGTTCATGGCAGAATAGGAATAAGTATTTATTCACATCATACAATTATCTAGCCCAAAAGCATCAAATCGTCATCCGTCATAATTTTATGGAACGTGGACATACTCAAACACAAGGAGATTCAATGCACCGTGTCATTGAAAAAGCTGCCAGAAAAATCCCCGTATACACCCCGGAACAATGGTATACTTTGATTCGAACTGCAAAAGGGTTAAGCCTTACAAAGTTGTGGAAATTTCTCAGGACGATGTTTACGATTTGCAGCATTTCCAAGAATCGATGACCCTCAACTGGGATAAAGATGAAACTAATAAGAAAGTTCTCATCACCAAATTTCGGATTGTTGAGTGTAACTTTCAGTTTCCGAACAAAATATTTTTTAAATACCAATACGATGATGAAGATTTTAAAAAGATTAACCTGCTCCAAAAAGGACGAAAAACTAAAGTCGCCAATAAAAAAAATGTTATTCGAATAAAATACCTATATATATATATATATAAAATTACTATCTGGATTTTCTATGTAAGAAGGTAATATTGTAGCAATATCATGACTTTTTCCACAAGGAGAACACAAATTAGATTCTGATTAATTCTATTCCTCACTGTATCTGTTCCTAATTAAAAGAATTACTTATTTATTTTCAGTTTATTTTTATAATTTTAATGAGTTTGATATAATAGTAAAAGAAATTAATGTTTTCGTTTCTCACCGTATATTTTATATTTTTTGTCCGAGCTGTCGTTCGAATTTTCACTCAAAATCGCTGGTTTCCATGCTACAAATTGCATAATAACTGGAGTTTTTCAGTTGCAGAACTATCGTTTATCACATATTGGATGCACTATGCTTTGTCCTATTTTTTATTAAAATATCAGCAATCATTATCCTCCATTAAGATAATGTAAAAAGAAATAATAACAATTTCAAAAATATGGTTTATATTTCCATATCATTAAAATAACCAATAAAATTTAAAAAACAACATTTTTGGAGTTATACTACTTCTGCTCTCAAACGACGATTTATAAAATTAAAAACAACCAAACTGAAACAGAAACCAACCCGACTCAAAACTGTGATATACCTCATTACAACACGAGAACAAATCAATACTTCCACATACTACCAAGTACAACTAATGTTGAACATATTAAAAACAGTCGGTCATTGACTCTTTCAGTAGAAAGATGAAACAATTTCTTCTAGAGCACTTATAATTTATCTCTTCCTCTGTACTAAAATAGTTATTTAAGTAACAAGAAATATTATAATAGTTATGAGTTACAAAAATGTCAGAACATGCATGTCACACATATTATCTTACATGATATACTACTCATTATGGATCTTGTTATCTTTTAGAGTACTTAAAAAATAAAAAATTACTTTTTAAGAATATGTTTCATATTAAACCCATCATCGAAGGAAAAAATAATGGCAAACGACCGAGAGGAAGGTATCCGATGCGCTGGTTGGAACAAACTCAAGAAATTGTTGGTCATAGTCTACAAGCAGTAGTATAGAAGATGCTTCTCTAACAGCTCAGGACAGAGAAGGATGGAGAATAACGATCCGCACGTTTGAGACATGATGTCACTATACTTTTAACAAGTTAACGGTATATTATATTGGTATTCAGGTCTACGATGCGATGAATATTTCAAAATGTACCTTACGTAATTTTGTGTTGTTATGTTATTCCTAATGAAATAACAAGATATATAAAACATGATCCTACCTCTGGAGCTCATCCATTGTCGAATGTTCTGTTGGATTGGTGGAATTTACATCTAGACATCTATAAAATGGGTGCAGTCAATCTGGTCAGAAATAGTCGATGGTTCAGCATAAACTTTAATTTTTACGGGTAATCTTTCTGGTGAAAAAGTACAAACAGCAGAAGGACCCACAGGATTTTATGCACTTTCCCACAACAGCTTCTCCTTCTCCTGGTATGCCATGGAAGTCATCAGTTTTAAAGTGGTCACTGAATAATTCTGTACTTGAATTAGTTACAGAATTATTGAGCCGTTCATTTCCTCCATCGTCTTGGTATGACACCCTGAAACAGTTGATTTAGGACATCAGAATGTGTTACAACTAACTGTAACATTATTAGGACTGAAACAGACTATATACGGATTTTGACCGTCTCCGAAAATCAAGAAATAGGTAAACAATTACGCTACGCACATAGTAAAGGTTCAAAGATTTTGATGATTTGGGGAAATATAGAGAGTTGGTCCATATATATATATATTTTTTTTGTTAAAATTATATAATTACATCTTTCCCCGAAAGTACCACATAGGGAGTGAGGCAGCAGAATTAGAGATCATTCCCAGTAACATTTAAATTGTGATTGTTTTTAATGTTGCTGAAAATGATATTTTCTTTGATTTGATTTATTAACAATAACAAGTATAATAAAAAATAATATATGTACAATTTAGATATAATTCAAAATTGAATATATAATGCACCTAGCTGAGTGAACAGCTGTATGTGCACAACAATTTGTAGGTGAATCTTATATTATGGATCGTATACAGTAATTATTTTAAAGATACTGAAATAAATTTATTAAATATAAAAAACTGGTAAATATGCAAGAATCATAAAGAAAGGAATTGATTCGGGATTAAATTAAAAAAAAACTCAACATAGCAATTTTCAAAATATGGAAACAAATCTTGTGTTATTTAAGTGTATGTAATTTTTACAGGCTGTGTTAAACTTCTTATCTACCTTTGGTGGTATTTTTTGGGGAAGGGTTCACAGAAAAATATGTGACCATATATCAAAGAAAAAAGAATCACCAAAATTGGGTCTTGTTTATAATGCAAATGCACGTTCATTTAAAAGCAAACTTATAGATGACTTGAATCCTTCATCGTTTATCGAAGTCGATCAAAAATCGAATCCATCACATCTTTAAACTGGGAAATAAACAACCGGTTATGGCACCAACCTTATGCATAGGATAAAACAATAGTTAATATTTATTGCAGGCAATTTAGAAATTAACACTGAACAACTACATAGGTATCTAATTTAAGGGAAATTATTAGAAATATAAGTTAAATCCTAAGATACATATAGTGAAAATATATCATTCTCGAGAAACAACGTACGTGACAATTTATAAGGGGTATAAGATCTTTTGGGAGTTAGTCAAAAAGATAATGAAATTCATTATTTCTTTAGGCACTTTAATATCAAGGAATGCATTAATAAAACACCTTTTTGATCAACTCTAGTGAAATGGCGTACAGGTTATTCCAGCCGAGACCTAAATTAATTAATTACTTTTCGCAGCATTGCCTGACGAGTTTGATTCTTTCAGGACTCCAAATGTTATTGGTAGTTTCATTATCATTAAACTTAAAACATTTTAGTTGCATGTTTCAATTTCGGTAAAATCTTTTAGCTAATCTCCCCATTGTGAGGAATTATCTGCTTTAGATATAATCCATAAAAATATTATACACTAGGACTCAAGGTGTATGAGACGTTGAATTATAAATGAATTCTCGTTAACTTCATACTACCTATAGAAAATGTGGTTTGAGCATGGGTACATATATTATGTGTATAAGTTATTGAAAACTGAAGCTACATCGGCAAATCATCCAGTATATAACACTTAACTAAGCCTACGCTAATATTTGTGAATGAATAGCTAGATATCTAGCTAAGCCAAAATATTTTCACAACTATTTATATCAGACTTATAATTCCAAAATAAACTTACCTGTGGGGGGTTTGGGTGACTGTACTTTGTGGTGCGCCTGAAATTATTGAGATATTTATTAAATAATCATAAAATTAACCTTTTTATTTTAGTATACTTAATGAAGAAATTTTCATATTTTGACTAAAAATATACAAAGATCTCTTGTTAAATATAATCACATTTTAGATTACATCTTGTCATTTAAGTCATTTTAGTCATTTATTTACTTATTTATTTGCTTTTTCTTGACACTTGACTTTGACAATGACGATTGACCAGAGAACACTACACTACATCTGCACAGAATTTAAAGTTGAGGATGGAGTATGGACAGAGATTACTACTACTAGTGATATAAAAACAAAGGTATGCCCAAGGATGTTTATAAGGAGGATAAGCGACTCAGTGTATCCTACTGTACTAGGAAATATGCTCTCTCGAGTCGACGAGGTGGGTGTGGCCCAACTTGTCACTCTCTCCTCTCTCGCACGTACCTCAATCTTTCCTTGGCATACTGCTTAGCACAGCAACCGCTCAGAAATATTCACATAAAATTTCTATTTTCAATGTCTCTTTGGTTTGATGAATACAATACAAAATTAAAAGTTACAAGCCGTTTTGGTGATCCACGATCTTATTCCTATTTGATACTTTAATTTTAATCTACTATAAAAATAATGTATTCTTATGAAGTTACGGGCGCGTTTCACTAGTAAATGACTGGCTAGAAGTCTGGAAGTAAAGAAATCACAAAATAAATTTGAACTTACGCGATGGAAATTATTTAGAACACCCGAAGGATTAACATTTATGTAGGGCCCCAATAATTAATTCACTAGATTGAGTAAAATCTTTGATAATATCAATAAAACAACTGAAAGATTATTTTGATCACATACCACCGCAGTTTTAACGGATTTCATTATCTCTGTAAGAATCCGTTTCGTTTGCTTTTCATCAACCACGAAAGACATTACGAATTTTCGCTTTTTCAGACTCAAATTATGGAATTTGTAAATTACTCTGAGAGAAATAACTTTTGCTTTGATGCTTCTAGTGTAAACCTTGCTATAATATCTATTAACTAGTATCATAAACATTAATAAAAAATGTAATTTGGAAGATACTATGTCGAGTAAATAGGTTAGGTTTTAGATTCCGTCTTGGTACAATCATTATATGAATGACATTTCACTCAAAAAGTTCCTTATAAAGTAAACTTTTATTGTTTAGCTTTATAAAGAAATCTAAGAAACTAATTAATAATATGATATTTGAATTAATAGTATTGACAAATACCAGGAAAATAAAAAAGACTTTATTAATGTGTATTTATAATAATAATAATAATAATTTATAGAACTAGGTGTACGGGGTACAATTTTTTCTGTAAGGATTTTTACATAAAAATTCTTGCGGAGACTTTTATTGGTCTGTACGCAAGCCCAGTATACTTATAAACTGAATACATAGATGCAAAGTATATACATAGCTTACATCTAGAATTATAGTACATAGTACACATATATTACATATTTGGTATCCTTAATTGAAAATCATACAGTTATACTTTCGATTGATGATAATAATGTTTAGTAGTTCTTTTTGGCTTTTTTGCTAATGTTTAATATTTTTAATTCATTTGGTAGCATATTGAAATTTTTTATTGCCAAATAGATGTACTTTTTTACCAACTTCTAATTTACATAACGGTATAGTTATTTTTTTCAGACCTAGTAATTTTTGTACTTTCCACATATCTGCTACTTCGTACTACGTGACACATAAAATTGGTTTACTGGGTTGTACGACACAATTTAAAGGCCTTTTTTAGTGTATTTTTTGTCGGTGGAGACAAGTAATAGTTGTCTCCACCGACAGTTCTTTACTGAAGATTGATACAAGTATGAGTTCCAAATTAGGATTGATTATCAAATATGGCTCTTCGCCCTGCGACATACTGATGAGAGGCAACAACATCGAAATGATGATATATGTCTGGGAGACTGATGCTACGTTTGGTAATCAATCTGATTGAGCAGTATAGTGGAAAAACGCATACAAACGTAATATGTAGACGACAAACCTCGTTCTTATTGCAGCACGGTTCAATTTACCGCTAGGCATGAAATGATTATTCATATATATATATATATATATATATATATATATATATATATATATATATATATATATATATATATATATATAGAGCGCTCTAACGAAAGTGAAGCCAATTTTTCGCCGGCTGCCATTAGTTTCGGTCTCACCTTGGTCATAGATAAAATATTTCTCTTTCTAATCTGTGCCTTGGTGTTTACAGCTTATTTTGGTTTTCATTTTTTGTGCTATTTTTTAATGAAAACGACGATTTTTTTTATCTCCACACAATGTTAAAATGCAAGGCTTTTGGATACAAGAGTCGCTGTCGAAAAAAGAATATAGTTAGTCCATAGGCGGCCATTGATTTAGTTATCATTTGGCTTCACTTGGTCTCCGAACGCCATGTTTCCTTGGTCATTCCATGCTGTAGGCTATTCTCAATTGATTTCTCAGTCCGATTTTAGGCAGTACCACAGTCTTCTTTATCTCAAGCCTGGAACTACAAATGGCAACACCGAAGAATCTCAAAGCGGTAGTCCTATCGCTGTCGTCTACTAACTACTCTCATACGACATACTGCCGATTTATTTACATAAATTACAAAGGATAATCTGCGTTGTCATCTGAATACCCAAAAATGATGCGAAGATAAAATGATGATTGAATATTAATTTAATCTGCACATTAAAATCGGATATTCGGAATGTTCAGCTAAACCAAGGAGAAGGTGCACTTATTCAGTATCGTAAAAGTCAATGTTACACAGTAGATATTTATCTATTTCCATCTGAGCCACCTTCCCAATTAAGTAAATATGTTAAAATTTTATATGCTTATTTGGAAGTTACCTATCCAATTAAGTAGGTAATAACAGTATCTACTAATAGAATGTAACTTCCAGAAATTGAATTAGTCCACGCTTTTTGCCAGGCTTTGGAATGTGGTTTGGGGAGAGTTTCAATGTAGATGGTTATTGGCAGTTGGTGGTTGGAGTTGGGAATCAGTTGGGTAGAAGCAAATAAATATAACAAATACAAAATAAATAGACAATATAAGCTCTTAATACCAAACAAAATAGAAATATTCTCAATGAAAAAAAAAATACAAAGCAGATACGAATAAACAAAATATAAATTCTATAGCAGGAAGCAAATAAAAATCACTCTATTTAAAACTAAATAAAAACGAAACTTATAATTCGGTAAAATAACAGAAGAGTAGTTTTGCCTTCTTTAAGTGAATAAACTTGAGAAATTTAAAATTCATAATGATTACCTATATTTGTTTAACTTATCTAATTATTTTGAAAGTATCAAGTTTCTTTATTTTGATTTTGTCACTATTCTGTTCGCTTTTTTAGATTTTTGGTATTTTGTGCTAATCTGCTCCACAGCATGATTATTTTGTGTTTTGACATAATTATTCAAAATTTCTCAAAATATTACTACGATATTACTTACGCAGGGTTTTAAAAATTCAAAATAAAGATGATCAGAAGAAATGCTTCTTATTGTAGGACCGCTTAGCAAATCTTTTTGGTTTTCATGACAGAGGAATTTTTCTTCTAATTCACAGTCATTGATAATAAACTCTAAAATAGCATACATATGGAAGAAAATTATTGTTACAAAATTGGTAGGTAAAGATAGACCTCGGCGTTGTAAATCATTAAAATAATGATGATCAGTGAAGTTACATTGTCTCTGAACTATTCGAATGTAAAAAAGACACTCAAAACAGGACACTTTTTGATATTGATGAAGGATATGCATCCTGAAATATAAATTTTGACTGCCTCGTCTACTTCACATTCGGACAAATACTGATAATAAAAAAACTTCAAGACATTCTTCCAAAAGCTGGTTTTTCGTTAATTTCGAAATTTGGAGAGTCAGTCCCCGAAATTTTGAATTTTGCTTTGATATCAATGAATGAGAATCTCCTTCCTGAATCTGTACCACTTATCTTACTCTAGCGTCCTCTTCTCTTTCATGAAATTTGAATTATAATTACATTCAGGTATGCAGCATTGTTATCATAGAACACTATCACTTCACTCACTGAAGGGTTCCAGCGGAAATTATGATGGAACCGATCTCAGATGATTATTGAGATGGCAATTGAGCAAATTATATAAAGGTACTTACCCCAGAGGTAGAAGATGGTCAGCAACCACTCATTCAGCAAGGACGGGGGGTTCGGGGAAAGGAGAAAAGGAAGAATGCCCTCCTCGGCCCTAGCGTCTTGGCGGTCACTGTTGGCTCTAGGCACTTCAATTTAATTTGCTCAATTTGTGAGATGAAAGTAGATGAATTCGCGCACAGAAGGATTTAAGCACGTTTTCAACAGAAGATCGCGAGCACGTGGTCGTTCGACAAATACAACGCGAGAAAAAACAGATGATTATTCTACGAAGAACAGAACAGAGTCAGTGAGAAATATAATTGCTCGTTGAAGCCAATAGTCAGCTCTAAGAGGGGGCCAGAAGTCGAGACGAATTACTTGTGACGTTAGGCAGCCCAACATTCACGACTTAATACTCACGTTACGTTACGAAAACTTTTTATCACGTACTAATTATACCGAGTATTAAACTATTATCCCTTCGAATACAAAATATAACCTAATTTAAGAACGTGTCAATCAACACGAAAATGAGACTACTAGATTTAGATTAGCGAATAACGCCGGACTATGGTCGATCAACTAAGAAACAGGACTATCACGGTGTTGCCGTTGTTTCTTATTTTCTAGCTTGATATAAAGAAGGCCGTGGCAAAAAAATTTGATTCAATATAATTTCAACGGAATTTATACCAGCGGTTGGTTATGCAACCCAAAATACCAATTCTGTTATTATAATAGTTCTAAGAATATAGTTTTAGTTCAAATGCATAAATGTCAACTGTCAACGTAAAAAGAGAATAAGTAAGAGATTATTATAAAAAGGTGTATTAGTGTACAAGTTACCATGAGTCTGTAATAAACTTTTATTGAATCAACGATTTTCACTGAAACCTCTCTAAAATCAACAGGTTATGGGCCCAGTTAACCGAGTGAATTGCGGAGTTTGAAAAAGTGATTACGAACGAATTCTAGAAAGTTGGAAACTATTACCGTTAGACTCGTGGTACGGAAAAGTTCAAAAAGTGGGAAGAAAATGGCGTCCGGAAGTAGCACGATCATAGTGAAGCCATTCGACGGAAGCGGTTTCGGGAATTGGGAGTTTAGAGTGAAACTTCTTCTAGAGCATCACGAAGTACTAAACGTAATTACCGAGGAACCTCCAGTCGCTGACGAAGCGGTTGTTTGTGCTTGGAGAAAGAAGGACTTGAGAGCAAGAAACTTGATCGTACAATGCTTGAGCGACAACGTGCTGGAAATGATAAAAGGAAAGAAAACAGCCATGGAAATCATGCAGACTTTAAACAAAACTTATGCTAAAAGTGGAGTAGCCACACAGGTACAGTTACAAAGTAAGCTCAGAAATATGAATTTTGCTGGTTCTAGCTCACTTAACGACTTTATTATTGAATTCGAGAAAACAGTGTTGGACCTAAAGACTGTGGAGGAAACATGAGCGATGTGGAAATGATAACTCAATTATTATCTAGCATGCCGACTACATTCCAAACAGTAACAACAGCGATTGATATCTATTTCTGTCAGAATCAAAACGCAGTTACATTAGACTTTGTGAAATCGAAGTTATTACAGAAAGAAGAAAGACAGAAAAAGGAGAAACGACAAGGAGAGACAAGTCAAGCTCTTATGGCACACAAGAAGAACTGGAAAAAGCCTGTAAATAAAAATCACGAAGACACACGAGAAATGAACACATTCAAGTTTAGATGTTATTTCTGTGGAGTGAAGGGCCATAAGAAGTCAGAATGTCGTAAAAGGAAAGCTCAGAATACCTGTAACGTTACCGAAAAAGATAAAGAAGAAGAGATATGCTTCATAACCTCTGCAGGTACAGAAACAATATCAGAAGCAAATAACATTGTCAATTTCATTGTAGATAGTGGGGCGACAAACCACCTGTCAGATCATGTCAGATGTCAAAGACATACACTGCAAAATAAACGTAGCCAAGGTAGGAGAAACTATTATAAGTAGAAGACAAGAAACATTGCATGTTGAGACTGAGAAAGGAAGAAAACTCAAAATTAAGAATGTCTTAGAATGTGAAAATATAATGTACAACCTACTGTCGGTAAGAAGAATGAAAGAGAAAGGTCTCCAAGTAATTTTTGAAAATAAAAATACAGTTATCATGAAAAATGGTGAAGAAATGGCATAAGGAAATCTGAAAGGAAACTTATATACTTTAACGTTACACCCACAATCTACAGTAAAAGTAAACATAGCACAAGAACAAAATAACTTGTGGCACAGAAGAATGGGACATTCATCGAGATATGTCTCAGAGGAAACTTGTGAAATATGTCACAAAGGGAAACAAACAAGGATACCTTACAAGAAGCTTGACGAGGAGAGAAAAGCAAAGAGAATATTGGAATCAGTATCAACAGATGTGTGCCGTCCTATTACACCAACATCCTACAACGGTAAGAAGTATTTCGTCACTTTCATAGATAATTTTTCAATTGTATACTGTATGGAACAGAAGAGTGAAGTATTGGAAAAGTTTAAGACATATGTATCGATGGTTGAAGCTAAGTTTAGTTGCAAAATCGAGAGACTAAGATGCGATAATGGTAGAGAATACATATCCACAGATTTCAAACAATTTTGCAGAAACAAAGGAATAAAGGTACAATATACTGTTCCACACAACCCCCAACAAAAAGGTATTGCGGAGAGGTTCAACCGAACCATCCTAGAAAGAACCAGATGTATGATATTCGATTCTGATGTAGACAAAATATTCTGGAATGAAGCAATCAAAACTGCAGCTTATCAAATCAACCGAACTGCAACTTCCACAATAGCAGAAAAGAAGACACCAGCTGAGCTATCGTATGGGAAAAAAACAAATCTTGAGAAAATAAGAATATTTGGATGTGATGCTTATGTCCATACTATAAGAGAAGAAAGAAATGGGAAATTAGATGCATGTAGCAGAAAAATGATCATGATGGATTAAACAGATAACGGCTATAGAATTTGGGATACAGAAAAACACAAAATAATTACAGCAAGAAATGTTATTTTCAACGAACATTGTAAAGAAAATAAAGTAATTATTCCAATACAAGATGACAGCTATACTAAAGATATCCAATGTGAAATAAACAATGATCATCAAAACAGCCTTGAAGAAAATCATGAAAGCAAAGAGCAGCCAAAGGCGAAAACAAGAAGTGGTAGAGAAATAAAATTACCCAGAAGGTACGAAAATTTCACATGAACTTTTCTATCGTTTTATTACAATGCATGTATACTAATTTATTATGCACAAATATTGAAAATGTTGGTTGTAAAATGAAGTGATTAAGTATAGTAACAACAAGCTCTTACAAATTATTTTTAATGCCAATCCAAATTTCTCTGCAATTGGCAGTTTGGGTTATGATGCCCTATCCCTTAGATTAGGGAAAAGTCGTGCGTACAAGACAGGAGATGCTGCTCTATATAACCACCGTGAAACAAAAGTGAAGACAATTTTTTGTCGGCCGCCATTAGTTTCGACCTCACCTTGGTGTTCACAGCTTATTTTGATTTTCATTTTTTATGGTATTTTTAATAAAGACGACTATTTTTTATCTTAACCCAATGGTGAAATGCGAGACTCTTGGATACAAGAGTCACGGTCGAGAAAAGAATAATTTTGTTACTTTCATTGGCGGCCATTGATTTATTCTTCATTTGGCTTCACTTGCTCTCCGAATGCGATGTCTCCTTGGTAATTCCATACCCTAAGCAAGCCCTATCCCTATCCACAGCCTTTTGTGATTGGAAACAACTTTATGTTGGTGGATGTGGTTTCCTTTTTAGCAGATAGAACATACAATTGGCGAAATTAAAACGCCAATAGATGGCGTTAAATAGAGGTGAACAACAAATAAATTGGAGATGAGAGCGCAAAAAATTTTTTTGTGAGAATACAAACACTGAAAGGTAAACTCAAAGGATCTCTTTATATACGAAATAAATCTGTCTAACAAAATAATAGAAATAAACCACTTACTGAGAGAAATACTAGTAGAAAATGGTGAAATTTATATGCGGAAAAATATTATTTAGCAAGAGATTTGTTGTACTTCTTTGTCACTTGTGAAACCAATCATAGGAAGAGCGGTGTGAGTGAATAGGTAATGTAATTAGATTACGGGTAAAATAGATATGATGTTTTCATAGAGGAAATAGGATAGGTTGATGGTTTGTTGTTCACCTCTATTTGATCAGTGGCGGGTCGTGAAATTTATTGCAGAGGGAGCGAATTCTACAAAATTACTAGAAGAATACATCTAGCAATTTTCCACACGACCCCTGAAGGTATTGCTACGACACCTTACATTTTTTTGGTGGATCGTTTATAATTAGTGAGAGATTAGATTTGATCCTCCCTTAGATAATTATTTATTTTTATCAATAAAGACAATTGCGGCAAAATATGTAGATGTAAGATTTCATTCTATTGCAATAAATGTTATAGGCATACCTGAAACTTGGATGCAGTTTTAAAATAAGTTAGACTTGTTTAAAGGACATTAATGTGTTTTTTATGTTCTACAATCATGTGAGTTTATTTTTTTGCGGATTTAGATAGTAATTTATTTTATAAACAAACGCTTTGACTTTTATGTGATTTTTCTTCCTTATGACAAGCAAAAAATCAGAATATCAGCAAAACTGGTGACTTTCTTGCAAATTCCCTATGTTACTGTGCGCCCAGATGTACATACTTGACGGGTTGCCTACATTCCGCGCGGCTTCACTTAATAACTCAAGTACTCCCTCCCTATCTTTTATCCTCCTTGGAGTGTGCGGATGACGAGGAATACCCCCATCAGACTTCCATCTGCGCAAAGAACATACCTGCATCGGGATATGGGGATTCTCATTACTCGGGACTCGGGACGTTACGTCCCAACTAGGTAAATACTGTTTGGTAGCCAACTCGGTACCGAAATGAAATGATTTCGCGAGTCATAGTACCGATTTGCTACGAATCTTTGGAGCCTAATGACAAATACAAATCTATATTTAAATTTTTCGCGCATATGCGACATATTTCTAAGCCCTAATTTTTGTTTTTAGTTTCATATATTGATATCGTTAAATACTAAAGATGCTACCATCATAAAGATTCTCATTACCCTGGACGGTACGTCCCGAATAGGTCGGTAGCCAACTCGGTACCGAGATGAAATTGATTCTCGCTTCCGAATCGTAGTACGTAGTCTTTTGAAGATAATAACAACTACACATGAGAACTATATTTAGTTTTTTCACGCATATTTGACATATTTCTCTTTTTTTCAGTTCCGTATAATGATATTATTAAATACTTAACATATTAACAGCTTTCGATGAAATGTTGTGATGAAGATATGCGTCGCGAAAATATAACATTTCGATGAAGACGATCATTATGAATAATAATAATATAGTTTATACAGGTAAAATAAAAAATTAAATATAATGCATACATGAATACCAATGAATTATTACAAATGCGAATAAGAATAAGAAATCAGTTTAATTTGGCAGATTTATCTATCGCACGTTTTATAGAACTGTTTAGAATCAATAAAATGATGTATGGACGTTTATTTATTTATTTATTTATTTATTTATTTATTAGATACACCCTACAAACACTGAAAAAGTATTTACATGTAAGGGGTGAGAAAAAATAAAAATTAAAAACTACAACAAACACTTAACTACCAACACAATACATTGCACACATATTATCACATCAATTTTCCAGGCCAAAATTATGGGTTTAACATACAAAGAACTTATTCTAGATAACCTTACATTGTAATAAATTTTAGGGCCTAACAAGACAGATTTTTCTAATTTGGCTAACAGATCTGTTAAAGATTTCAATCTTTCTCCCAGCTAATATACAATTGCAGTCAGATAGCTTCCTGTTTAAAGGAGCGCAAGTTCTAGGACTCGTTTTTTATGTCCGACCTTGACAGCTTATCTTAAAAATATGTATCGTTCGAGCTATGGAGGGTATAGAAGGAGAAAATTTTAGGTTAAAAAAGATAACCGATTTTGGTTGCAAATAAGGGTGGCGCTGTTGGTCGTTAAATTGAACATTTTCAAATAGATTTATAAAACGCGGGAAATAGTTGCATTCACAGAATGCTATTTAAAAATTTACTTATTAAATACGTAATAACCAACAAAAGCAAAAGAAATAAGAACTTTTTGTGTGAAAATGTTCATTTATTTAAGACTAGCAAGCTTTATAAATTGTTGATCGTTTTCAAGTGCTAATGTCAAAAACTTTGTTGCTTAGCTGCTTTAACACCACAACATCTTTCAGAGGCACTGGAAATAAATAAAATAGTAGTAGGTAATCCTTTTCTTATATATTTTCGCTGGAACATAAACTTATGTCATGTTCAAAAAGTAACCAAAGTAGACAAAAAACCAATTTATTTTTAAATTCAAGCTGCATTTTTGTTGCAGATGAAATGAAACGAACATTCTAAATAAATTTGAAATTCACATTTTGTTACTTATCTTTAGAAATATGTTCTCATTTATGAACACACGAAGCTTTTCTGGATATTTTAAAGACTATACATGTACGAATATCATTTCGTTCATATGAAACATTTAATACCAAGTTGGAGGAATATTAATAAAACTTTGGATATCCTTGAATGTCATTGAGGTCTAAAAAAGCAAATAGAGATTTCAGTGAAAGGGTTCGCATGAAATTATTACATTAATATGTGAATAACAGCCCAAATTTTTGGAAAGTTAGATTGTTATTTTGATGTAGATGGAATATTGCAAAAGCGAGTCTTGGAGTTTACTATCAGAGTTTTTTATTTTCCGCTTCTCTGTCAGCAATCCTGAAGCATTCTCTGAATGAACGTTTAATAGAAGGTTGGGTTTCCAACTGTAGGAGCTGTTTGCGTACCTACACATTGGAATTCTAAAAATGAAATAATGATTAATAAGATCTCATCAACTTAGAAACGCATAAGTTGATGTTTCAATTAGCAAAATAGCACTCCGAATTTTACAAGCATATCAAAATAAAAGCTTAATCGAAAATTAATTAAATCAACTTACCACTGAACATTGATCATCATGGAGGAGTTGAGCCTATTTGTCAAGCTCGTTTTCTTGATCAGCTGGAAGCTTTATGTTTATGATAGTTAAAATTTGTTGAATTTGTTTTCGAAATGGATAGTATTAGATGTTCATTGTGGCAACTTCACCTCGATATCATATTTTCTGGGTTTGGAGTTGAATGGATTAGCATTTGGTAATAGCTTCCATCGACCTCGTGGAATTATTTGAAATTTTCCATCTACAAAATAATGTCTTACTGATTTCACAATATCTTCATCTTTAAAATGAGGATTACAAATATGTTGCTTTGGGGACAAATGTATCTTTAGGATAGAGGACTATTGTCGTAATAGAGTAGCGCCCTGTAAAGTAAGTTTAATTAATTTAATGATTATTTAATTTTTCGTGAGAGCTCAAAACTTACCAGTTACCTGCGATTCTTTAAATAACCTTGCTTGTTGTAAATTGACTGTTTTCGTATTTTCCGATCCTTTGGCAAACCAGTTACACATTCACATTCCGCAAGACAACAGTTTTTTCCATCGTATTTTTCTTTGTAAATTGATTTTAAAAGTTTAAATTTATAAAAAACACTTTGTATATGAAGACTGCTGAAGATAGCTATATCAATATTGATTAATGTAACTAACTTCAACATTCCACTTATTGACAATCAGCGCCCCCGCCCGGTGATTTTCTCTACCCTTATTTGCATACATAATTTGATCACAATATAAATGCTTCGTACATAAGAGATCACTGTCCATGTATACTGTCCATAGTTCGGGCATTTCCGATGAAATGAAAATACTATTGGCATTAAAATTTTATGCTACAGGTTCAAATCAGAGGGGGATCGGAGAAGATTGTAAATAGTATTCCTACAGTATTTAAATCTTTTTCGTTAATTTTAGAAGACATTATTGCTGACAAAATAAACCCTAAAATAAAAAAACAGTACACGACGTCAAACAACCAAATAATTTTATGTAAAATGTGAATACAAAAATGTTTCAATCACACCATACGTCCTTACAATAGACATGGGGTATTATGTTTATTTATGGTGCTTACTCTTTACTATGTCCTTATTCAATAACTTAGAGATATACAGTGTGTTCCTAAATACAAAACATTAGCCTGGCCAGGCTTAAATTATGTCATCAGTCAATGTCATATTCCTAAATTGAGTCCATATATCTGTCAATTTTCGACGGCCATTTTAACCCTGGCCAGGCTAATGTTTTGAATTTTGGAACAGCCAGATAGTAAGTATGTAAAAAAGAGACAGATATATTACTGTAACCCTACTTTTTATCAACTCAGTACATCATTAGGTCCCGAGCAAGGTCGTATAAGGTCTTGCAACACCACGGAGTTTGGGTAGGTCAAATTGTCATATTGAACATATTTTTAGTTTGCATTATAGCCATTTTGGGTGTAGGGCTAGTCGCTAGGGGCTGGTATCTGTTTAAAATTAATCTCAAAGACAATTTCGTTTAATCACTTTCATCATATAATAAATATTTCGCTTACCAGTCCTGGAATTAATTTGAATTCAGTAGAGTACAAATCAAGAATCATATTTAAGAAAATGGCAACGACACTAGATCACAGTAACTTGCGCTGCCAAACCTAGAATTACGAAAAACGCCTTCATGACGTCCCGAGCTCGTGAATGAGAATCTCACTGCTGGTCTTATTGTACCATGCTGGTAGTGTAGTCCTGTAGTGTCACGGTCCGTAGAGAGACAAGGTTGTCTCAATCCTGTGACGTAGCCGGTAGACCCGGGCTCAGCGATTGCGTATCTAGCTCCGTATATAAATAGTTTATCTAAGGAATCTACCATAATTTATCGATGGTATCTAGGCTGGGCTTCGGCGTTCGACTGGCACTTTTGTCTGATTAATGTTTTTGCTTATGATATACATACATACTTCTAATCTGAATGTAATAAAAAGTGACAAATCACAATAGGTGAACGGGCGGCAGGCGCGAAGCTTTTAGACGAAATTTTTCTACCTTTCAATAAAACCATTCCATTTAAAAAAACCAAGAATATTGTGAAGAAAATGAATAATATTGGAAAAAGTAATCTATCCACATTTACCGGAAGAAGTAATACAATCATATCTGCTACAGAGAACTTACATAAGAATGAAATTACGTAACAAGTATTCAAGGAGAAACAAAATAAACATTTTTTACAAAAAAATACCGACGATATCAGTTGGTGCACTGAAATGTACAAAATAATATCAAAGTCAACCTAGATAGACTTTGATAATATTAAATCTATTATTGGTGCTGGTACTTGGAAGTTGTGCAGTTGAAAACTTTTGGCACCAACTTCACAAGTATCTACCAGCACCAATATAATTATATTCTATACATTTCAGTGCATCAACTGATAACTCTAATTTTTTTATAAAGATATTTATTTCACACTTTTGAATGTTAGGTACATTTGTCACGAAAATAGTTGAACGTTCGCCATTATTCATATATGCTTTTCTTGTATTTGCTATTATTCAGAAAACTAAGAAGAATAATCTGGTCATTGATTTCCCATTCTCAGATTTTCAGTTTTCGAAAGAGATTGCCACTTCCACAGCAAAAATACACATATTTCAGATTTTAACATCAATCAAAAATCCATAATCCATAAAATGCGCGTACGAACCAAAAAAAGCAATCAATCGAATTGAATACCTCCTCCGTTCGGGGTATGTCGGTTAAAAATGAAAAAAATCGTGACTTGATTTCACACACAAAAAAACGGAGACCTGACTTTTTTCGGTTTTAACTAATACCTTCGCACAAATCAGCTAATTTGATCATTCAAGTTGTAATATTAAGAGATATCTGAATCAAAATTTCAATGAGGTAGGTACCTATTCATCTTTAATCTGGAAAATTTGTCGACCTGTTGTTTTTCGATTTGTACCCACCTCAGACTTTCGAACCGCAACAATTTGTGATTTCCTTTTTAGCTGTTTTTCGTTTATTGATTGATTTTCCACAACTTATGAGCAATGCTTCCCGAAATTGTAGGGCAAGTTTATGCTTTAAGCGGATTGCATGCAATTATCAAGGAGTCCGGTTTTTTGTCTGCCAGTATCATTTACTACTACCGTTCTTTATGTTTATATATACCTACCTTAATAAAATACTGGTTTGCTTGCTTTTTTTACTGTTATTATATGTAAAAACTAGGATATATGTAGTAAACATATAGGCAATACATAGTGAGAGTGGCAACCGATTTAAATTCAGGTCTACGGCATACGTCACACGCGCGCCCGCTCCTGATTGGTTAACTGCGGATTGAGACAACCGTATCTCTCTACGGACCGTGGTGTAGTGTATGTTTTCTCTACGTATAGTGTTCTCTGGACCTGGTCAATTGTCAATGTCATTGTCAAGCAAATAAATAAGCAATTAATAAAAAGCATAACCTATTTACTTTATGGATGTATTCAAGCCAAAATGTAATTATATTTAACAAAAGATCCTTGTATATTTTTTGTCAAAATATGAAAATTTCTTCATTAAGCATACTAACATGAAAAAGTTAATTTTATGATTATTCAATAAATATCTCAATAATTTCAGGCGTACCACAAAGTCACCCAAAACCCCACAGGTAAGTTTATTTTGGAATTTTATCTGATATGAATGGTCGTGAAAATATCTAGGCTTAGCTAGATATCTAGCTATTCACTGATATTAGTCAGGTGTTATGTACTGGATGATTTGCTGATGTAGCTTCAGTTTTCATTTTTTTTATTAACAGATATGGGCAAAGTTGCAGTTTAGTCCGCCTATTTCGGAGCTCCCATTGTGCATATTTCACCAGCCTTGCCGGATGTTCTGCTGTTTATGAATATTAAGGTAATTCACTATTGGGCTCGTGCGGCAATTGACAGTTGATAGCGATTGGAGGAAAAATAACCTCTCTACTCACTGTTTACCAAAGGGTACTCTTTGCTGTTTACATTGCGTCAAACGAAATTCTTAGTTATATCATGAATGATGAGTTATCTTTTGTAGTTCATGTGTGATTGATTATAACTATAACTTTTTTTAAACAATTTTATTTGATAAAATTAAACAAACTAACTAAAGTGACTTGTATGAATCTAGATCAGTCACCTCTCTAAGAGGCCGCTGCGAGTTAAGAACTTGAACAAAAGCAAATATAATACCATCATTTTTGAATTCTTGTCAAATGAGTGTTACTACATTTTAAATGAATTCATTAAAAGGAGCATAAGAATAGGTGGCTTGAGTATTCCTTAAACATTTCAAGTGATTTAAATCTCTTGTTTTAGTGCCTTCAAGTACCTGTATTATTGTACTAGTAGGTACCTAGATATGTGAACGTATGTCCACATACCTATATGATTTGTAAAAGTTAACGGTTATTAATAGATAGTATTTCAAGATTCAGTTATTTATACCATATAACTGTTAATTTATCATTTCTAACTAAAATATAGAAAGATAGGCAAGTGGTACAGTAGGTGTTTGTTACATTTGACATTTAGATTGTAACAATAATAAACAAGTAACAATGAATTTGATGATTTCAAGGATGGTAGGTATCAATTACTAGGGAATATATTATGAATAGTCTTTATTTCCAAAGAAGTGCAATGAGATTTATATTATTCACTTTTATAATATTACAATGTAATAACTTATTAATATACTATATTTGGAATCGCATATACGTAACGTATACATATTTAATGTAACAAATACACATTAAACTTGTTTGGCCGCTACTGCTAATTTAGAGTTAGGACCCATAGATATATGTCTATGGAATAACCTTCTATAAAGGCTTCAGACTGCCTTTGTCCGAAGGTTCAATATGCTTGATGCCACTCTCGCAGCAACGTTTCTATTTTTCTGGAATATTAAAAATTAATAATAAGCTGGGTCACCTACCTACTAAAAATCATCTAATGGAATAGAAGATGGGACAAATGCAACACACTCTAACAATCTTATCAATGAAAGCAAATTTTATGGAGTTGATATATTGGTAGCATTCCATTGAATATTTTCTACATATTTTTTACTTGTTCTTGCTTGCATCTAAAACCCATCTTACATTATTACTGGGATTTGCTTTTACATTATGATGTCCATCATCCTACAAAAAAATATATTAACTCTGGTATGGAAAGCAAAGCAGCCCTAAGCACCAAGTAAAACAGCTCTATGCACCAAGTAAAGCAAACGAAACAAAAACAATCTGGAACATACACAGTACACCAGGCCTTATCGATACCCACACATATTTATACCACCTGTCTCCGTTTTTGCTGACGGTCATATCGCATTTTTGCGCAAGAGTCTTTGCTTTTACCATAGCCCATATATTTCGTTGGAATCCAGTCTGGATTACTAGTATCTAACAGATTGGCTGGTTTGCGTGTCAGAGAATAAAAAAGGCAATTTTTAAGAATGATGGCAATTACATTACATTACCAGAAATAAAATGTTTCGAACACACACGACTTTATTCTAGTTCCAGTAAGGTCTTCTCGTTTTATGGCAGCAATCCAACGATCTCTTTTTTTGCCGAGGTCATTATATTTCTTCCCCCCCTTAATATTTACAGCCGGCACTCTAAAATAGGGAAGAATTAGTCAACAATTAATTCAGTCTCAACATAATTTTAGATGTTCCTACCTAAAAAACTTTACACCTGCATTCCGTGCAGCATTACTTTAATAATTGACAACAAGCAAACATTCGGCATATTTTACTAAAGATCTAATTCGCAAATGTTTTTAATACAAATACGTCCACAACATACAATCCAAGCTATAAAAGATAACTCATCATTTATCATACGAATTCCGTTTGACGCGATGTAAACAGTGAGGTTATTTTTCCTCCAACGCTTCCAACTGTCGGATGCCGCACGACCCCAATGATGAAATTTATTGAATCGGCACATAAGTTGGAATATTTATAACTGCGCTGTTAATAACTTGTTGAACATATAATGTATCTATCATGAGGATGTATATGTACATGTAATGTTGAGTATTATATCAGAGAACACTGGTATTATATACTGATCACCAAAATATGTGTTCTTCTGTGCCTTGTATAAATCATTATCATTATATATATATATATGCATCATCATGATATTATATATTTAGATATACCTATCCAACTAACGTGCCGATTCAATAAAATTTTATCAAAAGTGAATTACCTTGATATTAATAGACAGCAGAACATCCGGCAAAGTTGGCGAGATATCCCGAGTTCAGCGCGTACACAATGGGAGCTCCGAAATAGGCAGACCAAACTGCAACTTTGCTCAGATATGTACCCATGCTCAAACCACATCTTGCAAAGGTAGTTTGAAGTAAACGAGAATACATTTATTTATATTACAACCTCTCATAACCTTGAGTCCTGGTGTACCTATAATATTTTTGGATTATATTTAAAGCATATGTTTCCTCAAAAAGGGGATATTACCTAAAAGTTTTTACATATGCAACTAAAATGTTTAAAGTTTAATGATAATGAAATCACCACTAACATTTGGAGTCCAGAAAAAATCAAACTCGTCAGGCAATGCTGCAAAAGGTGATTATTTTTTCTAGGGCTCGGCTGGAATAACCTGAGCGCCATTTTACTAGATTTGACAAAAAAATGTGTTTTATAATACGTTTCCTTGAGATTAAAGTGCTGAAAGAAATAATCCGTTTCATTACCTTTTTGACCAACTCCCAAAAGAACTTATAACCCTTATAAAAGGTCACGTAGGTACGTTGTTTCTAGAGAATGGTTTATTTTCACTATATGTACCATATAGGTTATATATTTCTAATAATTTCCCTTGAATTAGATACCTATGTACTGTTCAGTGTTAATTTTTAAATTGCCTGCAATAAATATCACCTATTGTTTTATCCTATGCATACGGCAGGGAAAATAACCTGTTATTTATTTCCCAGTTGGGATGTATTCGATTTTTGATCGACTTCGATAAACGTTGAAGGATACAATTCATCTGTAAATTTGTTTTTATATGAACGCACATTTGCATAATAAACAAGATCCACTTTTGGTTATTCTTTATTCTTCGATAGATGGTCACATATTTTTTTGTGAATATTCACTAGGTATACCGTTCCTCCAAAAATACCATCAAAGGTAGTGGATTTTTTTTTCGGAAATCAGATATTTGATCTGTCAGGATAAAGAAAAGATCATTTTCAGCAACATTAAAAACAATCACAATTTAAATGTAACTGGGAATGATTTCTAATTCTGCTGCCTCACTCCCTTTGTGGTACTTTTAAAGGAAATGACCATATGCGTAGCGTAACTCAGAGACGGTAAAAATCAGTATTTAGTGAGTCCTAATAATGTTACAGTGAGTTGTAAAACATTCTAATGTTCTAAATAAACTGTTTTAGGGTGTCATACCGAGACGATGGAGGAAATGGATGGCTCAAACATTTTGTAACTAATTCAAGAAGAGAATTATTTAGTGATTAGTAGTAACCACTTTAAAGCTGACAACTTCCATGGCATACATACCAGGGGAAGGAGAAGCAGTTATGGGAAGGTACATCAAATCAACTGCTGTTCCTTGCCTCGACGATTTCTGTGGGTCCTTCTGCTGTTGGTCCTCTTTCACCAGAAAGATTACTTTTAAAAAATGAATTTATGCTGAACCATCGACTATTTCTAACCATATTGACTGCGCTCATTTGATAGATGTCTAGATGAATATTCCACCAATCCAACAGAACATTCGAGAATGGATGAGCTTCATAGGTAATAACATTACAATACAAAATTACGTAAGGAACAGTATGAAATACGCATCGCATCATAGACCTGAATACCAACATAACATACCGTAAACTTGTGAAAAGTATAGTGACATCATGTCTCAATCGTGCGGATCGTTATTCTCCATCCTTCTCTGTCCTGAGCTGTTAGAGAAGCTTCTTCTATACTATGACCAGAGACAACCACGAGACGTCCAACTCCGTGTTAAAAAAGAGTTCGCACTATTCCAATGCTCTATTGTACTGGCAGGCACTGGTAGAGGGCGTTCGCGTTCTGTTACAAACGATTTAAAAATTGGCGGGTCTTCTTTTACTGTCTAATTATTACTTATAATATTATCTCGTTGAAAAAAAAAGTAAGAGTGAAAGTAAGTCGTTTATTGAGAAAAAAGTATATATATATATATATATATATATATATATATATATATATATATATATATATATATACATATAATATTATAGCACTATACAGAGAAAATTTTACAGTTTAAAAGTAGAAATATATAAATAATGTGCAACAAAGATCATCGGTTTATGGTATGTGAAAAGCAAACATTCGATAGAAACAATCAAAATATGTAAACATTAAATAAGTAAATAAGATATGTATAAACAAAGAACCAGCCATGAAGATGCCTAAAATTCTGTAATAATACTGTATAGACAATACAGGATAGGAAAATTTGGATGTTTATATAGATGTCGGAAACTATAAATATTTATTAAGCAGAAATGAATGGTACATTATGGATCGAACTCAAGGGTTTTTTATTTTCGTGCTATATCGAAATGTTAGATTTTTTTAGATTTCATTCTTGGTTTTCATATTAGCGAGAATATATTTACACATTCTTCAGTCACTATTTTGGGTAAAATCTAATGAAATTAACAGATTCTGAATATTTTGTTTTGTTTTTTCGGTTACAACATAAACTTGTAGAATAGAATATTTTTTCTCAGTTCAACTATATGTACCATGTGTGTTGACAATTGCAAATTTGCCCACCGTACATAAAAATGTGATTTATGGCTCACTGATGCTGGAAAGTCCTGATTTTCCGTTTCGAAGCCCGTGCATCTCTGCGAGCTTGAGTGATTTCTTGGTTCTTCCTCTTACACCACCACGGAATTCCAATCTTCCATACCGCTCGCACAATGTCCCTGATGACCATTTCCCGATGGTCTGAACAGGATAGCCATGAAAAAGACACTTGCTCAAGTCACCTCCGCCAATCAAAGCAGCCACAGCATATGTACTGAAACAAGTCTCCAAATCCAATATCGTCTCGAGTACAGTAACTGCATGGCCCACAGCCACTACCAATGGTTCTGATGGATACTGTAGATGACGATCGCTGTCCGACCATTCCTTGTAGGAAATAAATAAATTATGTGGTTCATCAGTTTGCGTCAAGAGGTCGGCATTGCATGTTTCACACTGAAGTGATTTCAGCAGTTTATGAGCTATGAAGCCGCTTACATATGCCACAGATAATGTCGAAGTTGCACCTTCTTCGACTGCTCTGGCTATGTCATCTGCAACATTTGTCGGTAGCGTTTTTTGGTCTTTAACTCGACTTGCTTCAGATACTGACGCTTCAGCCGGTTCCTCGGTCACCATAACAAATTTGGTTAAATTGGTAAGCAACTCGTGCTCGTCTTCTTCGCAGATGGTACCCACAGCTTGCTGCCGAGTCAACCCATTCAAAATTTGCGTCTTCAAGCTCGCCGCAAACTGCACCGCTGTGGGATTGTCACCACTGCCACACCCGCCACGAACAGCACCAAACAAATTCTCTAGAGCGTCTTGATTCAGACCAGCCAGACCTTGCGAATGCAAATGTGCCCAGACTAAACGAATGGCATTCAAACTGGTTAGCCACCCAATCTGAGAAGGGGGCCTTTGTTTTAGTAGCCCAGTTCTTGTTACTCTTACAAACTGCCATGATTTTACCATATGAAATGCCTTCTTCCAATACTCTAAATGGGCAGAGTCTTCGGAGACACAGCATTTCACTGGTTTCCCTTCAGGGGGAGACGCCTTACTTCCATTGAAACTGTCGAACAGGTCATCGACTTGCCCAACAAATGTCGCTGTCGCCAAGGCACGCTGTTCCAATTCACCTGTAAAGGAGGTAAGTTATTGATGATTTATTGTTATAATTTGAAAATTTGTATAAAAATACCTCGACTTAGAAGGGTGTATAAATACGCTACCGTACGGCTCATGATTTGAGCTGCAATATTCACTTTCATGCCGAACTGCAGTACAGGTGCTAAATGTGCGGCTCGAATCTTATACATTGATCGGAATGCCAATGGACCTTCTTGATCGATGTGATGAGCTCGAACAACATCTGCAAACTGCGCCTCCATGATGTTCTGTGAACCACATACATTCACTGGCAAAAGTACGTTGTACTTTCGGAATAGTGAAACTGTGCATTTTAAAAGATGCGTTGGATCAAATATTGTATAGACTTTGTTGCCATCTACTTCAATCCACGGTTGGTTTACTGAAGAACCCATGTCCTTTAATGCTTTAACATTAGTGCTTCCCATATCACAGATTGTGGCCACAACTTGCACTTTTCCAATCTGTGCGCATGCCCGAAGAACGTCTGTTAGGTAGCTTTGCAACATGGCAGATGAACAAGGACTATGTGAAAAATAATAAGCTACAGGTTGCTTCCAATTGCGTTCTATCCCTTGGAGCATAAAAACCAAGGCTTTATTTGCAAGCCGTTTGCTCCCTCTGGTACCACACTCTTCAAAACCAATGATACGATCCAGATGGCTATCATATTGTAGACGCTCCTTGATATCCATTTCATCGAATAATAGTGAACAATATTTAGGGTCTTCACTTGTCACACAGTCTGCAATGTGTTGAAAGAGATTCTTATTGATACCTGAATTGAAAGGTACCTTTTGTAACATCATCAGTAAAGTGTTTCTCGAAGGCAATGCTACTATTCCGAACCTGTAACATCGTACACTTTTCTTCAGCAATGCCAGGGCCAAAACCTTATCCTGCACCGTCCAACGTCTTCCATGGGGCCTCCGTTTCGCACAACGTAATTGTGAAATTAAGAAATCCGCTGTGGTATTGGACATTCCACAAAACAACCGTGGAGTCTTCTAGATCCATTAAGGCTTTCATGTCCCTGGTTTTAGATTTACACAATGCCTTCAGCTTTCTTACATGAGCTTCTTTACTTTCCACGATCCTCGTCAGATGCTTCTTCCTTGGTGTTGTATTCACTGGAGTTAACCCCGGAATACCACGGAATAAAGAACGTCGTGGTGTTTTGTCCATGGGTGGCTCCATTTGCAAACCCGAACAACTAGGCTCCCCAATTTCTTCTTCCCCTGCAACAGAATGTTCATGTTAAATACATACTGAACAACCACCATTTATGCGTACCAACTCAACGACAATAGCACGCACAAGAGCATAAACAAGTGACATAATCTTAACAGTAATGAGATGTGACAGACAGTGAAGGTAGACATAAAGAGGAACATTTAACAGCCGGTTGCACAAAGCTCGGATTAGGGTTATTCACACATAAAATCAACAGCATTATGAACAATCCAGGATTCCGTGCTTTGTGCAACTGAGCCTTTGTGAAATGAAAGAATGTGTTAGCAATATTACCTCTGCTCTTTACAAGCCTTTCAACAACAACACCTTGGATTACCATTTCAGCTGGGTGTAGTGTGGGCACAGCAGAAGTGTTCAGCTTGTGTGTCGCAATTTCTATGTATGACTCAACTGTAAAATGCCGATTGCAGATTCGGTAATTACGCATACCTGGCTTGTATTTAACTCCCATGGCTTCCTGCCACCTTTGTGACCTAATAAAAACAAGAACGTGTTGTTACAAACATCTTTCAAGTCCGTAAAACATCACTTACTTCTGTTCATTTCTAGGAAAATAGTGTAATTTTTCAACCTCAAATTCACTGCATCCACACACGAGGCACCGATTTTCAGACATCTTCTCAATTGTTTTAATTACACACTAATCTTAACACTAACGCAACAAAATATTCACACAAACTAATAATAGAACACAAGCCCTTTACAAAAGTAATCACACAGGTGGTTGTCTCTGTCACACAGTAATCAATCAAATAATTCAAATTTCAAATCATTAAGATAATGACATGTCAATGTCAACGTCAACAACAATCTACCAAACGGAGTGCATAAAGTCCCTAGATTACTAGTAATCTAGTGACTTTGAGTGTAGTGCCCCCTGTTAATGCCTGCCAAATCAAAAAAACAAGGATGACGAAATACGATTAAACAATTGCAGAACAAGGATACAAGATTTCGCTCCTACCGAACCAATTTTCATATTAACTTGTACGTCTCGTGGTTGTCTCTGACTATGACCAATAATTTCTTGAGTTTGGTCCACCCAGCGCAATCGATACCTTCCTCTCGGTCTTTTGCCATTAATTTTTCCTTCGATGATGGGTTTAATATGAAACACATATTCTTGAAAAGTAACTTTTTCATTTATTTAAGTACTCTAAAAGATAACAAGATCCAAAATGAGTAGGTATATCATGTAAGATAAAATGTGAGACATGCATGCAACATTTTTGTAACTGTTATAACTATTATAATATTTTTTGTAACTTAAATAACTATTTTAGTATAGAGGAAGAGATCACATTTTATATATTACTAGCTTTTGCCCGCGACTTCGTGCGCGTGGAAATCTGCATTCAATTCTATGCTCTAATAAAGCCCTCTCAATATTAGTTTTTCTTAAATATCTATAATATACAGACATCGACCTGTTATTTTTTTATTATATGTATATAGATAAGTTCTCTAGATGTTTTTTCACCTTCTGAAAAAGTCAATGACCGACTGATTTTAATATGTTCGGGAATTTGGTTAAACCATTGCAGAAATTCCATATCCGGAGATGTTTAAATTGGACATTTTTAAAAATAATCACAAGTTTCCGCGATAAAATCTGAAATATGTGTTTCAGCTATGTGGAAGGGGCAAATATTTCCTAGAATCGAAAATACGAGATTTGAAAGTTAGAGACGGGACCATATCCAGAAATGTTTAAATTGAACATTTTTTGAAAAGAGTTACAGCAATAGTGAAGTCAGAAATATGTGGTAGTTGTATATCCGCTATGTGGAAGGGGCAATGAAAATATGAGACAACCAAATTCAAGGAAATATTACATCTACTTAGCAAGACTTAAAATGAACATTTGTTCAAAAGAGTTACTGTTTTGAGTTACAGCAGTAAAGTCGGAAATATGTATATCTGCGCCGCGATGTTTTTGTATAATAAGTAACGAGTAGGCCTTATACATGGTAATACTATAAGTACTATCTTCTTTGGTATTAGTGAAAACTCAACAATTTTCATGATTAATGTTACAATCAAAATTGTGAAATAAATGTTTTTTTACAAAAAATTGGACCGACGTTATTACTTGATGCACTGAAAAATACAAAATAATATTAATTCAATTGGTGCTGGTAGTTGAGCCAAAAGTTTTCACTCTAACTGCAAATGTTCAGTTTTGTACATAGTTTAGAGACATGTTTTTCAAACGTTATATTATTGTCTAGGATTAGACCCAAATATTTGGCTATTTCAACCTCATATATTTTTTCACTATTTATGTTTAATTGGAAGTTATTGCTATCAGCATCACCATTAAAATATTGTTTTTTGCTCTCCTCTCACTTATGTGATTCAGAACATCTTGAGCTAGTTGGAATATTTGTTTGGATGTTCCTGAGTAGAAAAGTGCATTGTCATCAGTAAACAGAGTTATTTTTCTGTGCAGTTACTCTCCCCTGGGTACACCACTGGTTACAAGGGTCTTCTCACTTGATAAATCATTGATTGTTGTATAGTGCCATCGGTTGTTTAGGTAGCTAGTGAGTAGATCGAGTGTCTTATTCTTAATGCCAATCATATTGAGTTTGTTTTTAATAAATTTTAATTATTAAGTAATAAATCATGTCTGCTAAAATTGGGGCAAGAATGAGTTTGAGTTTTTTCATGTGGTTTGATTATATCGTATCCTGGTGCTGCATTCGTGTTCAGGGAATCTATTCTTTTTAATATTTTATTCGTGGTGACTAGACTCATATAAATTGCATTTGATGTATTCCTCAATGAACAGCCACTAGGGTTTGAGCTGTTGATATTCAAAGATCGCACTATATTAGCAAAGTAATTATTCATTTCTTCAGTAATTGTCCGTGGATTTTCAGTTTCCTGTCCATTTTCCTGTTTTAACTTAAATATTATTTTTTTATAATAATAATAATAAATCGACTTTGTTTAACAAATGCGGGTACATGCATTTGCCCTGAAAAGGCGAAGATTAGCTTCTCTTGAACTCTTAACTTTTTCAGTTCACAAAATAAGATAAAATAAAACAGAAATATGTAAAATTAAAATAGAATGAAAAGAGAACATTTTACAATTTCATTAATATTGATTAGAATATCTGAAGAAAATCTAAAAAAAATCAAAAAGAAACAAAATAATAGATAAGTACATAATGTAATGTTAAAAATGAAAAAGAAAAATGTAGCAATGCGATAACAATGTGACTACTATTGCTAATTCAGTGGATTATTTTAACAACTCTCCTAAATCTGTTTAAAAGGTGTTGATAATTACGGTTTGAGTGAATTAAAAAGTTTTATGGAATTTTAGCTTAAACTGCGTTTAAACAGAGCTCTCGATTGAGTCGATTAACGAGGCATGTTTAGTATCAGTGAGTGTCTGATGTTGAGATAGTGTAATTTTTTTCTGAAAACTAGTTTATCAAAAAGGTATTGTGGAACTTTGAGCATTAAACAATCGATGCAAAAAATGAGAAAGTGATATTTGAATAAGCTGGAAACTTTGAGCCACTTCAACTGAAGAATATATTGTGAAATGTAATCATAGTTTTCTTAAATTAAATATGAATCTACAAGTATTTTGCTCTCGTTGCATATTTCTGTGTGTTGTTTTTTGTTTCTTGTAATTAAGGACTTGACTAGACGTGTTTTTACGTGTGTACGGCAGAGCGTTTTTAATATTGCCTTAGTTCGTATCTGGACGTGTTCTGAAGCGAACTGGAATAACTCCAACACTACCTGTTTCTCGTAAATGCACTGCCAACCGCTGGAATATTTTTCTGCTATGTTGTCTTATTTCTGGGTATTTGGTTTGGTGAGTATTCGCGTTCTGCAAAAGCTGCATGTTCAAATCTTTGAAAATATACCGCAAGCATATCGTACGCCTCTGCATAGATATTTTCAATTTTTCAAGGATACGCTACAAATTCTAAAAACTTACTTGGACACACAAAAAATTTGACAAAGAATGCAAGTGCAACTATTTTTTATGACATTATATTTTTATCATAATTGAACTGTTTGACAGTTATTCAATTTCATATCTCCGTAGGAACTCCCCCATTTCTTTCACAGCAATCTTTTTCAGAGCTTTCCCTTCGTAATTAAATGCAAGGTAAGATTATTAAATAAAGTCAATATTTTTGAAATGTAATTGGTTTGGCTTCAATCGTCTTCTTTTACATTATTTCGAATAAAACCTAAACCTAAATAAAGTGTGAAGGAAGGCATTATTGTTTTATGGGGGTTTTATTATTATTAATACTTAAATTATGATTAAAATAAAACTGCTTGATTACGGAAAATTGAAAAAACATTATTTTGGTAATAACTTTGGAACGAGATAATTGTAGCATTCCATATAAAATTTCAAAGAAAAATAAAAAAACCGAGCTATAGTTAGGAACTTGAAAATAATTTCCAACAATTTCCTATGGTGTCTAATACAGAATGTATAAAGTGCTGTTTTAGCAAACCTTGAGTAAACTTCAAATAAAAAAGATCGAATACATTTTAATCACTAGCTACCATCAGTTTCGTTGGTTATATCTAGATACGTAATTTCGTTGATTTATATTTTGATTCTTAAAGTGCCTAAGCATTTAAATAGCCGTGCTTAAGAGTTAGTGGGGTCTCTAGTAAGAAATTTTGAAGAAGGAGATAATGGTGACCCTTTATTACCAATAAATGCAGTCAGAGAGCGTGTAGCAGCGGCGTTGGATTTGAATATTTCGACAGTAACCTCAATTTCCCAGCCATTAAAGAATGACCGTATTTTAAATTCTCCTCCAAAAAATGACCACATCTCAATCCTGTAACCGAAATTTTCAATTGTGACTACCTTCGTGATGTTATTCACGATATGTATAAGAAGAAACGACAAGTAATTCTTGGGAAATTACAATTACGTGGCAACGTCTACTTGCATGAGTTAATGACGTGCATTGGAGATTTGATTGCAACGACTATACTCTACCTCGGAAGAAATAGCGTTGATAGCATTCAGTTATAACGTGATACACAAAAATTCATGACGTCACGATAGCATTTGTAGTACTACAATTGAGCTCCGTGAACAGATGATAGCGCTAGATAGTGCAGATAGTGAATAGTGACTCCCTGAACATAGCCTGAGGATGTAGGACGATTCTGTTTATTTTTGAGTTTGGTAGGTAAATAATTATATGGTACAGAACATTTGTCGTTTCCTAGAGGGTTCGATCCACCGTACTTCTGAATCGATTCATTTGATAATCGCAATTAAAAAATTGTAAGATCGTATACACTTGAATCGATCTTCCAAAAATTACTACACGAATTTCGACGATTGTTATTTTAAACATGTGAGATTTGTTCCAACTTAGAAAATAGGGTAGGTTTTATTCCAACTCCTATTTTTTTAGTGCAAAATTAATGATTTTCTTAGTAGCTATGTTGCGCGAATTATATACTTCGCACGTAGAACTGTCTTTTCAAAAAGTTTATTTTATTCAATACAGAACGAAGTGATCCGTTACAATATAATGTCAAGACTAAATCTAAAAGAATTATAATGTACAATATATCATATTCTAATAATCCAAAAATGCTGATATGTAATATTTCTATGTTTTGGTGCGTTGTCATAGTCCAGGCGGTATAGGTACAGTATATGATGATATTATAACTCCTCCACCCACGGATTGAGGCATGTTTTTAGGAGTTGAAAAACATCCGAGGAACGGCTTGGGGACCATTTTCTTCTGGAGGGTTTCCCGTTGGATCTGTGATTCTCCGGTTTCTTATACGAGTGATTATAGAGTAGATCAGGACTATTACCAAAATTGCATAGATCGGGAAGCTCCAAATGTTATTGGTAACGATGTGGGTGTCACTTCCATTGGGGCCAAATGCAGTTGTTCCTTTACAATTTGTTGAATCTTGTCTGGTTGGACATCTTATAGTTTCAATACCGACTGAGCACGTGGTATTGATTTTGTGAAAATTTATATTTCTGGTAGCAGCAGTAGTTGTCCTGTAGTGGTGGTTTTTTCATTGATTAAATTATTACTTTTCATCGTTAAACTGCATCCATTCGGGACGTTGATCAGGTAATTTCCTTATAGGGTTATGAAATCGGTTGTGTTACATAGTGTCTGAATCTTTGTCTTGTTGTAGTGGGATTCATCGACCTCTTGAATCAGATCTTCTTTTATTTGAACGGATATGTGTTGGCAGTTTGCCGGTGTGGAAACCAACTGGAGTAATTGGAATATGCAATCTTCTTTTTCCGTTCGTAGAGAGTATTTTCGGTGCAATAGTAACCAGGGGTACGTTGATGCAAGGAAGAGATACATATAGGTAGAATTCCTCATTCATGATCAGATAGGCATTTCGAAGAATTATGGTTGTAGAGTTATTTGTGGGTATAGAGAATATGTGGTAATATGCGAACGTTTCTGGGGTTGTCTGGGAATCTGAATTACGAAGACTATTCTAGCATTAGAATAATAGGCGTCTAAATTTAGGATGTAGTATTTCTGAATATCCGATTTTTATGGTAAAATCAATTATTCTGAAGAATAAAGTTTTCTAAAGTTACAATAATATGTTTCAATCCATCGATTTTGAGTCCACTACTATGCAGTTTTCCAAGTCGAAAGAAAGTTAAAGCGTTTTCGATATCGCTTAACAGCTGTAAAATAATTTTTAACATTAAATTAATTTGATCTAAAATATCCCTCATTTCTGTGTAAATTATAAAATCGACTTCATATTATTCTGTAAGTTTCATTAAACATTTGGTTATAAGGATATGATAATGATTTATTGACGTTATGGTTCTATTAAAATTACCAATTATATTTGTAGTCAATGATATATCTTTATTTAGTTTTCTAATTAATAGTTTCTAATTAATTTGTAGATTGCTTATTGCTTCATCATAACGAATCCCGTCATCGATGTTGATGTTTCCTGTGATTTCAACGCATTATAATATATCTGTAGGTCAGATATGTAAATGTTTTTTGAATGATTCTTTGAATTGATATTAATTCTGGTATAAAGAGTTTTAATTTGTTCAATTTGATTTTGTACAGGAATTAATAATAATATAATAATATATTAATATAATAATATAATAATATAATAATATAATAATATAATAATATAATAATATAATAATATAATAATATAATAATATAATAATATAATAATATAATAATATAATAATATAATAATATAATATAATAATAATAATAATATAATAATAATATTTATTGCATAAAATAAAGTATTACAAATAGTATTAGTAGCAAGGTAATCGCAATAAATGAAGAATTCCTCAAAGTACTTGGTAGTTGTTTAGGATATAAAACAAACAATTCAAATTTCTATAGTCATGATAACTTAATAATAATAATAATTTTATAATAATATGTTCTTTTACATAATAATAGGATCTTTGATTTATGATATAGATATGGTAAATAAAATAATTGTGTACACAGACAAGTATAGTACCTCGTTTTATTTCGAGTATGTTTGTATAGAATGAAAGCATTAAAAGAAATCATAGATTTGAACATAAAGTCCTTCATCTCTATTTTGTACTCATCTCCTTTAACCATTTCTTTTATATAAAGAATACACTCATATATCTATATACCCACACCTATATACACATACACAAATCCATCTAAACATCTAAACATAACTTATCAATTTAAGTTTTAATTATTGATTTTGCTCTATTTTGATTTTTCTATAATTTCTTATACATGCCTACAGTAAAAATAATAGAAGAAATGACAGTATAGCCCTTTCATTATCAATATTTTTAGTGAAATGGTGTCGATCTATAGTTGTGTTGAGTAATAAGAATTTCTTGTATCAATGAAACTGTGTAATTTTTCTCGCGGTATATTAGATATCCAATTTTTAGTTTTGTTTTTAAACATCGCAGGTGAATTGATGTTTTTCATATCTACATCTAGTAGATTGTAAAGTTTCGGGCCTATGTATGAATGACATCTAAGTGCTGTAGTTTTTTTTGGTTTTGGGACTTCGAATGCTTTCTCTTTCTGTCTAGTGTTGTATTCGTGAGAAATTTTGTTCAAGCTTTTTCTGTTTTTATGCTGATACAACAGGAGACTATGACAAAATAACTGGCTTAAATCGAATACTTTGGTTTCACTATATAAAGTGTTGGATGAGTATCGTATTGGTTTATTGAAAATAATTTTAAGTATAAGTTTTTGTATTGTATTAAGATTTTTAATCAGAGTTTTATTTGCCCCTCCCCATGCTATTATTCCATATAATAGGTGGGATTCAGCTAGGGAGTGATAAATAATCTTTAATTGATCCTTTTGTAGAATTCTTGATAGATGTTTGAATTTGTATCTTAATTTTTTTATGATTTTATTTATATGTGATTCCCACTTCAAGTGCCTATCTATGAATACTCCTAGATATTTAATTTTTGCAGTTGACGATATTTCAACAGGGCTATTATTGTGTATGAAGGTAATTTTATTGTAGTTCGGTAAGTATTTTTCGTAAGATGTGTACGGCATAAAAAATGTTTTGTTAAAGTTTATAGTTAGCAGTTTTGTGTCAAACCAACGCATGATTATAGGAAAATATCTTTCTACTTTATTTTTGAGTCCAATCCATGAAGAGTCGCTATAAAATATTGATGTGTCATCAGCAAAAGTAAGAATTTCTCCTTCTGATTCGATCTGAAATAAATCATTCAGATATATAATAAACAGGATTGGTCCTAGGACGGTTCCCTGTGGTACTCCATATTTCACGGTGAGGTTGTCACTTTCCGTTGTCCCGATTTTCACGCTTTGCTGTCTTTCCGTTAGATAGCTCTTCATCATGTTGTATGGAACCCCACGAAAACCAATATTTCCTAAATTTCGGAGGAGTTGTTCATGACTTACAGTATCGAAGGCTTTTGTTAAGTCAACGAATATGCTAAGCGACGGTTGTTTGTTGTCAACGGTTTTATTAATTTTCGACACTAGTTGGGCTATTGCATCATTCGTGGACATTTTTCGCGAAAACCAAATTGTTTATCAGATATTATGTTATATTTATCAACATACTTCATTATTCTTTTCTTTATAAGTTTTTCGAAGGTTTTCGAGAAGTTTGTAATTAACGATAATGGTCTGTAGTTGGATATTTCCATTTTATCCCCTTGTTTGAAGATGGGTTTAATTATAGCTTTTTTGAAAACTGTAGGAAATGCGCCTTCTCTAAATGACTTGTGGACAACATTAGCGAAAGGATCAGCAATGAAACTTGAAATTTCTTTCAGAGTTTCTGCTCGTAACCCATCACATCCAGGAGCTTTGTTATTTTTCAGACTATGTATTACTTCCTTTACTTCGTTTTCATCTGTATCTTCGAGAAAGAATGAGTTTTCCATTTTATATTCAGTATGAGAGAATTTCTCAATATCATCTTCATCAACACTGATTTTTTCAGCCAGTTGTTCTCCTACTTTTGTAAAGAAGTCGCAGAATGTGTCAGCTATGTTTTTCTCACCTTCTATTTCGATTCCATCTTCGTTCTTGATTCGTTTGATATATTTTTTTTTAACTACGTCTTGTGTGATCTCCTTAATACATTTCCAGAGATTCTGTGAGTGTGTTTTATTTTTATAAATTTGTTCCTGATAATAGTTCATTTTAGTTTTTCTTAGAAATTCATTTAGTTTATTTCTGAAAGTCTTAAATTCTTTTATGTTTGTATCGGTAGGTGTTTGTTTCATTTTTTTATAAAGTATATTTTTGTGGTTTACTGAATTGAGTAATCCATATGTTATCCATGACTTATTTTTCCGTTCGTTTTTTTTTTATTTTCACATATTTTGTTGAAGCGGCTACGTTTGTCAATATTTTATTCACAAACTTCTCTGCAGATTTTTCAGCATTTACTTCTGGAGAGTAAATGTTTTCCCATTTTTCAAGTGACAGTTTTTTGACAAGTTCTTTTGAATTTAGTATTTTCTTATATTTTTCTATGACATTTACTTTCAGTTTATCTTGTAATCAATGTGATTTGCTTTCGTAAAATGGTCGGAAAAATATGTTTGTATGACCGCTGCTACGATATTTTTATATAAGTTTGATTTAACAAATATATGATCGAGACACGATTTTGAATCACCCTGTACTCGTGTGTATTTATTTATTGTTGATATATAATCCTCTTTTCCTAATTTTCCTAATATATTGAGGTATTCGTGAACTAAATCCTGATTGTCCAGAATATTTATATTAATGTCACCTGTGAAAACATGAAGGTCAACGTTCTTCGGACATTTTTCTAGATATTCGTTTAGTTCAGTATTGAATATTTTTACATCTGTAGCTGGTGATCTATAAAGTGTTGATATGAGTATATTTTTTTGTGAAGATTTAGTTGTATTTGTAGTAATTTTATTCCTAAGCCTAATGATATAGTTTTATTCTTATATTCGAGCTCATCGTTTATAAAAGCAACTATACCATCATTCTGATTGATTTTTCCTTCGTTAAATATTATATCATATCCTAGAATATTATACAGAGATGTATCATATATCTGCCATGTTTCACTAAGTATTATAAGATCGAATTTATAGTCAATGCAAGTATAACTTTCAGTTCATCAAAATTAATACTTCTTATGTTTGCTTGCAATACTTTAAAACTCAATTTGTCTTGAAATGGTTTGGTTAGATTTATATAATCGGATATATTCTCTACAACTTTTGTTTATATTGTTTCAATCTTATAATCTCTAATGTAATTATCCATATTTAAGCAGAGTCTTACAAAACATAAACTAGTAATAATAATTATTTTAATATAGATAGTAGGAACGTATTAATATAGTTCACAGGACAGAAGATTAAATGTATATATTTAATAATCGAGGTTTAATGAGAATATTGAAAAGAAACAATTTAACTATTTTCCACTATTCAAACGTGTTTTCATTCTGTCACCTACCTCTCTTGATGGTTTATCAGGTAGCTGTATTGTCGCTGGGGTGTTGATTTTTTCTTGTGGGATCTTTGCTGACTGTACTGGTGGTTTTGTATTGGGTTTGGTATTTTCTTTACTTATTTTTATTGTTGATGGGGTACTTGGAGCGCTATGTGTTTTTTCTAAATTCAAATATTCCGTTTCTTCTGGATTTTCCAGTTGTTCAGGTGTATAACTTCTTCCGTTCACGTGCAGTTTATTTCCTCTAATGAAACAATTATTCTCTTTTTTTCTCTGGCCAGCTTGATATGTTTTCTTAAAATATTGTTTTGTTTTCGCTGTTTGATTGTTAGGTCATTTGCTATCGAAATGTTGGTACCTCTCAAGTTTTTAGCGTTTTTAAAAACAGCTGCCTTTTTTAGGTTTTTAGTGAATTCAATTTTGATTTGTGGATTATCTGTTTTACCCAACTGATAAAAATTGTTGATTTCACTCTTCACAATATTTACATCAACTATTTTTTTTATTTCTTGTCTGATGTAATCGATGGTTATCTCCTCCGGTATATTTTCCAATCCGAAAATAATAATATTATTTTCTTTGGATTTTCTTTCTAATTTTTCGATGGTATTTGCTGCTGTCTCGTTTTCTTGTTCAGGTAGTTGAGTCTATTTTTCTTTATTTCTTCCAGTATAGTTTCATTAGTGATGGACATTATCAATTCTTGTGTAAATGTTGTTCGATGAAAACTTTTTTTACCTGAATTTTCCTTCAGCTAAAAAGAGGGTGATATTTTTGTTGTTATTGTGTCAGATACTTGGAATCACTCAGTTGGACTTTATTGTTTAAAAATCTGTTAGCGAAGTGTTTGTTTTGCTTATTGGATGGAAAATTATTATAAATATTACAATAACAATAATAAGTTCCACTCTCACCGGACTATAATATTTTCTGTTTTTGTAGAGAATCAATGTCACACTACACTACTACACATACGCTAGACTTGCTGGTCACAGATGTTTAAAACATCCAATGCTTATCTACCTGGCCTAGGTGGAGAATTATTAATAACTAATCACTATTATTATTAATTTTACAATGCAGGTAATAGTCATAGGTCCGATATTTCCTCACTATTGGCTATATGTCCACTTCATACACAATTTGTAAAAAAAAAACACTCTTTTACGATGATCATAACTCACGAAAAACCACAATTTTAACAGAGCTAAATAGACTTGTCTACACTCTTCACTTGAACATGTATCTATATTAATTAGGCCGAAATAGTGTATAAAAGAATGGGTTTGAGAGTAAATTTTGGCGGTTCCTAATTTATAGAGAAGTATTCCTGTATTCTTGTCCGGATTCGTTATCGTGATGTCTGGTCGAGCTGGAAGTGCAAGGATCATCAGAATTTACCTGTAACAGTTTCTTCTGTTTAATTTAGGGTCGCTTTAATTTTTGCTTATGCAATATTTTATCTGCTGTTTTAATTTTTAATTTAATGTTTCTACTTTCAATTACTTTAAATTTGGACATAGTTTGTTACGATTGTTACGATCTACGATAAACGTCGTCATTCGTTTCGTAGGTGGGTCGTTCACGTCATCATAGATTGGTTGTTCATCAATATTACCCATCGTTGAAATATAATCATTTACTTTTCGATTTTCGAGAGTTTTATTGAATTCTTCCATGTAATCGAAAAATTCTTTAGTATGTAACTCTATCCTTGGTAATACATCTGCGTTCGTGTTTTTATTTCCCTTTTTATATTCCATCTCGTAATCATACTCTTCTAACTTCAATCTTACTAGTCGTGAACTCGTTTCTTTTAGAGACATTAGCCATAGTAATGGTCATGATCTGTGATGATTTTGAACTTGCGTCCTAATAAATAGGGCTGAAGTACTTTGTGGCGAAGACGATGGCTAAAATATATTTTTCTATTGAGCTATATATTTGTTCCGATGACCTTAAGGTTCTTGAGGCGTAAGCTATTGGTTTTTTTAATTTTATGGATTCTGGTGATATAGATATTTTAGCGTCCTTTTTTAAGCAAGATATTAGTGGCATTGTTATGCGAGCGAAATCATTTATAAATTTGCGGTAGTACCCTAACAGTCCTATGAATCCTTTAATTTCTCGAGCTGTTTTTTGTAGGGGGTAGTCCTTTATTGCTTTTATTTTATCAGGATTGATTCGTACTCCTTCTGGTGTTACAATATGACCAAGCTATGCAACTTTTTTTTTTTAAAACTCGCACTTGTCGAGCTGTATTTTGAAGTTTGTCCTTAATCGCTGAAATACCTTCATCAGATTTATCAGATGTTCTTGTAAAGAGGTGGAGAAAATAATGATATCGTCTAGATATACGAGACAAATTATATTCTGCAAACCTTTTAGAATATTGTCCATTACCCGCTGGAAAGTGACAGGGGCGTTTTTTAGGCCAAAAGGCATTCTCACAAACTCGTATTGCCCGTTCTCTAAGTTAAAAGCTGTAGCCTATCGTATTTACTGGTGGTGGTTCCATGCGATTAGCGTTTGGTTTTTCTATATAACGATCTTTATTTTCTACACTTTTCTCATAAACCTGATTACAAAGAGTTTTAATTCTTGATTTTAAATCATTCATACAGGCATTGTATTGACTCTTAACATCTATGTCCAATACATCTTTGTTGTCTAGATGGCCAAATAATAGCTCGGTAGGTCTATAATTTGTTGCACTATGGATGGTACGGTTATATATAATACTTGCGTTTTCTATGAGGTTTTGTGACAATGCTCTTTGATGTTGTAGTGTGAGTGTTCTCATTATCTCAATTAGACTGCTATGTGTTCTCTCGATTGGGCTATTCGCGTTGGGGTGTAAGGCTGTAGTTATGTGGTGCTCTATATTATATGATTTTAAGAGTTTTTTAAGTACTTCAGAATTAAATTGTCCGTCGGTTACTATAATTGTAGGTAATTTGTTTCTAGAGAATATTTTAATGAATTTTTGAGCTACTTCTACCATGTTAGTGGAAGATAGTTCTTCAAACATGAAAAATTTTGAAAAGTTATCTATGCAAGTCAAATATTTATTTTTATTGCAAGAAAATATGTCCATAAATACAATATCAAACGGTACTTTTGGTGTATAGCTTGTTTGTAACTTATATTTAGGTGGATGTCTTTCATACTTGCTCTGTTGGCAAATAATACAATTATTTACATGACTCTGGCAATCTTTCATAATGTTAGGCCAGTAATATAACCTCTCTATTTCCTTTTGTAGTTCTATAATACCTCTATGATTAATATTATGAAATTTGTTTAGAATCTCTAGTTGTTGCTGTTTATCAATGATGTCGCGAAGTATCTTTCGGGTAAAAACGAACTTAAGGTTGTTATTAAGGTTTATGTTAATCAAAGTTGCTAATTTCTCATATAATCCACTTTCTGGTGAGTAAATAGCGTTGGTGGTATTTGGATTAATGTAGTCTCTTAGAACGTTGATAATTTCGGTCTCATAATTATTTCTCGTAATTCCACTCTTTCCTTGTTAAAAATATTGATATTCTTTATTCGCGGTTCTTTTCCAAATTTGAAAATTATTTGTTTCTTGAACATATTAAGTGGTTTCTCCGTTATGTTCAGTTCTGCGGAAATATCATTGTCTTGCGTATGGATGGTATCGTTGTCAACTGCTTGTTTGTCCTGATCTTGGTTGTTTATATCTGGTGGTTTAATTTGTATATCCGAAATGATGGTTATTTTATCCTTCGTCTTTTCTTGGTTCTTCTCTTCAAGTATTTCGTCTAGATCGTTTAGCTCTGGTAACTCGCGTTCAGCTATATCTCCAGGTTGTGCAAAAAGAGATAATAAATCATCGGATGATTCTTCGAGTTGTAGGGGGTATGCTTCGATCCTAGATAGAAAATCTGCATTCGTGTTGCGTTTGCCCTTTTTGTAGAAAATTTTGTAATCATATTCCATCAGTTTTAGTCGCCATCTTACCAATTTGGAATTAGGCTCCTTGATGTTGAAAAGCCACTGTAGTGGTTTATGGTCGGTAACAATTGTAAATTTATTTCCCTACAAATACGGTCGAAACTGTTTCGTTGCATAAACAATAGATAAACATTCTTTCTCAATGGTAGAATAGTTAACTTCGTGGTTGTTGAGTGTTCTAGATATATATGCAATCGGTCGGTCAGAACCAATAGTTCCTTGTGACAAAACGGCACCTATTCCAGTATTTGAAGCATCACAAGTCAATATAAATTCTTTATTAAAATCCGGGTAGGCTGGAACTGGTTCGTTACACAATATTTGCTTTAAAGTTTCAAAAGCTTCTAAAAATGTTTGTGTATGTTCAACCTTCGCGTTCTTTTTGAGACAGGATGTTAAAGGTTTCGCTAAGGTGGCATAGTTTTTCACAAATTTGCGGTAATATCCGGACAGTCCCAAGAAACTTTTAATTTGTTTCTGGTTTGTAGGAACTCTAATATTTTTAATCTTTTCTACTAGTTTGGGGTTTGGTTTTATGCCCTCAGTTGTGACTATATGTCCCAGATATTCTATTTCTTTAAGGAAAAATTCCGATTTGTCGACTTGGATTTTGTGTCTGTATTTCCTAAGTCTTTCTAAAACGAGTTCAATATTTTTGAGGTGTTCTTCTTTTGTTTTTCCTAATATCAAAACATCATCGAGATAGACTAAGCATATTTTACCTATAAGGCCTCTGAGAACTTCATTCATTACACGAGCGAAAGCCGCGGGTGCGTTCCGAAGTCCGAAAGGTAGTCGTAAGAATTCGTAATGACCATTTTCTGTTGAAAAGGCGGTCTTATAACGATCTTTTTCATCAATTAAAATTTGCTGATAACCTGATTTTAAATCTATTTTAGAAAAATATTTTGAATTGCCTAAAGTATCCATGATATTACTAATATTTCCGATTGGAAATTTATCTTCTTTTGTGACTGAATTTAGTTTTCTAAAATCAACTACCATTCTCCATTGTTTTTTGTTATCCTTGCCTTCCTTCTTAAGAACTAGAAATACAGGGGCAGAGTATGGAGAAGTACTTTCTGTTATGATATTATTTTCTAATAATTCCGTCACTTGCCGATCTATTTCGATCTTCTGACAGTGTGGGAAACGGTATGGTTTGCAAAATATCGGTTCCTCTGATGTTACAGGGATCTTATGTTTCGTAATAGATGAAAATGTTAGTTTTTGATCGTTAGCATAAAATGTATCGCGGTATTTAATTAATACATTGTAGATTATTATACGATCGTGAGAAAGGAGCACGTGTGCGAGTTTTTCGCCTAAAATCACGTCCAGTGTTGATGGTGTCATGTTTATTGCTGAACACACGTTCGTTTGTGAGATATCTATATGATGTGATTTAATAGGTTTCTCAAGTCCGATTAATCTTGACCTAGTTTCAGTATGCATTATGGGAACTTCTACTCGATAATTTTGAGCGGTGTTTATATTTTCAAGAATTTTATAATGTCCCATATCCTGTTCAGGAATAAAGACGGTACCCTTTTTGATTGTCGTCGGCATAGTTATAGTTTTTTGTTCTGGTAAAATTTGCGTCTGATAAAAGTTTACTACTGGTGGTTGATAACGACAAAGTTGATATTCAACGCCATTTAGTATAATTATTCCTAGATCATAAAATAATCTCATATTCATTTTTTCAAGCTCTTCAGATCCTAAAAGAATATCGAAATTCTGATGGAAATTTATTATGTAAAGCTTTAGAAACTGTCCTGGTTGACTGAGGTCAGTTATTAAAACTTCGTTATGATTTGATTGATTAAGAATACTCTTTATAGTGTATTTCTCATGTCTTATATTATCGGGGAAGAATTTATATGCGATGTTGGGATTTATTAAAGAGTTGGTAGCACCTGAATCAATTAAGATTCTAAAACCATTAAATACTATAAAAGGTAAACTAGCTCGAATCATGTTATGGTTTGTTTCTATATTTATTCCGAGGCTGTTACGCGAAAATTTTCGTAATTTCCCGTACTTTCAGGTGACTCTTCTTCATAAATAAAATCGTTTTCTGGAAGATCGGTGTGCACTGTTGTTTCCTCGTAATCATAATAATCACTATCATTTGTTTCTTGAAAATTAGCAGAATAATTTTCTGGTTCTAATTTCGCCATATGTGCTTGTGGATTTCTCCATTGTTTAAACTGATTCTGCTGAAATCTACTATCAGTTTTCGGTGCGGAAGAATTAGCATTAGATAGCCTGTTAATTTTACTGAAACTATTTTGTGGTATTCTTGGTGAAAATGGTTGATTAGAATTAGAGTGGTAATTTTGATATGGTGGGCGTTGGTAGTTAGATCGATTTGCGCTTATATCCTGTGAGCGATTCGGATAAGACGTTTGTAGAATAGGGGGTGGACGGTGATCATTAATATTAGATGTAGAATTATTCGCGCGGAAATTATTCCTATTTCTCGAAACAGTATTAGAATTTCCTTGATGAGGTTGTAAATTAACCGAAGTGGTTGTAAACGATGGGTGTCCTCTGTCTTTTGTTTGCTTACAAACAAATTTGGTGACAGTCGGTACTGCTTCTCCTAAAGTCGCAAAATCTTTTACTTCAAGGATGGTTTGCAACATTGAAGGTGAATTATTATATAAAACCTCTAGCGCTGTTTGTTCGTTAATTTGTTGATGTACAAGTTTCTGAGCTGCGGTGATCTTATCATCGGCATTTATTTTGAGATTTAATTTGGTCAGCAAATCTTTAATTGTCTCAATAAAATCTATTAAACTCTCTCTTTGACCTATTTTCAAGAATTTAAATTTATGCGCTATAGTTTGTCTATCTATATGATCGCTAAATTTGTTTCTTAAACAAGTCTTTAGATCGTCCCATGATTTTATGTCCGATCTGGTGCTAGTAAATTGTTCTGCTTTATCCTTAAGCTTCCTTAAAACTAGATAAAATGCATAATCGTTTAACGTTGCGTCCGCTGTGTTTCCGTATTTTTCAAGAAACTTTTCAACTCGACTTATAAAAACTTCCAATGAATCGGGATGTCCATCATATTTTGGTATGACATCTCCATAGTTTTTGGCAGCTGATATTAATTGTTCGGTATTCATGTTCAAAATAATTGAATTTTCTATGTTCAGAAGTGATTCTTCAGTATGCAAGTCACTTAAGTTCAATGAATTCAATGAAAAGTTATACTCAAGTTCAAAATCTTTAATTTTAGTTACGTTATTGTTCATAAATATAAAGATTTATTTTCTTGAAACGTGTTCCGTTCGTTACTTTTTGTACAACTTATTCGTTTTTGCATGTAATAATAAATAGTAGATTTTGGTTCTTGTATCGATGCATAAGGTTTGACAAAATAAACGACAGGGCCGGAAGACGTGAAACGGACAAGTTAGCAGCCATTCGGGAAATTGTAGAAACCTTCGCTCATAACTACTCTACATCTTTTGTACCTAGTTGTTTTTTGACAGTTGATGAACTACTAATTGCGTTTAGAAGAAAGTGCCCGTTTAGACAGTACCTTCCATCAAAGCCCACAAAATATGGAATAAAGGTATTCATTCCTGTTGGTAGACGTCAAGACGATGACTACAATAAACCTAGAAGTATACTGTGGTAAGCAACTCGACGGTCCATATGCGGTTTCCAATTTTCTATCTGATGTAGTCAAACGTCTTGCTGAACCTGTAAGAGGGACAAATATAAACATTACGATGGACCGATGGTTTACGAGTATACCACTGGCAATAGAACTTCACAAGGAAATAAAACTGACTGTGATTGGAGCACTGAAATCTAACAAAAAAGAAATACCCCCGGAACTTGTAGTAACCAACATGAGACCAGTAGAGAGCTGTATGTTTGCATTTCGCAAGGAATGCACGATTGCATCATTCGTTCATAAGAAAATCAAAAACGCACTTGTACTTTCCACGATGCACTATGATGAGAAAATCAACAAAAACACCAAAAAACCGGATATTATTCTAGAATACAATCAAACTAAATTTGGAGTTGATATTGTTGATAAGATGTGCGTGATGTACAATGTTGCCAGAAAAACAATTCGATGGCCCTCAGCAGTCTTTTTTGATCTGATGAATATAGGAGCAATAAATGCACTAAATTTATACGTTGCTCACCAGGATTATCAAAAAATGGTAAGACGAGAATTTTTTAAATCTTTATCTCGCGAACTAATACAATCTTATGCTATTCGACGATTTCAAACAAAAATTATTCCAAGGGCACTACGCACGAAGGTACAAATTCTGTTGAAGTTGAAAGATCCACCAAACATGGAAGCGCCGGCAGAAAGAAAGGTAAAAGGACGAAATGTATAATTATTTATTAAGCCAGACTTGAATAACTCAAAAATTACTATGGGGTCTGAAAAGCCCCATGCGACCTGTTCTGATAAAAATTCTGATGCGACCGGTGCAGTGTTAACCAAGTGACTAGGGCGCTACAAGCAGGTAACTGTTAAGTTACCAAAAATGGCCTCCAGTGTTTAAGTTTAAAAAAATACCAGGTTGTGCCATTTCTTCGTGTTTGAACTCTAGCGAGAAGGGCTTCAAGCAGTATCAAATACCAGGCGGTGATAGAAATGCAACAAGAAGGGAAAAATGAAAGAATTTGAAGACTTATTTATTGACGTTCCGGATGATAAAAAATGAGCTAATTGATAAGTAAAAGATTAAGTGATGTCTGCAAACAATGCTCATATTATAAAAAAAATGCAACAAAAAAAGTTCAAAAATTTCGAGCGGATTTTCACTCACGCCCAGCTGAAATACATGGAAGTGAAGAAAGGTGGTCTGAAGAAACTATAACAAAGGGCTTGAAACTATACATGGCATGAGAACACTACAATCGCATTTAAAAGATTTAAAACTTAAGCCAGGTATTTCGGAAGAAGTTCATCTTATGCAATATAATTGTTATGATCTTTATAATTCATTATTGATTAAGAATGGTCTTATAAAAACATACTATGTTATTTATGTGTTCCAGGTGGAAACTTTTCAACCAAAAGAAAAACATGCAACTCTAATTTTTGACGAAATGATTATTCGACCTGGTTTACAGTTGGATAGTGGACTGTCTACAGTGATAGGTAGATCTACGCTTAAATCACTTAATAAGGTCGAAACCCAACACGCTACGCATGCGTTAGTTAGCTGGTGTTTCTACGAGATAAAAGCAAATTGTTGCATACGAATTTATTTCCAATTCTTATGATCCTATGGAAATATATGATAGTCCGCACATAATATTTAGAGAAGTACATTGAATCCGGATTACGGTTCGTGCAATTGTTTCCGATATGGTCCACAAAATAGTTTTCTGTGAAAACTGTTGAATATTGTTGCTGAAAAACATAGCACAATCAATAATTCCATTTCACACCCCTGTCTTGGAAACGCGTTAGTTTTGGTTGTACCAGATCCGGTACATATTTGCTGTAGCCTTTACAAAACGTCATAATTTTATTTTAAATGATGATATAATGAAAAAATACAAAGTGCAGTACAATTATTTTTCCATGGAACCAATATATCAACTTTATGATTTGGACAAAAATGGCGAAATCAGATTGTGCCCTCGTTTAAAGGACAAGGTGACGCCCATCACATTTTGATACAATGAATGTTAGCTTAAGTACTGCTTTAGTGAGCAATGATGTGGCAGAAGGTATTTTGTATAACGTTACCTTAAAAAAAGTGATTTAAATTGTTAACGTGCTGGTAACCTAGTTTGGCTATCTCTTTAAAAATAAGAAGAATTGTGATGGAAAATTTGTTTTTACAATCTATGCAAGATGTTGTATAACCTCAATGTTAATGGCAAGTGGAAACCATTTCAAACCGCTGTTCAATTAGCGACAAAATCAGCATTGGATTCCCAAGTTTAATTTTCAAAATTGTATTGGCTGATACTTGATGGAAATCCATGATAAATTGAAACAAAATATTAATAAATTTCCACTTATATATTAAATACTTGAATACATGACAATTGTTTCGACACACTGTCTCTTTATCAAATGTGATTCTAAACTTTAGAATAGAATAGAAGATTGTAAAACGCATCTTCAACAATAAGATGCCGACAATCTGTTCCAGATGCACATTTATTTAAAGTTAGCTTGAGATTGGACTGTTTGGCTCAATTTCAAAATCAATTAAGTCGCTCTAGTTACCACAATACTTCATAAGTTAGTGGAGGAAGAAGAATTTCCGTCATTGTTATCTGTAGTATCCGTGGGGGTGGAGGCCAGTTTATATTGCTTAATGGGTTCTATCCTTAATAGAATTTAAAAAAAAAACATTATTTCATATGTTTGCATTGCGACAACAAAGTTCATAGAATTCCGGAGGAAGTAACCTCTCTAAAATTGTTAAATCATTGATTATATATTTGCCTGTCTTAATAACTGGTCTCATTCTATTTTTGACTGTATTTTGAAGCGAAGTTCTACAAACAGCTATTAGAAGACCAAAAACGTCAGAAATAGATTCAATCATAGTGCTGTCTACGTCGAAAAGACTATACCCATAGATAAAATATATTTTGTACCCGCCCGCCGTTTGCCTAATAGAAAAATATCGAAGATATTATCTTATTCGTCCTCTATTGACATCGAAATGTCAAAACACAGTCTGAATATGTTGAAAGCCAAAGAATATATATACTGGTCTGAGTTTCCGAAAATAATAAATATAAAACATTATTTGTGTAACTGTTCCAATTTACTTTGAAGAATTTATGAGAAGATCTTCTCAATAGATTGAGAATATATTTTTATTTATTAATTAAATAGAGAAAAATTAATTTGTCAAGTAATATTATGCGTTTAACTCAATCATTTCATTTTTTTAGATATTGGACAAAATAGAGAATTTGCCTCTAATTATTATTTTTCATACATGTTTAACAATCCGATGAACATTTTTAATCCCATCCTATCCCGATGGAAAATGTTTTGCTACCTTCCCGATTGGTTTCAATCAAGTAATGGGCTCATTTACCAAAATTTTTAAATCGCTTTTATCTTCCGTAAAACAAAGTACTCATAATAAAAATATGATTCTGAAAATTTCATATCGGCAGTACATGTCGTTCTCTAACTGATGAAACAAGCGGCTCTATTTGCATTGGCCAGTGGTTGATATTATCATATTTGATGTTATCAATAGGTCTGAATGTAACTCGCCTCTTTGTTGGTGAACCCGGTGAATATATCTCTTGTGAAGGTCTTCCTCGTTTTTCGCCGGAAACTAAATTTGTAGGTATTCATTAGCGCATGCGAAATCTCAGACCGAAAAACTACCAATCTCTTGAAACTCCCCCATTCTAATCCTGTACTGAGAAACTAGCATATCATTCAAATCGATAAGGCCCATATTTATATTTTATTTTTTTACAACATCGAGACGTCTAACTGAATACTTTTTTCTTTCGCTTATCGACAACCTTTTCACCACATCTATAGATTCCATTGATTTATAGGTTGAGGCGATATAAAGCTGGCTAGGGCAACACTAGCCACGCACCGTCCTAGTTTGAGCAAATACATAGACGTTTATGGGCACTACACCACCCTCCTTTTTGAGAATGGACCTCATTTTGCTCAATAATCAAGTTCATTCTTTACAATACCTACAAAACACACAATTTATTTAAGAACTGCTTCTAATTACTTCCCACTAATCCTGATTCGATCTTTCCAAAAACACATAGCTAATAGCCTAAAATGAATAAGATAATTCTAAATGCGAAATAACATATGTTTTCTACATTATCATGTTACGCTAACTTATATACTACTATATTTTTCAAAATACATTGTGTACTTTTGCACGTCTGCAAATATACTATATTTGTTTTAATGCATGACGACTCTCGATTAGGTCAAGATATTGGTGTTTACAGTTTATAATGTTAATGATCTTAACATTACACTTTTGCTAACTCAAGTTATTTACAATCACACACAACTTTTCTTTATCGGAATGAAATACTTATTTTCTTTTTCCTAATTTAACAATTGTTTAATTATTTGTATTTATTACTAATTAACTTATTTTTAACATATTCTCTGTAAATCTATCTATTTATCTGTAAATTATTTGTAGTCTGTTTTAATGAACTGTGATATACTTACCACTTATATCTTTAATTGTACAATTTTCATTTTCGCAAGATTCTACTGTATAAGGGCCTTTGTACCAAGGATCAAATTTAGTTCTAGCTTCATTTGTTAACATAACTAAATCTCCGGGCTTAACAGCAAACAGGTATGAGTTTTTGTCGTAAGATAAGTTTCGTTTTTCTAAGCAAGTTCAAGAAATTTTGCAGCTTGTTTATGGGCTGTCTGAAACGCAGCTCTTGGTCTGAGGCCTCTATGTTATATAAAGGATCAACTGATTTTCCCAGAAGTACTTCTGGAATTTCTGATTTTCTACCAAAAGGGGTTTATTGGGTACCGGAATAATCACAATAGACATAGTGAGCTCGCATTGAATAGGAATTACCTCCAGTACTCTTTAGAAAAGGACCTAAGGTGTCTATAGAGATAATATTAATAGGCGACTCAGGTGTGGGCGTCATTGCCATGGGCTCCTTATGCTGTACAGGGTTATTCATTATATTTTGACACCTATCTACAGTTCAACAGTATATCAATTTAATATGGCATCAAGATGGCGCTCCAGTCCACAATGTTCTACATGTGACAAATTATCTAAATAATAGATACCAGCTTTGGATAGGGACACACGGAACCGTCTGATGGAGAGCGAATAGCCCGGATCTAAATCCGTGTGATATATTCTTATGGGAATAACTGAAAAACAATGTGTATTATATTAGACCCGAAAGTTTAGAAGTATTGAGACAAAGACTCAATAACGTATTACCTCTTGCATAAATCATAAATTATTAAGTAACATTCGCAAGTGCTTAGAAAACAACGGGGGCTATGTGGAAAACATTTAGTTTCGTATTTAGTGTTATCATTGTTTTTATATAAATATATAATTATAAAAATCTATATATGGTTATGATAGGATTGTAATTATTTGTTGTAGCTTAAATAATTTTTTTAACTCAAATATTTCAAAAGTGGCTGAAGCAATTGCTAACAAATTATATATATATTTGAAATCAGAACAAAGAGATCTTTCATTTGAGCTAATACTATACAGGGTGTTCCATTGAAAAAACTATGACTGTACTTTTATTTTGTTTAGTTGACATTTCTCGCAGCTCTTAATATATTTAGCAACATCCCGCGACATATTTTCCCATTTATGCGAGAGTCTCAACTTTTTTAGAAGTATTTTTTGTCCACAATGTCCTCCAGTAACCGGGTCGTCATGTAATTTTCGGATACTTTCTTGTTGTTTTCTTCTATTGTTTTCAATTGTTGGTTCTTTATATAATAGTATATTAAGTGAGATTAAAATATTTCGTTCGGGTTCTTTCAGTTGTGTAGGGGAGCACACTTCAAATATTTGACGCATATCTGCTTTTTTAGATCAGTGGTTTATCTAGTATCTTACAAAATGGACGCTGGTGCATTTTCTTCCAGTAAAAAGGCTTATGGGGCGTTGGAATGACGCAGAAAAAAAAATGAAAGCTGTAGGGGTATGACGTAGTTTCTTACTTTGATAGCGATGATGATGAATAACCCGTTGAAGACAGCGGAAGCGAGTATTTACCTAACGGTGAAAATAAAGATGAATCAGAATTTGAGGACGTAGTAGCAGATGAAGATCAAGAGGTAATGCCAACCAAAAACGTAAATGAAATCGAAAGCAATTTTGAATTAGAAAACGACCCGTTATATACAGAAAAAGATCTGACATAACTATAATCTGGGGCGACAGTGACTTCGTTCCAACAATTTTAGAATTTGACGGTACAAATAACGGTATCAGGAATGATCCTTTTGATGATAATTCGACAGAATTTGTTTTCTGCCGACTTATTTATAATGATATTGTTGAGTACATTGTAACAGAAACTAAGAGACATGCCAATTAAAGGCAAGCAAAGAACTTGCGATAACTTTTTACATCTGTTTTTTTTGTGTTTATGGGTTTAACCATGCTCATGATGGGAAAGAAGAAATATTCTTTAAAAGAAAATTGGTCTACAGATTCTTTACTCGAGTCTTCAATTTTTCCTAGGACCATGCCTAGAGACAGATATTTGGAAATCCTTTCAAACCTACATTTCGTGGTCAATGAGAAACAACCTACGACCAAATTGTATAAGGTAGAAAAAGTTATTTTGCTAATGAAAGAAAAGTTCCAATTAGAGTTCTACCCGTTTGAGAATTCGGTTGTGGATGAAAGTATTGAATAATATCAAATGAACTTTGGGTTTCAAACCATATATAAATACAAATACATCGGTTTGGATTGAAGCTGTATGTTCTATGTGATTGTTTGATTGATTCTTGTAGAATATGCAAAATATATATCTAAAAACAGTGCCAAAGTGGAGTGTGATGGGTGTGCTGTCCTACATGGAAAGTGTTATGATACTGCATCAAAAGTTTTAATTGCTGTCCCTAGCAATGATTGATTGTGTAAAACGTGTGTGTCCGGCCATCCTGATTCGAGTGAATATCTTCGCCTTGAAAACCTGTTATTGCAGAAACAATTGAAAGTGCTTAATAAACTGGTAGGTGAATTAGAAAATGTAAGTAATTTACAACGCGAAAAAATTATAAATTTAGAAAAAAACTATCAATGCGTTGCTACCTGAAGTTTGTCCATATTACAGTGACATAGCTACAATAAAAACAGCTCCACCAACATCATAAACATGAAAAAGGATACTGCTGATCAAGCACAAAGGAACAGGAGTAATAGACGGCGTTGATATCTGTTCACCAGACGGTAAACCCGGCTAACCTGCTGAACGTACCTTTTTGAAATATAAATGCGATTAATTCTTGCGCATGCGCTAGACTAGAAAAGACTAACTGACCTAATTGTGTTGTGTGTGTTTGAGCTTTCTGGTGAGACCCTAGGTCCTAAATAAACCCAAATAAAGGATACTGAAACGCGAAAGCGGTTCTGCCGTTTCCAATATTTCCATCTGTTATCGAGATGGATCTGCATTGGCAATTGCGGAAGACGACGGTTTAGATATCGGTGGATTAATGAATAGAGCTGTGGAACTCTTACAGCCCATATAACCTCATGACGTCTGGCAAGGACGAGAACGGTTGCCGCGCAATAGAAATAAACAGTTTTTTGAAATAACTATTCCATTGTATCCTAACGATCTATTTAAAGAACATTTTAGAATGTCAAGAGCAGCTTTTCAGGTAAGCCCAATTTGATCAAAGGTATAATTTTATTTAATTATTCTATTTCCAGAATTGATTGAACATTCTAGGAAGAATAGTGAATCATGAAAATGATAAAATTAACTTTAAAAAAGTTCTCTTCACAATATGGACCATTTCCAAACCAGAAAGCTTTTTGACTTTGGAAAAAGCACTGGTCATGGAATCTTTAAAGAACTTGTATGTGCTCTAGCTAGCCTAATAAGAGATTATGTTAGATTTCCTGGAGCTGATGAGTATAATGTCTCAGTTATAGTGAGATTACTACACTAACAAGGGTGTATAATTTCTAAACCAATAGAAAATAATATTTATTCACACAAAAATATATTTTTGTGTTCCTGGCATTTCAACAACGTTCGAGGGGATTTTCTGGCGTTGTGGGTGCTATAGGTGTCTGTCACGTCCCCATCAAACAATAACAAGGGAACAAGCACGAGTTTTTAGAAACAGTAATCTTTAACAGCCACTCACTAATAATAATCCAGTGTTAACAGGTCATCTACACATCATTGGAGATGTCGGCCTACCCACTGATGACAAACCTGATGATCCCCTATAGAGACACAGGATATTCAACAGCCCAAGAAATAACTCATAATGTTAAGCTTAGCTCTATAAGATCAATTATTGAGAGAGCGTTTGGAATTTTGAAAACTAAATTTATATGCTTGAAGTATTTGGACCTATCTGATCTTCATTTTGGTAATCAAATAATTGCGGGTGCGGTTGTATTGTACAACTTTTTGTTACTAGTGGGTGAAATCAACTTGTACGAAGAAAATGTAGAGCCAGACAATGAACGTTTCAACGAAGTTGAGAATAATGAAGCACTTGAAAATAAAGCCGTTCACAAACGAAATGTCATTTGTGCATATTTGTAAATAGTTTTTTACTTATCTATTTTGTGAAAATGTACATATACTAAGTTTAAGTTGTGTGATATTAAAAAAAAAAATTTAAATTGTTTATTAAAAAAAGACATCATATGAGTGTTCAAAAGAAGGTCTTTCAAAAATAACTCTAGAAAACAATTTAAATAGAAGATAAAAATATAACTGAACATTTATCCTAATCTGTGGCACACAAAGGAACTTAAAAATGTAACTAATGCACGTTCTTAACTACTCAACATAACAAACAACTATTGTTAAATAAATAAAAAGAACATCCTTTATGTTTTATTTGCTATCAGCTTTAAAATTCTGTTTCTTTCTTCTCGAATTTGGTTGTTTGTTTCAATGGCTTCACTAAGTTTTCATACCTCGTCCAATCTTTGTGTTTCTATTTATTTTTTTCTTCTGTGGTCATAGAGCTGTTTGGTCCTTAGTGCTTTGATGCTTTTAGTTCCCCCATGCTTCATATTTCCTTTTGTCTTTGCTGGTTGCTGTTCTGGGAAGGATATGGGTATCTGGGATGGTAACCATTGAAACAACTTCCACATTCAAGTATTGTGTGCTTTTAGGTTCCGAAACTGGTTCACATGATGAAATGGTGAATGTTGGATTAATTGTTTTGTCATTAAAAAAATCTGATCTATAACATCAAAACATTCCCAGGTTATGGTTCCTTCTCCAGTTTTGTTTTTCTTATCCTTGTTGTCTTTATAGGTTTTCTTTAAATTTCTCATTTTTCTGTCCGGGGTCTCGATCGGCACAATTCTGTAGCATTTGCTTTGAAATTCCTTCAATATCTTTAACCAAATATCCTTATATTTTACTTTGGAATTTCTGAAAAAGTCAGAACATGTTGTCAAATTAACTGCTGTACCCATACTTCTACTAAGGTATACTTCACTTGATTTCTCATCTGCAATAATATATTACCTAGCATATTATGTAAGACCAAAAAGGTGTAAGGTTTGGGAAATACCATTTTGAAGCTGGAAATGAAAATCTGCATTTGAAGTTATAGTGTAAAAACAATTGTTATATTCATATGTAATCTGTAAGTCTTCATTCATTTTTTAAACACACCGCTGTACCGGTCCACTTGAAATCAAAATAAAAAAATACATTTTACAATAGAAGATAAGCAAACCGGTATGCGAATTTACATTTCCTATTCCAATTCAGTCAAGACGGTGACTGAAATGGAGTAGTATTTGTTAGCAAAATATTTGATTCAAATTCTAATCTAATTCAGTGCAGATATTACCATATTGGTCGATTTTATTAGAAAATTTTACCCATTTCAATCAGTTATTGTCAACGCTCATCGTGATCGCGCAATTATTTCTGCCGCGACTTTAGCTTGAAGAAAAAATAGGGGACTTAAAGTGAAAAATCGCATACAATCTAGAAGACCATCGAAACTGGAAGAAAATAAGAAATCTCACAACATCAGCATTAGTATAGAAAGTAACGAATCCAGTGCAAAAATTCATGAACTTAATAATGTTTAAGAATATTAAAAAAGGACACATTTTTTGTTATACTTTCTTAGTTTTCGTACCGAAATAATATGTGCATATTTTTTTAAACCATACTTTTACCAAAATATAATTGAAGTATATGGAATATTAATAAATCTATGTAAATACTAAGGTAGTTTTTTCCCAAGCAGTATAATAATTACTACCCCTAATAAAGGAGCTAGTCCGTATATGTTGAATACACATCTCTTCCAAGATATCAATTTCCCTTGCCCTTAAATATAAATATAATAAAATAAATAATAGGATAGATAAATAAGTAATAGGATAGATATATAAATAATTTTTACATTGTTGAATATTTTAGGGCATGGGAAATCTCCATCTTAAATGCGACATACTTAAATGACCGAAATTATGTAGACATTTACTCATTATTGAACCTTAAATTCTTCTTACAAATTCTACACTAATATGGAGCTTTATTGCTCTCTGATGGAATAGGTTATGTATCTAATATCCTGCAAACAAATATTACTCGATTTCAACCACGGCGATGACTGAAATCGAGTAGTATTGGTATAGGATCTGTAAATTTACAACCGGTATAACAACAGAACAGAACCACAGTATAAAGAATTATACAGTAGTCAAACTCTCGGCGGAACCTTTGATTTTATTGACTCAAGGTCAAGAGCTGGCGGCCATGTTTTAATCTTAAAAAGTCTGGTCTGTACTGGAAATTAACATGAAATGTGGCAGGACCGTAATTAAAACTTATTGATACAAAATTAATTCACTCAACTGATATAATAGATATTATAAATTGGTTCATAAATTAATGTCGTCACTATTTATTTTAAATTTGCAACTGTTGGTTATAGTTTTCAGAAAAGGTATGATACAATGAAACTCGGAAAATAAGTTAGTTTAATATAAATTATAACTTAACTTTACTATATTCGCACTGACTTACTTCCGATTTTTCGAGAAAACAAGAAGAATAACGACAACAAGAAAAGAGAGAAGGGGATGCACAACAACAGCAAGAAAAGAAAGAAGAAGAGGGGCGGAGGCTGCGAGAAGAACAGAAAGAGGAACAACTAATTAAGGTACTCTCCGATTTTTCGAGAAAAGAAGATGAGCTACGACAACAAGAAAAGAAAAAACAAGAGGTACGACGACAACAAGAAAAGAAAGAAGAAGAGGTACGGCGACATAGAGATTTTGAGCAGATTGCAGGATTGTTCCGAAATGTCCATCAAGAAATCGATACCGTTAAACAAGAAATTCGAGAAGAAATTGGGACAGTTCAAGAAGAGTTTGTGGAAAATACCGAATACTGGAGAAAGATATGAAGAAAATGCGGGATACCAACCAAGACGAAAGTAATAAACTGGACATGTCGAGGATCACTACAGCCAACGAAAAACTTAAGCCACCAAAGTTTGACGGCGAAACATCTTGGGCCATGTAGAAACGTCAATTTGAGGCAGCAGCCAACGCAAATGAATGGGATCAGCAGCAGAAAGCAACGGCGTTGGTATTGGCTTTGCGAGGAAAGGCGCTTGATATACTTCAAAACATTACCGTAGCCAAACAAACATATTATTTTGAGAGCATGGTGCGACTGGCTTATCCATAGGCCCCGGACGACTTCATTGAGCAAATTGGTGTCCAATACTTCATCGACGGAGTTCGAGATATAGATATGCATCAAGCGTTGAGACTGAGTAGACATAACACCTTAGCCGAAACAGTTGTCCAGGCACTGGAATACGAAGCTGCCAAAAATGCTTCGATGAATCGTCGCAGCAAAGTAAGAGAAGTCAGGGTGTCGGAGGAACCGCAAGACAATGCAGGTTTCTTTAAAAACCTGGAGGCGATGTTCCAGAAATTCTGCTCTCGAGGAGGCAAGGAATCCGGATATAGAAAACCGATTAAGTGTTACAGTTGCAACCGAGAGGGACATTTAAGTAAAAACTCCAAGCGTCGATCCAGATTTGAAGAAAGAAATATTCAAAGAGAGAATACCCGACTTCAGGAAAACACCAGTGTGAGGGGGCCAACACTGGCGACTACTGATTATCGAGCCTCCAAGTTACATTTACGCTCCATTAAGAAGAACTGCGAGAGCCTCGTTGTCCGAAGAAATTTGATCTGACCATCGACACGGGGGCAACAAAATCAGTGGTACTGGAAACTGCAAAAGGAGATCTGATAAATGTTTTTGGAGAGACCACCACCACTTTGGAAATTGGCAAAGCACAAGTAAAGGTTAATGCCATCGTGGCCGACATAGTGGATGAGGACTAACTTGGGAGACGTGCCTTGTGTACTTGGATGATGTAATGGTGATTGGCAAAGATTTCAACAAACATCAATCGAATCTGAAGAAAGTTTTCGCCAGCATCCGAAGTGCTAATCTCCAGCTGAATCCAAAGAAATGCGTTCTATTCCAGGAAAAAGTCAACTTTCTCGGACACGTCGTATCATCGAAAGTTATTGAGACCTATCCAGAAAAAGTCCAGGCAGACCAATCTGCATTACAGTGGCTGCTGAATTTAAAAACAGATAGCGCGTTGGTTGGAGAAACTGCAGAGTTACGACTTTCAAATTAAACACCGCAAAGGAAGAAGTCACGCCAACGCTGACAGTTTGTCACGTAGACCATGTGGTAGTTCTGACAAAGACAAGAACAAAAAAAAACAGCCAAGGATGTTGTACATATCCAACAAATGCAGAAGGAATTGAGAAACGGCAATTACTGAGGAAATTACCAGAGATAATTTTAGAAGAGAACAAATCGCCGATAAAGATTTGACGATAGTACGGGGCTGGCTAAACCAAAAGCCTGAGTGATAAGAAATCTCCAGATTTGATCAGACGGTCAAGGGGTACTGGGCTCTGTGGGATTCGTTGTGCTTACGGGATGACTTGATCACTCGTAAATGGGAAAGTCCAGATGGTAGGAGCATTGTGTATCAAACCGTTGTACCCCGAACGATGGTAGCTGAAGTACTTCGTGAACTGCATGGCAGTCACAGTGGAGGCCATTTTGGAGTAAATAGAACACTGGCACGTGTGAAAGAGCGGTATTGTTGGATCAACTGTCGAAGAGATGTGGAAGAATGGTGCAGAAGATGTGACCTCTGTGCTTCTAAGAAGGGTCCGAAGACACGATCCCGAGTGAAGATGAAGTAGTACTGTTAGGTGAACCTTGGGAAAGAATTGCGGTGGACATTGCAGGACTATTCCCTACGACAGATTCTGGAAATAACTACATCATGGTTGCCGTGAACTATTTCTCGAAGTGGCCAGGAGTAGTGCCGATGCCGAATCAGGAAGCAATTACAGTGGCCGAGCTCTACTGGAAAAAGTGATATCCAGACACGGAGTAACCTTGGAGCTGCATACCGATCAAGGCAGAAACTTTGAATCCGAAGTATGGACGCAGTTAATGAGGTTTACTTTACTATATTCGCACTGACTTACTCGGACTATTCTATTATTCACACTGTCTTTTACATTCTGTCTCTCATGCCGACAGTTCTCCTATATATATATATATATATATATATATATATATATATATATATATATATATATATATATATAATTAAAGAAATCTATTAGTTCATTAATGAATGAGATATAAAATATATAAATAGGATAAAGCTCTACACCTTTATGCTTTTATTTAGTCGGATACAACCACCCACTAGAAGCGGATCACGTGATTTCAAGCTTGTTAGCTTTCATCAGCGCCACATAAGTGGAAGCTGTATCCAACTATACAAAAGCAACTGGAAGTAGTCAAAAACTTTGAGACATTATCTACCAGTGGGACACAATTCGCGCCACCTAGGTATTGAGAGCAAAATTACGTTTAACGTAAGTATGTATAATAATTAAAGAAATCTATTAGTTCATTAATGAATGAGATATAAAATATATAAATAGGATGAAGCTCTACACCTTTATGCTTTTATTTTTTGACTACTTCCAGTTGCTTTTGTATAGTTGGATACAGCTTCCACTTATGTGGCGCTGATGAAAGCTAACAAGCTTGAAATCACGTGATCCGCTTCTAGTGGGTGGTTGTATCCGACTAAATAAAAGCATAAAGGTGTAGAGCTTCATCCTGTTTATATATTTTATATCTCATTCATTAATGAACTAATAGATTTCTTTAATTATTATACATACTTACGTTAAACGTAATTTTGCTCTCAATACCTAGGTGGCGCGAATTGTGTCCCATTGGTAGATAATGTCTCAAAGTTTTTGACTACTTCCAGTTGCTTTTGTATAGTTGGATACAGCTTCCACTTATGTGGCGCTGATGAAAGCTAACAAGCTTGAAATCACGTGATCCGCTTCTAGTGGGTGGTTGTATCCGACTAAATAAAAGCATAAAGGTGTAGAGCTTCATCCTATTTATAATATATATATATATATATATATATATATATATATATATATATATATATATATATATATATATATATATCCGACAAAGGCTCCAGATTATTCGAGCGGCTTCTGGTCTTTGATTCGCAAGCCGCCACTGGACATTTCTCGAAATCCCTTTGTCGGCATTCTAGGAGTAGATGCCGACATGCTGCCGTCGCTCTCTTTGTCAACGCCGCTTTCGATATATCCAACCACAGTAGAGATCTCGCGCTTGCTTTAAACGGATGCCGCCACTTTGTAGCCAATACCGGCGGCTGTTCCCCTTGCACATTACAATATGAACTATATTAATTTGTTTATTATTTATATTTTTTTATTTATGAGTTCTAAGGGTCCAACAGTTTCACTAGATATATCAGAGTTTATAGATTCGATAAGCTGAGCTGTGGGTTCCTTAACCATAACTTATTTTACCTTTTAGGATTTCTAGCTGGTGCTTGTAAGTTTGACATTCCTTGTCAGTTGCTTCATGGTTGAGATTATGTTTTGTCTTGTATTTGATGTCTCACAATTTACACATTTCATTACTTGTTTAGTATTTGCATGAATACATTCATTCCGAATATGTTTTCCACCACAATAGGCATATATAGCTTTGTTTGGACATTGTGTGATGATGATAACTTTTGAAATAACTAAATATTTGGTCATCATCAAGCTCATGTTTCGCAAGCATGAATTTGAAGGCATTTCTTGATCAGATAACCTGAGATATATGTTTCAATTTATTTTTAAATAGACAAGGTTTGATAGTCATTATCAAAATATTGTAAAGGTTCAGTTTCTTCGACAGTGTCTTTGAGATTATCTTGAAAATCTACGTTTAATAATGTCAATAGCATTTCGGTATCCCCTTCACAATTCTCTGTTCCAGAATTCCTGTCATTCAAAAAAGCCTTATTTTCAAAATAACACAGTTTGAAGGAGGGAGTTAAACACCCATCACGTTCCAACCTTTCCAGAAAATCATTTCTATTACAGGCTAGTAAACAGATTTCTCACCTAGAGAAAGAAACAAATTATATCTAATTCGTTCAGAAACGTTTATATTTCAGTAGACACGATAACACCAACAAATAAATGTAAATTTAAGTTACCTATTTCAAACTTTAGGGAAACCAAAAAACTGAAGTTACAATTGGAGCTTTTATTGTTACAATAATTCTTCGCAACACAAACTTTTCCACCTTTCAATATTTTGTAAAAAGAAATAGTACTTATTAAAAAAATACAATCGTGATGATAATATGGTCAATCAGTATACAAAAGAGAATTCACGGACGTCACTGTACTAGCACGTAGGGTAGCAGCAGAAATACTACTCGTGCGCATCTGAATTCTCAAGGTTTTAAGATTAAAACATGGCTGCCACATGCGCGCTTGGGTATGCGCGGTTTACCCCTTCCATGAGAGATGGAATACTGAATAGTTCTTTATACTGTGACAGAACCTTACTGTAGGAATTTTGACAGAAATGACGCATGATGCAGCGATTGATCAGTTCCGTAGCGGGATTTAATTCCACTCGACAAAATGGCGACCGCTAATCCAGCGCTCTATCCGATCAGTGGACAAAACATGACGTTCGACAGAAATTGTTGATCGCTCTGGAAGAGCTAAGTTCTGATGACCGTGACCAATGTTCTACTAAGGTAATAAAAAATGACCTTATTGTAAAATGTGCCGACAACTGTTCTCGGACCCGATTATACCGTTGAAGAGTCTAGAAAATGGAATCCACGACTTCTGATTAAAAATATTGAGCCTGGTGATCTTTGTGATGATAACGATGATTTAATTAATAATATAATTAACGTTAACAATTTAGCTAATTTTGTACAATGTAGTAACATTATTACATTATTATTAAGAGTTGTTGTCACGATATATTCATGGTTATTCATAATACTGTTTTTTCTCCACAAACAAATGTTACAGTCCACCTTAAAGCAAAATCAAAAGTATACCAGTGTTTATTCAATACACAACGCAAAAATAATAATAGATTGTACGTATGTAGGTAGTCTTTTTATTATTATTATTTGACGCTGGGGTGCCAAAGCGGGTAGTTAGGCCAATTCGGCCCATTGTGCCTCTCCCCCTTGCTCCTCAGACCTACGGTTCCCCGAGTATTCCGACAACCTGGTCCAGATATCTCAGGATTGCTACAGACGAGGTGCGTCTGATGTTGGTCTTATGCGGCCACTTCAGTCCTAGGATGGCCTTACGAACGTCGGATAGAGCGGGGCATTCTGTGAAGAGATGCTCCACTGTTTCTTCCTCCTCCAGGCATGCCCGACATGTCAGGTCGTCGATGACACCCATTGTATGTAGGTGTTTCCTTAGTGCAGCATGCCCGGTCCAGATGCTTACAAGTGAGCGTAGTTTGGCCCGGGGCAAACCTAGGCAGTCTTCGGCCCGTTTCCGGCATGGCTTCGTGATGAAGTTCTTGCTCTGTCGACAGCCCAGAATTGAGTTCCACCTCTAACAGTGTCTGAGGTGTGTCCTCTTTAATGGGGTTAGCCATGATGTGCGGTATGATGGGTACTGCCGGTTCGGGCCCATACATTGTTTCATTCGCTAGTTCCGACAGTTCGCGGTGGCAGTTCAGCGTGGTTCTCGCTGTTGTTTTTAGGTTTCTTCTTTTTGTTTTATTACTATTATTTTGATAATAAAACACATACAATATTCTGCTTTTCAACGTGTCTTTATTCTTCGACTTTTTTTTAATTCAATTATTTTATAAACAAACAGAGCTGTGCATAGCACACTTCGTTTTACATTTTTTTTCTTAGAACTATAGAACATAAAGATATATCAATGTTACCAACTCAACAAATACATACATTTGTAGAATTGAAAATATACAATATCAACACTACCCCCCAATGCTACTATTTTATAATCCCAAGTTTGTTCCTAAAATATTCAAATTTGACAATTGGTAGAGCTTTTGTCATCATATCAGCATACTGATGTTCGGTTGGTATATATTCCGTAGTAACAATATCCTTTTCAATGCAATTTCTTACAAAATGGTGTTTTATATCTACTCGCTACTTTGATACATGACTGATTATCTTCGTATATAACAATGGGTTTTAATTTAAAATTCAACAAATCTTCTAACAATTGCTTTATAAAAATTCATTCCGTTACACAATTTGATAATGATACATATTCAGCTTCGCAGCTTGATAGTGCAACAGTTGCTTGTTTCTTTGATTTCCAGTATATCAAATTATCATTCAAGTTTATCAAAAATCCACTAATACTTTTTTATCATCAATGTTATAAGCAAAATCTGCATCTGCATATGCACTTACATTAAAATCTAAACTTCCAGATTTCTGATACTTTAATACATGATTTTTAGTTAGTTTCAAATATTTCAACACGTTTTTCAAGTGTGTCCAGTGTGTATTGCTAAAACAATTTTGAAATTGGCTGAAATATGACACACTGAAACATAAGTCAGGTCTGGATCCCAACATTATATACATGAGACTCCCTAGTAATTCTTTGGATGAAAATTTTTCATCTACAAGTGTATTCTCTTTTAATAAGTTCAGTTTTTGTTCTATTGGTATTTTAGAATATTTACAATCATTCATATTGAACAATTTTGGTACTTTTTCAATCAAATTTCTTTGTGAAATATATAATCCGTTTTCTACTCTTACAATTTCTACAGAAATATAATGTTATTACTAGTCAAGTCTTTCATTTCAAATTCACTGCAAAGTTGTTTTTTAACAAAAATTTCTTTGACATTATCTGATAATATTAAGAGGTCATCCACCCAGATTAACAAATAAGTATTACCCTTTTTGAATAAACAAGGATCTACATTTGACCTGTTATAGTTAATAATTGACATAAAACTGTTAAAACCATCATACCAACATTTAGGACTTTGATTTAAGCCATAGAGTGATTTTTTTATACATACCATTTTAACATTTTTCAAATCATTAATACCTTGAGGTGGATACATAAATACAGGTGAATTTGTAGATTCCATTCTACTGCTAAACTCAGAAGTATCCTCAAGGTTATCATTCTTGCAACAGGAGTGTATATTTCCCATTCTGACATTTTCTTCTGTTGAAAACCTTTTGCTACAAGCCATGCTTTATATTTTTCCTCTCCATTTCGATGTTTTTTCGTAAATACCCATTCTATTATTTTCACATTATCTTTCTTCGGCACTAGTTTCCAGGTTCTATTTTCTTCTATATTTTTTAATTCTTCTTTAATTGCTTGTTTCCAAACATCAATTTCACTCGCTTCTTCATATGATGCAGGAACTTCCGTTACTAAACAACCTTCAGATAGTGCCGCTATGAAGTCAAATTCATAATCATCATACTTTTTGGATAATCGTATTTTTCGTTGTCTTTTATCTCTTTCCTCTAGTCTTTCTTCTACTGCTTCTTCTTCATTTGATTCTTCTGTGCTAATATTTTCTTCTGAAAGATTTTCTGTTTTCTGGTTTTCACCAACTACTTCCGCTTGTGGCCATTCCTCTTCTTCGTTAATATTTATTTGTATTTCGATTTTATTTTCTGAAATTTTACCTTTTGGTTTTCTAAAGACAACATCTCTGCAAACAACAACTTTTTGTTTTTGTTCATTCCATAATCGGTAACCATTCATTCCATATCCGACAAATATACATTTTTTACTTCTTTCGTCTAATTTCTTTAGGGGTCCTAGTACTTTTGCAAATGCCTCTCTGCCAAAAATCTCTAATCCTCTCAAATCTGGCTTTTGATTTGTCCACATTTCAAATGGAGTTTTAGGGACAGTTTCAGAAGGACTTTTGTTCATTAAATAAGCAGCCACTCTAACAGCTTCACCCCAAAATGATTGTTCAAGACCTGAGTTGAATATTAGGGATCGAGCCTTCTCGAGTAAGGTTCTATTAAGGCGTTCAGCCTTTCCATTCAATTGTGGTGCATATGGGACTGTAACATCCATAACAATTCCTTTTCTTCTGCACCACGATTTTATTTCATTGTTTACGGACTCCCCTCCATTATCGCATCTTATTTTAGATACTCTTAAATTTTTACATGTTTCCATTTCTTCCAAATATTCTTTCAAGTACTCAAATGTTTCACTCTTGTGTCTTAATAGGTACACAACTATGAGTGTGTAAAATCATCCAATACAATCAATATTTATTTTTTCTCATCAAATGTGTCTTGATCTATTGGTCCGACTATGTCAGTATGTCTCTATGTGGCTCTTCTTCTTTCACTGTTAAAAGGTAGTCTTGTCTGCTTTGCTTTTAGACATACTTCGCATATATTTTCTAAGTTATTGCAATCCTTCTTCTTGATATCTAGACCAATTACCATTTCATTTTCAGTTATTTTTTTCATATTTGTAATACTCAAGTGTCCTAATTTTCGGTGCCAATCTTTCAGTTTCTCCTCTATTGTTTCTGTCACTAAAGATGATTTTTTGTTCTTATTAAATAGATTTGTTAGATAGAGTCCATTGTCTGATTTTTTCCCTTCGATAACAACAGAGTTGTTCTTCTCAATATACACATTATTATTTTTGAACATAACTTGACCATCCTTTTCTATGATTGCTTTTACTGATACTAAGTTTCTAGTCAAGTCTGGAACATATAAAACATTTTCGAGAACACAATCATCTGTCTGTACAGTTCCTCGTCCAAGCACTCTCATAGATGCATTTTTCTTAGCGACTCCCACTTCTTTTTCTATTACTTCAAACTTGTTCTTAAATAGATCAATATTATTGACCATGTGAGCTGTAGCTCCTGAATCTATAACAAATTCTTCATATTCTTCAGTTTGTACTTTTCTGGTATCTCCTGTTAAAAAGGCAACTTTTTCATCTTGATTTTTATCTCGTTGTTTGTTACGAAAAAAACAATTTTGTTATTTGGTTATTTTTCTTACAAATTCGACACATCTGCCCAGTGTTTCGTTCACGTTTATAACAATTTTCCAAAAACGTTCAAATTTTCCACAGGTATAACACTTCATTTCTTTATTGCACCCTGCAACAGTCTTTACTCGACAATATTGGGTATCATGTCCTTTTTTCCATTTTTGACCCACCCTTTCTGATGTACCGAATGCTACTTCTTCGTCATTGTCTTTACTTCTCATCATTCTTTTTTCTCCTAACAATCTAGATGTAAGATTTGTTAGCGTTTTGTGTGTTTGAGGAGTTGAATCTCAGGCACTTCTAAAATGTTTGAAGTGATCTGATAATATAGTTAAGATATTTGAAATCAACATGCTGTCATCTATATGTTGGTTTAATGCATTCAATCTAAAAGCAAGATTCTCTAGTTTGTTTATATGTAAGGACATATCAACTCCTTTTTCATAACTGAAGTTGAAAAACTCCTGTAATAGTGTACATTTTTGTTGTTAATTATCTTTCTGGTAAATATTACACAGCTTGTCATACATGGCTGCAGCTGTATCGCATGTCCTGATATGTGGTAACACCTTCTTATCTATTGTTGTTATAATCAATTTCTGTGTTCTTGCATCTTTCCTTTTCCAATCCTTTTCCAAATAACGAAGAGAAGCAGACAGATAGTGGTTAAGGGACACTTTGATTGAAAATGAAAAGAAGATCCTGATGTGTTCGGAAGAACTGTTATTGAAAGAAGTAATAACGGAAAAGTTTGAAGAAATTTCTAGAAATAATAATGAAAAATTCGATGAAGTCTCAAAAAAGTTTGACGAAATTTTTAGAAATAATAATGAAAAATTCGAGGAAGTAACCAGGACATTTGGGATGAAATTCGATGAAGTTTCGAAAAATTTTGAAGAAGTTTCTAGAACTCTTCAAGATGAAAAAGAAGATGTTTCCAGAAAAAGTGATGCGAGGTTTGAAGAAATTTCAAGAACAGTTGACGAAAAATTTGTCACGACAGAGAAGAACATGGAGCAACTGCAACAAAAAATCAAGACACTGGAAATGGCTGTTAAGAATGGTAACTGCAGTGGGAGCCAGACATTCAAAGGCGAAGATGACTTAGCCGCAGGTAGTATGAGGGTTAAGCTGCCAAACTTTGATGGAAAGTGCTCCTGGTCAACCTATCGAAAACAATTTGAAGCAGTGGCAATGGCTAACCAGTGGACCGAAGAACAGAAAGCTGTTTCCTTAACTGCTGCTTTACGAGGTGATGCAGCAGACATCCTTAGGTCTATTCCGGTTGGCCAGGCAAACTACCAAGTTTTGCTTTCTAAATTAGAGAATCGGTATGGAGCCATCTTCAGCAAGTATACAAAGCACAATTACGATCTCGGGTGCAACATGCAAATGAGAGTCTGCAAGAATTTGAGGGGGAGGTAGCTCGTATTGTGCGGCTAGCATATCCTACAGCTGCCGATAGCTTCCTTGATGAAATTGCATTGGACACATTTGTAAATGGATTGAGGGAGAGCGAGCTGCAGAAGGCGTTGAAGCTGGCCAGACCAAAATTGCTAGAGGAAGCACTAGCTATTGCTTTAGAGCATGAAGCCGCTAGCCAATCTTCCCGAGGGCACCGTATTAGAGCAATCGAGGAAGAAGACCAGTCCGATCGAGAGCCCCTGTTAGAAATGAACAGGAAGCTAGTTACGGGGGCGCAATCAAAGAAGAGAGATCCAAGGTGTTGGAACTGTGGTGAGCTAGGACACGTACGCCGCAGTTGTAAGAAGAAGGTTGCACAGTCGGAAAACTAGAATGGGTCGAGATGAGGGGGCAATCGTCGACCTGCAGAAATAGTGCCCCAGTAATTACGGTCAATGTGTCATCTTCTGCCGGAGCCTTGATTTTATACATCGATGGTCGAATCAATGGAGAAGACAGAACACTGCTAATAGACACCGGTGCAACAAGAACAATAGCCAGGCCAGAGCTCATCACGGATCATTCCCGGATACTACCAACAAAGGTCCAACTCAGAACAGCGACTGGAGAGAGAATAAGAACACATGGTGAAGCGAGCATGACCATCAGCATTGGCAAGATCACCACCAAGCACAGAGTTTTAATAGCTGACATATCTAACCAGTTTATTTTGGGAATGGACCTTTTGAAGAAGCTTGGAGCTGTGTTGGATGTCAAAAATGGTGTCTTGAAGATCGACAATGAAGAACTGCCCTTTCACGTGGATAACGAAGATGTCCGATTAATAACGACTAGTGACGTAATAACACCCGGCTATAGTGAAAAAATATTGATGACCAAACCGGACGGAAACTGCAAACCTGGAAGTCTGAGACTGGTAGAAGAAATTAATAATAAGGTATTTCTGACAGCTAAAGCTCTTGTTCGAGTAGGAGATGTCGTTCCTGTCAGAGTAATGAATCTAAAGCAGAGGCCCATCAAGTTGAGCAAGGGAAGTATGGTTGGAAATTGTGTTCCTGTATCAGCGATATGCTCTGTAAGAACGGTTAGTAAACCATCCAGGACCAGATATTCGAAACAGCTGATTGATGTGGTCATCAAGACTGTCCAGGACTTAGACGAGAAACAATTACGAAAAGTGAGAGATATGCTTGTGGAATTCCAGGACGTATTTGCGATGGAAGAAGAATACAAAGGTAAAACAAGTATAGTGACTCACAAGATAAACACGGGGAACGCTCAGCCAATAAGACAGCAGCCAAGAAGACTTCCATTGGTCAAAAGAGACGAAGCCGAGAAAATGATTCAAGAAATGAGCAAACAAGGAGTCATTGAGCCATCAAATAGTCCATGGACCTCGCCAGTAGTGCTCGTGAAGAAAAAGGATGGTTCTACAAGATTCTGTGTAGATTACCGACTACTGAATTCAGTCACTAAGAAGGATAGTTATCCGTTACCCAGAATAGATGACACCCTAGATACTCTCTCTGGGTCACGGTGGTTTTCTACACTAGATCTGAAAAGTGGATACTGGCAAGTTGGAATGGATTCCGCAGATCGAGAGAAGACTGCTTTCTCGATAGGATCAGGGCTCTGGCAATTCACTGTGATGCCGTTTGGACTATGCAATGCTCCCGCTACATTTGAGAGGCTCATGGAAGCAGTTTTGAGAGGACTGACATGGCAAACCTGCCTAGTGTATTTGGATGACGTAATCGTGGTAGGAAAATCATTTGATGAACACTTGAAGAATTTAAGAGAAGTTTTCCAACGATTACGTGAGGCCAACCTGAAGCTGAGTCCTAAGAAATGTTATCTGTTCCGACGTGAAGTAAGATATCTGGGTCACATCGTATCTGGGGACGGCGTCACGGCAGATCCAGAAAAGATAACAGCCATTAAAGAATGGCCTATTCCCAAGAACAAGCATGAGATAAGAAATTTTCTGGGCTTGTGTACCTACTACCGACGGTTTGTGAAAGGTTTTGCCAACATCGCTAAGCCTCTAACTAAACTAACAGAAGAAGGCAAAGAATATTCCTGGAATGATGAGTGTCAGAGAGCTTTCGAACAACTGCAAGAAGCTCTTATCAGCGCACCAATTTTGGGCTATCCTAAGCATGACGAAAAATTCGTGTTGGACACAGATGCCAGTAATACAGCCATTGGTGCTGTCCCCTCGCAGATTCAAGACGGGCAGGAGAAAGTGATTACCTACTTCAGCAAGGTTTTGTCAAAATTGGAGAGGAATTATTGCGTTACCAGAAGGGAACTGTTGGGAGTAGTGAAAGCCTGCGAACACTTTCATAAGTATTTGTATGGTCGCCGGTTTCTAGTTAGAACTGACCATGCAGCGTTGAAGTGGCTCCTGCAATTCCGTAGTCCTGAAGGACAAGTGGCAAGATGGTTAGAACGTCTTCAGGAATATGACTATGACATCGAGCACAGGGCAGGAAAAGTTCATGGAAACGCAGATGCCTTATCCAGAAGACCGTGCAACTATAACTGCACCCACTGCTCGAAGATGGAAGAGAAGCTTTGCCCTATACGACGAACAACCGTATAAATCTCCCAAAAAAATTAAAAGAACGACAAACAACAAATTCGCTGAATATATAAACGGAAAATAGATATTTTTGAGTCCTGCAACCCCAACAGAAACTTTTAATATTATTAAAGAACTTAAAAATGGAAAGGCACCTGGAATTGACTACTTGAAGAGTGAAATATTAAAACTAGTAGCCGAATACATCGCTGAGCCAATAACACACATACTCAATCAGGTCGTTCAAATAGGACATTTCCCGACGTGCTTTAAACTGTCAATAATAACTCCAATATATAAAAGTGGAAGTCGAGATTAGATGATTAGTTATAGACCAGTCTCATTAATAACAAATATTAGCAAGATCCTAGAGAGAATAATCAAATCTAGATTAAACTTGTTTGTTAAGAAATATAACCTGCTGTCCGAATCATAGTTTGGTTTTCAGGAGGGAAAAGGCACCCAAAACGCGTTATTGCAGCTAACGAATCTTATATACGAATCACTAGATAGAAGCAAGCCGTCAATAGGAGTTTTCATTGACTTATCAAAGGCATTTGCCACAGTTAACCACTACATTCTATTAACTACTCTTGAGAACATTGGAATAAGAGGCAATGCATTTAATTTATTACAATCGTACCTAACAGTTACAAATAGTAAGACTCAAGAATGTAAGTAGCACTGAAAGGTATATTGAATGTGGGATACCACAAGGAACGGTTCTAGGTCCAATACTCTTTTGCTTATATGTGAACCAGTTATTTTCCCTGGGTTCTTCTGGTAAAATAACTAGTTTTGCAGATGACACTGCTGTTTTTTATACTGGTGAAACGTGGGATGAAGTCAAAGAACAAGCAGAAAAAGACTTGGAACGGATTAAAGATTGGTTTGATTATAAACAGCTATCTCTGTACTTATAAATCTTCTCTGCCTCACTATCAATCCATAACAGTACAAAATGAATACAAAATATCTTCATATAAATTACATGGTGAAAAAATTTACGATCATTCTTTTTAAGTTCCATCAACTCAAAAATAAACTGAACCTGGGACAAAAAAAAAACTATTATGGTCTCGTTGAAAGTCATTTAACATACTGCCTAATAGGACGGGGTGGGGTATCCAAAACTTACTTACGCCCATTAGAAGTGATACAGAGGAAAATTTTAAAGCTAATGTTTCACAAATCTTCACGCCATAGTAGTAATAAGTTGTACGAGGAATCCGGAATATTCGACCTAAGACAATTAATCTACAAGGTACTTGCCCTAAATCAATACAAGGAAAAGAGTAATCTTACTCAGACAAGCCACAGATACATAACACGCCACAAAAATCATTATGTCATACCATATGTATTTAAGAATGTAGGACAGACATCCTACAACTTTCTGGCCCCAACTCATTACCAAAAAGCACTGTTATCAAAATCTCTGCCACAATTTAAAAAAGCGATTGACAAATTATAGCTAAACCAACCTTGAAAAAAAAAAACAAATATTTGATCATGATATTTAAAAGTATTTAATACAAAAGAGAATGTATTAGAAAAATGAAAGCTTTATGATAAAGGTGTTTGAACCTATCTATACTCTTCTTCTGGGACAATTCTGAATAGACGGGGAAATTTTACTATTTTGTTTTACCTTCTGATTGATTTTATTCGTACTCTAGGTAAATGTGTTTTAACTTATGAATTGCTTTATATATTTAACTATCATGTGATTTATTTATATGTATATAAAAAATTACAATGTTTTATAATTATTTTAACTTCTGAGCCACTTTATCTATACCTTGTCTGAATTATATTGTTTTTCCAATTATTTGCTGTTCGTATATATTATTACCTTTGAATTCTATGATACTTTCAGCTTAATGTGGTTAATACTCCATACAATTCCATGCATTCATATATATATATATATATATATATATATATATATATATATATATATATATATATATATATATATATATATATTTAAAATTTATTATATTTCCTATTTCATTGTTTTATTATTTAGGTAGTATCAAAACATATTACATGTATTATTTATTTTTTTTCCACCACGTACAAGCAGCAATTGTTGCTTTTGTGGTTGAATTAATGTAACTCTTCTTTCCCTAAACAAAGAGTTTATTATATATATATATATACTTCCCGAGTGGTTGTTGTAGAGACAGTTGCAGGTCTTGGCTGAAGATTCCTATGCCTGTACTGTCCCTCTTTTTAGACCCATCAGTGTATACGTCTATTGTCGGCACAGTGCGTGGGTCTGTTTCTTCCCAACAAACGTGGTATTTGCATTTGCTGAATAGTGGTGCAATGCGGTTTGAGCTGGCCTCAAGAAGTGGTATTCTGGCGAGGCCCTCCTCCAATATGGCTGTATGACTCTTCGCAATCTTGTGCACCCTTAATGTTCCACCATCTTTGAAACGAAGGGCGGTCAGTAGTGCTGCCCCCTCCAGATATAGATCTAGGGGTGGCAAGCACAACTACGCCTCTAGTGCAGCGGATGATGAGGTCCTCATGGCACCAGCGTCAGCGATTCAGACAGATCTCTGTAGTCTCGCAAGTCTGTCCTTTTCAGTTTTTAATTTGATGCGTCGCCACCAAACTATTGAACCGTAGCATATTATCGGCCTTATCACTGCTGTGTACAACCATAGGGTGACCTTTGGCGATAGGCCCCAGCTTTTACCTACAACTCTTCGACATTGCCATAGAGCTACACTGGCTTTGTCCAGCTTACTGTCCAGATGTTTTCCCCAGGTCAGTTTTCTGTCGATATCCACCCCTAGGTATTTCACCTCGTTGGATAGCTTGAGCTGGATTTCATTTAGTGTAGGCATTTTTATGTCGCCCACCTTCCGTTTTCTTGTAAAGAGCATAGCCTCTACTTTGTGGGGATTCACAGAAAGAGATGTTGCCCTGCACCACTTTTCTAGGATGAGTAGTGCCCTCTGCATCAGTTCGCATAGCACTCCAATGTGCTTCCCTGTCAGCAGTATGACTATATCATCAGCATATCCTATGATGTCGTTAAGGAGGTCGTCCACTACTATGTTCCATAGCAGGGGTAGAGTACCCATCCCTGAGGACAGCCCTGCGTAACATTTCCTGAGACAGTTGTGCCTGCGACACTAATTTCAACTATTCTGCTCTCGAGTACATTCCCTATCCACCTGCGCATACCTGGCGGTACGGTTCTGTCCCGAAGAGCTTTGTTGACTGCTTCGAAGGTAGTTCGATCAAACGCACCTTCGATGTCTATGAAGACTCCTAGGGAGTATTCGCCATTGTCCAGGGCTTCTCTCTATCCTGCCCACCAGAACGTGCAGAGCGGATTCCGTAGATTTCCCTGGTGTGTAGGCGAATTGGTTGGGATGTAACGGTCTTTGGGTTAAGACGTTACCCCTAATCCAGCAGTCGCATAGCCTCTCCAATGTTTTCAGTAAAAACGAGATAAGGCAAATTGGACGGTACGATTTGGCAGATGAGTAGTCACCCTTGCCTGGTTTCGGTAGGAAGACTACCCTGGCTATTCTCCATTTCTCGGGAACGTGTGCAAATGCAAGGCACGCCCTGAGGATAACTACCAGTTCGTCAAGTACATTTGCCCGTCCCCACTGAAGGAGACCCGGGAAAATCCCATCCGTGCCTGATGACTTTTATGGGGAGAATGCCTTGACCGAAGTTCCGTAACGTTCCTTAGTGATATCGACCCTGGGAAGTGTGTTGACAGAAGTGTTTTTGCTGTGTCTGTAGCAGTGTCAGTATAGGTACCGTCCTCCTTTCTGACACAGCCCACTTGTCACAGATCTTTGGAAATCACCTTAAGCAGTCGGGATGCTGCAGGTGTACTTTCTTTCTCTTTACAGAAGAGTCTCCATGATTCCCGTTGCTTTGAGCGATTTTCCTTCTTATACAACCTTTGGTATAGTTTGTAGACCTCCCAGTCGGACGTATTTCGGGATGAGTTGGCTCTTGAAGAGTCTCCACAGGTGGTTCCTTTTGATCTCAAGACTCATGCTCCACCATATGGCGGAGCCAGGTCAGAGCTGTCCTATTCTCATGGTCGAGGCGTGCTCATAAGCACTCATAATCCGCCTAGTGAGTGCGTTGACTCGCTTGTCTAGGTCCTTTACAGACGTTATCTGAGTGGCTCATGGAAGACTCCAGGTGCGGTAGGTACGCATCCCTGTCTGTGTTCCTGGGGTTCCGGTACGGCTCTTTTGATGTCTTGACCGCTAAGAGTCTCATTATTATCCATTTGTGTTCTGTGAGGGTAGCTGACCCTCCATTCCACGATTGATTTGGAGATCTCTTGTGTTGCGACTGAGATGTCAATCACCGTCTGAAACCGCGAGGTTAAGAACGTGGGCTCGTTCCCTCGGTTGAGAATTTCCAAATTTGTGCCTAACAGGTATTTTAGTAAAGCCCTACCTCTGCTGTTGCAGTCTTCGCTGCCCTAAGCGTAGTGGTGGGCATTTGTATCACACCCTACTATGAGGTGTTTTCTCCCCTGCTCGCGAAAGTCGACCAGCTTCGCCAGCTCCTTGCTGGGGGGTGGCTCTGTGGCGTCTATTGGCAGGTAGGATGAGGCTACAATAACCTCTTCTTTGCCCTTTCCGAAGTCCAGGTGCACTTGGATAGCCGTTAGGTCGAGTCCTGTCAGTAGGATGTTCTCTACATGACCTGAAAGGGAAACACATGTCCTCGGTATATCATTAATTGCTCCAACAAAGATTTTCCTTTGGGTGGAGTTGTCGCTCCATCCACATACCCTCTTGCCTGTGGTCCAGGATTCTTGGATAAGCGCTATTGCTGTTTGCTTAGCCTCCAGGTGACGACGTAGGAGAACAGTCGCCCCCTGGGAGCGGTGCAGGTTTGCCTGAACTATGGCCAAACCGGTGGTTATTGCCATCAGGCTTGTGTTGGTGGGTCGACAATCCCACCTGACTCCGGTGCGTCTGTTTGTATGGGCGCTCCCTGAGCCGAGGCAGTTTCACCTCCCTCTTTCAATTTGGTCATCTTCTGACCAAGCAGGTAAAATAATTTGCCTGCTTTTTCCGCTAAGGCGTCTCTCTCTTTTCTCAAGAGTCCGAAAACAAGGAGTTTGCCCTGAGGTTCTTCCTTGACGGCCTCGTGGAAGAGGATCTACCATGGTATGCCTGCTCAAGGGTTTTGAGCAGCCAGGCGCCCCCTCAGGACCCCAGTCTCGACAGGAGGGCCGGGGATCCAAAGAGTCGCCTTGGTTAGCTCAGGCAGCTTATCTTCTGGGAGTACGGTAAGCCTTGCTCTCTCGCACAGAGGTTTCATGGCTTCGACTGCCTTTACCAGAAAGTCGCGTGCAAGTTCATTGGTGCAGGTGATTCTCAGCGCTTCCGCTGCGAAACCACAGCGCTTGAAAGTGGGAGCTCCATGCGCCGTTTCCAGCGCATTAGCCAGCTTTGGTCCAACCAGTCGACAATGGCCGGTCTGAGGTGGCTAGCCACTGCCTCTCTGAAGGACCGTGTAGCCGAGAAAACCTTTGTTTGCCTAGCGCGCGTTTGCCCCCCGGCCTCCGCCCTCTTTCCAGGACGAGTCCCAGGAGAGGGCGTGTTACCGGGTGAGCGTTTGCGCTTGCCAGTTGCTGCACCGCTTTTAGTCGGCAAGGTTTAGACCCGCTCGTGCCCTCAGTGGCCGCGCCCGACTTAGGCTTCGTTATTGTAGGAGAATTCCTTGAATAATGCAAGCAGATATTTGGATGTCGCTAAATCCACCAACTGCGCATCGTTAAAAATAAACTGATATAAGCCGTATAAATTTGCAAAGCTACAAGAGTTGCAGATTGGTGATCAGGATCGTCGGCTGGAATTTCGTTGTACCTTGATGGGCCGTCAGTTTCAACACAAAGACTTTTCGAGAATCTGTTGGACTGACCCAACTGACAGTCTGACATTTGATTAAATAATCAAGATGTCATTTTTCCATAGCAACCCCTACGTTAACAAATATGAACCTCATGTCTTAAATTTTGGCTAATATCTCAGAAACTCTTGATATTAGGTATAGGGAAATAAACTGAAAGTACCCTTATTTTTAGACATAGAGTACAGTGCAACAGAAAAAATGGGGGTTTGCATTTAAAAAATCGGAGATAATTGATAATATTCAATTCAAAGTTTTCTTCGCTTTAGTACTCACCCTGTATATTGCCTGAGATTGTATCTAGTTTGGTTACAAATGTTCACATCTGCTTGTTAGATTTATGATAGTGACTCTTCAATTTATCAAATGAATTACTACTAATGATGCATTATTCATACACCTACAACAGTCATTTTTTCACAAAAATGATAAAATCTCGAAAACTATAAATACTAGGTATAGGATTTGTTACACAAAGTTAACCTACAATTTTAGGAAGAATCCAAAAGTCAAAAAATATATAGGGTCTTCCATTTAAAATAAGAGAGTTGCTACCTGTATCAAATATATGAAACACCCTGTGAATATGACAGCAATAAAAATAAAAAATCAAAGAAATTCACAAATATTTTATCTCATTACTTTATTGTATCTCTCACAGTTTCTGAGATAGGGGGGTAGAGAATCTTATTCTGGACAGCCTGTACATGACAATTGTTTCGACACACTGTCTTTTTTAAATGTTGGTGTAAACTAACTAATAAATGCATCTGTTTTCAGATTCACTAATGATCTTCTATGTTCATTTATTCTAAAAAATAAAGCACTCCTTACATCAAATGAAAAAGAACAAAGCACCCGGGCAAGACTGAATAGTAATCGAAATGATGTTAGAAGGAGGAACAGAAATCCTAACTAAACTTTGCGACCTATTATCATGCTTAGAAAAAGGAGAAGTCCCAAAGAGTTGGAATAATGCTATTGTTGTGTTAATCTACAAAAAAGGCGATCAAGCAAACCCTAATAATTACAGACCTATATATATATATATATATATATATATATATATATGTTTATTAATTACATGACGTTTCGTTTGGGGCTCCAAACTTCTTCAGATAAAATAAAGTCTAAAATTATGTAGTTTATATTATATAATTTGAAATTAAGTATTTTTTTTTTTAAACTAGAACTTACCTTAAAACACATGTTCAAAGAGGTTGAAAACCATAACATCAACTAACAATGTTTTTATAATTGGAATGTTTGTTTTTTTTTTTTTTATAAGTTTCTATTGTGGTCAATTGGGCAGTTATGGAAAGAATGGCTATTTGTCAGTATTTCATCTTGGTTGTTGGACGGGTTATTTCAATCATTTGGCTCTATGTCTTATCTCAAAAAACAAAATTAAAATGTCGTCTAATAATTATAGTTCTTGTCTCGTTGTTGGATGAAACTATGAATGAGTCGGTTGGAATTTGTGAAAAATGAAAAAGAAGAAAGGAAATTGATCTTGACATTTGACGTAGATGGAATACAGATAAATACGATAAAATATAAAATTGTTAAAGTTGATTTTATTTGTGTTCCATGGTTGTGATAGAAAGTGCTTATGACTGAGCCAAAATAAGTTTATGGCTATGTGTTTTATGTGAGTTATCAGAGAACACTATACCTATATGTTAGTTTTGTATATTCAGTTGTGTGCTAGCGTTCAACGCGTGACTATCGTTGGTGTGCTGAGCTATCGTAGATAAATTCCATCAGGTGTTTATAGTATTTCTGTTTATATCGCTGGGAGGCCTTGTAAACAAAAGGTAAGTAAATCTACTTAGTGCTGAAATGCAGAATAGTTCAGGCGGCGAAAAACCGCCCCCTGTGCCTGATAATTCAGATAAAATGGTAGTTGATGATGATGTGTCAAGCAAAATTGATTTAAATAATAAATACCAATCCACGGACACCGGCCCTTTTCATGTTTTTGTAGAACCATCCGATAAAAACATTTCTCGTCTATCTCCTGTTCGTGTGGGTCATTACTTATTTAATAGCAATACCTTTAAAAAAGATGTTATTGATATTAAAGCTGTAGGTCGTTTAAAAGTTAAAGTTATATTTAGAATATACAATCTAGCAAATTCTTTGATAAATCACGAAGTAATGAAATCCAATAAACTAGTTGCCTATATTCCAAAGTTCTTCAACCATAAAAAAGGAGTTATAAGAGAAGTAGATACTTTTCTAAATGAGGAATATATTCTTAATAATATAAATTCTGATAAAAAAGTCATAGAAATTAAGAGAATGAAACGGAAAGTAACAAATACAGATAATGAAATAATTTTTGTTCCCAGACAAATGATAATAGTCACTTTTGAAGGAAATATTTTACCACAAATCGTAACAATAGATCTTGTCAGATTCGTAGTAGAACCGTATATTTATCCAGTGGTGCAATGTTTTGGGTGCTTCCGATTTGGGCATACTGGTAAACAATGTAAATCTACAACAAAACTATGCAAGAAATGTGGCCAATGCCATGATAGTGATAGTGAATGCACGAATGCTGAATATTGCATACATTGTAAAACTTTTACTCACTCGTCAATTTCTAGAGACTGTCCTACATATAAACAACAAAAAGAAATCAAAGTGATCATGTCCAGAGAAAATACGTCATTTAAAGAAGCTCAGACGTTAGCCAATAACCCCACCTATTCTAAAATCACAACATGCAATAGATTCGATGTGTTAAATAACCTAAAAAACTTCCCCTATTTACAAGCCCCCAACACGAAAGCAGCAACCTCAAATAGTAGTTACAACCCTGCTCCCAGCATGATAAGAAATAAGCGAAAAGCTATATCTCCCTCTGACCTTAAAAAAGCACCCAATTTCAACATCCAACCCACATCCAGACGTGCTACTGCCCAAAAACCTATTCCCCAGCCTATTATACCTAACCCCCACCGGGAAGATTTTATGGCATATAAAGAAAAACTGGAAGCAAATATCGTTACTTCATTCTCAAGAATTTTTAACAATATTCTAAGAAAAATTGATCCGAAACTTGTGTCAACAGAACTACAAAACAAAACCCAGGAAGAATTAAAAATTGCTCTCGACGATCTACTGCATTCTGTTAGTGATGGGGACTAAAAAAACTCTTACAGTCTTACAATGGAATTCTCAATCCATTGTAAAACACAAACCAAATCTACTTAACTATCTCCAAAATAATCACGTTGATATCATCCTCTTGAATGAAACGTGGCTTTCCGATAAAAAATATATAGAAATTAAAGGATTTCATATTATACGGAAGGACAGACATGATGGCTACGGAGGTGTTGCCATCTTAGTAGCCGAGCAACTGTCCTTCACAGAAACTAAAATCACAAAAAATTACAATCAGGGTATAGAAGCGTGCGCGGTAGTTATTGAAAATTCCAAATTATCTATATTATGTGTTTATAAACCTCCCAATGTGAATGTGACAAGCAGAGATTGGGAAAATTTATTTTCTCAACTTAGTGGTAAGGTGGTAATAGGTGGCGATTTCAATTCGCACCATAGTCGGTGGGGCTCAGTCCAGGATAGCGCACAAGGTAATATTTTAGTTGATGCACTAGATAATGTTAATCTGACACTACTTAATGACGGAAGACCGACAAAAATATCTAGGCCTAACGAACGCCCCTCCATGATTGATCTTTCACTTATATCCCCTAATCTAGCTGGATTCACTTCTTGGGGTCCAATATCAGATTCGCTTAATTCACTTCATTTTCCCATAAACATTACAATAAATATGGAATTCACTCCATGCCTAGTAATACCAACAACAAAATGGAAAGAAAACACAGCAAACTGGGATAATTTCAAATATCATATAGAAAACTCTTTTTGTGAATCAAGTTTTGATAAAATGACTACCACAAAACATTACGAAAAAGTTTTCGATATAATAGAAAACGCTGCTTCTAACTCAATGAGAATCAAAAAAACCTTTAAACCAAAAACATGCCTCCCCATATGGTGGGACGAAGAATGCCATGATATAGTAAACTCTCGCAAAAAAGCTCACAAAGAATACAAATCAACAGCAAATCTGAAAAATTATCTTGAACTTAAAAATATCCAAGCAAAATGTAAATTATTATTTAAAGAAAAACAAAAGAAATCATGGACGAATTTTATTAATATCCTCAATAAAAATACTTCAATCAGCAAAATATGGAAATATGTCAAGACAACAACAACTACTAGATCAATTTGCACCACCATACGTCGAGAAAGAACCCCTCACAGCACATATAAGTACTAACAAAAATATTAAATTTAAATTCTTTGAAGAACCCTTTGAATTCCAAGAACTAGAAGCAGCAATAAAAACATCAAAAACTACTGCGCCAGGAAAAGACCAGATCAGCTATACAATCATTGAGCAACTACCAGAGATAGCAAAAAAACAAATACTAAAAATTTTCAATGAATGGTTTGTCAATGGGAATTACGTAGAAAAACTTAAAGAAATAATAATATGTCTTATACTTAAACCTAATAAAGATAAACAACTTCCATCTTCCTATAGACCAATCTCACTTATATCATGTATTCTGAAAACCTTTGAAAGAATGATCAAAAAACGACTAGACTGGCTTCTCGAATATTACCAATTAATCCCAAACACTCAGTTTGGATTTCGAACAGGAATGGGTACACTCGACGCAGTAACGCAAATCATAACAGACATTCAACTCAATTTCTCCCGAAATGATTATTTAGCTTGTCTTTTCCTTGATATGAAAGGGGCATATGACTCTGTGGACCTTTCCATTATACAAACGAAGGTTTGTGAATTGGGTATCTCAAGAAACGCATCTAAAAATATAATAAACATATTCACTAATCGAACTATTTATATCAGAGACCATCTCAATCAGTTACACGGACCACTAATAACCAGTAAAGGCCTCCCACAGGGCTCAGTACTAAGTCCGATCCTTTTCAATATATACTCAGCCAGTCTTCACGATCTTTTTGGCGATTCCATAACGTGTATACAGTACGCTGACGATATTTGTATTTATACGGCGAGGAAATCTTATGATGACTGTGTTGTAGCACTGCAGGACATCATGCAACTCGTCGACAAATGGACATTAGACCATGGATTAACTATTTCCCCTGAAAAATCTGCCATAATGATATTTACTAGACATAGATTGCGTACGCCTGATAACTTAAACATATCAGGATATGCAATTCCAATAGTCAAAGAATATAAATATCTGGGCATTTATCTTGATACCAAACTCTTATGGTCAAAACATGTCCAGTATGTAAAAGGCAAATGTGAGAAGGGTATCAACCTCCTGAAATGTGTTACCAATAGAAGATGGGGCGCTGACCCTAAAGTCGCACTGATGTTCTACAAAGCTTATATTCGGTCCATCTTAGACTACGGCTGTTTCCTCTATGGGTCAGCCAGCAAATGTCATTTACTAACGATCGACCGCATACAATACAGGTGTCTACGAATCTGTATCGGGGCTATGAAATCAACTCCTAACCCAGTACTGTTAGCTGAAAGTAAAGAAATGCCGTTGGAAAATCGACGTGAATATCTATCGATCAAATACATAACAAAATTGAAAACTCGTGAATCGAATGTATTGAAAAGGATCTATGCTTTAGCTACAGAGAATTTAACGAATAAATTTTGGAGGGTAAAAACATCCCCACCTTTGGCAGATGCTTTTCTTGAAACAAACAATTACCACAACATTTACTTAATGAATAAAAGAACACTTATGTATAATGTTGACTATAAAGTACTACTATGGAAACCCAAAGTTATATTCCCCCAATACATGGACTCACCAGAATACAACAATAACCTGTTGAAATCCATACTCAGTGGTTTCACTGACAAGACAATCATTTACTCAGATGGTTCCAAAAAAGAAGATGGTAGTTCTGGATGTGCGATATATATTCCCACAATCAACCAATCTTTGAAAATTAAACTTCCTTCCCTCTGTTCCATATTTACTGCAGAAGCTATAGCAATCGAAAAATCACTCAACTGGTTGGAAGAGAATAACATAGATCAAGCGGTGATTGTATCGGACTCTAAGTCTGTTCTTAGTAATTTAAATTCAATTCACAACCATAAAATGCGCAATCTGATATTGAATGTCAGGAATAAACTCGCTAATAAAGATATTACATTAATTTGGGTAGAGTCATTCTGGGATTTCTGGAAATGAAAAGGTCGACAAATTAGCCAAAGAGTCTGTAGTAGATGGCCAATTCGAGAATATCACAACAAATTACGATTTAGTAAGAGTATACTATAATGAAATACATAAAAAATGGCAACAAAAATGGAAAGAGCACGCACAAAATTCAAATAACCCATATTACTTATTACACCCAGTTCTACCTGCTAACATTCCCCATATATTCGATTATCACATGTCAAAAAGATCTGCCGCAACAATCACCCGATTGAAAACCAATCACGGAAGATTCCCTGCTCACCTCGCTAAACTAAAATTAATCCCGTCACCTCTCTGTTCCTGCGATAATTCATCCGTGTGTGATATCAACCACATTTTTTTCAAATGCTCCAATCATAAAGAAACTGAAACTCTTATTAAATTTCTACTAGATAATGAAATTTTGCTGCCAGTTAACATTCTCCATCTGCTTGCTGTTGCCAATAAAAATATTTACCTTTACTTATGTAACTTCTTATATACTATGAATATTATAATTTAAAAAAAATAAATAAAGAGAGTGTATATATGTAAGTATATATATATTTAATTATTTTATTATAATTCTGTGGCAAAAGGAGTGAATTCCATGCCAAATCTCACACAAAAAAAAAAAAAAGTTTTGTATACTAAATCAAAACAAGTGAAAGGCTATGAATATAGTTGTTTTATGAAAGATTTGTTGACGTTATATGATTATTGTTTTTTTTTTTTTTTTTTTTTTTTTTTTTCATTTAAATTATATTATTATACGTTTTGCTAAGATTTTTTATGTCAGTTTTATCATTTAACGTATTGGGGTTTAATTTGATATGTATCATTTCGAGGAATTCTCTTTTTTTTGTGTTTTTTTCAGTACCTAGAATTTTTGTATTTTTGTAATCAAAATCATGATTTGTTAATTTTTTATGTTTGTTCAAAGCAGTTGCGGCATTTTTTGTGTACTTGTGTGCGTTAATTCTGGATTCAAGATATTGAGAAGTTTGTCCTATATAGCATTTGTTACAAGTTTCATCATTGCAACGGATTTGATATATTACATGTGTTTTTTTATTTATTGGGTTATCTGTTTTCAATTTGGAGAACGTTGATTTGTTTAGTGTATTATATCCTTTATGTCCTATTTGTAAGTTGTATGGTTTTAGAATATTTGATATTCTTTCAGAGAGTCTATTGATATACGGAAGACCAATATGGATGTTTTTTGATGTGTTATCAGGTTTATTCGCTTGAGTATGATTGTAGTACTTGTGTATTCTAGTTTTGAAAATGTTATTTACCAATGTTGTCGGGTAGTTATTATTAGTTAATGCCTTTTTAGCTTTTTTTATTGCTTGGTGTCGAAAAATTGGATCAGATAGAGTGATAGCACGGTCAGCAAGTCCAATGATGACTGATTTTTTTTGGGACAAGGGGTGGTGTGATTTATAATTGAGATATCTGCCCGACCATGTTTGTTTTGTATACCAGCATGTTTTGATTGTATTATTTATTCGATGTAAAGTTAGATCTAGGAAATTGATTTTATTATTTTGTTCAAGTTCAATTGTGAATTTTAGTTTAGGGTGAAATGAGTTAAACATATCTTGGATGTAGTTTGCCTTTTCATTTGAAATTATAAGTATGCAGTCGTCAACATATCTGCGATAGAAAAGTAAATTGAAATTTAATTTGGGAATGATGTTATGTTCAAGTTCTTCTAGGACGAGTTGCGCTATAACACTAGATATTGCCGCTCCCATTGCACAACCTTCTATTTGTTTATAGAATTTCTCTTGGTATTGAAAGTATGTAGAGGTAAGCGTGTATTCTAATGCTTTTTGAAATTCAGTAAGAGGTAGCCTGGTGAATTTTTTGATTTTTTCCCAGTTATTTGTAATAATGTCTTGTGCTAGTTTTAATGGGATGTTAGTGTAGAGGGATACTACGTCTAATGAAATGAGTATGTGGTTTGGAGGTACAATTATGTCTTTTATTTGTGACTTGAAATGGAAAGAGTCTTTTATGTAGTAATCATTTTTGCAGGAAATGTTGCTGAGGATGTTTGTTAAAAATTTGGAAAGTTGTTCGAATGGAGACTGGTTGCATGATATAATTGGACGGAGTGGCATATTTTCTTTGTGCAATTTCGGTAGTCCGTAAATTTTTTTGGTGGTAACGCGTTATGGATTTTTAATGTAGAAGCAATGGTTGGAGAAATGTATTTGTTTTCTTCCCAAAATTTTATAAGGTTGTTGTTTTTCGTTTGATAGATGTTAGTTGGGTTGTTTTTCATTTCTTTGTAAGTGCTGGTATCTTGTAATAGCGCTTGGATTTTCTCTTCGTATTGATTTCGGTACATAACAACAGTTTTATTTGTTTTGTCTGGTTTTAGGATGATAATATCAGTGTTATTTTTAATGAAAAGTTTGGTTTTTTTTAGTTTTTGTTTCAAGGATTTTTGCTCATAATTTGATCGTTCGTTTTTAGTTTTGAATTTTGACAGAGTATTACATAAGTTTGATCTCAGTTCAACTTTTTCTTGTTCATGTAGGTGGTTAATATTAGTTTCAATTGTTGCTAAAATGTCATGTATAGGAATTTTGTTTTTTTCGGTATCCATAGCAAAATTTGGGCCTAGTGCAAGTATTTCTTGGACTTCTTCAGGTATTATGATGTCAGTTTTATTTTCTAGCCAGTTCTTGTCATAGTTTAGTTTATCTTGCGTGTTTTTTTGTAGAAGGGATTGAAATTTTTTAATTTGTTTTCTTTTGATTCTGTTAAATAGCCTTTCGTTTTTTTGTGTTTCAGTTTTAATAAAGTTGTTGTATGTTTGGGTTGATAGCTGATGTTGTAGTTTTAATTTAATATTTTCTATAGTTCTTTTGTTTGATTTTATTTGTAAAATATTATCAGTGATAAGGAGATTCAATGTTTGTTGTTTAAATTTTTTTAATATTACCTGCTTGAACCTGTGTTTCAGGTTCACAGTTGAGAATGATATGTGAGGGAAATTCACTTCTAGAAATTTAGGTATAATACTCCGGGCTCTGCATTGTAGTAGGAAAATTCTTCTATTCGATTGGCTTATCAATTTTTTGGAGATTTTAGTGAAACTTTTCATTATTTTCGCTGTGTTTTCACCGTAGTTCCTTTGTATTGATTGGTAGTAGTTCTGAATTTTTTTTCACCCATGCATATACGTGTAGATATGGAAAATCTTGAACCATTTATTTATTTCATCAGGGTATCTTGGGCTTCTGGTTCGTGGATAGAAATAATATTTCTCAGGAAATTATGTTTATTAATTACATGACGTTTCGTTTGGGGCTCCAAACTTCTTCAGATAAAATAAAGTCTAAAATTATGTAGTTTATATTATATAATTTGAAATTAAGTATTTTTTTTTTTAAACTAGAACTTACCTTAAAACACATGTTCAAAGAGGTTGAAAACCATAACATCAACTAACAATGTTTTTATAATTGGAATGTTTGTTTTTTTTTTTTTATAAGTTTCTATTGTGGTCAATTGGGCAGTTATGGAAAGAATGGCTATTTGTCAGTATTTCATCTTGGTTGTTGGACGGGTTATTTCAATCATTTAGCTGTATGTCTTATCTCAAAAAACAAAATGACTGAGCCAAAATAAGTTTATGGCTATGTGTTTTATGTGAGTTATCAGAGAACACTATACCTATATGTTAGTTTTGTATACTAAATCAAAACAAGTGAAAGGCTATGAATATAGTTGTTTTATGAAAGAATTGTTGACGTTATATGATTATTGTTTTTTTTTTTATTTAAATTATATTATGATACGTTTTGCTAAGATTTTTTATGTCATCAATTTTATTAAAACTGAAACACAAAAAAACGAAAGGCTATTTAACAGAATCAAAAGAAAACAAATTAAAAAATTTCAGTCCCTTCTACAAAAAAACACGCAAGATAAACTAAACTATGACAAGAACTGGCTAGAAAATAAAACTGACATCATAATACCTGAAGAAGTCCAAGAAATACTTGCACTAGGCCCAAATTTTCAAGATCAATTTCCTTTCTTCTTTTTCATTTTTCACAAATTCCAACCAACTCATTCATAGTTTCATCCAACAACGAGACAAGAACTATAATTATTAGACGACATTTTAATTTTGTTTTTTGAGATAAGACATAGAGCCAAATGATTGAAATAACCCGTCCAACAACCAAGATGAAATACTGACAAATAGCCATTCTTTCCATAACTGCCCAATTGACCACAATAGAAACTTATAAAAAAAAAAAAACATTCCAATTATAAAAACATTGTTAGTTGATGTTATGGTTTTCAACCTCTTTGAACATGTGTTTTAAGGTAAGTTCTAGTTTAAAAAAAAAATACTTAATTTCAAATTATATAATATAAACTACATAATTTCCTGAGAAATATTATTTCTATCCACGAACCAGAAGCCCAAGATACCCTGATGAAATCACGTGATCCGCTTCTAGTAGGTGGTTGTGTCCGACTAAATAAAAGCATAAAGGTGTAGAGCTTCATCCTATTTTTATATTTTTATTTTTATATTATATTTTATATATATATATATATATATATATATATATATATATATATATATATATATATTGATTTTGAATTCTTGACTGGTTTTATAATAAATAAAAAGATGTTCTTGGGGATGCAGTCATTTATTAAATAAAATTCTTTGATTGAAGCCGAGCTTTCGAGAATGTTTATTCTCTTCTTCAGGGCAAAAATCGTGAATTTTGAATAAATTAACCAAAAACAGGAAAGATTTCATATCCATCAATTACAAATGTCAAAGAATTTTATTGAATATATGACTGCATCCCCAAGAACATCTTTTTATTTATATATATATATATATATATATATATATATATATATATATATATATATATATATATATATATATATATATATATATATCTATATATATATATATGTATATTACAGTAAATGGAAGTACGGCAGTAATTGTTGTATAACAAAATGATTCTTAGAGAAATTGGGAATTCTGCCGAGTTAATTTGGGGCTTAAATACGTATACTCTTTTTGCTACCCAAGCTTTCGGTAAATTTTATTACCATTATCAAGGAATGCAAGTGAGGATCATAATTTAAACAGGCACAGACTAACAAAGAAAGGATTATCACTCATAATTACAATTAAAACACAACTTACATCACAAACAGATTAAAATTAAACTAAAAAACAGTTAAAATTATTGATATGTTAGTCTGATTGATATTACCTTGCTATTAACACTATTTGTAATACTTTATTTTATGTAATAAATATTATTATTATTATTATTATTATTATTATTATTATTATTATTATTATTATTATTATTATTATTATTATCTATTTGGTAAGCAACGTTTCAGCTTCAATCTAAATTGACTAACACAGTCAGCAGGTGATATCATGCGGAAGCTTTGAGTATATTCTAAGACCTGAATAATGCGGCGATTTTTGTCCCAGAGTATAGCGGCAAAAAGGAAGCCGAAAAGTATCTTTACTGCCGGTATTAAAATTATGAAAATTACAGTTTTTTGATAACTCATGTTTCTGTATATGAATGTGCGTGGCTACATCTAAAATATAGAGGGAGACTAAGGTTAAGATCCCCCCAATCCTTGAATGCAGATCTACATGATGTTCTTTGTGTTAAACTAGCTATTACTCTAACAATTTTCTTCTGTCCAAGAAAATCTTCTGGTGCCATTGTGGAACTACCCCATAGGCCGATGCCATTTGAGAGTATACATGCCACTTGCCCATGATATAATATCAAGAGCTGTTCCTTGGCTAAGATTTCTTTTAAATGTTTAAAGAGATATGCGAAAGAATTATGTATAAATACCATTGAAGAGCAGTGTTGATTTCATGTTAAGCCATGGTTCAACTATACGCCCAAGAATTTCCGAAGACTGAATAACATCGCCACCTACTTGAATGGTAATGTGACTGCTGCCTCTGTTTTGAGTATGGTGAAATTTTATTATGGACGTTTTTAAATTATTATAAAACAGTTCTCACTGCACCATGTTGATAAATTAAATAAGGCGGAATTATACTTATCTTCCAGAATTGACATGTTGTCATCGCCCACAAATAAAGTAGTATCATCTGCATAGATCGTTAACTTACATTGAGAGCTATCAAAAGCACTTTCTATGTCATTGATGTATATTAAAAACAACAAAGGGCCCAGTATCGAGCCTGAAATACCTCCAACTTAACTGTGCCCTCTTCAGATAATATCGCCTTACCCTGACTGTCGTCTCTGATAAAGAAACTCTTCAAGCCAATTAAGAGCTTGTCCTCTCACCCCATAGTTTTCTAGTATGTGTAACAACATGCTGTGGTCTACGCAGTCAAATGCCCTTGTGAGATCGCGAAATATTCCGATCGGTCTTTCTCCACGCTCTGAGCATGATACCACTCTTTCCCAGAAGGTGTACAGGGCAGTCGATGTTGAAAAATTTGATCTAAAGTTGGTTCTTAGAGAGGATGTTGTGTTTATATAAGAAGTCGATTAAGCGGATTTGAAAGCAATGCTCAAATATCTTACTGAAGCCCGAAGAGAGTGCCACCGGTCTATAATTTGCCATATCACGAATATCGTTTTGTGGTTAGGTATGATAGAAGATGATTTCAATGCTGAAGGAAACGAGCCTTCTTTAAAAGAGTGATTAATAATTAGAAACTAAAGTGGTCTACTTAATATATGGCGCCAATATTATTATGAGACAGTATGGATCTTCATCAGGCCCAGCTGATTTTTATTTCTCAACTTCTAATAATATTGAATATATCGGTCTCAGAAAAAGCATGTAGACTAAAGGGTTTGGAGAAATAACTGGTTGAATACTATGAACAATTTTAATAGGTTCTTCTTGAAAGAATTTACTGAAAGCATTAGCAATTTCTTTAGGATTAGTAATGTATTCACCATTTTGCTCAATTATAGTATCATTATTTGATTTGATTTTTCCTGTAATCTCACGATTAATGGTCCAGACTGTTTTACTGGGTTTGCTTGAAGAATTGATAATATTCTGATAATATTTTTTTTTAAATAAAAGTATTCTGTGCATTTTTTCGATTCGACAGTTCAGGAATGCTCTTTTTTAGAAAGCATAGGTCTTTGACCTCATAACTAGATTGCTTTATATCATCCTTAACCTACACTTTTCGTGCATTGTGAGTAATGTATCTTTCAGGGTAAAGTGCAAATCAAAAATTGTACAATTCCAATATTCAATTATTGTCACTTAAGGTTATTAACGAATGTCTGTCTGGTTTGAGTCAAGCTGTGACGGCTAAATTACCCAACAACAGGGCAAGATAGTTCGGCGGAAACGCAATGAAATGAATGTGGCACCTACAAATCCTGCCAGTGTAAAGGAACTTGTTGTTCTAGAATCCTATAGAATTTATCGGGCTCAACCTGGTATCGAAGAAATTCTTCTATTGGCTGACAATGAAAAGAGTGCAAACCGAATCCTCATTTTTGGCAAGCAAATTTGGATGCAGCTTCTCGGAACATCTACGGTCATACTGTCTATTAATTAATTAATTCTAATACTAGAATTAATGGCTGCTTCTTCCACCTGGCGCAAAACATGAGGAAGCACTTGTGCACAATGGGTCTACAACGCGAGTACAACATAAGCCTCAATTTGCACTACATGCCAGAATGGTCCTCACTGGCATTTGTGCCAACTCAACATCTGACAATTGACGAACTTGGTGAGAGCTTAACTGTGGAGCTTCGACTGCTTCTCAACCGGTTTGAAGTCAATTACGTTGGTCGTCTTAATAAGTAAACTGATATTATTTGACACATGAGATAGATTTTTTATACATTTTTGTTGACAGGATAGGCAATGGTAGACGACCACCACTTTCCCCCCACATTTTGTGGAATCTTTATTAGCGGATTTTGAATGGGGAAGACCGTACAAATAATCACACTGAGGTGGCTCACAGGAGGCAACAGTTAGAGCTGGGAATGGACTATCCCACTTTGTGGAAATTCATAGATGGTCTAAGGAAAGGCCAGCAAGGCAGGGATACCTATTATGAACAACTTGTAGCTAGACATCCTCCGCCGTTGAAAAAGAAAAAAACAGATAAGTTGATGAGCGAATTGTTGCTTTAGTACATAGATTTAGAAATTACAATATTTTAGAATATTTGAGGGGATTGTCCCATAATTATGAGTGTAGTGATCAAAATTATACTATTATATTATAAAATTAGATACTGTCACGTGCCTCAAAGGGGCAGGGATTGATATAGTGTACAACCCACAGCTATCGACAAGAAATATCGCAGTATGTCACGTTAAACCCAAATGTAGATCATTAGTAACTGTAAACATGTATATTCCATGGGACCATGAACTGGAAGATCGGATTGCAGACATCCAGAAGAATATAGATGCATATACTGTAACGTTTAACCCTATGCTAAACGTGGTGGGGTGAATTCACTTGCGTAATACTCAAAAATTGCTTCCAATGGTTTATTTCGAACACTCTGCACACGATCTTCTGTTGTAGTACAACCGTCATCACTTGTCACCTTGACAATCTAAACTGTCACTGTCTTTACCGACTGAACTGCTGAACTAATATTAACATCTGATTCCACAGACTGACTGTTATCAACTGACTATTGATCCGTGATCGACACGGCTTTATATATCTGAATCTTGACATGACACTCATCGAGAATGTTCTGTGATTATCTAGACGCACATAATAATGTTCTAGAGACTTGTCAAACTCACAATACTATGACAAACTGTACCTCACATATAGTTTCTGGAAGGATCGAGAATAGATCTAGTAATTCTAGAAGTAATTAATGAACTATAAAACCAACAAATATATTAACAAAGAATTAGAACAAATACTTACGTTACAATACAAACATTCCAATAATATAACTAGGAGTTATAAATAGTAAAACCAAAGAGGCATTAAATTTGATGATATTATGAAGAACAATCATCTTCATATAATAAACAGAGCTAATCAACCCTACATTCTCCTCTCCAAACGCAGAGTAAAATATTGATGTAACAGCTGCCTCGGGCAACATCCTCAGGGAAGTTGAACACTGGAAAGTAAAACCGATGCAAATAGTAGTGCTCATAGACTCATTTTTACAAAAATAGATGAAACCATAGAAGAGGAGGAAGAATCAATACAAAAATGTAATATAAGAACGATAAACATAGAAAGATTAGAGGGAGCCGCGATGCGTGCAAATGAGATACTGGATGAGATGCCTATAGAAGACATTCCAAATTATGAGAGATTTATAGAATGATAAAGTGGGGCATACAACGACTTAATTAGCAGTTTCTGTAGGAAAATAATGATAACTAACAAAACAACCCCCTTGTGGACATAGAAAATCCTCCAAATGAGAGTATGAATTCAAAGGCAAAGAAGACTATATCAAAAGGCTAGAAAATCAAACCAAAACTACCATGATGAAAGACAATACTAAGAAAACCAAACGGCCTTATATAGAACCGAAATCTCCCAAGCTAAGAAATCTTCTTGGGAGAATTTTTTAAACGATCAGTTAGCCAAGATTCAATGGGGAGTTGTGTATAAGCTGGCAGCCGAGAAGTTGAAGGTCAGCAGATTGCAGCATATAGTGATTAAAGTCGAACTTGTACTGTATCCCAGATGATTCAGAGGTGGAACAAAGCCCAGCGCAGATTCAAATAAGAGAACTGCCGATGAAGCCATAGGAAACGAAGGGTTTCAAGTCAGAATAATCGAGGAGATGCTAACCAGTGCCATAAGGTCCATTAAATTCATGGAAAAATCATTATTCTAAGCTATAAATACCTTCAAAAGAACATATTAAGGCTATATCAGTCATGTTTTAAATTAAGGAAATTTACAACTAGTTGGGTAAGTGAGAAAATTAGTCACAATTTTAATGAGTCCTGATAGAGACCCTTCCGATCCTAAATCATTACGGCCAATAACTCTCCTCCCAGAGCTGGGAAAAATACTCGGAAGAATAATACTGCAACAAATAAACATAGAAATAAACTACGCGGACCTGTTCAGTCGGGGCTAGTACGCTTTCCGAAAAGGCAAATCCACAACAGGGACGTTTTAGACATCACTAATAAAATTAGGGAACAAAGGCTCCATACACTAGCAAGTTTTATAGACATCTCCGAGGTTTTTGATAGCCAGGGAAAATATTTCATATGACGCATTAAAATTAATCAAAAGCTATCTTAGATACAGAACTATCGAATATTCAACAGAACATTCAACAGTTAGCAAATTGGTCATCAAGGGGTGCCCTCAGGGATCCTCACTGGGCCCGACATTGTGGAATATTAAAATAGATCCGTTACTAAGCGAACTGGCTAGCGAATTGGCACACAGTGGCGTATGCGGATAACGTAACGATAATAATTCATGGGGACAACAGAGCGAGACTGGAGGAGACAGCTCGAGAGTGCTTCGAAATTATAGCCGAATGGGCAAACGTAAATAAATTAAAAATATCAGAAACAAAAACAAAATATGTTGTTTTCTCAAAGCTATCACTAAACAGAAATCCAGTTATTAGATATCAAGGAAAACCAATAAAATGTACCAAGAGCATATAAGATATATATATATATATAAGATATATTACAAATAAATGCAGCAAAATCTTTCAAATGTTAAGAAGAGCAATAAGGAAGAACTGGAATGGTATACATAAACTACAAAACTCGCTAAAAAGAGATATATTATCAAGCAGAAATCCCAATATTGAATTATGGGATAGAGGTCTGGGGACACAAGACTAATCAAGTTGTAAACAAACAGAGATTCAGAACCATGCAAGCAACCTGCCTCCGGGTAATACTTGGAGCTTATGGAACAACCCCATCTGAAACAATGTGCGTCCTAGCGCGAATTATGTGTTTCGCACGTAGAACTGTCTTTTTAAAAAGTTTATTTTACTCAATACAGAACGAAGTGAACCTTTACAATATAATGTCAAGACTAAAAACTAAAATAATAATAATGCACAATATATAAAATTCTAATCATTGAAAAATACTGACATGTAATATGTTTTGTATGATGCTGCGTTGTCATAGTCCAGGCGTATTTTTTGGGGGTTGAAAAACATCCGAGGAACGGCTTGGGGACCATTTTCTTCTGGAGGGTTTCCGGTTGGATCTCTGATTCTCCGGTTTCTTATACGAGTTATCATAAAGTAGATCAGGCCTATCATCAAAATTCCATAGATTGGGAAGCTCCAAATGTTATTGCTAACGATGTGGGTGTCACTCATTTCTTCAATTGGGGCTAATCGCAGTTGTTCCTTCAAGATTTGGTGAATCTTGTCTAGTTGGACATCTTGTAGTTTCAATACCGACTGAGCTCGTGGTATTGATTTTGTGAAAATTTTTATTTCTATTAGCAGCAGTGGTTGTCCTGTGGTGTTGGTTTTTTCATTGATAGAATGATAACTTTTCATCTTAAAACTGCATCCATTCGGGACGTTGATCAGGTAATTTCCTTGTAGGGTTATGAAATCGGTTGTGTTACATAGTGTCTGGATCTTTGTCTTGTTCGGAAAAATTCCAATGTAGTGGGATTTGTCGATCTCTTGAACCAGATCTTCTTTGAACGGATATGTGTTGGCAGTTTGCCGGTGTGGAAACCAACTGGAGTAACTGGAATAGGCAATCTTGTTTTTCATTCCTTCATGGAGAGTATTTTCGGTGCAATAGTAACCAGGGTGTAGGTTGATACAAGGAAGAGATACATATTGGTAGAATTTCTTATTCATGATCAAATAGGCATTTCGGGGAATTATGGTTGTAGAGTTATTTGTGGGTATGGAGAATAGGTGGTAATATGCTAACGTTTCTGGGGTTGTTATTGGAAAATGAACTACGAAAACTATTCTAGCATTAGAATAATAAGCGTCTAAATTTAGGATGTCGTAATATTTCTGAATATCCGATTTCGATGGTAAAATCAATTGTTCTGACGAATAAAGTGTTTCTAAAGTTACAATAATCTGTCTCATTTCATCGATTTTGAGTATACTACTATGCAGTTTTCCAAGTCGAGAGAATGTTAGAGCGTTTTCAATATCGTTTAACAGCTGTAAAATAATGTTTAACATTAAATTAATTTGATCTAAAATATCCCTCATTTCTGTGTAGACTACAAAATCGACTTCATATACTTCTGTAAATTTCATTAATCGTTTAGTTATAAGGATCTGATCATGATTTATTAACGTTATGGTTTTATTAAAATTACCAATTATATTTGTAGTCAATGATATATCTTTAGTTTTCTAATTACAAGTTTCCGATTACTCTGTAGATCACTTATTGCTTCATCGTAACGAATCCCGTCTTCGCTGTATAAGTTTCCTGTGATTCCATGAATCAGGGAACCTAATTCGTTGATAATGCCGCGTTTTCTCCTCGGGGTCGAGGTCGGCATGTGGGTGTTGAACTTGGACTCAGCTGTATGTAACTGATATTTCAACGCATTATAATATATCTGTAGGTCAGATATGTAAATGTTTTTTGAATGATTCTTTGAAATAGTATCAATTCTGGTATAAAGAGTTTTAATTTGTTCAATTTCGTTTTGTACAGGAATTAGGTCGAAATAGTGTATAAAAGAATGGGTTTGAGAGTAAATTTTGGCGTTTCCTAATTTATAGGGAAGTATCACTGGATTTTTGTTCAGATTCGTTATCGTGATGTCTGTTTGAGCTCGAAGGGCCAGTATCATCAGAATTAACCTGTAACAATTTCTTTTGTTTAATTTTGGGTCGCTTTAATTTTTGCTTATGCAATATTTTATCTGCTGTTTTGACTTTTACTTTAATGTTTCTACTTTCAATTACTTTGTCCTCCTTAAATTCTGGACACAGTTTGTTACGATTGTTAGAAACGATCTTACGATAAACGTCGTTATTCGTTTCGTAGGTTAAAGGGACTCTCTCTATTGTGGTATTCGATTTCTCGCTGTTTTCTGGAAGTTAATTTATCATTAAGATGTTTATATATCTCTTTCGTATGCTCACGATGTTCTCTAATATTGTTGTTCATAATTTTATGGTTAATATCATTATCTAACGGATCCTTTGTGCCTAAGTAGCCATTGATTACGTCTATTGGTTTTTGACCAGTTGTTGAGTGGATGAATTGATTATATCCAAGTATTGCAAAGGGCATTTGGTGTAAAATATTAATTTTACCTTTATCCTTTTGGGTTATAACCCTTAGATGTTCGAAGAGTGTCGAATGTAAACGTTCTATTGCTCCGTTGGATTGTAGATTATTATTAGATTATATAACAGTTATATAATGGGTTTTGATTTTATGGACTTTGAAAAATTCTCCGATGATAGATAAATTCTGTTCCCTTATCCATTACCACTAAAAAAGGTAGGCCATGATGAGTCATGAAAATAACAAACGATTTTACAATCTCTATTGCTGACAATCCGTTCAGTGGGTAAGCCTGAGCATATATAGAAAATGTATCTATACAGGTGAAAAATTTTAGTCCGTGCACTTGAAGTACGTCAGTGTGTAATACTTCAAACGGTTTACAAGGAACTGGTACTAATATTAGTTTTTGTTTTGGTGGGTTTCGATCATATTTATTTTGTTGACAAATTTCGCAGTGGTTGATGTAATTGGTTACGTCATCCTTAATACCAGGCCAGTAATATGATCTCTTTATGCGGGTTGTCGTTTCTATTATTCCACGATGGTTGGTTTTACCTTCGTGGTAATTTGTTATAATGTTCGTTTGTTCTTCTTGTTTTACTACATCTTCTAAGAAACTTTTGCATTTAATGATCTTGTAAGCAACGTTGACGTTACTGGCGTCTGTAGTTAGAAGAAATGGTTTGGGTTCATTCATTAAAAGGCTCTTACAATGTTCGAAACATTTTATATATTCTGGTGATATAGTTATTTTTGCATCCTTCCTCAAGCAGGATGTTAGTGGCTTCGTTATGCGAGCGAAATCATTTATAAATTTGCGGTAGTACCCTAACAGTCCTAAGAATCCTTTAATTTCTCAAGCTGTTTTTGGTAGGGGGTAGTCCTTTATTGCTTTTATTTTATTAGGATTGGGTCGTACTCCTTCTGGTGTTACAATATGACCAAGGTACGCAACTTCTTTTTTTTAAAACTCGCACTTGTCGAGCTGTATTTTGAAGTTGGTCTCCCTTAATTGCTGAAATACTTTCTTCAGATTGACAAGATTTTCTTGTAAGGAGGTGGAGAAAATAATGATATCGTAAAGATATACGAGACAAATTATATTCTGCAAACCTTTTAGAATATTGTCCATTACCCGCTGGAAGGTGGCCGGGGCGTTTTTCAGGCCAAAAGGCATTCTCACAAACTCGTAGTGCCCATTCACTACGATAAAAGCTGTTTTCAGAGTATCTTCTGGATTCATTTCGATTTGGTGAAAGCCGTTCGCCAAATCTAATGTTGTAAAATAGTTGCATCTGCCAAGTCTATCCAGAACGTCACTGATGTTTGGTAAGGGGTATCGATCATCTACAGTTTGCTTATTGACTTTTCGGTAATCGATTACTATCCTCCATTTTTTTCCTGACGCATCGGCCTTCTTAGGACAATCCATTTCGGCGAACTGTAGGGGGGATTACTTGGTCTTATAATTCCTTGTTCCAGCATTGAATTTATTTGTGTTTGAACTTCTTTAAATATATAAGAATAGCGATATGATCTTGTATGGATAGGTAGTTCATTTTTTGTTTTTATTGTATGTTTGATCTGATTCGTAAATGTTTGGTTTGTCTGGTGAATGGAATATATCGGAGTATGACCTACATAGCTTTAAAATTTTCTCTCGTTCTTCTTCATTCATATGCGAAGATCTAATCAAATTTTCAATATCAGATTTTTCCACATTACTGCTATCCGATGGGATTTCAGCAGAAAAAATGTGATAATCGCTCAAATCTATCTCAGTTGTGGCTATCTTATCTGCTAATGTATTTTGTAAAGTATCATCAGTTTCGTTTGATAGTTCCGCCCAAGCTAAGTTATCATTGGCTATTGCAAGAGAGTTCTTCAAAGTAGCATTTTGCAAATTTTGTGTGTGGATTATCACGGAGCCGTTTCTTGAATTCACTGGTCGTTTAACTGGAGTTATACTTTGGGGTTTCAGATGAATATGATAAAAATGGGGATTTATTTGTTTCATAATACTCGATTAGTATCTGGGCATTTTTTGTAATAAGTTGATTCTTTCTCAGATATATGAATGTATTTAGGATTTTCATGTTATCAATTCCAAGTAATCCGTCGAAAAATCTATGAAACTTTATGATATGAAATTTTAGATTTATGTTACTATTAAATTCTTGAAAACTCGGTATATTTGCAGAGCAATTTTCTGAATATTGTTGAAAAATTGAGGAAACGGTAAAAGGTTCATGCTTTACATAATTTCCAAAATGCTTAAATGCAATTTCATAGTTGAGAAAAGATTTAGTTGAGCCTGTATCAATTAAAAATTGAATAGGAGGGTTACAAATGGAAATATATGGTTGTTGGGCAATACCTCGATCGCTCGATCTTGGTGAGAAATAATGGACTGTATTAATCTCCTGTTGTAATTATAATAATCGCGAAGTTGTGAGCACCCTTACCTGTATGTGCAGTTGTCTTCCTTCAGGAGCTCCTGGCACCTTCCTCCACACCTTCACAAGGGATTATACCAAAAAATAGGAGTACGCGGCGAGGGAGAGGCGATAGCGTGTGTTTTAACTCTCGTGTCTACCTCGAAACTGGCACTCTCGAGGAAAAGAATGCTCAAAACATACAGATGTCCAAAAAATAATAAAATGAAAAGCAAAAGAAAAATTCCAAATATATACCAGAGGCGGCGACATGAGGGAAAACCCAACATTCTGCCCCACCAAAATGCATTCATGCATTTCAAAAAAAAAAAAACTTATCAACTAGATGAGCCCATATTAATAAAATTTTTACCAAAAAATAAAATATATATATTAAATTCTAAGTCCAATAGATACCAACACCTTCGTAGCGAAAAAAAAAAAAAATAACTAATTTTGCGGTAATGGACAAAGCTTTACTAGTGGTCTCGAGAATGTCCCGTTGGCGGTTTCAACAACAGCGACCCGAGATATTCCATCTTCAGATGTAGATAAAGATTTAATTCTACCTAAAGGCCATTTAAATGGCGGTAGTAATTCATTTTTAATTAAGACAACAATACCTATTTTAGCAGGTGAAGAAACATCGGTCCATTTACTACGTTGTTGTAGTGTATGGAGATATTCTTTCTTATAGCGTTGCCAAAAATCCAAATGCATCTTTTGCAGAAGCTGCCATCGAGATAAGCGGTTTAGCGGACAATTGGAGAAATCGGGGGTGGGTAAAGGGGAAAGTGGTGCTAATGTTAGAAAATGACCAGGGGTGAGCACAGAGACCGGATCATTATGATCGGAGCTTACGGAAGTTAACGGTCGAGAATTTAGAACGGCTTCTATCAAGACTAACACCGTGTAAAACTCCTCGAACGTGAGAATCTGGTGGCCAATGACACGAACTGAATGCGTTTTGATAGACTTCACTCCAGCCTCCCATAAACCTCCAAAATGAGGAGCGGAAGGGGGGTTGAAATGCCACTCTACATTTTCTTTGGAAGCGGCTATTTGCATATATTGTCTTATTAATTTATAAGCACCGACAAAGTTGGTTCCACAGTCACTATAAAGATGTTCACACTTTCCACGACGTGCGATGAAACGTTGAAGAGCTGATAAAAAGACTTCGGAAGACAAATCCGAAGCTAATTCAACATGAACAGCTTTAGTAGAAAAACAGACAAATATGCAAACATAAGCTTTAGTTGTTCTAGCACCCCGGTATTTATTCAAAGAAATTAAAAATGGTCCCGCATAATCTATTCCGGTATGCGTAAAGGCTTTAACTTGAGAAATTCGGGATCGAGGCAAATTTCCCATTTGCGGCTGAAAAGAGCGAGGGTGGACTTTCCATCATGTAATACATTTCAATAAAACCGAACGAATTGCGCGTTTTGGAGACAATATCCAAAAACTTTGAGATAAAAGCGAATGCACCGTGCGCAAACCGGCATGTAAGTATTTTTTATGTAGAATTCAATTAATAAATCATTTAAGCGAGAACATCCTGGCAACAGGATAGGATGCTTGACATCGTACGAGAGAGAACAATATTTTAATCGACCTCCTTCTCTATATATACCATGATCATCAAGGAAAGTGTTCAATTTGCGAAAAGGTTTCGAGAGAAGTTTATTACAAAATTATTTCTCAAATGCGATCATTTGCGTGTATTTAACCAAAACCATAAGAGCTTCATGTAATTCAATGATCAGTAAAGGACCTAGTCTTTTATCGGCTGGATTGCAAACGTTGAACAAAAACCGTAAAACGTAAGAGAGTACGTGTTGTAGCGTTGAAAACTTCGTAAAAGAGACAAAAATTTGTTTTCTTTCTTCCATGGTGACATCCGGTAATGATTCCGAAATAACACTAGAGTTAGTCGACCATGAATCATCGGGAGTACGTAAAAAGGAGGGTCCATCAAACCAAATAGATGAAGAAAGTTCAGAAGAAAATAACCCTCGCGATGAACAATCAGCAGGATTATTTTTCGAACTAACGTAATGCCAATGAGAAGAAGACAAATGCTCTTGAATAAAAGCAATGCGATTAGAGACGAAAGTTTTCCATCTGTAAGGTTCTGATTTAATCCAAGATAAAACAATTTGCGAATCTGACCAAGCGTAAATCTGTTTGAACAGAATTTTTTCGCTGAAAATACTTAAAATGTATTTAATCATTTTTGACAACAATACAGCAGCGCATAATTCTAATTGTGGTATAGAAATACGTTTGAGAGGCGCTACTTTACTTTTGGCATATATTAAACAAGTTGAATACTTTTGAGTAGCGTCACGACCTCTAAAATATATCACCCCAGAATATCCCTTTTCCGAGGCATCTCCAAAACCATGTAATTCAAAACAAGTATGCATTTTAGGAACTATTAAGCGAGGAATGCGAATGGTTGATAATAATGAAAGTTCGGATTTATATTTATTCCAAAGACGAACGATATCTTCAGTAGGAGTATCATCCCAATTGAAATCAGAAATCCAAAGGCGTTGTAAGATATGTTTAGATAAAAACGTAATAGGACTTAAGAATCCTAGAGGATCAAATATTCGCGCCATATCAGATAGAACATTTCTTTTAGTACAAGCTTTTTCGAACAGTTTAACGGAAAAACAAAAAGAATCATCAACAGGACTCCATTGCAATCCTAAAACTTTTAGAACAGCGGTTTCCGTCGAATCATCAAACTTTAACGTTTGTTGTGATAAATGTGATGCAGGAAAATCCTCTAATAATGCGGGTTCATTACTGCACCACTTACGTGATTCAAAACCACCTTGTTTCAATGATGTAATTAATTGATTCCCAAGTTCTTTAGCTCCTTCTAAAGAGGAATGATCCGTAACAATGTCGTCAATGTAAGTGTCATTACGAATAGCGTGGGCAGCTAAAGGAAATTCTTTTCCATCGGCCTCAACTAATTTCAAAAGCGTACGCAAAGCCAAAAAAGGTGAACATTTCATACCATAGGTAATTGTGCGTAAACGAAAATCTTGTACAGGTTCATCTATAGAAAAGCGCCACACGATTCTTTGGAAATCACATTGGTTAGGATTAACCAATATCATTCGGTACATTTGTTTTATATCTGCACCCAGGACATATTGATGAATTCTAAAATTTAGTAATATTGTTGCAATATCCAATTGTAATTTTGGACCCGGCAGCAAATAATCGTTAAGAGAGATTTCACCGTTAGGTTTAGCTGATGCATTAAATACCACCAGCAGTTTGGTAGTGCTACTATCCGGTTTCAGAACACAATGATGCGGAATGTAATAGGACTTAGACACATCCATTTTAGTGTAGGTAATTGGTTCCATATGCTTCAACTCTAAATATACTTTCATAAAAGATTTATATTCCTAATGCACCTCAGGATTCTTCAAAAGTCTGCGTTCTAAGCTAAGAAACCTATTGAGAGCTAAAGATCTAGATCAAGGAAAAGACATCTGGTCATGATTATAAAATGGTAACGAAACAATAAACCGACCGTCATTGTCACGAGTAACAGTATCAGAAAAGAGTTTTTCACAATAAGTATCGTCGTTAGATACATACGTGTTACTAGGAACGTTTTCTAATTCCCAAAATTGTTTTACTATTAAATCTAAAGGTTTTTCTACGTCACAAAAAATGTAGATGTCGAAGAAGGGACTAAGGTGCTAACTTTTCCCATTAAAATATAAGCGAATACAGTATTGAGAGTGTCTGGTGTTCCCGGGATTCCCGAAAATTCAACAAAATTTGGGCAAAAACATCACTGCCAAGTAATACATCAATCTCACCTGGTAAATGAAATGAGCTATCAGCCAAAGAAACATTTTTAATATGAGACCAAGACTGTATATCAATTGGAGATCCCGGTAGCGGATCGCAAATTTTATTCACAATAAAGGCATCAATACTAAATATCGGATGATCGAACCCTACAGGCCGCAATGTAAATGAGACTCCACCTAAAACAGAGGCAGAGTTCGTTCCTCCTAAACCTTTAACCTCCATTGACACATCGTGGAAGCGTAAACCCAACTTATTTACACATTTTCGAGTAATGAAGGATGACATACTTCCAGAATCAAGTAAAACTCGACAAATCTGATAGTTACCACAATTATCTGGAATGTCTACCAAAGTAGTAGACAATAAAACGGAACTAGCTTTTGGCAATAGCTTAGCGGTGAGTAAAGAAGTAGATCGGTTAGTCGACCCTTCAGCAGATGTAGAAGGAATAGAGTTATCATGGTTCGTTAATTTGTTGACATTAGACTTATCAAAATGCAACAGCGTGTGATGTCTTTGATTGCACTGTTTGCAGGAAATAATAGATTTACATGACGGTACAGTATGAATGCTACTAAAACAATTAAAACACAAGCGTAGATTTTTGCAATAATGATAACGGTCAAGAGGCGTTTTCTTTTTAAATTCTTTACAGTGTGCGTGAATGTCCGTACATAAGGGACAACCAGTGTTCTCCGATTTAACGAAAAAAACATTAGTCCTTGGGGAACGTGAAGAAAAGGCGGATTTAGGGGGAGATTTCCTCTCACTTGGGGGACGAACATAAGTTTGGAAGCTTGGAATCGGATTGGAATCGATAGCTATGCAAATACGATCTAAAAATTCCAACAAAGCGCTGTAAGTGGGGACCTCATTTGAACCATGTTCAAGATCAAACTTTTGGTGTCATCATCCAAGCGGTTGAACACCATCATAACTAGGATAAAATCCCATTTAATAACTGGAAAACCTAAATTCTCTAGCGTAATTAAATTTTCAGTAAAAACATCTAACATATTACGAAGCGAAATCAAATTTCTATGTGTCATTTTTGGAACCTTCTCAATAGCGTGCCAGTGGGCTTCAGCTCTAAATCTTTGTTTAGAAAATCTTTGAACAAATCTATCATAACCCATTTGATAATTTGTCTGAGTTACCGGAATATTTTTAATGTAAGATAAAGCGGAACCTTCTAAGCAAGAAATTAAATAATGAAATTTCTCGTCATCATCTAACTCGTCATTATTATGCACCATGGAATCGAATAATTCAATAAAAGTGGAAAAAGCAGTGTAATCCCCGTTATATTTTGTAAGATTAATATCGGGTAAGCGTATACGACCTTTTTTTGTTACTACATTTTTAACATGTTGATCAACAACGTCTAAATTGCTTTCGAATACATCTGCAAAAATAGCTTTAATACCAAAATAATCTCCTTTAAATGCCTCATATATCGTATCTTCGACACTGGTATCAGCATCTGGGTCATTTAACAAATATGAAATTACCAATTGGTGCTGTTTCTCAAATTCACTACGAACCTTCTCGATCTCCCGATAACGCACCTGAAACATCGTCCGTTGTGCTATATTCGAGGTAGATTCTTTTGCGATTTCATATAACATTCGAATTTCATTTATAAAAGTATTGCGTATATATTTAGCCTTTCTTAACTTATTGTCAGCCATAATTTGTTATTAATAAGCTGGAACCAAAAAAAAAAACTAGCGTAGCGGTACAGTTCCAACGAAAGAAAATTAGGAAATGCAAAATGCGGATAACACAATTCAAACTAACAAATAAAAATAGCGTTCTCGGGTCGACGATCAGAATAAAATTATTTCTGCGCACCCCGAATGGTCATCAATATCCCCACTATCTAAAACCACGAGAGCAGGAAGTTAAGCGAATAGAAAATATGTCTGTCTTTGCACAAAATTTTAAAAAAAATACAAAACAAAAAAAATCAAATATGGGCTAATCTAGGCTCGAAGGACCAAAATGTTGGGCAGTATTAATCTCCTGTTGTAATTATAATAATAATCGCAAAGTTGTGAGCACCCTTACCTGTATGTGCAGTTGTCTTCCTTCAGGAGCTCCTGGCACCTTCCTCCACACCTTCACAAGGGATTACACCAAAAAATAGGAGTACGCGGCGAGGGAGAGGCGATAGCGTGTGTTTTAACTCTCGTGTCTATCTCGAAACTGGCACTCTCGAGGAAAAGAATGCTCAAAACATACAGATGTCCAAAAAATAATAAAATGAAAAGCAAAAGAAAAATTCCAAATATATACCAGAGGCGGCGACATGGGGGAATACCCAACAATGGTAATTTTTTTTTGTCGCAGAAGTAATGTAATTCTATGTCTTTTGATTTTTGTTCACGCCTTGGTGAAAATTTTGATCGATTTCTTCTTGTTCTTCGTAACCACGGTCGTAATTTTCTAGTTCGGATTCGTTGTAATATTCATCGAATGTGTTGGGTTCAGTATTTAATTCATCAATTTCGGTATTAAATATCTGTGCTGGTCTAGATTGTGAGTTTTGTCCATAGTTTCGATAATAATGGTTTTGTCGATGTGGTGTTGGCTTAGGATTTGTCGATGTTAGGCTTATACCAGACATTGGGGTTGGCTTATATGATGGAAGGTTAATTTCGCTTATACCGGACATTGGAGTTGGCTTATATGGCGATGGACTATTCATAGGTTTAAAGACGTTAGATGGTGGTTTGCAAAATACTTCTAGTTCTAGAGAATTTATGTGAGGGAAAGTTCGGTCTTCTCTCAATGTTTGAAAGTGGTCTACTGGGAAATTGAGGTTGTTGTTGTGGATATATTGCCTTTGTTGCGTTTGGGCATGAACATTCGGTTGTTGATTCCTGAAATTTTGCGATGGGGGCTTTTTTGGAGCCTGGGACTGAGTTGTCTGTGATCTCTGTTAATACTTTATATTTTCTTCTTCCGTGATGAACTGTAGAGCCGAAGATAAACTATTAGGTCTCATAGCACGAATGATAGGACCTAGGGGTTCACGTAATCCAGCTAGGAATGTTTTTATTGCTTGCTTCGTGAAAGAATCGAGCTTAGATTGACGACTTGCTACGTCGCATTTCAAATATGGTTACAAATTGTATTTAATAAATGCATAACGTTCTCATGAAATTGGTAAGGTGATTCATTTGGTTTCTGCCGCAAATCGACTAAATCTTGATTGAGGTAGTTTTCGTCACATGTTTTACAGCCATTAATTGCGATAACTTCTTCCTCTTCTCTAACTTATTTACAACACCGCTCAAAAGTAATATATTTTGAAAATTTGCCAGATTAACACTGTCATAGTAGTGAATTAAAATAGATTCTGCGGTAGTTATAAAACGATTTAATTTATTTGGATTACCATCAAAAGTAGGGATAACACTTAATTTTTCAATATCTAATATAGGAGCCATTTTATTATTTATATTCGATTTAGAAGTTTATTCTGTTAAACTCCTGTCTCTAGATTCGATTTCTAATTTATTTAAAAGTTATTAAACTATTCCTAACTCTTTGTTCAGATAATCGTTTTCACAAATGGAATCGGGTACATGCAAAGAGGAGTCTGATATGAATGAGAAAATTCTAACTTACAGTATATATGTCATTGTTTCCATTAGCCTTGAAGATCTCTGCAGGTCCAACCGGTGTCCACGATGGAATTCACGGAAGCCCAACAGATTCTCAGGATATGGATGAGATTTGGATGATCACTTAAGAGTTGAAACTCACTAGTTATCGGTTATTGATTCACGGTGATTATATCCTACTGACCATTTAGCCAATTATGTGTTTCGCACGTAGAAATGTATTTTTAAAAAGTTTATTTTACTCAATACAGAACGAAGTGAACCGTTACAATATAATGTCAAGACTAAAAGCTAAAATAATAATAATGAACAATATATAAGATTCTAATAATTGAAAAATGCTGACATGTAATATTTCTATGTTTTGTATGATGGTGCGTTGTCATAGTCCAGGCGGTATAAGTACGGTATATGATGATATAACTCGCGCCTGACACCAGTAAACTTACCTCTAGCATATGATAATGCAATGCGAGAAATAAAGAATTCAGGCAGGGCCATGACATACTAATTGGGAACTATAGATACTGGAGAGAGATGCTGGAGGACATGCAAAAGGAAATTATCAATGCTATGGCAACAATCCTGAGAAACTCAGATAAAAGACGAAACACCTTTAACATAATACCAAATAGAGACATATGGCTAAAGAAGGAAGTATACGAAATACCAAGAAAAATTGTACATCTGTTATCCGGACACGGAAATTCGATGGTACACCTCAAGAGAATAGGTAAAGCAGAAACATCAAATTGCAGAACATGCTCCTTGGAAGATCCACCTGCTCACCGTCTAGCATATTGTATAGCCTATGAAGAACATAGGCACCTATTAAATCTGCCTCTCGAGGCAGAGATAATAAACAAATCGGATATTAATACTTTTGCACTATTTGAGCCCGACGAGCTTCAGTAGGGAGACCAGAGTTTACAGAACTAAATGATTAGAATAACTTTTCATTTAGATTATTTGAATTTATTTTAATTTTCATTCAAGCCTAATAGAGGCAATAACCTCTAAAATACAATACAAATACAATACAATACAAAGGTAAGAAAGCAAAAACTGATAATTAAACCAAGTCCAATATCAATAATGTAACACACATACTGTGAAATGAAGGTCCTAAAACCTATCATGCAAAACCTGCCCTACCAATCCTATATCCTACCATAGCGGTGCCTGTCTGAATGAGACAGGGGAATTGAAAGGTTTTTTCTGGCTTTTGTTTTGACTCCATCTTGGTTAATAATATGTATTTATTACAAGCTTTGCATCATTCTAATAATAAGTCTTTAAATATTCTGAACGATGCTTCGACAGTATTATCGGCCCTGGTATTTAAAAAAAACATAACTGCGAAATTTACATTTGTTATATTCAAAAAATCTGACCAAGAACTATTTTCAATTAATTTTATATGCTTTTTGTTGTCAATTTGAGTATACTTTTTAGAATGTTTCATATCATTAATTTTATATAGTGATCTCTTATATTAGAGTCAATGGTCTCTGATATTACTTTACTATAAATATCATCTTTAGGGCTTATAAAAATATGATCAATGCAAGTATTTGTTGTTGGTTTACTTACAGAATTAATATATGAAACTAATCCAAATTCACGAAGTAAATCTAGATAACTTTGTGTTTTTTCATTCTCTTTCATAATATCAATGTTTATATCACCTAAGAATAGGCTATATTGCCCCGTCAGTGCAACACTAACGCATCTCAAAAACATGTAGTTTCGAGAAAAGAGAGTACGACAAAGAAGTTAGGTAATATATTCATAACCAGTCCATGCTTTTAATTCAACTTTGGATGAAGTTACTATGGGCTTATTATTTATTAGTGAATATTATTGGCTCTTAATAATTAGAGATAGAGATATGTAAGTATTGCACCAATATATTTCGTTATTTTATACAGATACGTTGAAACCTATGTAAATTTTTCTGACAAGAAGTCTAAATTGTGAATATTTTTATAGAATAATGAGAAGCTAGAACTGCTTGAGATCGGCGAAGTTTGGTGATTGTTGATAAAATAAAGTTAAACGTCAGTATGGTGCATTAGCTTTAATGTTTAAATCATAATAAAAATTAACAAAAAAATAATTATTACTTATAAGATAGTAAAAATCTAAATTTCTAATAAACAACGGTTTAGTATTAGGCCAAAAATAATAAGACAAATTATATTAATATTTTTTTCTACTGACAGGGTAATTTTCATAAAAACAATGGTACTGCACCTTAATTGCCTTCGTTTTGCACAAATACAAAAGTCCGTCCTTCTTTGTTTTGGATATTTTTGGTAGATCTTTGTATGCTGAATTAAGTCTCATTAAAATTTCATTGGCTATATTCCCCCTGGTAATTTTACGACCTCTAATATCAGTTGTTTGATATTCTACATCATTATAATTGTATTTATACGGTACTATATACGGCGCGTCCGGACTTTAATCTGACTCCACAAGACCTTCTCATCTTCACTGTTAAGGCTAAAATTATTTCCCATTTCTTCAGAAAATTGTTTAAAATCATTTATATCAGACGTGTCAAGTTCTTGGATAATATACGGATTTCCATTGAGAGAGTATATAAATTATACCACCCTTTAGAACTCTCTTTTTTCCCGTTCAATACACGAGTGCATGCTATCCCCCTCATTGGAGTATGTCCTGTCACCAGAAATTTGTGAGTTATGTTGGGGATATTTAGTTTGGATACTGCATATAAATACATGGTAGCTATAAATTTGTTATTATTTTGCCCTGCACAATTATCAGAAAAAAGTAACGCCTTTACCTTGTTCATTACGTTTAAGAAAGTTTATAACACATGTACCAATCTCATTGGCATCGCGTTTGGCACAATGAATCCTTAAGACCTAGGTCTAAAGTTTTCTTTCTGTCTTTTATGCTTTCCTCTTTTGAGTTTCGTTTCTTTATTGTAGTACGGAACATTGTATCGCCAATGTCCAGAGTTGCCATGAAAAACTTCTTGCACACACGTACCTTTTCTCCGTTTTTTATTAAAGATTAAGCTTGGTTATGGGATCTATTGCTACTTTACATTGGATACCTATAGCTTGGATTGACACTTTCTATGTTGGATGAAATAAACTGTCGCTGTCTTGTATTATCTCTAATTTCCGAGATTGATTTTAAAATGCCCTTTCTTTCTTCTTCTGTAAATTTTGAACAACATTTGTGACTGCAAGTGTTTTAAGTTTTCTCTTTAATACGACTCTATTATTCCTGGTAGTATATTCTTCACCATTATTACATTTCTTTTTTCTGGTATTTCGTTGCCACTCTCGGATTTTTCTTTCGTTTGTGGCACTTATTTTCCAAACTATCGTTTACTTGTCCCTGCGCCTCTTCAGTAGAAATACTTTTATTTTTTTGCGTTTTGTTTTTAATTGCCTGTAAGACTAAATCTGAATTATTCGAGTTAAAGCTGCTGTCACTACTCTCATAATATCTTGCACCATCATCTTCGGATTCTACTTCTGATTAGATTTTATCTTTGTGCCTGATTCCGAATCAATATTGATATTATAATTTTTTTACAATATTTTTTTGTAAGAAATGAGCCTCTGAATTTTCCTCTATTATTTCTTCTAGATTTTCCTAAAAAGAGTCAAGCGTAAATTGAAGTTGCTTTCCAAAAATTACGTACTAACCCCAAAAAAAATATCAGTGAAAAGATCGAAATTTATTAGTTCACTGGCTTTTGTTCAGTTTTATGGGCTTTTATATCTGTGCCAAGTTTAATATTTAAGATATTAGGTGGTCTGTAAAAGGTATTTACGTAAATAATTTCATTATTACAATTGATTTTAAGTTGAATTAAACTACTTTCAACTATTTTAATCAATTTATGTGAAATATGCATGTTTTGTTTTATGACAATTATCACTCTATCATTTTGATTAAGTTACCCATCATTATATATATATAACCATTTAATTTATAAAATTGAGTGTCTAAAACTTTCCATGTTTCTGTAAGATGATTGTATATCAAATGAACTATTAATTTCTTTAAAAAAATGTCAATTCATCAAAATTTTTGTTTATACTACGAATGTTATTATGAGTAGTTTAAAGTTAGTTTTATTTTTATCAAGTGATAAGACATTATTGATTTCATTTATATTTTTTAGTTCCACATTTTCAGTTTTTGGTGTTTCAAAGTTTTTTATATATTTCTCCATATAATTAGTTGTATAAAGAGATTTATATTTGAATCTAGTATTTTAAAATTAATCAAATTCAATCTGAGATAAATGATTTCTTTTAAAGTAAGTTAAAGTAGGGCAAGATGGGTTGATAATTTCATGATTAGTATCATGCTTTTTTCCCAAATAGACTATTTGAAAGTACACTGTTATTACATTGAAATTTTTCATATTTACATAATTCTATAGCATGTTGCCCACCACATTTTGGACAAATAATCGAGTTTCTAAGTTTTTGCTATAAGGACACTTTATGACATTATTGACATAAAGAGTCAAATTTTGCAAACCAATAAAAAATTTGTTATTATTGTCTAATAACTTTTCATTTAATTTTCCATTAATTTCCACTAAAATTGTATAAACTTTTTTTCTTTATAATAGTTAATAAATCATATATTGAAATCATCATTATCATCTATAAAACTATTTTGATCTCGAATCGATTCTTCAACTTCTGCTTTATCAAGAAAGTCATCACACTTTATATTTGTTTTTTTTTCGGTTTCATCAATTCCTTGATATTTTGTATTTATTGTTCAATTTGTAGTAAATAATTTCTTGCAGTTTTTGATTTTCTTATGGAGTTAATTCCCATTTTAAGTTCTTTTATATCAATATGTTTTTATATGTCTAGTTATAGATGAGTCTTGTTTTGATATAGGTTGTATACATATTGATTCCTGTTTCACTATTTTTGAGATATGTGATATTACTGATCCATGATGGTATCTATTTCTATAATATTTGTTGTAAGTATGTTATAGTTTTCTTCAAGAAAACTATTTTGTTTTCTTAAAAGTTCAATAACCGCATCATCAAGTAATTTACTTTTTTCAGTTATAATCTTATTTTTTTCAATAATTAATAAATCTTTTTGTTTCGCTATTTCCTCCAAATGTTTCATTTGATCATTATTACTACTGTACTCGTTATGATGTGTATTTCTTCTACCCATATTTTATTCATGTTTGTACTGACCTTCTGTATGGTTTAATATGTCATCCATCTATGACAAGTTTATATGTCTTTAGATTTTTTTAGCTCAGGTTATATTCAATTCCACAACACTGTAGATATGTTCTCGTTTGGTTGTTCTTCTATCCAGACTCAAAATTCTTACTATTAAGATCTCTTCTAAACTTTTGAGAAGAAGCAGAATTATTCGAGTGTTTGACACTCAAAACTTGTCACAATATCTATGGATATTTTTCTCTGTTAAATCCTTCAGGACCAAGTGGTGTTTTTAAATTTTGCAGAGCTTTAGTATAATCTTCTACTTGATTACTATGCATAACACAACCCAATGGAATCCCTCCTACTTTCGACGAGCCAAACAGAAATGTTACCACTGTATTGGGTTAAGAATGTTCGATGATTACATGCCTAGGTATAGAAATCTATAAAAACAATCAGTTTGATAAACGTATTCTGATTATTTCCATTTTTTTTCAGAATTTTACAACTTATGATTTTCATCCAAATCCTTTTGAAAAAGCATAGTCTCTTATGCAAAACCCTAAAATTATCTGTTTTAAACTTGTTTTTAATTATTTCTCAAGTATGGCAATGGGAAAAAAATATTTCATGTAAGTAGAAGGTTACATTTTTATAAATAAATTTATTTATTCTTTTTCGTATACTATCGTAAATTTTGTTGAGAAATTTTTGAATAATAAAATATTTGAGCTCAATTTGAAACTATCCTACGAGAAACTGCGAGATTCGGCATCATCGTAACTTATCTGTTGTATGATTACTTTAATTATATATAAGAAAATTATCTATCTATCTATGGTCCCTGTGGTTTTCACTAAAAAGAACGATTATTTATATAGACAATAATAGTAGATCATCATCATGTGGATCAGAAATTTTAATTAAATCAATTACCTATCTACATCTTCATTTTGTGCAAATATCAATCCACTAACTATGATCTTTTTTAAGATAGTAGGGCTAGATAGAGGCACTAGTGTTTTCGTTGGGTATTCTTCTATGTTTAATTTGAATTGATGAAGTAGGTACGTAAAAGAGAGAACCTTACAAACATTTGATTATTACTTATTAGAATTGACTAATACATATTTTATTCTAGTATTTCCATGAATTCTAAAACTTCCGACATTATCATATTTAATCCAGAGATCCATATTTTCTTCTAAGAAAGCAGGTTTTTATTTAGCGTAGGGTCCTATATATGTTTCAGAAATTATTTCCCTTAAAACGGTGCTCCGCCCTGAAACTCGTCTGTCTTGCCCATAGAAATTACCAAAAAAATCTCTCAAATCACGTCAGGATATATTTTATGAATAAAATGCTATGTCTAGGTGTTCTGATGTATATGGTATACGCACTCAGTATATATGCGTTAGACAAAGAACACATATAAAGAATTTTGGTTTTGTTCGTTTTTTATATTATTTTATTATAAATATCATTATTAAAAGTGTGGAGTATTTTTATTTTTGGGACATCGACATCCTTCACTAGTTATTTTGTGGAAACTTGGACCTGTAGCGAACAGGCGGACGCATAGATAAGCGAGTGGGCTTCTCTGAGCCGACTTGTATAAAGATAGGTTACCGTGAAGTTATATTTGACACGATGGTTAAATGCTTGACAAGGCAAAATCCGCTTGTTTAATCATTAGTTAACAGTTAACCAAAAAGTAATCATACAGCAAATCTAACTGCTGATTTTTGCCCAATTACCGTATGATTAATGTGTAGTTAGTGGATTTTCACGTAATGTTGTTAGTTCAAAGTTTGTCAACAGACTGGTTAATGTTATTATTGTTACTGATATTCTTGTCTTCCGTGTACTTTGCAAGATTCATTAATTTATTAGGCGACCATACAGATAACCCAGACTTTTTAGAAGTGGCTGACTTGGTAAATATTTTTCCGCATAAAATCCAATTTCTTTTCTACTGATTTATTTATTGTAGGTCATGCAACCTAGGGGTCCACGATTTTTTCGCCAGCATGTGAATAGCTTCGAGAAATACAATGAAGAAGAATTCAAAGAGCGAAATTCTTAGTGAACAGAATTAGAGACGACATTTCATTTCCAACTAATAGAAACCAAGCAGTATCTTCTACAGAAATGGTCCTCATAACATTGCGTTTTCTCGCAACCGGAAACTTTCTGCTTCTTGTAGGGGACAATTCAGGTGCTAATGAATCTATTACTAGAAGGGTTGTCTGGAAAGTGGTTAAATCTCTAGCTGGACTTCGACCTGAATATATCAATATGGCAACTACAGAACAAGAACATAATAAAGTAAATCAAAGGGTTTTACAACATCGCTAGATTTCATCGATGTTTAGGGACAATTGACTGCACGCACATAAAAATTATTTCGTAGGGACAATTGACTGCACGCACATAAAAATTATTTCGTCAGGAGGACCCGTTGCTCGTTGGCCAAAATCAAGTCATGACTCAGCCAATTTTTATGATTTGAGCTTTGAAAGTCCGCTTTGAAAATGGTGAGTTTGGAAATTTGCTTTTGATAGGAGACAAAGTATATATAGTGAAACCTTACCTCATCACTCCGCTAAGAATAGTTCAAGAACCTGCGGAGGATCGTTAACAAGGACAAGAAATTGTATAGATAGGTGCTTTGGACTTTTGAAAAGAAGATTCCCAATCTTAGCTCTTGGCATCAGACTGAAACGGAACAAGGTACAGGCTATTGTAGTAGCATGTGCTGTATTGCACAATATAGCACATGCGATGAACGATGCCGTACCAGAAGGCGATGAAGTTATGGAGGAAATCATATATAATGATAATATAGTATCGTCTCGTACGAAATGCTAATAATATTGTTCCACAAGCACTTATTGACCAATACTTCACGAATTTGTTATGACTTTGTCTAATTAATCTTTATACTATATTTACAATTATAACAGTGATCAACTTTAATAGAATTTTATGAAAAATTACAAATATTTCTTAACGATAATGGTTAAAATATTCAAGAAAGTTAGTAATTGTCCACTAGTTCAATGTTTATAAAAATAAAAGTGCTCAAGAAATTTTGAGATACATGTTATCCAGACGAAAGTAAATGAGAAAGATCTGGTAAAATGTTCAAAAGCTCTTGTGATTTTTAATTATTTTCTGTCAAGTCAGAAATAAATGTAAGAAACAATAAAATATAAAACCTCTGAAGCCTTGAATTAATTTTTAATTGATCGAAATGAAAAAATATACAAAATTTATTTCAATTAATATGTTATTAAAAGAAGGTACATAATTTTTCAATGTGGAAAATAAAAAAAATGTATGTCAATATATAATTTTTATTCATGAAAATTTCCTATGAATTTCCTTTATTATTGTTTCATGAAACTCAGGCTTGAAACGTAATTCTAAATTATATTTTTGTTTAGCCCACTCATGGACTTCAGCTTTCCGCTTTTCTTCATTATTGTGGACGTCTCTGGTCCACTCGTGGGCTTCTATAAGCCGCACTTCTTCCATGTCGTTCAAGGCCATTTTTTATCATGCACCTCTTGGGACAATTGTTTTTTATTTTACCCTCCTTGGCAAGTAATAGTCTTAGCTGATCAGCGGTATCCATTTTACACTTTACACTTTGATCATGCCGTTACATTATCCTTAATGCCCTTTGTTCCAAAAATTATTTCAATTTTTATATATTAAACTTCAATTTTGATTAGCGTATCTGCTAGGCAAAAACAATAAAAGGGCTTCGTATTTGAGTTAGGAAACAATAGTAAAGGGTAATAATTATATTTAGAATATGATAATTTAATTAAGTTTTCTGGAATCGACAAAACTCGCTTTCTTAATTGGAGAGGCATTGATGGTGTCTTGTTTGACGGTGACTTTCCGTCCACTGTTTGGAAGATCGCTTAATAACTGCGAACAATATATTATAAGAAATCAAAAAACCAAGTATTTAACGGGTTACCTTTACTAGGTTTTGGGAACTTTTGTTCGTCTTCGCCACTGTTGTCTATCAACTCTATCACAAAAATTGTTACATTTGACTAGAATTGAAAGGATCACTAACTATTACTTACCTATATATTCACTGACACCTGTAGTTTCCAAATGGTCATCGGTACTATTTGTTGTAAAGTCGACTGATCCATTGTCTAGAGAAAAAAAATAAATGTTGAAAAGATAAAATACCTTCATTCATTTTCACATTTTGATTGGTGATGGTTTCCACTTCTACATTCTTCAACTAATTTTGAGACCAAAAAGGTATTACTAATAGATATATACTTTATTGTCCACGAATGAGTTCCCATTGACAAAGTAAAAAATATAAAAAGGTGGATAATTTACTACTTCATATACATACAAATATTTGTTATATATAGAGAAATATTAAATTAGGAGTAAGAGATAAAATCTCTACATATACAGCTTCGTGTGGACAAATATAAGAATAAAATAAATAATACATACACAACTTGTAAATACATATTTAGGTTTACACATATGGGTATACATATACATAAAGTAATAAAATTTAAAGTTTATGAAAATAATGAAGATTATCATAAAAAATATTTAATGTTCATTTACAAAAGAGTAAAAAATAGACCCTTACATATTTGTTGTCTATTGGCAAAACAAAAATAACATCTTTGCATATTTAAAATTAAAAATTAATATTAAAATTAAAAATTACAGTCTGTCATGATGATATTCCTGTTGGCTATAATAGGCTTTTTCAAGAAGCAAATTTTTAACAGATATCCCGAACCTTTGTCGGTTCAAGTTAACTCTAAAAACTTTTGGTGAATGGTTATATATTCTTTTGCCTCCATACATACTAGAATATTTCGTTAAAGTTAATTTTGGTATAGGTAAGCGTTTTGTCTGGTATTATGAGGTATCTGTTCAACCGAGTAGGTAACATGTTTTTTAGGGATCCGGTATACCACCTCAAGAATAAATATACTAGTACAGTTGAAATTTTATATTGAATAAAAAGAGGCCTCTCTCTGTAACTAGCCTTGCATAGAGAACTTTTCTGTAGTACAAAAACTTGATTCATGAGTTGTTGACTGCGAAATCCCCAGAAAGCTATGCCATAACGTATATGGGATTATGGGATTCTACTAATGCAAAGTAAGTTAGTCTTGCTGAGGATATATTAATTTCATTGGCAACGATTCTAACAGCATATGAACCAGAAGCCAGCTTCTTTCATAAAATTGTAATATGTTACCAATTTTTACCATCTGTATTCTAGTCTCTAGGTATGATCTGAACCAGCTGAGATATGTACCTCTCATGCCATAGAGTTGCATCTTTTGCAGCAGTATTCCGTGATTAACTTAATCAAAAGCCTTTGAGAAATCACAGAAAACGTCTGCAACTGATTCCCCTTCATTTAAATATTCCTGTTTCGAATGATTTATTAATAACATCTGCTAAAATAGGCAACACTTTGGGAAGTAGATTTTTTAACAGTCTCTTAGTTATTCCATCCAACACCGCTGCCTTATCATTTTTTGTTTTGTCTAGAGTCAAAATGATTTCATGGATATTGGTAGGGATTAACGTAAAATTAGATTCACAGTAGATTATTATTATTATTCATTATTATTTGACGCAGGGGTGCCAATTCGGCCCATTGTGCCTCTCCCCCTTGCTCCTCAGACCTACGGTTCCCCGAGTATCCCTGCAACCTGGTACAGATATCTCAGGATTGCCGCAGGCGAGGTGCGTCTGATGTTGGTTAAATCCGGCCTTTTCAGTCCTAGGATGGCCTTACGAACGTCGGATAGAGCGGGGCATTCTGTGAAGACATGCTTCAATGTTTCTTCCTCCTCCATACATGCCCGACATGTCGAGTCGTCGATGACATCCATTGTATGTAGGCGTTTTCTTAACGCAGCATGCCCGGTCCAGATGCTTATAAGTGAGCGTAGTTTGGCCCGGGGCAAAGCTAGGCAGTCTTCGGCCCGTTTCCGGCATGGCTCCGTGATGAAGTTCTTGCTCTGTCGACAGCTCAGAATTGGCTCTGACAGTGTCTGAGGTGTGTGTAGGCGTCTTTACTGTCTGTGAAGAAGCGCATTACTCGTCCTCGCACCTTGCTCATGCGAACCTCATTAGCCACTCGAGCTAGTGCTATTACTTCCGTTTGTAATACGGTGGCATACTTCCCGAGTGGTTGTTGTAGAGAACAGCCAATGAAAAACTTAAACCACCAACGTTTGACGGCGAAATATCCTGGGCCATGTACAAACGTCAATTTGAGGCTGCAGCCAATGCAAATGGATGGGATCAGCAGCAGAAAGCAACGGCGTTGGTATTGGCTTTGCGAGGAGATGCGCTTGAAATACTTCAAAACATTCCTGAAGCCAAACAAACTGATTATTTGGCTGTTGCGGAAGCCTTGGTACTAAGATACCGCAACAAATATCTTAGCCAAGTGTATCAGAGCCAGCTGAAGAGCAGAATTTAAGGTTCAACGGAGTCACTGCAGGAATTCAGCAGTAGAATTGAGAGCAGGGTGCGACTGGCTTATCCACAGGCCCCGGAATAATTCATCGAGCAATTTAGTGCCCAGTGTCCATTTGCAGGTCTTGGCTGAAGATTCCTATGCCTATACGGTCCCTCTTATTAGACCCATCAGTGTATATGTCTATTGTCGGCACAGTGCGTAGGTCTATTTCTTCCCAACAAACTTGGTATTTGCATTTGCTGAATAGGGTGGTATTCTGGCGAGGCCCTTCTCCAAGATGGCTGTATGACTCTTCGCACTCTTGTGCACACTTAATCTTCCACCATCTTTCAAACGAAGGGCGATCAGTAGTGCTGAACCGTCCAGATATAGATCTAGGGGTGGCAAACGCAACAACGCCTCTAGTGCAGCGGATAGTGTGGTCCACATGACACCAGTGACGGCGATGCAGACAGATCTCTGTAGTCTCGCAAGTCTGTCCTTCTAAGTTTTTAATTTGGTGCGTCGCCACCAAACTATTGAACCGTAGCATATCATGGGCCTTATCACTGCTGTGTAGAATCATAGGGATTTTTAGTTTGCCCTGACGAAGAGAATAAACATTCTCGAAAGAATTTTATTTATTAAATGACTGCATCCCCAACAAAAATCTATTTTATCAAATTTTAAACCAGTCATGAATTCAGAATCAAGCAATATATGTATATATACAGTGCGTTCATAAAGTATGGAAACGCTTCAATAACTTAGCACCCTGTATTTCATATATTTTTATGATAATACCCATGTATTTGGTATTTTTGAGCTCAGAATATTGCCAGTTTGCCGTTTATAATATAAGATTATGGCCTTCCCAATTTAAAATAATAATGATGACGTCAAAATTTGGAAGGTGGAGGGGATAAAATGATGCTGTTTGCACAAAAAAGTAGAAAACCAAAATCAAAAATCGACCTGTCAGAGCTTTTTCTCTATACGTTAATATTTTAGAAGTTATTGAAGCGTTTCCATACTTTATGAACGCACTGTATATATATATATATATATATATATATATATATATATATATATATATATATACTATCTCGCATTGAACAAAAATACATTATGCATTAAAAACTTAGAAGAAAATAACATTTAGTCATGGAAGAACGGCAAGAAATCGGAGAGAAAAATTTCTCGAATGGAAGTTTTTCTATTTTCTATAGGTTTTGATTAAAATTTCAATCGTCTTCAATTCTGTCTCAAGCTATTTCAAAGAGAAACTTAAAAAATCTGACAATCTAAAGATAATGACATATAGGATTTACGCTGGCGGGAGATAGAAAATGTGGAAGACTTGAGATTGAGGATTTTGAATGCTTTCGCAACAATGCAGCAAAGAAGTGTATTAAGGGCAATAAATAATATGAAAAAATGATTTCAAAAATGTCTCGAAATGGAAGGACTCCAATTTATTGCGCCGTTAATTTTTTTGTGTATATAAATTAATTCATTAATTTCAAATTTCATTACAATTATAGTGTTCGTTTCGGATGTAATCATTTATTTTTCAGCTTATCAAAATACATATGTATAATCTATTTTTATTGTAGATATGTTTCAAATATATAAAAGGTTTTGCCATTCGAAGTTCATTGTAGAAAACGCTATTGTGTTTTCATTTAACTCAGTCAACCAATTATCAGGGCCCTAATTTAAAAAGGAAGAATTCACCCAATTATAATAAAATATTAATTTCTCAGTATGCAGTGAACGTTGACGATCCAAAAACTATAACAAAAAATACAAGTCCGTATTTAAAAATTGAAAGATGGGGTGGCCCAAGTGCCACTGGCAAAATGTGGGCAGATTTTCAATATGTCTGCGAATAATGAAGATACATGCAAAAAAATAATTTGGACTTTTTGGTTTTTCCTGTATATCTCCAGAACCAAAAGATCTAAATTCAATTTTTTTACATCATTGAAGAGATCTCTAAAATACGCAACTTTGCCACAATTTAACCCACACTCTATCTCTTATCGTTTACGAGATCCCCATATACAGAAACGAATTTGAATAGCCTTGTATATTATATAAGTTTATAAATTCTTGTTTCAAAATTTCATATTTTATCTTAAATACCTTTTCCACAAAGTAATTGAATGTTTGGTCAATATTATAATATATTCATTACTTATTAATTATGTCAAGTTTTTTCACACAGATGAAAAAAAGTCTATTAAACATTAAATGTACCTTCAATTCAATGATAAGCATTCTGAATACTCTTGTAAAATCTCTGCTCGCGGTAAACGATCGTGGCCCATAGTCTGCAGTGTCATTTACAGAAATATCCCCTTTCACCATAGATTTTGTAGCCATGACCTTTCTGAGAATTTTACCTCTGAGAGTTTTTTGATTTTTGGCACAGCACTATGATAAGTGCACATGCATCTAAGCATTTATCTTTGTGTATATATGGATTATCCCTCAAAATACCAACTTTTCCTCCGTTTTTTTTTATCCAATATTGAATGACCATAGCCAATTCTCTATATAGATGAACATGGACTTATCTTCCCATTTTCCTCTTATAGTAAATCTTATAAAGTTCATTGCATCTTTTTTTCCAATCTTCAAGGAAATCATCTACTACATCCTGATTCCTATTGCTATCATAAGATTCATAGTTAATAGAATCTTCCACCTCGATTCTTTGAATTTCTCCTGCTCTTTTTCTGTTAAATAATTGAACAGAGATTAATGTGGCTTTTTGTAATTCGATATAGTCATGGACGTTGAAGTGTTTGTTCAATGATTCCAAATGCTTTATTCCAGATTGCTTCAAGCATTTATTTAATAATTGAATATCTGCCATGGATGGAAGCACATGTTTCCTTTTCCTTTTATTTTTATTTTGGGTCTCTAAAACCTCTTTGTTAACAGTTACATATTCCAAAATCTTCATCCAGAACATTTAGGAAATGCAAAATTTGTCCAATCAATCTCCTTCGACTTTGAATCATGGTATAATTGTGCGACTTGACGGTCATTGTATTTGCATAAATTATGATTAAGTTGTGATACCTTAATGGCCTTGTAAATTCATCATCTTTTAATACAGGATATATAAAAATGTTCACAATATCATTACCCTTGCAGCTAACATTTCCCTCAACTTTTCTTGTACGTTGAACAATTTTCATTCCCTCTGAAGACTTTTCGCACATTCTAAAATGCTTTCTCAAACAGTTTTTTGAGTAATATCCCAAACTCTTTGGACAAGGAACATATGAGCTATTTTCTTTCCCTTCACATACTCTTCGAGAAGTTATGAATTCGTGTTGAAAAAGGCATCGCTGTTGTGCGGAAAATTTCCTTTCTTTCTCAATCTATCCAAGATTTTTTTTCTCGCAATGGAACTTTTCGGCAGTGCTATAATTTTTTTCACTTCCTGTTCATCCCCATGTATTTTTTCTAAATGTCTCGTCAATTGCGTAAATACTTGAGAGCTTATGACTTACCAAATCTTATTCCATGATTAAAATTTAATACATAAAACAAAATATATTTCTAGATCAGAGCATTCTTGCATTATATGGAATTTAAAAATAATACTAATTTCTTTCTTAGAAAAATAAATTTAGATCGTTAATTGATTTGATATCAATTGATGGCTCTCAAAAATGACAAATATGTGCTTTTATAATATAGAAATGTATTAATTTGTATGCTAGAACTCTTATATTATGAGTAATCCCTAAACTAATAGGTAATAATAACTAATTTGTCAAAATAAAAGATTTTTCAATTATTATTTTTTGTCATTTAATCGTAGTTATTGATTTTTTTACAGCTATGCCTATTTTGAAATTTATACTTGAAAATCATTTATTGTTAGCTCTATATTATTGTTAAATAATGAAATTGTGTACTTCGTTTTCTTTGCGTCATTTTGCTTCCAGTTTAAGTATCTGGAAGTGAGTCTAATTTTATTACAATTTGAAATATATTTCCTTCATGGTGAAATAATTTATTTTGCAAACAAACATGCGTGATCTTCCTCATAAGATATCTGTGAAAACAAAGACCTACCTCCATCATCAGTAGTGCTATTTCCTCGCTCTTCTAAGTTTTCAAACTGATAGTCTGAAATACTTTTATTGTCCTTCTCAGGGAGTGCACTAGATTTACAGACATTGATCCCTTGATGTCCTAAAATCACGAATAAGAGAATAAAAAATATTATTCAAGTGAATTCATTAAAATTTTATAATATAGTTAGGCAGTAGCCGAGGCAGCAGCTGCTGGTTTTCTTTGCATCTTTGAAATTTGAAATAACAGTCACCTCCATTATGAAGATTGATGTTTCTGATGGTATCGTCGGTGTTTCCAAGAGGCTCACTTTCATTATCCTTTCAGAAACAGCTACAAATGTCGGATCATCATCAGCGAAATCGCTCCCATAAGGTTCTATTTTTATTTTCAGATGTAATTCGACCTATTAGAAATACTATCCACATTGAAATATTTAGAAATGAATTACCTTTGTCATCTGAGGTGCTGTTGTCAATCTCGGTATGCAAATCCTCCTGGTTTTCACCTTCAAGGGAATTAGGTAATTCCACAAAAATACTGGCCTATTGTCAAAGAAACATTTAAAATTAACTCACTAGTTTTAATAAATTTGAGGTGAATAACAATAACGTCTAACAAAACTCTAATTGAAGAAGTTCGTTAAAAATTATTCTTTCGGAATTTGTGCACTCTTTTTAAAACATTGTAAGCCAACCACTAACAAATATATAAATCACATTCGTTACTTGTTCTATTTCTTACTACTTGGACATTATAGTAAGTGTTTTTCCACTTTGCAGAATACTGTCCCTTCATCTTCCGAATGGGTGTTCTCTTTATGCATTCATATACCCCACCATCATAAAGTGCATAAAGGATATTTCCATTATCACCATCTTTTGAAAAAAATCACAATACAGTCTAAATGAATTAATCTTGGATCGCATTTTATATGAAAGAGGTACAATAGTTAGTATAAACGAAATAATTGAAACTGAAGCTGCTCTATTCAGAAGTAACTTGAAAAAATATTAGAATTAATCTTGACATTGAACAAACCAATTGGTGATTACCTCTGTCATTGAAGTTGCTAATGTTTACCTTTTGCGAAGCGTCATGTTGGTTGGATTTAGTACAATCCTGCAATTCCTTAGAAATCCTTGAGTGTCGTTCTGAAAGTATCATCAAAGTTAACATAACTTAAACTCATGATCAGATTGAGATGAATGATAATGATGCTTAATAGAGTTCTAATTGCACAACGTTGCTGAAAATTATTATATTATCTTAGTTTGTACTTGTAAACTACTTTTATGACACCGTAAGTGTAAGTGAGAATAGAAAAATTGGCTGCATCACTAATTCAAACATACTGAGGGCGTTTGGCCCAAAAAAACTAACCAATATATAAATCACATTCGTTATTTGTTCCACTTTTTTAATACTTGTACATTACAGTAAGCATTCTTCCACTGAATACTGTCCCTCTCTCTTCCGAATTAGCGTTTTCTTTATGCATGCAAATACCCCATCATCATAAAGAACAACGGCATAATCCCCATTATCACCTGTTGAAGAAAAAATCACTAAAAAGCTTAAATTACCGTTAAACTGCATTCTGTTATGTTATGTTATCAATAGATAAGGTACATACAAATATTATTTAAAACTAAATCGACCTATTTAGCAACAACTTTCCTTTGTCTGACTGAATGAGAACTGAATAAGGATGTTCTTTTAGAATTTATTTTGTTTTAATGAACTGATTCCGAAAAATTGAGGAAGTGTACCGGTTCTAATGTCGAAATTGATTGGTGATAATGTTAGTAGTACGGGCTGTGATGATGTTTCTCTGTTTAGGCTCTTTAATAAATGTTGTTATGTATCAATATCTGATAAAATGTGTTTAATGGAAATATATTTTCATATTATGGTTTCTATGCTAAATTTTGGACTCAAAGATAAAAAAATCAATTGGTCATCAGGTATCAATGTGTTGGATATGTTTTCTATCCAATTTGGATTTGACACTAAAGTATTCTGCATCTGTGTTGATTTTAAATTGTGCAGATTCATCCATTTTTTTGTGTTTGTTTTTATGAAAAAGTTTGTTATAGTTAATATATGCAAACTGTAGTTTGCAGAGGTGAGAGCGGTTCCTCGCACTTCTGCCTACAAAAGCATTATTTACAGACAAATGTTGGATTTTCAAGGTCACGTAATGGTTTTTCCCGAATAATTTAAAAATATGGCTTGAAATTAATGGGATATTGTATATAATACAGTCCTACAATGATAAGTAATCTTTTGAGAATGTTTTTAACTCGTAAAAGGCTGTAATATTTATATTATCGATATATGTAAAACCAAGTAGACGGATTTCACATTTTATTAGTTTACCAGTTTATAAAGACCTAAGTCATATATAAATGTCGGATAAATACTTAAGTGAAACCAATAATGTAATAATGAACGTCATAGTAAAATCATTATTTATTTCAAAAACATGCAATCATCTTCGCTTTTATTCGAAATGGTACATTTTTAACGCATTAATAATATTCGTCAAATGTATACTCTAACTATACGGCAACATGGTAGCAGTATTTCTCTCCCAACTGAAAAAAGTCATAAGTCACAATCGCAATACAAGTTATAATGGCTGTGTTCAGGGAGTCGCTATCTTTACTATCAATGCAACGTTAGTGATAGCAAGCTCCAGGAACACTATTTTGCATTTGCGTTCACATTCTGTCATTTGCTGTCACATTGAGATTAAGGAGTTAAGGCACAAATTGAAAATTGACTTATTTTTTGTCTATGAAGAGACTCGTCTGAGAAATAATACTAAATGAAAATGCTGGAATAGAACCAGCATCAATACATGGGATAAATTTGGGTACATAATAGCGAAGATGGTTCCTATATATTATTCATATTCTCACTAATACTGGAACATGTACACAATGAAGTAACTCAAGTATTGACTAGCATATCTATTTGCCATATGATGACTTTCAATCGCAAACCTACGCAAAGATCTCTGCCTGAATATCTGTTTTATGCTTATAATTTTCTGCACGTTTGTGCAACCCTCGATATTGGTAAGCATCTGGTTAATTTTTTCACAGAATGGTCATTCTAATATCATTGTTTAAATTGTAAAAATCACTCTTAATAATTTTTGGGTTAAATAAATAATATTTCTTTAATTTTTGGTAAAATTTACGAAAAGTTGTTTTTTCGGTGCCAACGTATCTCAAGGACTAGATTGAAAATAATTTCAATAATAATGAGGATTGAATAATTAGAATAAATCAAACTTAGACATATCGGTATACGAGTATACTCTTGCAGAAGAATTTGGTGACCACTGCATCACAATTACACCTGAGTTTCCTCATTGCGTGAGAATATTTCAGTTAAACTATTTATTTAACTTATCCTATTACGTAGAGACTTATCCCTCTCCGCTTTAGAAAACTGTCCGGATCATAAACGATTATCGGTTTGTTATGTCAGTGTCAGTATGACGTCTATGTAAGATATACAGTATTCCTGTCATTGTGGCTTACAAACGCAAACATTCTCTATACACTAAGAAATCATGATACAAGAAACAAAGAAATAGTGTATAGAATTCATTTATGACGTGATACAAAAATTAATGACGTCACGATAGCGTTTGTAGTACTTATCATTGTGCTCCGTGGACAGCTGATAGTACGAGATAGTGCGGATAGCGACCCTCTGAACATAGCCAATATGTTGTAAATCATAATTTTGTGTTATGGTTATGTTATTTAATCAATATTCATTCTAATTAAGTGATTTTAATAATTCGATTAAGAGAATTGGTCCAAATGGACCAAAATATATCAAGAACCATTAACTTTAAAGAGACAGAAACCTCTCCCTTGCCCTCAGATAGGTAGATCAACTTTTATTTTCGTAGAAGTGTCAATTTATAGCATGGGTAATATTTAGGCGGACTAAACTGCAAGATCGCCATGGACTGATGTAAAGCAAAGAATGACCTACAAGGTTTCCTGTCGGGATGTTTTGAAGTTAAGGCACATGCAGATTTGCATAATATTTGAGGTTCAAGTAGGTAAAACTTCATTTGGACAAGAAGGGGAGTTCATTAATAGCCGAAATACATAATTCTTACTTCTTGGATGGCCAAAAAACAAGACTTTAGATGGTGCAAGGATCTTGAAAATATCAATTTCCAGGAAATCCTAGCTTTTTATATGTAGTGGTGGGTAAAACTAAGTGGGTCTTGAAAATATTCATGAGAAAAATAATAGAAATTGGTGGATCGCTCTATGAACTTATGTTTGGATGTACCACCAGAGTTGGGTGGCATCAATATAAGTTTACGACAGAATGACCAGGATGGAAATATCTGGTAATAGTTCAGTTAGTACCATGTAGGCAGATTTTTTGATATTTTCAAATTTTCCACCCTCTACCAACCCTTAAGTGGGCTAAAAATCCAGATTTACTGTAAATGTGGGTTATCAATGTAATACGTCAAGTTGTAATTTCATGGAAGGAATTTTGGGGATCGTGAGAACCGATAGAATCACTTGATGAAAATATACCATTAAAACAAAATTCTTATACAAAACAACATACCAAAAATTGTATTGGTGTGGTTCAGCTCTAACTGAATGCGAAAGATTTTAGTTTTTTGTTGCGTTTTGCAGAATATAGCTCTTAAATCCAAAAGTTTTACATTTGGAAATGTTTTTTGAGGATCATTTGTTTATGAGAAAAAATTTTAAAATTTATAGAAATTATGATTTCCGTTAATTTGGTCAATTTATTTTCTAGCTTATTAATTTATCTGTGGTTTGGTGCAATTTAGATATTTAAAAGTTTTAATCGTAGCCTGCGATTGTGTTTATTTTTTCTTGACGTTGTAAAAGTTGCTCAATTGGGCGGGTTGCAGATGAAATGTGTGATGGTATTATTCCAGATATTATGCATTGTAAGAGGAAACATCTTCTGTTATATTGACTAATTTCATTTTTGTTCTCGACAATATTTTCAAATTGGTTGTGGCTGCTTCACCATACGCAGTTTTGATGTTATTGAAGAACCTTATTTCTGTTAATGTATAGGAGGCGGGTAGTCTGTAACATCAAAAGCTACTTTACCCTATCGACTGCCCAGGCCTCAAAACAATTGTTGATCGGAAGCCAAGCTAAACACAAATGACACAACAGAAAAATTGAGACAATTTATTACCTATCCTTATATTTACAAAATAATTACTAAGGAATATTGAATAAAAATCAGTCTTCATCAACTGAAATAAAAAGTTTACATACAATGGCCTGAAGCTACCAGTCCGCTATTCCCTGGATATTCTGGATAAGGTAACCAAAATGGACTTGAAGTTTGGGTGGTGCCGGAAGGATGGTGGGCTCAATATGTTCAAAAGTGGCAAGAGGACCCACAAAGTTGAATCAACCAGAAGTGGAGTATGGGGGGTGCCGGAGGCACTTAATGATTGCAAATATGCAGTCAATTGCCGCCCAGTAATTGTTGTCTTGGTATGATATGGTGGTTGGAACCAACGACTCGTCGGAACCCTTTTTCTGATCTGGATTTGGATAAGGCAACTGCTGGCCTCACTGGAGCTCTGAATTTGGTTCTTCAAACCAGGTGATATGAGACACAAAGCTTGATCTCTCCGATATCCATGAAGTCCATGAAATCATCAGGAAATAACTTTAACGTGGCTGATATTCATATTTTTATTCAGAACACATTAACCATGTCCCAATGATGAATTGGATACAAAGTAATAGAGAATGAGAATAAATATTACCAGAAATACAATACAACTATTAGTTAATAGAAATTCAGGTAATGATAGATAAAGAATTTACATTCTACAACGTCCAAAAGATAAATTTTATATGAAGATTAAGAACCCAGATAAATTTTACAATTAATTCAATAAAACATTCGGTAATAATGACGGTACCGTCAGATGGGATGAGATTGTTAGCTTTTTTATATTAATCTTGAATAACACTAAAACTATACTAGTTTTGCACTAAAAAAAAGTTATGTATTCGCACTATGCCTTACAAAGGCATCTAAGATTACAAAATTAAAATAGCTACTTTATATTTGCTACAATATAATTAATATATCATTCTCAAAGTCATACACTAATTGGGGTGACTTTGATAGAGACTGTGTTTTTGCATTGCAACGAACGTTTTGATAACCCATTTGACTTATTCATTGGAGTTCGATGCGCTATCTTCGCAAAGGTGAAAAAAAATAGACGAAGTCAAAACAAAAATGTGTTTCTTATAAAAATAACAGCATTCAAATATAACACTTTCCATGGAATCAAATGACAAAATCTTTAAACTTAGACTCATTTATGCATAGAAAAGATAGAAGACATTACTAAACAAAATATAGTGTTCAAAAACATCAACATATTTTGTTCCACGCCCTAAAGATGTTTATATTTGGTAGAATTTCTGTTTCCAGACAAAACTTCTACTAGAATGAATGAACCAGGCACAATATTCTTAGGGTCAGTGGGTAAATAATCAGCACTTCATCAGCAAAGTTGGAGTTTGCGTCTTTATCATCATCGTACAGTTCTTCCGAAATACGATTTAGTTCTTCATTTTCGAGTGATTCATTTGTTGGACAACCTACACTTTTTCCAGCTTCCATAGTTAACCGCTTCTTTTTCTGTGACGAACTTCGAACTGGAATGCTTTTTTAACGTTTTTATTTCAAAAAGTCACGAGATTATTGCCAAAATTTGCTCCAAATTGATCACCATTATCATCAGGATTTGGAATTTTATTTAATATCTTATAGTGGACGGCTATTTTCAAAGAAAGCTGCATGAGGTATGGAAACATTTCTTTCTTAAGAGAAGGTTACTTTGGATTATGCATTTTCCAATTCAATAATACTGATCTCCATGCATTTTTAAGGGCCTGAAGAAGCTAATATCAAGTGGTTGCGAGAGATGCGTTGAATTTGGTGGAAGGCACGAAAGGAAATGTTTTTTGCAATACATAATGCTAAGACTTAATCTGTGAAGTGCGACGACAGGTGATTGCCAATAAGGACTTTCCTTCTGGGCAAATTATATACTACCATCACTCACTATCACCAGGGAAAGAGAGCTCCTCTATTCTACCTCAATGCTTTTATTTGCTTTTCACGCGAGAGTGTTGTTCTGCATTCCTTCACGTAGGCCAAAAATATCAACTCATTTTCTACCAGTTCCCAACTCGATATTCGGGCACCAAGCTCGGAAGATATTCAGCACATACTACAGTAAGCAGCAGGAAAAGCTAAAGCATGTTACGAACCTCATGGATCCTTACAAGTCGTTGCTGACTAATTAGAAGTTAGTTTGGTTCGCCTGTAAATTTTTCGTTTTCACCTTTTCTGATAAAGGGATAGTTACATTTTATATAACACTCCTTTTGACTTTTCTTGTAACTACAGTTGATTGTTGACATCTGTCGTTCACGTTTACAATTCTGACACCACAGCGTTGAAAGCAGTGATGTTCTAGGTACAAACTCTTGCGATGTTGCTGGGTCTGGCAGTTTCCATAAGTACTCGCGGCGCGATAGTCGTGAACGCGGATAACGTGCCTTGAGGCAATGTTGCAAAATCATACAATGGGTTTGTGGGAGCAATCAGCAAAAGGGAAAATTTTATCTTAGTTACATCCTGTGTTACATGACATAATTTTCGTTCAGGTGAAACATTGTTAACAGCACTTTATATGAATAAAAATGAATAACTATGTAACAATTTAAAATTCTTAATTAAAATTTCTTAAAAGAAGTACAAATACATGGTCTGTTCGAAATTGCTGGGAATTTTTTTATTGCTAGACATATGTCATGTCAATGTCAGTTTGGAATTGCCAACTGTATGAATGAAAAGTAACTAACTAATCAGATTGATCCGCAAGTGATTCAGTTTGGTCTCCAATGAAATTGATATTCTCATTTCTGTGAAGAAGCAATAGATATGAGTATGTCTTACAAAAATGATTAATGTCCGATCTTCTGTTTATGTTATTATTGTCCTGGAATATGTACGCCATTTCTAAAAATTTTCTTCTGTGAGTGCTAGCTAATAAGATACACATAACACCTACAATATAACGGCAACTCCTATGTTAAAAACTGTTGTAAAGTTAGCGCCGTACAGCGGCAGTGGATGTGCCGAGAAGTAACTATCAGCTTTGATAGTTGCCAACATTTTGGGGTTGTGTGTATACTCAGCGTCATCTAGCGGACACAACTAAAAACTAATTTTGGCGCAAAATTCAATTGTATTGTGAGCAGTTATTTGAATTTATATTTTTGGAGAAAATTTGTAGAAAGAAAAAAAAAAAGTTTTGTAGCGAAATATATTTATTATATATCCTATCCTATAAATAACAGAAAATTGTCATGACAACATACATATAAAAGATCAAAAACAGAAGTGAACATGTTTCAAAAATAATATATTTAAATACATTACCAAAACTCTAGAGCAACAATAACCAAAGAGTATTCTATATAATAGTAACTTAGAAGGTTTGCAAAATAGATTGATTGCAAGAATTGAAATAAAATATAAATTATCTAATATCATATTCAATTTATAATGGATTTACAATTAATTAAAAGAATTTATGGTTATGCAACGAACATAAATGTAAGTAAAAAATACAAAAAAATATAAATAAAACAAAATAGTTCTACCATCATTTGGATTATATGCTTCCAAATGATTAAAAATATTAAACAATCCAAAAATAAATAATAATAAGTGATTTTTAACAATGGGAAGAATAACTGTATATATCTATGTATATTATAACAAATTACATATCTCAATTAAAAGTATAGTAATTAAAGTGTATACAATAGCTAGTTACTAAAAATAATGGAGTGAACATAAAAAATGTGAGAGAGAAGTAAAATTAATATGAGAATACAAAAAAAATCAAATTGAAATTCTCTTTTTTAATTTTCTTTTATTCTCCCATTTTTTATAGGCTCTAATTTTAAGCAAACTTACATTTTTTTTCAATTTACAATTCTTATAAGATCTGATGAACTTGGTGTCTTTACCGTTAGCTATTTTGTTGATCTTCTTACACCAAAAATAAAGAGCACATCTCACTAACAGTGAGATGACCATTTCTGCCAAATTATGGTTTGGACAACTTATTGGGTTAAAGTCTATGGACTCCAATAAAATATTTTTAAGTTTAATAGAAATTTTTTTGGACACTGAAAGACGAGGTATATGAAAATCAAGAATTGGAACAGCTTGACTAACAAGATGCCTAAGGAAACCACCTGGTCTAACCAATAAATATGGTTTATATTCTCTAGCCTCAATAAATTCCAAATCCGTGTTGCATCTTCCGGACAACAAATTGCCTTTGCAGACTTGACAATTTTTGTCAATTTGCTTACAAATTCTACTGGCGATAAAACCAGAATAGTATGTGATTATACATCTTCCTATTTTTGTTTTCCTATATAATGGTATATTATGAAGTTCCCTAACCGGTACCTGAGAACTTTCTACATCTAAACTATTAGTTCCCGTGAATTGTATAGAAGTAGTGTCAGAAAAATATTGTTTCAAATTGCACAATAATTTAGAAGAATCTTTTTCACAATTAGAAAATGGTGAATGGCTCGACATAAAATTATTAATTATTAAAGTTTTGAAAGAAGACATGAAATGTGTAGGTCCTGGAGAAATGTTTCGCACACTGTGGCTCCTAATATAACTAAAAAAATTTTCTAATGGATCTTGATTGAAGGAACGAGTCAAAATATATTCAAATTTAAATTTATTCAAAAGAATGGATTTCAAATATATAAATCCTTTAATGGTATGAATTAAGTTTTTCAAAGACGGTACCTTTACGAAACAGTTTTTCTTGCTGTTGTGAAACTTCATCGAATCAACTATACCGACTGCTTGCCTCCAGAACTCCTCATGTTCGCTTTCTGAGGTTACACTACCTTTTAATGGTTTTGTTGATGGTGCTATCTTTGAATTAATATTGAGGCTGTCGAATAATCGATCTAAAAACAGAATCAGTTCAGCCGTTTCCACCGCCGAGGGTTCCAAATTTGTTCTGTCTTGTTTACCTGTAAAGTTATTATAACTATATATCGTAGTATAACATATTCCACAATATAATTAATTTGCATAGACTTAATCATTGAAACAAACATATGCTATTACTGTCAGAACTGATATGAAAAAAATAGCAATATATACTTTTCTCAAATTTTAGAGAGTTTCATAATTCATGAATTTTGTTGCTGGAAATGTACTGAAAATTTCAATAATTATCAAAATCATCACTCGGAATTGTATGCCCCCTTCGAAGTCGGCCAAAAACTATAAATTATTAATAATGAGACTTCGAGATCGGTCTTAAGGTTCAGAAATAGATAGATATGATAATGTAGGCAAATATTTTTTCTATCAATCTCTATCAAATACTAATCAAAAATTTTTGGTTACAGGCATTACTTTTTTCATAAGTGAACTCACCCCAATTAGCAATTCCCTTCATTAATGATCCGACTTGATGGCTGAACACTTGGGTGCAAAAAGATACTTTCATTTTATTTATTGATTCTCTCATTATGTGCCGATCCGTTAACTTCATGCAAATTGGATCACCTTCTTCTGCATCGAGATTATATACAGTTTCAATATCCTTCCACTTAGCAATCATTGCTTGATTGTTATATTGAAAATGTAAATTTTTATCCAACAAATTATTCCTAATCCCCTTAAATAGATGTGGCACATCATAAAGCGGAATCACTTCCTGATCATTGACCAGAAAACCAAACAAATTACATTCTTCACTTTGGTTTCTGAAGTGTTCTGAAGTATCTTTCAGAAGTGAATTTATTGCTGCTTGGTTCGATGCTCCTTGGTCACAAACAGTGGCAACAACAATAAGGCCTATTTCTTGACATTTGTTTATCACATCCTTAATCATTTTTTTCAGGTGCAAGCTCTTAGTTGGCCCATCCGAGAATGTGAAACATAGCGGTTGCTTCCATTTGAAGAACACACCTTGGATCATGAACACATTCACATGGTCCACAATTCCAGGTGTTGATCCCGTATAGTGAAGGCCTTCAATGCAGTCATCTTTTTTATTATATTGAATATGACATGCAAGTGACATCTCATCAAACATTAGAACACAGCACCTTCTTTTTTCACTCATATCTTCCACTTTTTCCTTTAAATTCATAAACAAATGTTCGTTTATTCCTGGTTGAAGAGGAATCTTATTCAAAAATATCTGAAGAGTTTTTCTTGAAGGTAGGGAAAATATTTTTGAAAGTAATCTATAGCCTCTTCCACTAGACTTACACAAAGTAAGGGCCAATATCTTGTCATCAAATGAAAATCTTCGCCCTCTTGGATTTTGCTTCTGCGTTTTGATTTGGCTCAATATAAAATTGAATGTTGGAAGATTAACAGTTTCCATTAAATTTTTAATGTCATATTCCTTCTCTTTTTTTTCAGCCAAACGCAGTCTTCTCCTAAATGATTTTAACCGGCTTCCTATAACAGCCATTCTGTTGCCCCAGTTCACAACTTTTTTGTATAAATGGCGTTCATTAGGAGTCAATTCTGATTGCCTGGACACATTCACCGAAGACAGAATTCCTTTTCTGATCGATCCACCTGAAACAAATAATACACAATTAAATAATCCAACCTCAATCGATGTAGAAAAATAAGCACATAATTGAGCTACATTAATAAAAACTTCTTACTTCTTCTTTCTCTTGCCAAAGATTTGTTTGCATCTACTAATGTTGGCGTGGTGACTGATCTTCCGCCAAGTTCAAGGTAATCTGAAAGGAATATGCAAGTAAGATCTAGTTACACCAATAACGCAACTGATACAGTATTCTTAATGATACTTGACTTACCTGCACGTGATGTTGATGGTTCACAAGCGAATTCCATCCGAAATGGATCGTCATCAGGTGCTGTCTCTTCCAAAATATAGTCCGGAATACTTTCTATAAAATAAATTGTATTATGAATTAGAACTATATTATTGAATAATAAAACAAATGAATGAATAACATTTCCACTATATTACAAATATGTATGACAATTGTTTCGGTACACTGTACCTTTATCAAATACAAATAAACAGACAATCAAAATGAAGAACAGACACTTAAATAGTAGGTATGAAGCTATTATAAAGTAAAAATTAACAACATAGGGCTATTGCAACCGTCAGTGGTGCTACTGCAGTGTGCGGTCTACCTCTCGATTTCTACTGTAGTGTGCGGTCTACCTTTGAATTTCTCATATAGTATGCGGTCTATATATGCGTTTTAAGCAAATATAGATTGCAAATTAAGAAACGGCAATGCATATACATTGATACATAGAAATAGAATTTTTGACAAATATTGTGTTCGTTATCTTCAAGAATTAAATCAAGGGCTTGTTGCGGTTGTTCCTTCACTTTCAATAATTTTGTACAGATCACGTTGTAACATTTTGAAACTTAAGAACTTTATATTTGTAAAGTTTTCAGAATGAATGAAAAATTCTTAGACAAATTCTCCTTTAAATAAATTTTCTTTCAAATCAGCTAATCTCATTAGGCTGTTCTAATTACCTGAATATATTCAATTCATTTAAAATAGATAATAACTTTTTTCCTAGAATAAATTACATAGGTACATTATTGTTTTCTTGGATTAGCCTAAACTTGCTCATTAGTGAAAAAGTTTCAGTTTATTGAGGCAACAGTTTCAAAATTCTAAATAACAGCTTTAAGGTACAATAAGGTAGATATCAGAGACCAGGTAGACCGCACACTGCAGTAGCACCCCGTCAGTTTGGTCATTAAGGAGATTCCCCGAATAATTATAATTATTTATCTCTAATGATTCCAATAGGTTTAATTTGATTTACTAAGCCATGTGTATGAATAACATTTAGGAACAAAGCCAAAAACTCTCTACACAACATTGTTGTATTGTCCAATAATTATTTACTATAGAATATTATTAACTCACCCTCATGTGTAACGGTGGGTAAAAATCGTGAAGGAAGAGCATTTGCCACTAAGCCTCTTTTTGTTCCTGGAACTCGATCCTCATCGGTGAAATGGAAATCACAAAGTACATAGGAGCTATAGATTTGTTCTTTGGTCATATTGTGGAGTTTTGGATTTTTTACTAGAGAAATCCACTTCTCAAAAACTTCACTATTGTTCTTAGGAAATCTATGTCTCTTGGATATTGAATCGTAACATTCTGGCACTACACACTTTTTGAAATAACGAGCCATTATCCACAGCTTGAATATCAGTCAATAAAAGAAAATAAAACTGAAGAACATTCGCCAAAAATCACCACCGAAAAATCAAAATTAACTACAATGAGCGCAAGCACAAGAGTAACTATACAACTTTGAACTGTGATACATGAAAACAGTCCATATATACTCTCTCCAGAGGAGCCAAAATCCACGCCCCACGTAATTAATAAGTTTACTCCCACTTTATACTAGTAACGCCATCCTTCGGATGTGCCAAAAGGAGATTTTGTATACTTGGTTGCCTAGAAAATAGTTTCAGGGGCGCCTATATGAGTTGCCATTATATTGTAGGTGTTATGTGATAAGATATGTAAATGAACTGTATGATGCTGAGGACCCAGTCCATAGTCTGTGTGCAAGAGACACGCGCAGTGAGAGACAGAATATATATGGAGCACTATGGTCTATCTGTGTTTGTTACGTTCCTTCAGCTATATCGCATGCTTTCTACTTACACACTTTCACAACCCTCCTTCTTCGAAATTGCATTGTTTCAGATTTTAGTATTTTCAGAAATCTGATACTGATTATGAGTATTTAAACATGGTTCGAAAACAGACTGATTCGATTTAGAACTGCGATAAAGACGATGACGAAAGTGAAGATCTGCTTTCCAATCTTTATGATCCAGACAATGCAGAGACAATAGATTGCATTGTTTACTCTTTAACTGGTTTTGTTTGCAAATAAATATTTAAATTGTTGAAATGCTCCACATGTACTTCATCTACATTAGCAGAGTTTATTTAATATTTGTTAATAGTTTTAAAATCTAGGGAATGATTAAATCATCCAAATGCTCCAATGACCCTGTTTTATTTTTCATTAATAGAAAATATCTTGAGAAAACATATTCATTGTGTTGATGTTTATGAAAATGTGATATGAGAATTATTTTTTAGTTCATTTGCCATTTCTTCCCTTGATAGAGATAATTATAAGTCAAGTGCAAAGAAGGTGAAGCAATCTAGTTTCCTAATATTCCAAACTGTTATTTTTCTATTTTGGTCTTATGACTGTCTGATAGAATCCATAATAGAGAGATAGACATATTTTATTAGACCTTTTTGCTACATATTATGTAGATGGTATAAGCCATAGTTGTAAGATATATAAACATACACACGATTAAACTCTAAATCTAGATAAAATATGAGTAGAATAGGATTCACAATAAAATTGATTAAATCAACACGTAGTATAACATTATATATAAAAATACAAGTCCAGATAAAATAATGAGATTAAAAGAAACATGTCAATTTTACCATAAAAATAATTGAATCACTATCTAGTACCCAGCAGAAGCAATTGTAAAGAATGTTGTCAAGAAAAGCACGACCGAGCTTTTCTCACTTCAAGTGTAAATTCATATACCGTGTAAAAACCCTTTACGGATAAAAATGTATCAGTTTTTTTAAGGTATGTGGTAACAAGGTCTTTATATCATTTGGCTATAGGTTATAGATGCGAATGCCAGCAAATTTGTGGAATTTTTCATATTTTGCCTGATGATGTTTTCGAGTTATGATAATGTTTTTTCTCCTTGTGTTTTTTATATACATGTACATGTGTTAATGTTTTTAAAATGTACAAACTTGCAACTGTCAATATTTTATTTTGTTGGAATATCTATCCCTCTACCTGAAGTTCTATAGTCTAAATTGAATTTTAATCTCAGTAGTGTTTATTGTTTTCTTGAAATTCTGAATTTGTATCTAGCTTACACTTGAGAGACTTTATCAAGTAGTATGATTGGTTCAATTTCTTCCATATAAAATCTATATGTTCTTGCCATATGAAAAGTGAGTCAATCATTGTTCCCAAGAAATTTATCGAATTTGACAAAGCATCTTTTCTTGTTACACCAGTCATTAAATTCAATCAGAATTGTATTCACCAATTGTGTCATATCATCAGATATTTTACTGGAAAGAATAATGGACGTGTCATCTGCATAATGAAATATTTTCCTATGACTTATGTTGTCCGGACGATCGTTGTCATATTATGTATATGTATATGTAAAGTTTCTTGCATATGAATTATTGGTGTTTGTCTGTTGCATCTGAGAATTATTCTCATACCTCGGTTCTGGAGTTTTTGAAAAGCAGCTTTACTGTTTTTGTCTAAGAGATAGAGTATGGTAGAGCAATACTCAAAGTGTTTGGATAATACTGTTGTAGATAGTGATACTAGCTGCCGATGGTATTTGTGCTGCTATTTTTAAAAAGAAAAATAGTTTTTTAGTTATTTACTTTTTAACTATTCTAAAGTGCTCTTTAAAATTTATATTTTCATCCAGTATAACTCCCAAATACTTAAACTTATCCACAATCTAAATTTTTTCGTTTTCTATTATTAATTTTATACTATTTTTATCCATAATTTTAGTTTTATTCGGTTTATAAATAATCATAGCCTTTGTTTTTATGTACATTTCATTTTATTTATTTGAAGTAGTTTTGGAGTTTGTCTAATGATGAATTAGACATCATTCATTTTCCGAATAGCCATCTCCAAGGAATCATCACTAATCACTAACAATGTGTCATCTGCGTAAAGTTTAATAAATTCATATATAATATAAAAAGTAATGGACCATGACGCTTCCTTGTGTCAAACCAATATTTACTTCTTTAACACAAGAAAAGTCATAATTTATTTTGACAACCGTTCACTAAGTTAGCTACAAAACTATTTTAACTCAGTGGAGTTGATACCATAACATTTTAATTTTTGCAATAATATACATGTATCAATTGTTTCGACAAAAGACAGAAGACTCTGCCATGATCTTTATTTTTCAAATAATCAGATTTAATGCCAACATATTTCAATCAATTCATCAAATTCAATCACGAAACTCACGAACACTACACTAGAAGTGCTAACAATTTTCACATAAAAAAGTTAATGCCAGAAAAGGTATGAACTCGTTTGTAAATGGTTTAATTGAGTATAATGCTATCCCAAATGAAATAAAGGCCTCTAATAATTTGGTAGCTTTTAAAGAAAAACTTAAAAAATATATGTGATGCACTGTACATCCCATCTCGGTTGTTGTTGAAGATAGAACCTTGCGTTTTTCGCGGTAAAGTCACTTTTTTGTGAAACTCAAGATGACCCGAATAGATTTTGCCTAACTTCATTTGTTCATAAGTTACAGGGCGTTTTTGAAAATTCACTCTTTTTTGGATTTCCCGCAAATATGCGAAGTTTTTCAGCGTTAATGTCAAATTGAAAACTTATCCCATAGAGAATTTTATCCAGTGGCGCACGCAGTTTTTCCCTAACACATAATTGACTCACTTTCTCAATACGTCTTAATATATTTAAAATATTAAGGGCCATTTTTGTAAATTCTAGAAAGCTTCTTCTGTTGTTGCTCATAATAATATATAAAAATAGTTTTCAAAAATGCTGAAAATTACTAACACATTGAATTTTAATAGTACCATGGATTTCAAAGTTTTACTACAGGGATTATTATTTGTTTATATTTAAGTCATTCGCTGCCTAACACGAGTTTTCATATTTCCATTGTGACTCTACAATTTGTATAAAAATTTTTAGATCGGCCTTAGATTCAACAGGTGACACAGTCTCCGCAATATCTTTTGGGTTCAACGCAAAAATAATCCCAATTTCGGCACATTGTTTTAAAGTTGTGCCCATATTCAAAGTATATGTAGGTGCTTCAAATATATCTTTTTTCTCGTTATATATATGTTGTTATCATTTTTGTAGAAGATACAATCATATCAAAGTATTTTGTTTTCAAACCATCAAATAAACATGTTATAATTAGATCTTTTTTCTTCAGCTCAATAAGAAGACGAGCTAGCTCACGCTACGTTTATAAAATGTTGTTCTTTGTGAATTCATATATATATAGCCCCAAAAGCACAATCAAGAAAATCTGTTTTTGCTAACAGTGAGATTTTGTTTGCCCTCATCGTTGGAAGCAGAGTGTCTTTTATTTGTTGATCAGCTTTTAGGTGTCTAAGCAGCAAATATTGGCTTCCATTTTGGAAAGACTGGATCATGCTTACTAAGTGAATCATTTTTATCTTAACTTGACGATGATTTTTCGTCAAACGTTGACATAATCAAATTGAATCGGAATTTACCTGCTCTAATGATTTTGATGGAACCAGTTCAACGTCCAGCCGCTTATAATTGCAACGACAAAAATAGCACTACAATATAAATTAAGCACTAGATCCATCACTGTCGTGTCACCCTTATACGAAATAACAGCAGCCGTTCAAGAATTGACGAATTCTTACCATGTCCAAATTTGATTGAAATCGGCTTGAAAACAAAAAAAGATGTAATAGGTTAAAGAGCGTTCCAACTTAATTTTGCCCACAGTGTATATTCATTACTTATTAATTATCTCAAGTTTGCTTACACAGATGAAAAAAAGTCTACTAAACATTGAATGTACTTTCAATTCAATTTCCAATGGTAAGCATTCTGAATACTCTTGTAAGATCACTGGTTGCTCACGGTAAACGATAATGATCTACATGAATTTTTGGATCGTGGCCCATAAATTCTGCAGTGTCATTTACAGGAATATCCCCTTTCAACATGGATTTTGTAGCCAAGTCCTTTCTGAGGATTTCACCTCTGCGAGTTTTTGAATTTTTGGCACAGCTCAATGATGAAGCATTTATCTTTATGTGAATATGGATTTTCCCTCAAAATACCAACTTTTCCTTTGTTTTCTATCAAATATTCAATGACCACAACCATTTATCTATATAGAAGTACAGGGACTTCTCTTCCCATTTTCTTCTTTTAGTAAATCTTACAAAGTTCATTGCAACTTTTTTTCCAATCTTCAGGAAAATCCTCTACTATATCCTGATCTCTGTTGTTATCATAAGATTCATAGTTAATAAAATCTTCCACCTCGATTCTTTGAATTTCTTCTGCTCTTTTTCTGTTAAATAATTGCACAAAGGTTATTCCCTTTGTAATTCGATATAGTTATAGACGTTGAAATGTTTGTTCAATGATTCAAAATGCTTAACTCTGTGATATAAATATTCGCACTCTTTTTCAATAGTGCAGCAGCAGCTCTTGCAGTTGAAAGTGATTTATAATGATTTGTCATGGGATCTGGTTGAGGTACAATTTTTATAGCTGAAATAACGCCGTCATCTTTTTTTGGAAGGAGAAATCTGATACAGTATTATCAATCTGTTTAACTAGGTGCAAATTTTGTCCAATTAATCTCATTCGACTTCGAATCGTGGGATAATTGTGCGACTTTGGATAATTGACGGTCATTTTCTATGCATAAATTATAACTAAGTTTTCATACCGTAATGGCCTTGTAAATTCATCCTCTTTTTATACAGAAAATAAAAAAAATCACAATATCATTAGCCTTGCAGCTAACATTTTCCTCAACTTTTCTTGCACGTTGAACAATTTTCATTCCCTCTAAAGACTTGTCGCACATTCTAAAATGATTTCTCAACCAGTTTTTCGAGTAATATCCCAATCTCATTGGGCAAAGAACATATGAGCTATTTTCTTTCCCTTCACATACTCTTCGAGAAGTTATGAATTCCAGTGTTGAAAAAGACTTCGCCGTTGTGCGGAAGATTTCCTCTCTTCCTCAACCTATCCAAGATTTTTTTCTCTCAATGGAACTTTTTGGCAGTGCTACAATTTGTTTCACTTTCTGTTCATCCCCATATATTTTTTCTAAATTACTCGTTAATTGCGTAAATAAACTTTTGCAATATATACAAAAATTATGTTTTTTTCTTCTAGCAGATACGCCTGCTTTACATTTAAATGTATTGGTACCGTATTTTAGGAACTGCAATGAAGACAATATAATAGGGATATGAAATGAAAATTTGCATTTTGGAATTAGCATACTGATTGAGAACGTGATTTATGTTTTCTGTTGGACAATAAATAACTTGAAAGCTTACGACTTACCAAATCTAATTCTATGATTAAATTTTAATACATACATGTCATTCATGACATTTGTAATTCATGACTATGAAATCTTTCCTGTTTTAGCTGATTTATTCTAAATTCACGACTTTTGCCCTGAAGAAGAGAATAAACATTCTCGAAAGCTCGGCTTAATTCAAATAATTTTATTCATTACATGACTGCATCCCCAAGAACATCTTTTTATTTATATATATTATTTGATTCTGAATTCTTGACTGGTTTATTATTTGATAAATCGTTACAAATTTTCTTAACCACATAATAAATTATTAATTAAAGTACTTACATTCGTGAATTTAGATAAAATTAACCACAAACAGGAAAGATTTCATAGCCATCAATCAGAAATGTCATTAATAATTTATAAATGTCATGGTAACGGCATATCTAGAGTTGAAAGTGTCTAGATTCAAGTTTTCTTAGAAAAGATCTTATAGGAGTTATCTTTGTGTTTGTAGCTCTTTTTTAACAAGTCACACATTAAACTTGAAAATATCGAGGCATTGAAAAATAGAGTGATCACACTTTCACATCCTATATATAGTAATGAAATTTTATCAAAATTGAAAAAAATATTAATTGAGAATTCTTTTCCTATAAAATTGATTAACAAATGTTTAATGCATCCTCAAGTCAATGTAGAGAACCCTGAAATAAATCATGAGAACTCTTTAAATCATAATAACAATAATGCCTCTACTACAAATATCCTCCCTATTTATAGATCTTTGCCTTATATAGATGAGTTTACTAATAAGTTAGTTAATGTTTTTAGAGGGTATAATGTTATTATTGCAAGAAAAAATATTAAAACCGAATCTAATTTATTTTTCAAAATGAAGACACCTTTAGAAGTGACAGAAATGTCTGGGGTAGTATATAAAATAAATTGCCTTGATTTTGAATTATCATATATTGGTCAAACTTCTAGAAGTATTTTAGGAAGAATAACATCCCATAAAAGTGATATAAGATGTAATAAGAAATCTTGTGCCTTGGCTGAACATGCCATCAATAAAAAACATAGTATTGATTTTGATAATACTATTGCTCTTTGTTCTGAGAAAAATTATTTTAAACATGGTTTCTTAGAAATGATAAATATTAAAAAACATAATAATACTATGAATAAACATTCAGATATTAATGGACTTAGTTCTATTTATTCTTATATATTAAATCTCTATAATAATAAATTTAATAATTTTTCTCAAAATATTTCTCAAAATTGAAATATATGTGTGAATATAATATGTACCTAGCTCTATATGTAGGTATAGGCTAATTATATTCTCATATCATTTAGTTATATTTGTCGATTTTTTTCTGTTTTAGTATATTATAATAGATGGGTATATATGCGTACACAGATTATACTGAAGAAGGATAATAAAAAAAAATATAAGAACTAATATTAAGAGTTTTGAGATCTCTAGATCAACTGATTGGTGAGGGAAATTTAGTTGATTCAAAAGGATTTTCATTTCATGTTTAACCTATAGTTTCCTTGTGTTTCGCCATTTGCTATTTTGATATCACTATTTATAATATATTAAATAACACGGACAATGTTTACAATATTCTTACATGTTGATTTGTGAGAAAAATCAGCTTATCATATTTTATTATTATTATTAGCTTCATTCGAATGAATTGATGATTTTCAGGATATTTCATATTGTGTATCTATCGTATTGTGAGAGAATACGATGAAGATGATATATGTTAATATTTCTCTATTAGATACATCTGCAATTTTAATAAATTTCTCAGGTTAATTTGTGAGAGAAATTGACTTGTTTTTTTTAGTAATTGACGCTTTCCATTATTTCATTTTAAAGTTATGTATGTCGTATTGTGAGAGAATATGATTATATATAATTAAAAAATAATCTGAATGCCTAACAAAATAGTAAATAATATTATTGACATAATAAGCTTCAATTTATACTGCAATACCTACGAATTTAGATAGTCTAGTCTGTGTACGGGTATATATTTATTTATATTATTTGTTTCTAAGTCTGTTATAAATGTTTTTTTTAATAATTGAATAATAACTTTTTCTTTTTACTAAACTTATATCTGCCTCGATATTTCAAGTTTAATGTGTGACTTGTTAAAAAAGAGCTACAAACACAAAGATAATTTCTAAGAAAACTTGAATCTAGACACTTTCAACTCTAGATATGCCGTTAACATGACATTTATAAATAATTAATGACATTTCTGATTGATGGCTATGAAATCTTTCCTGTTTGTATTTAATTTTATCTAAATTCACGAATGTAGGAGCCGGTTCCATAATAAAAGCTTAAATGCTCCTTTACTTAAAGGCATCTTTAGTTTAAAGCTCCATTTAAATACTCCTTTAAAAATTACTCGTTTCATAAACACTTCTTAAGGTCTTCGTACGTAAAAACTCCTTTAAGGATTTTTTTCTTGTATTGGCAATCTTGAGATAAGAATCTAACGTAGTCGGCGCCTACCTTCAGACGGGTCTGAGCACAGGATTATAATTTTGTTCGTATTCTATGAATTTCCAGAGTTTCACATTGACGTATGTTGAATGTGAAAATTCGAATTTCGAATCTTGTTTTTCCCGCTGCTTTGCATATAACATACAAATAAATATTCTGCTTGTTATCAGATACAAGGAATGTATTTTACATTATTTGTATTAAATTCAAGTAAAGCAAACATATTACCAAATTGTGTACCTCATCCTTTTTTGGAGTCGTTCAATAAAACCACAAACCACCCAAAATGTTGATTCCGAAATGAAATGTTTCATTTACTCTAGCTGAACGATGTAAACATAATCATTTTGATCAGTGGAGTCGATATACACCTCAAAAGTTGAGATCACCGGTGAGAAAAGGTCTGTGAATCAATGTGACCAGCCCTTTGTCAGATAGCAAGACAAAATATTAGGAATTGTTTATTTATATCATTTATAAAATAGCGAAATGTAAATTAATCAATAATTGCCAGAACTGACCTCTTACATTTCTATTAATTTCATTATGGTTTTCATTCTCATCATCCATATAATTATTTAAAATTATCCAATCTTCCGGAACAGCTTCTTTCATATCGATCGCCATGTTATGGAAGACTTCTGTAGCCACAATTATAATCCTGGCAGTTTCAAAGTTTAGCAGTTTACTTTATATGGAAATAATGAGCATTATTTCCAAATGTTCAATGTATGCCAGATACAAACAAGAAAACCGTTGCAGACTTTGAAATGAATACAAATAAATACACCTTAACCTGCAAACACCAAATTATTTGAATGTCAGATTTGATATTTTAAGTTTCTAAAATGCTCTTTTACGGATTTAAAGTCCCAAAATCGTCACTTTAGTTCTTTAAAGGGTCATTTAGCCTAAAAGGTGTTTATGAAAAGAACTATTCGTTTTAAAGGAAACTTTAAAATTAAAAGGTCCTTTAAGTTGATTATGGAACTGGCCCTAAGTACTTTAATTAATAATAATTAATAATTTATTATGAGGTTAAGAAAATTTGTAACGATTTTTAGTTTGCCCCGACGAAGAGAATAAACATTCTCGAAAGCTTGGCATAATCCAAAGAATTTTATTTATTTAATGACTTTAATGAATCCCCAACAAAAATCTATTTTATTATATATATATTAAACTCTAATATATTGTTGATTGACTGGTACACAGAAAGCCGTCGCAACCGAGTGGGATGTTAAATTTCCTATCATATCACAATCCATAACAGTGCCCTTAATATTCTATGGATATATATATATATATATATATATATATATATATATATATATATATATATAATAAAATAGATTTTTGTTGGGGATGCAGTCATTTTACTGGCCATTAAATGACTGCATCCCCAACAAAAATCTATTTTATTAAATAATAAACCAGTCAAGAATTCAGAATCAAACAATATATATATATATATATATATATATATATATATATTTTGATTTTGTATTCTTGACTGGATTTATAATAAATAAAAAGATGTTCTTGGGGATGCAGTCATATATTCAATAAAATTCTTTGACTGAAGCCGAGCTTTCGAGAATGTTTATTCTCTTCTTCAGGGCAAAAATCGTGAATTTAGAATAAATTAACCAAAAACAGGAAAGATTTCATATCCATCAATTATAAATCTAATTGTAATTGATGGATATGAAATCTTTCCTGTTTTTGGTTAATTTATTCTAAATTCACGATTTTTGCCCTGAAGAAGAGAATAAACATTCTCGAAAGCTCGGCTTCAGTCAAAGAATTTTATTGAATATATGACTGCATCCCCAAGAACATCTTTTTATTTATATATATATATATATATATATATATATATATATATATATATATGTATGTATATAATCTCAAGTTGATTACTGGGAGGAAAATAGGCTCAAAAATTATTACTGGCCATTAATTTAGTATATTCTGTTTATTGAATCTACGTTTCGGACCTGTTCCTCTTCATCAGGATTCTACAAAGTAATAAAAATATTTTATAAAACATTGTCTGTTTATAAAAAGTTTTTTAAATATTCTCTTACCAACGACTGAAATTTGTTAGAAACATCACGACATATCTTCGAAGGAAACCATTAATTTTTCCACATTTTTGTTTGAGAAACTTAACATTAGCTGAAGGCTATACTAGATAATATGAAGATATCAATTAAAAACCAAAAGATAAATTGAATGACAAATATTTACGAGACCTTTCTTTAACATTGGATAAAAAACCTCTACATGTTTGTAAAACTACATGCTAAACAACACTAGAATGTACAATGATTGAGAAGTCTGAAAATTCTCTACATTATTTCATTATTTTGGTTGTCTCCCACTAGTGAAACTACACGTGTGCAGCCGTCTACTGGGAGAGAGCAATTCTTTGGTATTAAATTTAAAAAGAAATATAAACATTCTGCCTTATTATGAGTTTCAGTTAAAAACTATATCATGTCATTTAGATGAATTTTTTTAGGTGTCTGCATAATCATATGAATTAATAAATGTTATTCATTTTCAATTTTTAACGAAATGAGAGGCGACAGAATTATAGCTTGACCTTCTCAAGGACCAATTTGTTTGATAATGTTATAGATTGATAATCATTCTTGAAGGAAAAAATAATAATTAACAAATGATAATTAACAAATAATTACTTAAAAAATGTATTCTAAAGTTATTATTGATATGTATAGTTATATATTATCATCTGAGATTTCGTATTGTACCAGATAAGCATAGATGTTGCTTAATTTGTTTACATCAGATTTTTGATTCATAGTGTTGGAAGTTTTTATTAATATGGTACATTTCCAAAAAACACCTCTTTTCATGATGTGATTCAGTGTCTAGAATTTTAAAATTATCATAATCCATTATATGACCAGTTGATCTGCAATGTAGGGCGAGAGTACATGTTTTATTAGGATTTTTTATGTCACTTCTGTGTTGGATGATCCGTTTCTTTAATTGTTGAGATGTATGACCTACATAAACCTTAAGGCAATTTGTGCAAGGAATTGAATATACAACATGGGTAGATTGTTCACGAGGGATTTTATCTTTGAGTTAGCTGAAGGTGCGTTTGAGTTGAAAATTGTTTTTTTTTCATAATTTGAATGTTAGGATGGGCAAGAGTTTTTATTAATTTAGATGTAAGATCTCCTATAAGAGGTAATGTTCTTCTTTTTATCCGATTGTTGTCATTTTCCGACGTTGTTATCAGACCGCGACTTGATTCAGGCTCGTTTCTTCTTTGGAGTGAAGGGTTTTGGTCCTGAGCAATGGTTGAATTACTTCCTGTGTTGTGGTTTTCATTAATGTTGTTTTGGCTTGACTGTAATAGTCTTCGGATAAGGATTTTCGGGTAACCATTTTCTTCCAGAATTGTTTCTAAATTCTTTGTCTTCATTGAATGATGTGAAATTTTCTCAATTCTATTCTTGAGTGCTAGTATGAGAATGGTTTTCTGTTTGAAGGAATGATTCGATCTATAATGAATGTATCTGTTGGATAACGTTGGTTTTATGTACCAATCCAAAATTATTGTGTTGTCATTTCTTCTTATTAATTTGGTGTCTAAAAGCGGAACTGACCTGTTGTTTTCTTTTTCTATGGTGAATTCTATGTGTGGATTGTACGAACTGTGCTGACTCTGGTAAAGCATAGTTGATGTCATCTACGTATTTCTTGATGAAAGGAAATTGAAACGAAAGCTTATCACATATTTGATCCAAGGTGTAATCCATGACTAGCCGTGCGATAACTGGGCTGAGATTTGAGCCCATAGGACATCCAAAAATTTCTTTGTAGATTGTGTTGTCAAAAACAAAGTAGTTGGAATTGAAAATACATTTCACTAATATAATGAGATCTTCTTTTGGAATCTGTGTGTGAGGTGATATGTTGTCCCATCTTTTATCTATGACTTCAATCACTGCACTTCAATCAAGCAATGTGAAACAAAATCATACATTTCAAAAGAGACAGCAAAATCTCTTTATAACTATAACTCTGTTCCTGCCAGATTCTATGGCCTACCTAAAATACATAAACCAGAACTTAGCATAAGACCGATTGTTTCATCGATAAACACACCAACTACCAATGTTTCTATTTTCGTATCAAAAATACTTAATGCTTCATTTGACAACAGCGACAGATATTTCATCAAGGACTCCTTTGTGTTTGCGAAGTTTATAAACGGATTCTAACTACCAGATGATTATGTATTAGTTAGTTTTGATGTAGTCTCTCTATATAGCAACATACCGTTAGAATTAGTGATTGAAGTCATAGATAAAAGATGGGACAACATATCACCTCACACACAGATTTCAAAAGAAGATCTCATTATATTAGTGAAATGTGTTTTTGATAACACAATCTACAAACAAATTTTTGGATGTCCTATGGGCTCAAATCTCAGCCCAGTTTTCGCACAGCTAGTCATGGGTTAAACCTTGGATCAAATACGTGATAAACTTTCGTTTCAATTTCCTTTCATCAAGAAATACGTAGAAGACATCATCTGTGCTGTACCAGAGTCAGCAATGGAATCAACCTTGCAAGTGTTCAATTCACCATAGAAAAAGAAATCAACAAGTCAGTTCCGTTTGTAGACACCAAGTTAATGAAAAAAAAATGACAACACAATAATTTTGGATTGGTTCATAAAACCAACGTCATCCAACAGATACATACATTATAGAACGAATCATTCCTTCAAACAGAAAACCAATCTCATAGTAGCACTCAAGAATAGAATTGAGAAAATTTCACATCACTCAATGAAGACAAAGAATTACAAGCTGTTAGAAACAATTCTGGAAGAAAATGGTTACCCGAAAATCCTTACAAAATACTATTACACTCAAGCCAAAACAACATCAATGAAAACCACAACACAGGAAGTAATTCAACAATTCCTCAGGACCAAAACCCTTCACTCCAAAAATGTTTATATTTCTTATTAAATTTAATACCAAAGAATTGCTCTCTCCTAGTAGATGGCTGCACACGTATAATTTCACTAGTGGGTGACAACCAAAAGTAATGAAATAATGTAGAGAATTTTCAGTCTTCTCAATCATTGTGCCTTCTAGTGTTGTTTAGCATGTAGTTTTACAAACATGTACAGATTTTTTATCCAATGTTAAAGAATGTTCTCGTAAATAATTGTCATTCAATCTTTTGATTTTTAATTAATATTTTCATATTATCTAGTATAGCCTTCAGCTAATGTAAAGTTTCTCAAACAAAAATATGGAAAAATTAATGGTGTTTCCTCCGAAGATATGTTTTGTCGTGATGTTTCTAACAAATTTCAGTCGTTGGTAAGAGAATATTTAAAAAACTTTTTATAATCAGACATTGTATATTTTTATTACTTTGTAGAATCCTGATGAAGAGGAACAGATAATCGAAACGTAGATTCAATAAACAGAATATACTAAATTAATGGCCAGTAATCATTTTTTGAGTCTATTGTCCTCCCAGTAATCAACTTGATTTATATATAAATAACCAACAAGTAACTCCTTACTTGTGATATATAAAATCAACTTGATTTTTTTATATAATATATATATAAATAAACAAGAAGTAAGTCCTTACTTGTGATATATAAAATCAAGTTCATTACTGGGAGGATAATAGGCTCAAAAATAGCTGACTATACAGGGTGGCTCTCCGGGAAACACATCGATCGATTATGGACAAACTATAACTACAAACAATCTGAAAAGATGGTGACATACTAATGTCACTAGGTGACATACGTCTAAAATATTTACATGTTTATCGCATTTTCAGTTATACCGGTAAGTACATGCTAACTTTGTTATTTTAAATAGAATACCCTGTATATTACCACGTTTTTAGATTTCTTGTATAATTTAGAAAATGTTTCATGTATAATATCCTATACCTAAGTCTAACCGTTTTTGATATATTTCAAATTTTATGTCAAAAATTAAAGTTGCAGCCCAAAATATAATTATCAATCTTTCTTATGAGGAAGCCATTAATATTTAATTTGGCATGATTTTTTTGTAGAAGAAGATCTACTTTATCAGTATTTTTATGATATATTTTGATAATTATTTCTACAGAGTGATCAAAAAAGGAACTTGAAAAGTAGATCCAAAAAATGCCAAAAGTCATTTTTTGTCAAATGGAAACACTCATTTCTTATCATTATATTGTGATCAGCAGTAAAAATAATAATTGACATGTTTTAATTTTTCTGAGTAAAAATGCTACACATAATTTAAAGTTGTGTTAAAAGTTGACCATGACTGCATTGATAATAATAATTGTCAATAAAAGTCAAACAAGTGTCACAAAAAGTCAAAGTACTTGTCATTTGCAAATTTTGAGTAATAATCATGCCGCGAGATTTAATTATACAAATGAAGATTATTTGAATTTATTTATTATTTATGGAGAATGTGATAGAGTTATTTCAAGAACATGTAATAGATTTGCAACGCGATATCCACTGAAACAGAAACCAACACCAAGATCTGTTAAGAAAATTATAGAAAACTTCAAGAACTTTTCTACAAAACAATCATGCCACATTAAATATTAATGGCTTCCTCATAAGAAAGATTGATAATTATATTTTGGGCTGCAACCTTAATTTTTGACATAAAATTTGAAATATGTCAAAAACGGTTAGACTTAGGTATAGGACATTATACATGAAATATTTTCAAAATTATAAAAATGTGTTGATATACAGGGTATTCTATTTAAAATAACAAAGTTAGCATCTACTTCCGGTATAACCGGAAATGCGACAAACATGAAAATATTTTAGACGTATGTCGTCCAGTGACACCTTATTTTCAGATTGTTTGTAGTTATAGTTTACATACAATCGATAGATGTCTTTCCCGGTGGACCACGCTGTATAGACAAATGCCTTTATCTGGGAAAACAAATCTACTATACGTAGACGGTAACTAATAATGTTGAATCTAACAGCCAGAGCTAATGCCCCTGCGACTGTGGAACTATATCAAAACTATTTGTGCAGTACGGACGAAATTTATCGCAACGCAACTGCATTTCAGAATGAAGGTTCAGATCGTTTGTCAAAACAGCTTCATCTCTCAGCCGTATATCATGATTTCGAGGTATTTGCCTCTCGTCACTATGACGTAGAGAGACAGGCCATATTTGACAAACGATCATTCACTTTGGCTTGTACTAAACCCCAACATCGGATCGCTCCAATGGTAGAGTAGAAAAAACAGAGACTAGACATCTAGCAGAAGAGGACGGAATTATAGGCAAAAGTACATTGTACATCCTCATGAAAACATGATCTGGTCTTCTGATAACAAATAAGAATAAACCAACTTAACTTGTTGATATCTACCTTTTTGTTCATACACTGTTGCTCCTGAGATATAAAGACCATTTCGTTAAACCATCCTTTATATAGTTTGTGTTCGTTGTACAAAATACTAATTTGATCATAATTCATATTATGTTTAAACTTGTTAACATGGTTTGCTAGAACACATCTTTCCGGATATAGCCTAGAACCACTTTTGTGAGAAGTTATTCTACCTGTGAGTGTTCTTGAGGTTTCTCCAATATATTTTAGGTTGCAATCTCCACAAAGTATAGAATACACTACGTTTGAACGCTCCATGCTGGGGACTATCCCTCTAGTTTATATTAAATATTAAAATTATAATAATGCGGTTCACAAATTTCTGCTCCAGAGATTTAACGGCAGTGAAAATCAAGATCAATGAGGGAGGCAAGGGGAAGGAACTAGTATTTGGATCAGCCTACTTTCCCTCAGACCATCTTGAACCGCCACCTACCAAAACTGTGGAGGAACTTGTGAAAGACTGCAGGAATAAAGGACTGTACCTGATCATACTCTGAGATGGGAATCCGCATCACACCAGCTGGGGTAGTACCAACACCAACAACAACAATTAAGTGACATCGTAATCTCTGGTACTATTAGCGGCCTTTCAAGATATAGAAGGAGCTTTTGACAATATCACAATGAACTCAATTGTTTCATCACTCCGATATAGGGGGTGGAGAAAACGTGTGTGATCTGGATAGACTCCATGTTGAAAAATAATAGGATGGTATCCTCGACTTTGTTGGGAGATACATTAGAGGCTCGGACAACCAGAGGATGCCCACAGGGCGCAGTTCTATCTCCTTTCCTGTGCTCTTGGTAACAAGATGGACGGACAAGGAACTACTCAATATCAGTGCTCACAAATCCGCCATAGAAGCATTCACTTGAAGACGAAAAAAAGAGGGACTCAGTCTCCTAAAACGAGAAGAAATAATACAGATTAAAGGAGAAGTTATGTATCTCGGGGTTATATTAGACTCGAAACTGACTTGGAACCAACATCTAGAGAGGACCATTAAAAAGGCGGAGACCTCATTAATGGTCGCCAAACGTTCATTTGCAATGAAATGGCAACATATGATACACTGGCTATACAACATGGTAGTAAAACCAACCATAACATATGCTTCTTTGGTGTGGTGGAAAAAAACTCAACTAAGTACAGCTATGCTACGGCTAAGCAAGGTGCAAAGACTTACAAGTCTAGGCATCACGGAGGCTATGAAATCAACACCTACCTTGGCAATGGAATCGCTTCTGGGACTTCCTCCATTGCATCTAGTAGTGCAGGGTGAGGCAAGACTTTTTTGATTTTCACGTTAAATTTTGAAGAATAGATCTGGGTCCAAATGGTCCCTCTAGTCGCTTCACATGGTAAATCAATTTACAAACATTATTATTCTCAAATTTTAATTTATAATATTATATATCAGTAATAAGAAACATAGTATTTATTTCAGATGAAATTCTCTGAAACAGCTAACGCAAATTCCAACTTCACATTTAGATGTTGTAATTTACTATTTAAATTCTATTTAGTTTGTGTTTAAAGACCAATGAACGTCCTATTTATATATATGATTGACATATATCTGTTTATTTGTTTTCATTTATAAATAATTATGTTTCTAACGTGATGATTTAAAAATTTGTCATTCTACATTCTAACATTCCCTCTTAAAATACAAATGTTTGTTAAAATTAATTTAAAAAAAATAACAAGAGGTCCAAAGCTACTTATTATATAACATCTTATTTTTTAACACATTTAGTAACACTTAAAAAAAATTGTTCATCAAAATAACAGCAACATATTATGGTTTATAGCATCTTGAACATGAACTGGAATTTTTCACTTTTGACTTGATAAGTGTTTTGTGAAAATATCCGCCAAGTTTTCACCAGATGGCTTCACATTAAAAAGACCTTCGCTATATTATTCACTCACATAGTAGAACTTGATGTTAATATGTTTGCTCCTTCTCACTAACTGTCCTGACTTCACCATTTGAATGGTGCTATTGTTGTCTATGTAAAGGGTAGTCTTCACTTTTCTTCCTGTCATTTCTTCTTGAAGTGTTCTTATATGCTTGATTTCTTTTGCGCATTCTGCAGCCGCAATATACTCTACCTCTATTGACGAGGTAGCCAGCACAGACTGCTTTCTTGAACGGCAGTTGATTGGTCCTCCTTTGTAAAGTATGATATATCCACTTGTGCTCTTACAGTCTGTTCTGCCACCCGCGAAATCCGCATCACAGTACACTTCGAGTTTGATGTTGTCTTCATCTTCGTTCTCTTCTTTCTTCCTATGACAAAACAACCCACAGTTCTTAGTATCTTGCAGATAACTCAAAGTTCTTTTTTCATTTTGAACATCTTTCACTTCCATTTTCCATGAAACGACTTTCATAATTAACAGCAAAACCTATGTCAGGTAGAGTAAAGTACCTACGGCTTTACGGTGTGGAAAATTATTTTCTTCTTTGGCGTCTTCTTCAGGTATTAATGGACAGGACAATAGCTCACTTCCACAGAATTTGAAGGTATGCTGAAAATTATTGCAAGTAAAACAGCGCGGGATGTTAATTGCTTCTTAAATAATAAAGTTATCTAAGCTCACAGTCAACTTACCGATATCCAAAATATATTTGAATGTTACGGAATCTACCTGCAGGTCAGCCTGATAAATTTGTTTGTTTTTCACTGTTGGCCAAATTTTAATAAGTTTAAATTCCGAGGAGATAGAAATCAAGCGACTGGTCTGGGATCAACTGAGAAAGTGTTTCTTTATCATAAAACTGCAAAACACCAACCATGCGGATAACAAGCCGGGATTCCTTACTTCATAAGTTTCAGAAAAATTATCTCAACCAGATCCTTAAATTTTAAAGCAGTCAACAAATAACCACCGTTTGAAACAGGTTTCACTTAATTGAATGAAATATTCGCTGCAGTCGGATTAACCATTTCCATGATTTCTTATTTAGCACGTGAATTTAGCTGTTCGTGATCCTTTGGCGTGATGATCATTTTCTTTTGAACTGTTGGTTTTGCCATTTGAGCATAACTACGAGAACCATCTTGCATTAGGTTAGAATTTGGCTCGGCGAGACTGGCGAATTTATCAGAAATACTATTTAGTTTAGATGTAATTAGTTATCTCTTCTTTAAATATCTTCAGTTGTTCCGTGAGGTTGTTAACCAATTCGGTGTACTTATTCAGCAACATGCCTTCAATCTTACCTTCGAAAATCTCTGACTCAAAACTGCTACTTATACGGCATATCCAATAAACTCCAGAAGCACCGTTAATAATAGGTACTGATTGCTTCAGATGAAACTGAAATATAATCAGCATGAAACCTATTGTTACAAATCCCACTTCACGTGATCATTGGCCTTCGTGCAGAAGATTCACAGAATCCACATTTTGTCATCCTGATAATGGTAATAATTCAATACCTTCGTAACCATGCTGTTGCTACGCTTATGATAATGGTTTGTTAGAATCGAGAAGAATATTATGAATTAGATATTAAAATCACATATTCTATATATCGAATAATTGAGAAAACTTGTATGTTATGTCTATCGATGGAGCTTCTTTAGAGAACTAACATGTAGAATGTGTTTTAAGAGTTCTTTTAGTTGTTAATATAGTGAAATATTAGGACAATCTATTTGGAAAAGATTCAAACTAGCTTTACCCACATTTTTTAGGTAAACTGTAAAGTCACTACCACAGATGGCGCCGGCAACATGAAGTAAGATGACCCACAAAACAATGCCACTGTTTGCCCTTACTCTATAGTAGAATCCCCTAGTATATAACCTACGAAATATTTAGAAATATTTCAGACTTTAACGGTTGTTTAGAACCATTTATTTTTTTTGTAACTTGATCCTGTTCATTGGTCAATGCTTCGATTTCTTTTTCCACATCATTCCTGACATCCAGCAAATGTATATCAAATGCTACTGCATTAGTGAATAAATCTACATATTTCCTGTTCGCAGCATGGTTTTTTTGACATTACACAAATTCAAATGACCAAAATTGATGTTGCCTTCAAGAGTATGTGCTAAACTATTATCATCATCTGCTAGTACCAACAGCTTTCGTTTTCCATGTCCGTCCGGACATGTCAACGATCATATCTGAAAGTTTATACTCTAATATGAAGAATAAAAAAAATATTGTTTTTTCCGCAGTAATCAACAAATGTTAAATAATATGCAATATCAAAATCTATTGTATAATTTTCTTTAATTCATTGATGATGGTCACAATCTCATTGTCGAGAGAAGTGTTTCCAGCATTTTTTCATGCTAACAATAATCGTAAACGATCATATAATTCATCATCATCCCAATAGATGTATGCCCCAGGCTTAGTATTGTAAATCATCATAAAGTCTCCTCCTCCTCCTGCTCTGATATTACAAGGTTTTAAACCAAATTCTGTGGTTCCACGTCGTGCTCGTCACTAAAAAAGGGGCTTGATGATTTCCCTATATTTGTATCTATTGCTACTTTTCAATTTTCCACTAACATTCCTATGAGCATCGGATATGTCTAAGATTTGTTTATATCCAATCTGGCTTTTATTATTGTAATTTTCAGGTGTATCGAAGAATATTAATTCATATATATATATATATATATGGCTTGTTAAACTATCAAAATCAATTTTTTGTTTCCAAGCCTCCATTTTGAATTAATATCTTCGTATATGGGACCATAAAATTTGTTAATTTTTTTATCATCTGACCAATATTCTGCCAAATATTTATGGCTCATTTCGGGGTATTGCTCTGTATATTCATTAATTACTGTGGAATCAATTGTATCTTCTGCAAAAGTCGGTTCTCCATCCTCGAATTTCTGAAATTGCGTTTCATCAAGAGGTGCTTCTTCTTCTTCCTTCTTCCTGCTCTGACTTACCTAGTTTTAAAGCTAAACATGTCTTTCTTATGGTCTTGAAAATTTTTTTGATTTAATATTTGGGAATCAAAATTCTTCACAATAAACTTCGTTCCATATTTTTCGCTCCAAAATCGTCACACAAATGCTTGATGTCATTCGATGAGATGTCTGGTGAAATATGCTCATCATATGCATGCTTCAAATTTATTTCATCTTGCTTGAACAACGCAATCAGATTGCAATTATCACGCAATATTTGTTTTGGTGCCTTTCTGTACATTTGTCCTATGTATAAGGCACCAATACCTCGATGTCGGCACATTGAATAATATTCTTGAATTATCTGCTGTGAATCAAACATGAAGATGGAAATTGGTATGGCTTGGAATGGGCTTTCATCATTGTTTTTGAAGGGGAAATACGTGACGCCTTCAACTTTTCTCAGTACTTCTTCGAGCAATAGATACTTTGGCTGGTACAACGACTTGCAATATATGTACACGTTCTCAAATTTAGCTACATTGGATTGAAACAGCAATGATAATGTTGCATTTGTTTTTCTACATCCACTCGGTCCGCATATGATTGCTCGAAATGAGTGTGGTAATGAAGTTCTATTTTTTACTGCATTCTTCTACGCCACCATCATTTAAATAGTTTAAGTTTTCGATTGGTAAGGTCCTTTTCTTTTGAATGACTCTCATGATGTGAACCCATTCATTAAGTGTTTTATGTTTGTAAATGGAGGTGTCTTTCAATATTAACATCATTTTCAATGTTGATCTATCACGGTAAAGTTGTGGTTAATACGCTCATCAATAAGGTGCCATTTGAGCTCCATCTGCCGGGCTATTCGTATTGTGGGCCAGGTACCAAATTGAGAAAGCGTCTAGGACGTGCAGACAGAGTTATCAATCCATTAGATGAGGCTTGTAAGGAACACGATATAACATAATCTCAAAGCAACTGATTGGAAGAACGTCATAGGGCTGAGTTTTGGAAATAAATCTTGTTATCAGGTCAAATCGAAATCAAATTTGGTGAAAAAGTCGCTGCTTGGGCAGTCACCACAGGCCTGTAAGTGAAGCGTAAACTTGGCATGGGAATGAATAACAAGCAGCGTCCATTTTTCCATATTGTGAAAAAAATACTGTCTGAAAAACAACAACAATGATCAAGTCGATCAAGATAGTGGTTTGAATAAGTCACCTAAGGTAGATTTATGTGCAGCTCGGTTTGCAATAAAAAAAGTTAGGGGACGAACAACGAGAATAAAACCTCTGCGGCGATGCAAAGAAAAACCTAGGAGAAGATAAACGTCACAAACAAGCTATAGAACATTTGGAGTCTGGTATATATCTACATAAAATACGCAAAGGATAAGATTTCCTTAAAGAAAAGAAACGAAGGAAGAGGATTGTACTTGAAAAAGAAGCAAAAAACTACTAGACCAGCTATCCAATAGAGAATTATATGATGGAGAGATTGTCAAGTTTGCAAAAAAGTTGAAAATACCATATTTTCGTGGTGTTTTCATGCAGGACACTCTTCTTACTACTACTCGTCTTCGGCATCGTGAATGTTCAGTAGTGAATTTATGGATGGAGGAATCATCAATCCTGGTACACATTTGGTAGCAGATAATAAAGTTGGCAATACCGTAAAATATTTTGATTGTAATGGGAATTTGAAACCACAAAAAGAATTAGCTCAATATTTTGGCAGGATCGTCACGATCATATATAATAATGATGTTATCAGAAACATAATCAAATTATTTGCAAGTTATATCCAAAAATAAATGTTTCAAATACAATTTTCATGAGCAAAGTGTAAATAAATATATGATTTTTCACTGTTTATAACCATAAGGTGAGTAAACTAATTGTAGTCTGTAAATTTGTAGAATTTATAATATATGTTTTAATTTTTAGTTCTGATGAATCTTATCTAACTGACAACACAACTGTTCCTACTTCCAGTAAAACCACAAAAAGGAAATATTCTAGAAAAATTTAAGACAGAAGGTTTTCGGAATTCAAATGCTGGCTCAAGTCGGGAATAACATATTATGAGGTTTATTGCAAAGTCTGCCATAAGAATATTAACGTTAGTTCAGGAAAACTACAACTTACATCGACATCGACAAAATGCAAATCCTTTACCAAAACCAGCATAGAGACGTTGCCACAAGAAGAGCAAATCTGTATATTTCTGCTTTTATGGCAGAGCATAATTTGCCATTTACTGTCACAGAACACATGTGTAAAATTTTACCAAAAATTTGTTGCTACTCTGAGGTAGCCAAAAATATTAAATGCAGTTGGACCAAGACGACATCGATAGTGAAAAATGTTATGGGCAAGCTAAGTTCAAAAAATATTCATGAAATATTGAAATCTGCCAAATTCTCACTGATCATAGACGAATCCACTACTAGATCTAATTTCGATGGCAAGCGGTGAGTGTTACTCCATTTTACTTTTAAATGTTTTTTCTTTACTTTATTTGAGATTGCGGGAACATTTCCAGAATCTAATAACAGTGAAGAGTAATAGGCTTTGCAGCGGATAGTTTCAATGTAATGGCTGGAGCACACGAGTGAGTGATGGCCAAGTTAAAAACCAACATACCTAATAATTTTTAAATGAAATGTGTTGGTCACAGTTTCGCTTTATGGTCATCAAAAACCTGTATGAAACTTCCAAGGGCAGTGGAGGACTGTATAAGGAATATATATAATTACATAGCCAATAGTCCCAAAAGAATCGAGGCCTTGAAGAAATTCCAAAATTTTACAAACACACAAATTCACAAAATCCTCCACCCTTCTTTTCTCTATTGATGCTGTCACAAATGATAAATTGCAATTAGCCGAAATTAATTTGAAAACCCTTCAAGGCCCTTTAACGTTGGCATTTCTGTTATTTTTATAACATATTTTAACACATATTAATAACTTGAATAAGGAGATGCAGTCAAGCGAACACAAATTATATAATTTGCATATCTGCATGTGTGAGATTTACAAAATCCTTTTGGATTATTTTATTTTCAAAAGCGTACTGGTCAATACCCTGCTAAAAAATATAAATGTAAAGAATCCAGCAAATTACAAAAAAATAGAAAATATATATTTAGTAGCTAATCTTATTCAGTATATTTTGAATAGTAATTTATGTGCTGAAGAAATACACATTCTTCGCTTACGTTGCTTGGATTTTTATATAGAGGCTGCATTGCAATTATCTAAAAGATATGATTTTGGTGATGTCATTTTAAAACCTATGTGCTAAATCCGGAAAATTTATTAAAATGCAATGATGAGTCCGTAGTCCCTCTAGCCATACATTTTCCCAATTTAGTTTCTCCAAATGATCTGCAGATATTGGACAAAGAGTGAAAACTTCTTAAAAATTTGAATCTAATTAAAAACTCTATATCCGAGAAATCAATAACATTGTTTTGGTTGAAAGTCCACAAATAAAAATATTCTGATGATACAGAAATATATACTCTTCTTCCATTGTTTGCATTTAATTTGCCGCATTCTTCTGTGGACGCATTAAGAAAATTTACTCAAGACAAAGCAGAGGAATTCGTTGTCAACAGCTACTATAGTTGGACTTATGCAACGCAAAGAATATATTTAAACATAGTCCTTTAATTTAAATATTTTGGATAAGCGATTATCATACCATAATAGTATATATATAGTATAAAAAATGTGAAAAATATACTGATTCGGAATAAACTGTTAGTATATTACTTTTTTATAGAACTAATCTATTTCAATGCAATTTATGTGTTTTATTTTATTTTAAAATATACGCTAAATTCTGGAATGGGTCTTTTTCATTTAACAAAACCAAACATTTAATTGGTTTCGAAATCGCCTGTCAAATATTAAACAGCCAAATTTATAATAATATACTAAAATCAAATCCAGCTGCAGTAGTATATACCGTTTTTGTACGTTGAATCTACCGCCTTGTTCATTTTAGATCTGGCAGCACTGTACACAATTCTCTCTGTGTAGCTTTAGCTCTCCTCTAAGCTAGACATATATGTACAATGCTTGTTTTTGTATTTATCTTGTAACAGTTTAGAACAATAATCAGAATTTGATCATATCGTGACTCTATTATTTGACTAAGTGCTCATTTATAATGGACGTAAGGCGTAAGATATGCGTAATAGATAAAGTTGGACACTGGAAAATAAGTGGGATCGTTCACAATAAGCGAACGTTACACTTATGTGTTACCGCAGACCGTAAGATCTTACGGCCGAACGTTAGGCGGACATAAAGTTGCACAATATTCAACAATTTTAGGGGATTTGGATTTCTTGGGTTGAATTATTCTTCGGTTGGTAATTATCGGTTCGCATTCTTGTATATTTAATTTCGTGATTCTTTTTTACTGGACGCACACTCCATCGCCTAGGTTTTTTAAACAATATTTTTCTTGTACTCTACGTATTGCTAATAACAAAAGCAATAACCCCATTTCCAACTCAATGGCGTTAAAATTAGTATACCTACACCAGAGAAAACCCCAGATGAACTATAGCCGTCAAATTATTTCATGCATGCGTAGCAACTAAGTTTTTACGTTCATTATAAATAGAAAAATGTTACGTCTATCTTATGCGTTATGTAGCCCTACGTCTTACGTTCATTATAAATCGGCACTTAGTATCAATACTCTACAACCCATACACGGATATATCAAAATTATTCTACGCGTCAGCGGTAAAATTATCAGAATTAAAGGTAATGGACGAATAACTTTCGTCAATAATGCTGGTGCATATATTTTTCAATCCATCAGTTATGATCAAAACTGTAAAGAATTGGAATCTGTACGTGGAATTGGAACTGTTAGCACCATCAAAGGGTGTTTGTGTTATATCGCCGAAGATTCATAACACTTTGCTATAGCTGGTTGGACCTATCCCAATAATGTTGATGTCCTCAATACAACCAATTTAACATTTAGCATGTTTATTCCATTGAAGCATCTGTTAAACATTTTCAGCGATTATGAGTATGTCTCGTACCGCAAACAGTCCTTTCGTTTAGTGCGAGCTGGAAACGATAATACTTGCTTCAAAATTACAGAACCGACAGCCGCAGCTGTACTTACAGAAATTCAATTGGAAATGAAAAATGTAGAACTCAAAGTGAAAATATTGTATCCAAACAATCAAATTAAATTGCAGCTTTTGAAACTAATCAAAGTCCATACACCTATCCTGATTCCATTCAGATAATGGGAGTTACATATGTTGCCTCACAATTGGGGCCACAAATGAAATACGGGCAGTCGTTTTCCGAAAGTCCCAGATTTTTCATCCAGTTCTTTCAAAAAAAGTCATCATTAGAATGAAGTTAACAATGATCCTACAAAATTCAAAAATTTGAATGTAACGAATATCACGATAACTCTCAACGGAGAAAGTTATCCGAATAAAAAATGTATTTGACATTCGACAAAGGTGCCTTTCCACAAGCCTACTTCAACTATACGCAATTCGGATATAGTTACAAAAATTCCTCTCAACATACTCCGCTCCTGGGATATGCCGAATTTGTTAATAATCCTCTTTTTGTTATAGATTGTTCTAGACGAAATCAAAGTGTTAAAAGTTGCACCGTAGATGTCAAACTGCAAATTGAAGGCTTCCTCACCACCACCTACTACTTTTTTTTGCTTTGGTTAGAAATGGCGAGGCATTCTGTCACCAGGTGATCCGTAGTTTCCTCCTCCTTCCCAGAGAATCTGCACTCGTCATTCTCTGCTAGAGCTATTCTCGTTAGGTTATTTCTGAGGCGATAATGCCCAATAAGAAATCCAGTGAGAAGGTGTAGCATATTCTTGCTAAGATCCAGATACTTCTTAGATCTTGCAGTATTAAAGCTTTCAAGAAAGTTTTTGGAATGATTCCGCCAGGGTGTTTCTCTTTCGGTTTTTTCCTTCTTCTGGAAGTCTTTCTTTTGGAATTTGGTGGGTCTTGTTTTTTTATTGAATTTTTTGTATTATCCATGTTTGGACCCACGACTAGCTAGGGTCGTAACGGTCAGCTTCTGCAGAGCCCCGCATGCAGACGTAAGGGGTTTATTACAATGGAGTTCCTCCCGGTGCTCCAAGGTTGAAACCAGTAAAGACTAAGTCCTCTAACTAGCCATGCATCCCTCTGCCTTGTTTCTCTTTTCAGATTTAGAATTTTTGATGAGGTTGTTTCCTATTGGTGCAGCTGGTCAAGCCAAGACCCCCCGCTCCTCTGGTCCGCGAGACATGACCACAGACAATCAGGTAGTGTAGGTATAACGAGGTGGTTTGAGGTTAGCTCGAGAACTCACCAGGAGCGCTATCCTGTACACCTTTCCAATAGCCATCGGTATCGGTTTGTTATCGACAAACATCGGTTGCGCTGCCGACGGGATCATGACGACGCTATTCTGTATTCCATTCTTACCGACGATCGGAAACGCAACCGAAAACTATAGGTAAACGAGTGACTTCACTTAAACGTCACTCGTTTCGGTATGTTCTGCCAATGAGCGTTGAACTTCAACCGAAACGTCAGCTTTTGCGATTTTAAATTGGAGGTAGTGCATAGTGTTGTAGATAACCAAGACCAGCAGTCATCTGTTAAGAATTCATTAAAATTATTATTATCGTACAATAGCGTAATTCTGAGAATGATTTCTTGTGAACACTTTTGCACTTTTATATATTTATGATAAATATGAAGAGTAAACTACTTTTATAAAATGATTCGAACATCTCTTTAAACGAAATATTCATTTGTGTGCGATTTAGAAAGGTATTAAACAATAATGTGATAAACCATTGTTGACTCTAATTACTAATCTCTTTAATAATAGATAAAAATATTGCAATATGTTGACTAATAATTTTTACCTACGTCATAAAACGCTAGTCAGTACCCTGTGAAATCACTCTTCAAATAGTGCAATAGTCCAAATTCACTGAAATAATCCGCAATTCAAACTTAATGAAAACATCATCAAAGAATGACTATTCCAATATACATCGGTATCGGTTACCGTGGGGTTCACGAAGGCACGGTAGATATACCGACTCTCGTCGACTCGGATTCGCGATATCGGTCGGTAACAGAGCATACAGAATGCCGCACAGTGCGAGTTACTGACTGTCGGTAAGTAACACTTACCGATACCGACGGCTATCGAAAACGTGTACAGAATAGCGCCCTGGGATTGTTTACCTGATTGCAATCCATTATCCACGACACTACAGCTGGGACATGTGTAGTTGGTCCGTGACAAGGTATAATATTGAGGGCTGCTAATTGAGTTTTTAGGCACAACGAGCCCTCCTATTTTCCTGCAGACCTCCTCCTCATCTGAAATCATCGTCGGAGGCCCCCGCCTATCGGCCACATGGAGACGGTTTGGCACTTCACTCCACCCTTATAGGAACTAAAGGACATTATTAATGTATATAAAGAAAAACGGCAGGTCTTTTCCTTATCCAAAAAGATCTTCATCACCACCATCAGCTGCAGTGGAGAAGGAGGAAAACCATATAGAAGGGAAGTCTTACACAGAGTCAAATTGTTTTATAATTATTCTTAAATAAAAAGTTCATGAAAAATATTATTTTTTTATTTAGAAGAACTCTTTTTTGAACGTTATTTTCCATTAATTTCAGAAAGAGTATGAGCAGTGAAGATACCATAAAACAGACAAGTACATAAATTTGTTCAATGGTTTCTTTCAATTTATCATCTATTCTAAATGTTGATGATATTCCCGCAGACATGTTTTTATCTAAAATGTTTCTTGCATATTTTGTTGTTGGTGATGATGATGTGATACCTTCATTTAATTTCACAACTTCTTGGATGGCAGTGTCTCCTTTACCTACATATACATCCCTATCTAACCCTTTTACAGAAAATTGTGTAAAAAAATATTTTGAGAAATGATTTAAATAGAGTAGATTGTCTAATCAACAGGCCTTTTAACTTGTATTTATTTCTTATTATTTACGTAATTTTTGTACATCTCAAACTAAATTTCGATTTCGTTAATCAGGTCGCGGGTGTTGCTTACTATGCGGATGTAGGAACGGGCGATTCTTCTAATTCTGCAGTTTTGTATATGTTTGTAGTTGACTGACTTAAGCCTAGCTTGTTTGACTGATTTTATATGCTCTATTTTTCATAATAAAATTCTGAAATCGTTTGAACGTCGAGTTGTTAACTTCCTTATTAGCACGAAAGCACCAACAAATTGTATGTTAGTAACAGCGTATAGCCTCATTATGTGAAAAGTATGTACTGCTCTATTATTTCTTGAAAATTGATATAGAAATAATGTTTGATTAATGCTATTTTGTACTACTAAATATTTCTTCAAATGATGCTGTCTTTCCAATTTTTCACATGGATCTAACAAAAATCAGCAAGATCACCCTCGCCCAGAAGAAGCTAGCTTTTAATATAAAAGCTCTACCAATTGATAATCAACACCAAATTTTTGGAGCAATAGTGGTCCAGGGGAAATTTGGTGAGGTTGTTAATGCAAGACGTAGAAGTTTTTATTTCCAATCAGGGCAACACCTTTATACCAAGCCAAAATGAGAAGGATTAGATAGTGTAAAATATTATCTGTTATACAGAGGCGTATAATTAATTCATTTCCAGTCTCTTAAAATTCTCTTCAGTTCATCCTTCACTAGTCATCTTCCATTAATATAATTCATCAATTGTATAGTTATAATGAGAGCCTACCTACACTGCTAACATCGCACTTACAAAAATCAATCGCTAAGTCACTGTTTGATATGATGTGTATATTCCGTTTATGGAATTAATTTGATCAAACAACAAATTTAAACATATAAACAAGCCACATTTCACAAATTCAACTACCTCGATGTCAGCGGTACACACATGAAAATTGAACAGCGTTGTCGGTTGGAAGAAATGATATAGAAACACTGAGAGAAGAGATTTCAAATTGGAAGAAAGATTTAATGAATGGCAAAATACCGCTATTGCTCGATATATTCTTTAATTATAGTATCTTCTGCAACAGTCGGTACCATCCTCGGATTTATTGTTATCACCGCTTTCAAAGCCACCAACAATAGTACTAGCAACATTTTCAAGTTTCTGAAATTGAAATTCATCAAGTGGTGCTTCTTCTTCTTCCTTTTTCAGCAGTGGTGGTGGTGAGGATTCATTCTTAATAACATTAGATAAAATTTTATTTGTAACCAATATTTTCAGAGGTACAGATAAGGGTTCGAAAAATTTTTGTAATGCTTCATCCTACTCAGACCTACCTAATTTCAAAGCTAAATATTACTTCCTAATGGTCTTTAAAATTTCATTAACTTTATTTCTGCAAACAACATCAACTTATTTGCTGAACCATTTCATGTCGATAAATACCAGCCATCATCAAACAACAAATTTAAACATATAAACAAGCCACATTTCACAAATTCAACTACCTCGATGTCAGCGGTACACACATGAAAATTGAACAGCGTTGTCAGTTGGAAGAAATGATATAGAAACACTGAGAGAAGAGATTTCAAATTGGAAGAAAGATTTAATGAATGGCAAAATACCGCTATTGCTCGATATATTCTTTAATTATAGTATCTTCTGCAAAAGTCGGTACCATCCTCGGATTTATTGTTATCACCGCTTTCAAAGCCACCAACAATAGTACTAGCAACATTTTCAAGATTCTGAAATTGAAATTCATCAAGTGGTGCTTCTTCTTCTTCCTTTTTCAGCAGTGGTGGTGGTGAGGATTCATTCTTAACAACATTAGATAAAATTTTATTTGTAACCAATATTTTCAGAGGTACAGATAAGGGTTCGAAAAATTTTTGTAATGCTTCATCCTACTCTGACCTACCTAATTTCAAAGCTAAATATTACTTCCTAATAGTCTTTAAAATTTCATTAACTTTATTTCTGCAAACAACATCAACTTATTTGCTGAACCATTTCATGTCGATAAATACCAGCATTAGGCTCATGGTTTTATAAAATTATCGAAACCTTGACGATATCAACCTGCATTTAGATCAAAATCCTTCACAATAACCATCATTCTATATTTTTCGCTCCAACAATCGGCACACATATGCTTGAACTCATTGAATGAGATGTCTGGTGAAACGTGCTTATCATACACATGTTTCAAATTCATTTCATCTCGCTTGAACAACATAATTAGATTACAATTATCACGCAACATTTGGCGCCTTACTGTACGTTTGTCCTATATATATAGCATCAATTCCTCGATGTCGATACACGGAATAATATTCATGAATTTTCTGTTGTGAATCGCAAGCTATATCATCAGAAATGAAGATGGAATTTGATTTTGCTTCGTTAGGGTTTATGATTTCATTACTGTCTTTGAAAGGGAAATAAGTGGCATCTTTAAATTTTCTCAGTACTTCTTCGAGCAACCGACACTACAGTGTCTTTGAACATATGCACACGTTCTCAAATTTAGCTCCATTGGGATGAAACAACAAAGATAATGCTGCATTTGTTTTTCCACATCAACTAGGTCCGCATGTGATTGCTCGAAATCAGTGGGGTCATAAGGCCCCATGTTTACTGCATTCAACTATACCACCATCATTCAAATAGTCCACGTTTTCGATTGGTAGGGTCCTTTTCTGCTGAATGAGTCTCTTGTTGTGAACCAGTTCATTAAATGGTTAATTCCTTCATCAATAAACTTGCCATTTGAATTGCACCTGCCGGGCTATTCGTATTGCGGTCCAGGTACCAAATTGAAAAAGCGTCTAGAACCTGGTATCAATTCATTGGATGAGGTTTGCAAGAAACACGATATCGCATACTCTCAAAGCAACTCTTTGTAAGAACTTCATAAGGCTGATCATGTGTTGGAAAATAGATCTTGGGAACAGTTAAAATCAAAAGTCGCAAAATTTGGCCACTGCTGCGGCAGTCACCTCAGGTATAAAGGTGAAACGTAAACTTGGTACGCAACAGCGTCCATTTTCCCATATTGCGAAAACATACTGACTGCTTTGAAAAAAAAAACAACAATGATCACGATCATCATGGTAGTGGTTTGAATAACTCATCTGCAGCAGCTTTACGTGTAGATCGGATTGCAATAAAAAAAATGGAGGACGAAAGAGAATTCCAAATCGAAAATAATAACTCTACCACCTACGACGGTGAGCAGCGGATTCCTACCAACTTGATTCAACTATTTGCAGGACTCTCGGCTTAAGAGTCTTTGGCTGGAGGAGCGGGTGCCATTGTGAAGACTGTTATTGATGCCCTATTTTCGTGGTGTTTTTATGCGTGACAAAACAATGGTATAGTGAGTGTGCAGTAGTGAATTTAGATTGTTCCTGGTAGCATATAAAGCAACACCGTACAATATTTCGATAGTTATGGGAAGTTGAAACCATCAAAAGAATTAGCCAAATATTTTGATAGCAACATAAAGACCTTCTTTAATAATGATGTTTATCAGAAATATAATCAACTTAACGGCGGAAATTTATGTTAAGCTTTTTTGTTGAAATCCAAAAAATATATTTTTTGGAAACTTGAGTCTATTTATTAGTATCTACTATACTTTCCTCCATCAGTCATGTCCATCATATGAACACAATACTAGATTCACTGGCTATGCTGTCCCTCAGCATAGACAACCACATATTCGTGTATAAAATTTTTTAACAAACTTCCAGATCAGCTAAAGTGTGAAAATAATTTAAAATTGTTCAAAAGGAAGGTTTTTAATATAATTTTGAATGTTGAACCCTACAGTATTGTTGTTTTTTTTTGAATGCGACTCTTATTAAATGTTGAGTCTTTTCTTAAAAAAATATAATATTATTCTTTACTCCTACACTTTGTTTGACGCCAATTCATTTTGTTGTGCATGGTCTATTCATTGTACAATTCTCTGAATAATAAAGTGATTTATTATTATTATTTTATTATTATTATTGACGTTTGAAGTGTCGTTCTCCAAAGCTCTGTACAAATTTTTCACCACCGCTTCAATTGGAATTCGATACTGAACAAGGGCTAGTATAACTTAGTTTCCATTCGTACAACAGCATACCCAACATTGATGAGGGAACAATGTTTTAATATTTTGAAAACGGTAACAAAGGGAAGAAAATAAGTATCGACATTCCTACTGGTGCGTACGAAATTGGAGATAATAGGGAGATTTTAAGCCACCTGTTTGAACAGCAATATAATTTATTCGTTAAAAATCACATGCGCAATAGAGCTGAAATAAGGAGAAACTTTATTAACCAATATTGCTTTACATTATCAAAGTTAAAATAACCATCCCTCAATAAAGGAAATTGATTTTGTCATGATGCCACCTGTAAAAAAATATATTTTTATCGTAAATTCCCTAGTCAGTGATAAATACATCTAAATTAAGAATATTTGAGTAAATCTGTACTTTTCACCAATTCTACCACATTATTTTAAATATGAACATTTTATAAAATCGGCAACATCGGATATGGCTACCGTCCGTCACATTCAAGTCCTGTTCAACCTAACCTAACCTAACCTATCTTTTGTGTATTTGTCTTTATTGATGTTTTCTCTGGTCTGTATGTATGCCTCTGATATATTGTATATTTTTGCTTTATGGTACCTACCTCTTCATTTTTCTTTTGTGAAAGGCAAGTAGGTTTTTTGTGTATTATTTTAATAATCAAAATACCAAAGTAGAGGGTGAGGTTTGGAGAATTTGATGAGATTATTCTTTCACGGGAGTTATTAAGTTTAAACCCGTTCGAAAATCCCAGAGAGTGGGAAATAATACAGGAGCATGTCTTTTTAATAACTCGTAAGAAGTTTATGATCAGAACCTTAAATGATAATTTTGAAAAAAATATAAACTTTGGTTGACAAAAAAAGATTTTAAAAAGCAAGTAAGTGAAATAAAAAACTTTTTATTTATGACCATGCCTTTGATAAACCATCAGTCAAATCGCAAATAAAATATACCTTTGATATTTGTAGGTCCGTTATCGAAAAACCTCATTCTAAAAAGTACAAATCATATAAAAATATTTATGACCTGATGGAATGCTTCAAAAAAGAGAAGCGAATAAAAAAATCAAATGCCACTGTTAAGGCTATGACTAAAAAACAAGGAAGTGGCCGTAATGTATGGGCCTCTATGGTGGTCAATACACAGCAAGTTCAATCAACAAAAAATATTGAAAACATTCAATGTGATTATGATCATTTCGTTGAGTAGATAAAAAAGTCTTACCTGTTCCTATTCTCTTTTTTTAAATATCGAGAAGTAGCTAAAGTAAACATTGGCCGATAAATGTCTTATAAAGTCCCTATTACAAATTAATGGTTAAATTTTTGATATTTACTTCTTGAAGAAAATTTTATTTTCAAAATAATTATGAGGGGTATAAGCTTTCTAATTTTTTTAAAAATCACGTTTTATTTTTTAGATTTTCAAGAGACTGGTCAAAATAATGCCGAGGATTTTCAGAAAATATTCATACAATTTGGTAAGCATTGTAACGTACACTTGATAAACGATTATTGTAATATATTGGTTAAAAAAAATACACATTTTATTCCACCTTAAGATACTGAAGACAAAACAAATCCTTCCAATAGCAATATGAGTAGAGCATCAATCTCAGCTTCAATCCCATCAACTCCGACAAAAGAAACCACGATGACAAGTCCACGCCCAACATATTTTAATAGAGCAGCAAAATCATCAAACGTTTTAGGTAATGTTTTATAGTTTATAGTTTTTTGTGAAATTCACTAACTTGTTAAATTTGTGGTGAACATGACAAACATATTTTCCATTTTATTAAGTAATGATTTAACTTTATTTTTTAGCTCCAGTAAGAAGTAGAGAAAGAAAAGCAAGTGTCCAGAGACAAAGGCTGGCATATCTTCAGAAATATGACAACGATCAAACAGATCTGAGAGAAAGAGAAATAAAATCATAGGAAAGGAAACTGGCCCTCCAAGAACAAAAAAAGAAACGGTAAGAATAGCTGCTCTCGAGGTAAGAAAAATTACCTTAACAAGATAGAAATTTCAACTTAGAAGAAAATAAAATAGAATTGGAGATGGCTCATACAAAAAAATTGAAACCTATAGTTGAATGATAGGAGAAGATAATCAACATATTTTTTAACCAAAAATGGTTATTAATTATCATTTTGGTAAAGAACGTCTCAGTTGTATTTATATGTAAAATTGAATGGATTTAAAATTAACAATAAACTCTTTTCAGAACCAAAAGATTATTTCAGATAGATGTTTCGTTCATTAACTTCTGAATAGGGAAGTAGTTAAGGTCAAAGAAATTGTATTGAGAATAAGTCGAGAAAATTGCTTAAACTATTTAAATGTTATTGAAAGGCACAAATTTAGATATTCTGTTATATATTTTTTTAATTTATCCAATAGCATCATATACGTTGGATTGCGTTTAAAAAATATGAAATAAAACAACTGTCATTTATTTAAAACAATTAATAGTATAGATACTTCTACAAAGTACACAACAAACGTTCTCTTACTCCATATGCCTGGTCCCCATAAATTACATAGTGTGTAATATCGGGAAACCTTGTATGATTTTCTAGTTGCTCATAAAAACCAGATACTCTAAACATACCAGCATCATGAAGTCGACATGAAGATGCTCCTAAAAGGCTGGTAGTGATGACGTCTAGAGAAACAACAGATTAATACTGGACACAATGGTAGCGTTTATGTCCAGAGTAGTACTCTTCCTGGTCTACTGAAGGGCGGCGAATAGGTCTTGTTGTACCATCAATAAAACCCCCAACAATTTTGAATTGCGGAACCTCATAATTGATTTTATGTTTCATTATTTATTATCCAAATAATTAAATAAAAATGTGTAGTCGCCGAATACATACATGTGCATATAATTGTAAACGGTTTTGATTTATCCAGTTAAAATTCCCTATATTTTGAAGGAGGTGGCTGAAATTTATGTGGATATGCATATTTACCAAATTGCAAATCTCGAAATGTGCCAGACTTGATCTTTGAGCGATTTGGGTTTGCCAACTTTCGAGTTAATATACACATTCCCTGAATTCCTATAAACTATAAATTTAAGTTCTTTGGTATTCATAAGAAATATGAATGTCATGAGACCCAGAGGTACTGCTATTTCATATTGTACGCCTCTTCTAAACAGTAAATTAACTTTACATGAAAGTGACTTGAGAACACGAAAACACGGCACCAAACAGTGGATTTTCTAGGGCTCAAACAGAATCAAACGAAGAATATTTCAGCTTTCAATTACTTGTTACTTAATGTCCTGAGCGAGTCCTGATTTCATTTGGAATACGCAAGGCAGCAACCAGTCTGGATATGTGTTGTTTGGCAAACGAACATTTAGTTCAGCTTCTTTTTCTTCGCAATAATTTAAGTTAAAAATTGGTCTAACAAGCGCGTCTCCGTCAATATGAAATTTATTGTGAAGGATTATTCTTCTTACCACATTGTGATTTACACCCCAGAATCTCTTCTTATAATGATGTCAATCATTTGTTCCATAATAAATTTAAGACACGAATAAGGCAGTTGAATTTTAAAACAACTCGTTAATGATTATTTAAACTATTATGAAGTGAGGATTATTATTTATAAGGTTTCAAAGTTTTAAATGCTGCTGACATCTGTCACTTGTCACGTAAATAGCGGAAGAATGGGATGGCTTAAAAATTCATTTTTGGAATACGTTACGTACTAATATGTACTTATACGTACTGTGTTTACTTTAATAGCAGATAAAGGGATTTAACGTATTCTAACGTGAATAGTTTATCATGTACTTACAGTTATTATTTGTTTTAGTATTTGTTTTAACTCCTTATTTGCTATAGTTGATTCATATATAGTTCATTAATAAGTTAAAGAAATAGTAGCTTTAGTCTCGACCTTTCCAGAAACTATATTTTAGGTGCACTTTGTCACAGTATTATCAGCTTGACAAGCTTCTAGTACATTATTACAAGTGTCTAGATAATCATAGAACAGTCTCTATGAATGTGATGGCAAAATTCAGATATATTAAGCCGTATCGATCACGAATCAGTTATTTTATGGTATCAGTCAATGGGAGACATAAGTCGATGGTAGTTGAAACGCGATAGTCAAAGTGACAAGTTGTGACAGTTGTACTATTATGAAAAGTCGTGTATAAGGTGTTAAGTGAATTCGGCGATATTGCGTCAATAGTACTGCAAGTGCATTCAGTTGAAAGCTGGAAGAATCGTGAGTACAATCATACCACCAGTGCAATCAAGCGATACCGCGAATCAGAACTACAACCAACTTAATTGCAAAGAATGCCAAGAACGCAATCAGAACATCTACATCAATAGCAATTTCAACAGGCAGATCTAATCAATAATAACTAACACAAACATAAATGTAAAGGTAGATACGGGGGAGAGTCAGAAGATATAATACAACGCTGGTGGAATAGTACCACGTCTCATACAGTTCTTTAATTAATTGTATGGATGAAGTATGATAAACCTTTTAAAAATTCAGTAGAAAGTGTAGTGCTCTAAATTCAAACATTGCAAGTGAAGACACAATGTTACTATTGAATTTAAACGCGTGATTCCGTTTCAAATCACGAAATAACTACCATCGCTCCGATATACCGACACAAGTACGGAGAACTCTAGCACCAAGGGTCTAAAATCGCTGAAGTAGCCTAGTAAAGAATAGCGTCTAATATCTATCTAATATGTCTTTCATCTCCTTCAAATGCTGTAAAACGTAACTTTTCATTCATTATGTTTGTAGCAAATGTAACAGTATTTTCCATCGAAGTTGCTTTCATAAAAGTTTCAAGTCTAAGGTAAAATTTTTGCAAGATAATATAATAATATGCTGTGAGGACCAGACTGAATCTATTATGCCAGATGAACTGAGTGAACTGAGTTTACTGGAACAAACCATCAATGACTGAGTAACTGATAATAGGATGAAAGTGAAGAAAAAAAGACATGCTGAATCAGGCCTTACAAGTACAGAGTACAAAATGCTCTGGTACCCAAACAGAGAGAAGGGAGCAAAATACAAAAGGCACTTCCACGGATGAACAGATATACAGTGCAATAGCAGAAAAAACATTGAACAAGAAGGGAAAGAAAAATAGAAGAAATAAATGTAGCTCCTGATGCCAAAAACTAAAGAAAAAAACTTTGTAGAAATATTCGTAAATGTCTATTAGGATTCACTTCTGAGGTCCTCAAAAGTAAAATATCTCCCAGTTGTGGCATCGATGGACAAATTAAACCAGATCCTGAACCTGAACTTCAGAACCCTATCATCGTATTGAATGAAAGCCGAAATCTAAGCGATCTAAAATGTGAGTTGAGGACCAGCTCCTTAAATGACGAAAATCAAATGTTGATGAACCATGATGGGACATGTGATTTGTTCGAATATGGTAAAACAAGAGAAGAAACCCTTCAGACTGCTTCTCGAGTTGGAGAGAAAAGAATATTGGTTTATGGTGATGAATATGGTATGGGCTTCACGAGAGTACTGAAAACTATTACCTATACTGAAAACTACGTAGTGAATGAATTGATCAAACCCAATACTGAACTTGTTGAATTGACGAAAAACATATTTCAAGAAACGTTGCATTATGGTGAAGATGATATAGTAATTGTGATGTTTAATTCAAATAACGTAAGCAATAATTCCACTCTAAATTTAGCACTCAAAACTATTCTAAACTTAAGCAAATCAACTAAGCTCCTATTATTACCTGAAATTAACTCAATAAAAGATTGGACCCTACATAGTATCCTATCATTTAGAATTAAAACTTTCGAAAAATGTAACAAAAACTCATCTATGACTTTTTTCTCAGGATCCAAGTATGAACGCTCTAAGCGTAACATATATGATAACTTGAACAATTACTTTAATTCCTTGATGTCACTTAATACAATAGTACTTATAACAATATTACCAATTAATTCGGTTCATATCAATGAAAGCAATCTTGATAATGTAAATGTAAAATGCTCTATTATACCAGTAAATATTTCGGATCATGAAGCTGTCTATTGTAATGTGAGACTCACTTATAACATTTATGGAAACAAATTTTGGGAGGTTGTTCAGTAAAACAAACTACGAAAAATTGTATAATTTATGTTTAAATATAGACTGGAATTTTGTGTTATACTCTGATGATCCCTTTCTTTCTTATCACAATAGTCTTATAAAATAAAATAAAAAATAAAAACAAAATCAAAAAGGCTTGGTTAACTTTAGGAATTCGTACTTCTGCCAAAAATCAGAAAATTCACACATTCTCATAAGTACTACAATAAGTTCAGAAGCATCTATTGAAGAGTTGTAAAAGCAGCAAAAAGTTGTTACTACCACAATAGAATCAGCAAAAGTAAGGATACCATCAGAGAAACATGGCGTATTGTAAATGTGTTTCGTGGCAAAACTCCTACTCTTGTAAAGAAGGTCACTCTGAATGTCAACACTCTGAATGAATTCTATTGCTCCATAGCAGACAGACTGTCAAATAATATTGATAAAGCGCCAGATCCCTTATTATTCATGAATAACATTAATATTGCTGAGACATTTATTTTATATGAAACTAATTTAATTGAGCTTACAGATACAATAAAAAATATCAAAAATAAAACTTCTTGTGGCATCGATAACATCTCGATCAGAATTTTTGAGAATATACCAGTTCTTGTTCTACTAGTTACTTAGAGTTACTAGTCCAATTTATTAATGACTCCTTTGCCAAGGGAACCTACGCACAATTCTTGAAAACAAATGTTATCATCCCCTGTAATAAATGTACTCTTGTTATGTTTAATGTACTTTATTTAAGGTTCAGACTTTACAATTGTGGAAGACCCGACAGCCATCTTTTTATGTAGCTGCTAGGCGTTCCCGCTAGGTGGTGTATATGTTTGATCATGACAAATGACAAGTGCTGATGGCAAGGATGTTATAAGGAGGATCATGACATCTTCTCTTTTTTAAAACAATATAAAATAATTTGAGGTATAAAAATATGGATACAATGTTTAAGCAATATAATCCTTAAGATAGCCGGGTCGGGTAATTGTACGTCCATTACGAGTAGTTGCTCGAGGCGGTGGAGCGTGTTTTTCCGGTGCTTCGGGATTTGCTGCAATTTGAGTGGGAAGCTGTTGTTCTACTTCACGTGTTTCGCCGAAGGTGTTCTTATTTTCGCGATTCGTCTCCTCATTGTGAGGGAGTTCGTCGAAATAGTCTGGGGGGTGTTTAACTCTAAAGTTTCCATTTTGATCTCGCTTGAGGTACTTTCTGTTTCGCGTTAGAATTGTTTCAGACTCTTTCATGACTTCGTACGAGCGCGGTTTGTCGCTTTTATGAATGACTAATCCGGGTTCCCAAGTCTTGTCTTTGTTCTGTATTCGTACAGTTTCACCTGTCGATAGTTCAGGGAGATTTCGTGATCGTTTATCATGGAAGTATGTTTGTAATGTTTGTTTTTCGGCAAGCTTTTCTCTGATCGATTCGTTTTCGGGATGGCGATACTCTAAGAAATCAGGTAGCACTCCACGTACATTTCTGTTAAACCTTATTCTTTTCGGAGACTCGATACAATTAGAGATCGGTGTGTTACGGAGCTCCAGAAACGCTAAATACAGATCCTTCTTGTCCTCTTTCGCTTTTTACAACATTTTTTTCACCGTTTGTACAAAACGTTCGACTAGCCCGTTACTTCTCGGATAGGTAGGGCTCGACGTTGTGTGTTCAAAACCCCAAGCTTTAGCAAATTCCTTGAATTGTTGGCTACTAAACTGCGGTCCGTTGTCAGATCTAACTATATTTGGTATTTTGTGTCTCGCGAACAGAGATTTCATCATTACTATCATCGTTTCGCTCGATTCATTTGTCAGTGATCCTATCTCTACATACTTAGAGTAATAATCGACCATTATTAGATAAGGCTGTCCTTGCAAATAGAATAAGTCGACGGCTATTTTCTCCCAAACATTACTCGGTACTTCGCTCGAAATTAATGTTTCGTTCTGGTGGCTTTTTTGGAATTTCTGGCAAACTGCACAATTCATGATCGTGTCTTGAATTTGTTTATTCATTCCCGGCCAGAAAACTATATCGCGAGCTCTGCTCTTTGTCTTTTCGATACCCATATGATTATAATGTAGCTTGCTAAGGACTTCTTTACGCGTTCGACCAGGTACTACTACACAGTTATTCTTAAAAAGTAATCCGTCTGACTCGAAAAGTTCTGAATGGTAAGTGTGATACGGCTTGGCAGTCTCAGGTACGTCTTTGATTTCTTTCGGCCAAGTACGGATCAGTTTAATTACTGTTTGTAACTCGTTATCACTTTCGGTTTCAGCTACGAACTCTAGCTTTTTCTTGTCGCTCATGCTTTCGGATAACACAATATTCATGATGTGCGTGTTTATATCACCGTCGTCGTTCATTTCTGTCAAATGCGCACGCGAAAGGCTGTCTGCGATTAACAAATCTTTGCCGGGTTCCGATTTTACATTTCCCGAGATTGAATTTGACACCGTTTTCACGAGCTTTTGTGAAAACTTGCTGCAAGATTTTGTTATGCTCTTCGTTGTTTTGTGCCCAGATTATAATGTCATCAATATAAACGCTAAAAATCTGTTTGTATAGTCTGTGAAAGATTTCGGGAGCCGTTTTAATACCGTAAGGCATACGCAATATCTACAAAAAGGTGTTTGGAAAGTGGTAAGTTTTGAACTCGCTTTCGATAACTCAACTTTCCAAAAAGCCATGGACGCGTCTTGAACTGTAAAAATCTTCGCGTTAGTCATCTTTGAAGCTATTTCTTCAAATGTCGGTAATTTGTAGTGTTCTCTGAGCAGGCACGATTTCAGGTACTGAGGGTCTAAACAAACTCGAAGCGAATTATCCGATTTTTTTTACCGATGCCTTCGAACAGGTCTTTATTTTCCTGCATTAAACCCTTTGATCCCTGAGTCTTATTTAAGCTTATATTCCCTACTCGAGTTAACAGTTTCAACTTTATAATGCTCGGTAAACCCATGAGCGGTGTCGTTTTTTCGCAATCAACTACGTAGAATACAAGATTTTATGTTTTACCTTTAACTTCGCACGCCAATTCTACGTGAGTTTAGATCCGTCGAAGTTTGACAATTTTTGGCCGGTAGCTTCGAACTGTTTTTTCGGACCAACTTTCCGATACTCGTTTAATCCGATCACATTTGCTCCGGTACCCGTGTCTAGTTTGAACGATATTGTTTTTCCGGTTTCAGCGAATACTATTTTCTCGTACCAATCCGAAGTTGCGCGATCACTACCTGTTACATTTCCTAAGAAAATTGTATCTGAATCTTTGGTTACCAATCCTATCTTTTGGCGGCTACGACATACCTGCGCAAAGTGATTGTACCCATTGCACGCTTTGCATTGCTTATTGAAAGCTGGACATCTTTTCGCTTGATGTCGATACCTACGTCGTTTACAGGACGATTGATTCAGCTGCTGCTGATTTGGCTGTCCGTTGTTCTGCTGCTGCGTATAGTTTTGTTGTCGTCTGGGTGGGTGGTCTTCTCTGCTACTCTGCTGTTGATACTGCTGCGCCATGTTTTCTTCGTTGCTTTCTCTTCAAGCAAGTGCTTCGTGGAATGAGCGATTCTCGTCGTTCGTCAATTCTTCTAGGGTTACTGTGGCGTCTATTCTAAGTTGTGTCGAATCCAGACTGCGCCATATAATAAATGTACTCTCGTTATGTTTAATGTACTTTATTTACGGTTCAGACTTTACAATTGTGGAAGACGCCACAGACATCTTTTTGTGTAGCTGCTAGGCGTTCCCGCTAGGTGGTGTATATTTTTGATCATGACAAATGACAAGTGCTGATGGCAAGGATGTTATAAGGAGGATCATAACATCCCCCTTCAAAAAGAGGTGACACCTCAGATCCAAGAAACTTTAGACCCATTTCACTTATTCCAACCCTTGTTAAAATTATAGAGAAGTTGGTGAAAATTAGGTTGATGAATTTTATATGGGCCCACAAAATCTCAAATCCTCAACAATTTGACTTTCAATCCAAAAAGAGTACAGGAGATGCAATTTTCCATCTGCTGAGAAGACTTTACTTTGAGCTGAACTTGAATAAGGTATGTTCAGCTGTCTTCTGTGACTTGTCGAAAGCTTTCGATTGTGTGAACCATGAAATTCTGCTGCGCAAACTGCAACACTATGGTTTCAAAAATCAAAGTCTCAACTGGATTGAATCATATCTGAGTCAACGAACCCAAGTTGTGAGAACTGACACGCTGTCTGATACTGGCTTTGTCAGACACGTTGTGCCTCAAGGCTCGGTACTGGGGCCAATATTTTTTTAAATTATATTTTAACGATCTAGCTTATATTGAATCTGATGGAATGTTCACAATATTTGCAGATGGTACAAACATCCTGTGGCATGACATTGATGAAATTAATCTTCATAACAAAATGGCCCAAGATATTGTTAAAGTGAATATCCTATCCTTTAATATAGACACAACCAATCTTATATCATTCAATTGAAACTTGTCAGGCATTCCGTTGAGTAATGATATTATATCAAATAAAAAATCCAATAAATTTCTTGGAATCGATTTGGACAGCAACCTCAATTTCAATAACCATATTGAATTACTGAGCAATAAAATTGCTTCAGGATGTTATGCTTTACGAACGGTATCAAATGAATTAGGCATTGTAACAGCAAAAACTCTGTACAACGCTGTAGTTGAATCACATCTAAGGTATGGCATATCATTCTGGGGTACCTGCAACCAACCTCACTTGAACACAGTCTTCATTCTACAAAAGCGCTCCATTAGATATATGTGCAAAGTTGGGTCTAGAATGTCCTGTAAACCCTTGTTAAAGGAACAAAAATTACTAACACTTTCGTATTTATTCATACTAGAAACTGTTTGCCTAGTACATAAGAAAAAATCATCTTATGATGTTGGTATCACTCGCCAAAATGACAAGCTAAGGCTGCCTATTCCATCATCAAATTTGATTAGAAAATCGTTGATCTATAATGCAGCTAAAATGTATAACCATCTTCCTAAAAGTTTTAAAGATCAGTTCTTATTGATCATGTATTTTATAGTGTTCAAGAAACTTTGATAAAGATATGGAGGGCATTCTGATATAAATTATTTCCTGTTTTAACCATTGTTGATTTTTAATAGTTAGTTAATCGTTAATTATTCATATATTTTATTTCTATACTCCAGTATTTTCATGTTAATTTCTGACTATTCGTCCATCGAGGACGTATATATACCTAGTTATGTGTATGTATAAAACAAACTTTTTTTTTCTCCTGAATATAAGAAAATTATTTTGACATGTATTTTATCTAATGTTTTATAATGTGTTGTCTGCAACTGAATTGTTCTTTCTATATATATATTTATAAAAGCTTTGTCTACGAGATGTTCATCTTTTGACAATAAAGTATAATTTCATTTTTTGATTGATTGAAAATAAACCATTGGAAGTAATCTGCGAATTTTGGAGTAATGATGATCAAATTGCGGCTTAAAATCTCCTTATTGAAAAGTTTCTTCGAAAAACCATTGTAACACCGCCAATAATGTTACGACTCTGATGGAAACACCCGAAGATATTTTCTATCTCAAACAATAATACTTTGAAAAGTGAAATATTTTTCAAATATCATGCATGCTATCGATTCCAAGCAGAACAATAGTTTGGAAAATATTTTGGGTTTCTCACCTAAGATTTTGGAAAAGGATATTCATCATGTGTCAGATCACCCTGAGAATATTATAAAAGTGCGAAAGATACATGTAGACAGCAACATTATATCGGGAGCATTGTACAACGATAAACCGTCTCACACAATCTAGGAATTTGCCATTAATGTTGACCCAGGGCTCTGCTATCGACGAAACACCGAGTCATTTAATATATCTTCCTATAACTCGAACAAACGAAATCCATAACATTACGCTACAAGTGCTCGATCAAAACTTTCAGTTAGTCAAATTCCGAAAAGAAGAAATCATAATTCGAATGGAACTAAAGAAACAACAACAACAAACAAAATGGTTTAAATCATTTATAAAAGCTGCTGATCCGTTTCCACTCTTGCTGTCTTCAACAAAACCTTCATCAACAACAACGCTGGTAGCCAACTTAGTTTGCAGAATATTGAATTATTCAAGTCGATTGGTTATCATGTTAACGTCTCAAGTATTCAACATCTTTTGAAAGCCCATCATCAACGAATCCATTCAAAAGGTGGAGTGGTGAACCTACTACCCGTATGTAAAGTATTTTCACAACAGTGATGTCATAGAAATTAAAATCAATCAGTTTGATGCTTTGAATGCTCTAAATACGGTAAAATCATCAGAACTAAAGGTAATGGACAAGTCACTTTCGTCAATAATGCTGGTGCGTATCTGTTTCAATCCATCGGTTATGATCAACACGGTAAAGAATTGGAATTTGTTCGGGATGTTGGAACTGTTAGCACCATCAAAGGGTATTTGTGTTACAGCGCTGAAACTTCGAAACACTTGGCTGTAGCTGGTTGGACCTATCCTAATAATGTTGATGTCCTCAATACGATGAATTTGACATTCAGTATGTTTATTCCATCGAAAAATTTGTTGAACATTTTCAAAGACTATTAGTATGTCTTCTACGGTAATCATTCAATTCGTTTAATGTGAGCTGGAAACAAAAATATATGCTTCAAAATCACCGAACAGACTGGTGTCACTGTGCCTATAGAAGTACAACTGAATATTGAGAATTTAGAACTCAAAATGAAAAAATTTTATCCAAACGATCAAATTAAATAAAAGCTGCCCATCTTGATTCATTTCAGAAAATGGGAGTTATATATGTTGCCTGCCCACAGAACTAGGGCCACCAATAATATATGGGCAGTCAAAACATATTCGTTTCTCAAGAGCCCACGATATGTTATGGTATGTCTTCAAACAGATCATGAATATGATAAAGTTAACAGCGATCCTACAAAATTCAATCATGTGAAGGTAACGAATATCACGTTAACTCTGAACAGAGACAGTTATCTGAAGAAAAAAGATGCATCTGACCTTCCACAAAGGTGCCTTTCCAGAAGCCGTCATCGAGCATTTGCCTCTCAGTGAAATTATGAAAAAGTAGAATTGAGTACGAATTGTCAGTTTAAGTTTAGCTATGATCATGAGAAAAATGTTCGTAGACATTTTAGTCTTCATTGTTGAGCGACAATTCCAACCCAAAGAGATAAGCATAAGAATTTAAGAGCAATGGAGTAATTTTTCATTACTACCATACAAACCCTTTTCAGCTCTCAGCAAAGAAGATAGATGTGGAGTTTGTTGCTTGAAAAAAAATTCATGACCTAAGATATTCATTCGTTGATTCCACCTTACAAAATGTTATTTTCAAAGAAAATTTAAGTGATGTTAATATAATTTATATGAGAGGATATCAGAAGAATTTTTTTTTGGAATATCAACATGCTAGGGTCTTGAATTTGGAGGATTTTGAAAACTCATGGTGGATCCAACTTTCAACAATAGCAATGCAACATCCTGTATGAATTACCTTCGACCCGTCTCATTGTACAGATGCGGCCTTCGAAACGTTGATATTTTGTATAAATGGTTTTATAATTTGATTCTTATTTAATAAAATACCTAATATTATTTATTTTTCTATTTCACTGTACAAAATTCAAAATTCAAGTAGGATATCATTGATAGAATGGAGTGTGTTGCAACAGAACAACGTATGCGCCATCATTCTATTTCACATCTTTCCATAATGTGAATTTTGTAAATATATGGTGTGCACGTTAGTGTTCAGTCTCGATTTGAGAGAGGTAACGTAACGAAGAGTGGAATGAAAAGGTGTTTAAAAATCCTACACGTTTTTGTGATGTGATTCTTTATTCATGTTAAATACACAAGAGTGTTTACACAAGTCAAAAATGATAGATAATACACTTAATCCTACTGTTAAAATTGAAGACATTACACTTAATGCTATACAGACTAAAATACATATACATATTATAGTATTTGAATTTTTCCTTCTATTTCACACAAAAAAAAAATTTTGTCTATCCAACAGAGTGTGGAACTATAGTATTCCTCTATAGAGTAGAAGGCACTTCTAAGGAGGAACTCTGTTATCTTTTTTTTGAATTGCTTTTTATTCAGCTGTAATACCTCGTCAGGTAATTGATTATAAAGTTTTACAGCATGATACCCAGGGCCATCCTGGCACCTTTCCAATCTATGATAAATAGCCATTAGCTTAGTTTTATTCCTGGTATCATGACTATAGACATCAGCAGGTGATGTGTAATGCTCATGATGATCTTTGATGTATATCAGGTTTTGTAAGATATATTCAGAAGGTAATGTCAAAATGTTGTGATCAATAAAGGCCTGTTTACAGTCATCCTGATAGTTCAGACCAGCAACTATTCTCACTGCTTTCCTCTGTACAGAAAAAACCCGCCGAGTGCCACTTGCATGACCCCACACCAGTAACGCGTAGCTTAGATGGGAGTGAAATAAGGAGAAATATGCCTGCCTCATGATTTTTGATGAGACACACATAGTTAGGTTTCTTAGGAGATAGATGTTTTTACTTAATTTTTTTGTTGTTATTTGTGTATGTGCATCCCATAAGAGTTTCTGATCGAGTGTAACACCTAGGAATTTTACGTTGTATTTCATAGAGTCAACTTTCTTCAGGGAGAAAACATATGTCTGTGTTTTGGATTCATTGAGGAAAAGCTTGTTTGATGAAAACCATTGCCTGGCCCTTGACTGAGCCTCGCACGACAAGTCTAGAGCAGACTGTAGATTAGTATCGCGTATTTGTTCAGTTGTGTCGTCAGCGAATTGAAAGTATTTTTCGCTTATCGCAATTCTTGGCACGTCATTTGTGTAAATTAGGAATAAAATAGGGCCTAATATTGAGACTTGGACAACTCCAGTGGTAACTGCTTGCTTACTGGATGTAATTCCATTGTGGTGTACGACTTGCACACGGTCTGACAAGTATGACTTGATAAGAGTGATACTTTCGGCTGAGAATTTATAGAGAGGCAGTTTCTCTAGAAGAATGTGGTGCGAGACACAGTCAAACGCTTTGCTTAGGTCACAGAAAATGGACGCTGTGTACTCAGAATTCTCAAAACCTTCCATTATGTTTTCCACCATTCGCAAAATTGCTAGAGTTGTATTTTTTCCCCTTCTGAAGCCGAACTTATTAGCACTAAGGATATCATTTTGTTCTAAAAAAATAGAGATTTGTTTAGCCACGCATTTTTCAAATATTTTTGACATTACAGGTAGTATGGAGATTGGTCGATAATTATTAGGGTCATTAGCATTACCTTTTTAAAGATCGGCGAGACTTTGCCAATCTTCAAGCAGTCCGGAAACGTTTTTTCCTTTATACATAGGTTAATAATTTTTGTTAGGGGTATGAGTAAGATATCTTTCACCCCTTTTATTAAAGAAATGTTCAAGTTGTAAATATCCCTGCAAGATTTATTTTTGAATTTATCAATTATTTCTCGGACCTCATTAAATGAAAGTTCTTGAAATGAAAATGGGTTTACGGACAACGACAAATCTCTTAGGTTATCGATCGGGTTTAAGTTTGTGTTTTGGATTTGGTTTTGAATAGTCGCTGCCACGTTCACAAAAAAGTTATTAAAGCTTTGTGCTGTTATGGTTGTTGAGTCAGTTGTTGGTTTATTGGATTTACCACGGTAGTCATTAATGATATCCCACATGCATTTCACGGGGTTGGTTGAATTTTCTATTTTTGCTTCAATACATTGCATTTTTGCAGCTTTTATTTCATTTTTATATTCCTTACGGTAATTTTCTATGTATTTTTTCGATTTGTCAGTAGGTTTTTGTCTATGGATGTCAATTAGGAAGTTTAAGGTCTCTCTTCTGTTTCTTAGTTCATCATTGAACCAGTTGACATTATGTTGTTTGCTTTTATTTATATTGTAGGTTTTTTTTGGAAAAGACTCATTGAAAGCAAGCTCGAACCTATGGATGAGAGTTTTGAACTTAGTTTCCGCGGATGAGGGAGAGTCAATAAAGCTGAAATCAAGGTTTGATATTTTGGAATAGAAGTTATTTTTGGCTTTTTGCGTGATTGGTTGGTATACTGTCTTTGTGAACTTGGCGGCTGGCTTTTGCAGGGGACAATTCAAGGTTAGTAGTTGCTCGTCGTGATCTGTTTTACATGGTTTTACTATGGTCATTTCACACTCATCTTCTGAGAAGCTGATAAAAATGTTATCTAAACAGTTATTTCCACGTGTAGGATCGAAAACAGTCTGTATCAAACCGAAAGTTTGCAACATGCCGGTGAGCTCCCTGCAGGTTTCCTCGTTTGTACAGAATCTGACATTAAAGTCACCCGCTAATATTATTTTATGGTGTATACCTAATTGACCTAAGATTTTCTCAAGAACATCGAGAAAGGTGCCAAAGTCACCCGAGGGTGATCTGTAAATTGATATTATGGAAACGTTATACTTTTTTGACCTTGTTGCACATACCTCAATACATCTCTCCACACTCTGCTGGGCGATATGAGTTAATTCAACAAAATCTGTGTCATCTTCCAATAATACGGCTGAACCACCACCTTTGGAATTTTTGCGGCAGAAAGAGGCTGCGGTTACATGATTTCCAATCTTTAAAAAGCTCATCTCTTCTGAGCTTAAGAAATGCTCTGTTACACACATCATGTTGACCATCTTATCACAGGTAAATGCGTCTAACTCCTGAGTGGCACCTCTCACAGATTGAACATTGCAATGGAGTATCCGAATGGAGCAGGAGTTTTGATGCAACGCCTTTACAATTGTGTTTCCCTTCGTCTCTTCACTCTGTTTGTACTTTGGTGTAGATGTAAAAAATGGTTCACTGATATTCCCTCGCCCCAGACATCAGAGGACATGATTTTGTCTCTATAGTACATTGACTTCAACTTTGAATGAGCCCACTTGTTCGTGCCTTTTTGTTTTCATTTTTTCACAATTTACTTTGATATTGACCTTATTTTGGAGGTAGTCTCTGATCTGTTCATCCTTTACTTGAGGGTCAAATCCAGTGATGAACAAATATGATGTTTTCTTTGCCACTTCGATATCAAAGTCCGTTTTAGTCCCCACAACTGGGTTTGGGCGTGTGTTTGATTTTCCCTTTCGGCGGTTTGGCTCCATAGTGTCATTATTGTTGTTGCAGGTATCCGCTGACTCTATTCGAGTTGTATCATTCTCATGTTTCTCGATGGAGTTTTGTGATACTTTGTTCTGCCTCTTATTGTTCTCTTTATCTTGTGCTACGCTTGGTTAGGTTGACTTGTTGGATATCGCCTCTACTTCATTATAACCATTTCTGTTCCGATGCTCTAGAACGTCATTTTTCTTATTGTTAGAGGTTCTAGTCAGATTGTCAGGTTTAATTATAGATGGGAAAGTTTCTATAATGCTTTTCAAATCATCTAATTGGAGTTGTAAGGGTTCAATTAAACTTTTGAATACTTCTGTGACTGCTTTTTTGACAACTAGTTCAATATTTTGTGTTGAATTTTCAGAAGTTTTAGAAAAGAGTTGGGCCTTCAAGTCGTTGTTCTCTTCTTTCAGTTTATTTATTTCTTCCTTCAATTCATTGTTTAGGTCTTTTATTATATTATTCTCAAATATCACTGATTCATTTATTATTGTCATTTTGTCTGCGTCCTCTTTGTCGTCTTCTTCTGAATAATTAATAGATGGTAGTTTTCTAGCTATGCCTTGCTTAAAGACTTTTTGTAAAACTTGGTTGAGGCAACATTTTTTTTTATTTTTATTTGCACAGCTGATTTGGAAAGTTTGAAGACAGTTTTCACATTTTACCCCTCTTGTAACTGTCCTATGTTTGCAGTAGCAGCATAGGTTCTTATCATTGCCTGCCATGCTGGACGGTAATGTATTGTCAGAATCAAATTCAATCTATTGCAAATATTTTACGTCTGGCTCCTGAACTATTGAATTTCAGCTTGCATGAGTTCTAATCAGCTGTTTATTCACAACCCATCTGTTGATTGTGGTGTGGTCTTGATTTATTTGTTTGTATTTTATTTAAAATATTTGTGATATTATTTTAAAATATAAGTGATATTAAAAACTCACAGATGTAATCTGGTTATGTTCGCTGGAAAGCTGATTCTCTTCTGTACGTGACCTTATGTCACAAACTTAATATTTGGCTGTATTTCTTCTTTAACAATTATTTAGATGAGGAGATATAATTGACACGCTCACATCACAACACTCTCTCTCTCTAGTGAAAGAAGGTGAGAGATTAGTTCAAGAGGAGTAGGAAAGCCAGAAGGGAATTCCTACAGAGTGTATAATTGTTTTATGCTAATGATTCCTTTAAAATTAAAATAAAAAGTTCATGATGTAATGTATATTATTTTATTCAGAAGAACCTTCAACACTCTTAATAACTAATTTCAATAACAGTACAGGTAGGGAAGATACTGTAAAACAGACAAGTACAAAATTATTTCCAATAGTTTCTTACAATTTACCATCCATCCTTAATGAATAAGATATTCCTACGTATTTTATTGTTGATGAAGACGAATCAAAGCATTTTTCGTTTGGCTTTTCAACAAACTAGCATTCTTCTTGATCTCCAAATGTTCTATCATTAAAAATCAATCGAATTATTTTGTATTTTGTTTTATTCTTTGGTACTTGTATAGAAAAAAACATCCATGTGTCCGTCGTTGACAAATTCTCGTCTCATTGCAAACCACTGACACTGGATTTTCGTTGAAACATATACCCGCTTCACTCACTTTGTCAGATATATTCATATATAACACATCTTCCATTATGGTGAATAGTAGAACGAATGATGATATCAAAATTACCATTCTTTTTTACAATCTTGTTGTTAATATCTTTTCTTTACAATTCTCTCTCCAACTGACATTAGTACTGGATCGTAGATATTGATCAAATGTCTGAAAATATTTATGTATCATATTTATATATTTTGATAAATACTTCACATGGGTAGCATCACTATGATGAACGTCGCATCCCCCAGATACCCGTCCCAACATGACATAGGCGCCGTGACTAGAGCGCACTCACTTGCGCGTTTATGTGTATGTGCATGTGTGTGTGTGTGTCTAGATGTTTCATCTTGGAGACACCCTGTATATTCAGTCGAATCTCAAAAACTTTACGCACGCCTTATTGAATGATATACCCTGTATACACTCCGAACGACTAGTTTCTTATCAGCTAAGAGATCAGCAACGACCATGAAAGATCTAGCGCGCGAGCCCTATCAACTATACCTTTTCAGTGCAACATACATACGGAAAGCACGGTGGCTATGGCTGCTAGAGAGTTGAACGTGTGTGCAGAAATCTGGCGATCGAATCCTTACCCATTTTGACCTTTCTTATTAATATATAGTAACTTTTCCCGATTGTGACTAGCATTCATTTAGTATGCTCCCCAGCTTTTAACGTGTGATGCGCGAAAGATATCAAACCAAAACCAAAGTAACTCCTTCTTTCCATATTCCTATTCATAGAGTCCTATATCAAAATTATATATCTTTGTATATATTTTTTTTTGTGGAGAGGGGTAGTGTAACGTTCACAACGTTACCATTCACTTATTATTAACATTATCCTTACCTTATACCCACGTTAATCTTTGTTTGAAAGTTTCAATACCTTGAACGTCTTATTATACTGATTTTATTCAACTTACCTCCATACCTACCAGTCTTGTTAGGATAGATAAATGTTTGTACTTGAATATCTTCAGTTATTCCCTTATCCTCTCTTTCTCTTCCTAAATGGATCCGTTTTTCTTTTTGTTGATATGGAACCCACAATTTCAAATCCTGCATTTATTTTAAGATACTGAGTTTTTATATTATAACGTAAAAATTAACATACCTTATTTCCTCATTATTTTACACTTTTTGGAGCCACAATCATCACTTTTTAGGCGATAACACTTAATGCCGCAATACCGAAATTTAAATTTTCTAAAAAAATATTTGTTTATATTTTGATTTCAAATTATCGACGGTGACAGAAAAGTCAAACGTCTCTCAGAGAGCATAACATTGCTTGTCGGAAACAGAGAACATTACCTGCTCGGAGACTGTTCTGTGATCCATGTTGATAGGGTATTCTGTGGTTTGATGTCGGTGGTAGGGGTACATGAGATTTTTTTAAAAATTTTGGTTTTTGGTTAAAAGAGATGGGATGGCGGCGGCGAAAGTGCTATGAGCAGTTTTGAAAATCTGGAAAGATTGAAGCCATCTCATTAAGGGTGCCTTTGTCAATATTTTGTGTGCACGTGCCAGTATCTATTAGTTCCTTCCTTCTCGATATTTTTTAGAAACTTGATTTAAAGGTATGTTTTTTTTATTAATTAAGATGACCAATAATTTCTCATGTTCCGGAACTTGATTTAAAGGGTTGTTCGTAGGGCCGTTCTCGTTGTAGAGCCATTCTCGTTAGAGAGCAGTCTGAAGACATTTTTTTGGCGAAGATCCGTTTTTTTACTTGTCGGCCGTATGGAGACGCCCTTAGCTCGTTGAGCGTGAAGGCTAGCAAAGAGTACCCTGCCTGTGTCGCCGTGAGGGTAATCGGTAGGAGAGGTCCCGGGGCGAGCCGCTGCCATAGGGCTTGAAGTTTTATTACTGTTACCAGTTAAATGCTATCATTTCATTATCTACGAGTAACTAGATATACTTACATTGTTTTACGTTGAAACTGGTGGTTATTTTTTATATTTTTACCTAGAATAAAATGTCATTTATATTTTTTTAAAATCATAAATTTTCACCTCTCTGTTACCTATCTAACTTATCTATATATTTTCTTTTGGTGTAGTCGATTTGTTTGAGTGCATTGGTTATCTTTCTTCAGCATTTTAGGTCGACCAGATTACTTTTAAGTGTTTTGTAAGCTGGTTATCTGATCTAACATTGATCGAACAAACACTTTGGCGCCCACTGCTAAACTGCTTCATTTGAACTTCTTAAAACCCACTAACTTTAACCGATATTGACATAGCCAGGGTAGTGAGCGTTCAAAAATAACGTTACAACATACTTTTCCAGAAAATGTTTATCACCTACAAAAATAAAAACAAATATTTCGATCTTTATCAACTTACATTGCTTTTAGTTGTGAGCATATTTTTGAGAATGATCCAGCATTACCGGACCCTTGAGGAAAGCTTTAGTTGGAAAAGTTGTACATCACATCTAACCTAACAATGGTCTTGACTCACAATCTGTCTAACCTAACAAATATTGAGACAGGTAGATACATCAAACAAAGGGATAAAAAGATAAATAGTTGAACTATTCCTTCGACTTCCTTCATACATTTTTCTTGATTTCTGTTTTTTCTCAATTTCATATGTTGCTGGATGGATATACACAGACGGAAGGATAAAAAGCAAAATAGTTGGACATTTGGACATTATTCAATTATATTAGTTGATTTATGGTATTTCATTCAGTTCTATAGATATAGGCAGACATATAGATACAGAGAAACAGATAGATAGGTATAGCCAGACGGGCAGATAAATAGTGGACTCTTCCGACTCTTCCTTGCACTTTTTCTTGATTTGCAGTGCTTTATTAATTTATTTATTATTTATTATAGTTGACAGACACATAGAGACAAATAATTTGAAGTTTCTGACTTTTTTCATGCTTGACTGTTGATTTTCGGTGATTCATTCAATTTTCAAGTAAATTTTTGGTGAGAGACAATTGCTATTTGTCGGAATAATAAATAATGTAATCGTTTAACAGCAAGTCGTTATCATAGGTCTGATGTGTTGCTCGAATTATTATTAGGTAATATTTATATCGCAGGATGTAATAAGAATTAGATTAATTAAAATAGAAAGTGTTAAAGATAAAGCTGGTTCGTTGTTAAATTATTTTGAATACTTCTTTTGTCAAATGTTCAATTATATTTATTTCATTTTGTCGATGTAAATTGTATATATATTTTTACGTATAGTCAAAACATGTTATTGTTAGATATTTTATATTATGTATAAGTAATTATTATTGTCTTCATATTTAATTGTTTGTTATATTGTAATATAGTTATTATAATCATTTGACGAAAAATCTAAAATTATAAAGATATTAGATTCTTTTTCTAAGGAAGGGGTGTGTGATGGACTAATGTACCAGTTCATCGCCCTAACTTAGGTTAATAGTGGAAAATATCACGCAGTGTGTTGTTGACCGCACATAACCTACGGTAACTCCACACATATCGCAACTAGCATACTAATATTTTGCGTTTCCTTCTCCTTATGTTTTGTTACGTGGCTGTAGTGTTCTCGGGAAATACGTGAGAGTGATGTGACGACAAGTGAAAATTATGTTTGTGAAACTATGTAAGTACACTTTTTTGCCTATTCGCTACATCATTCCTTGTATTTTTCTCAGCTGTAGAATGCATTTCACGGAATTTCAGTTGTGTTTCATTATTTTGTTGTTAGTTTTGATATTTTCTTTTGAATATTTTGCAATATCACAGCTTTCGTGGATGTTGTTGTACTATTTTTCTAGAGTTACTTGCCACATTTTGCTTGATATTTGTACCATTTTTCTCTCTCATTTCATGGCTTCTTTCTGTCATTTTTCACATCTCACATAGCTATTGTGTAGTTACTTGCCTCATTTTTCTTGATATTTGTACCTTTTTTCACAGTTTTAGTTATGAGAAATATACATTTTAATTTAATTTAAATCAAAGTAAATGATAAGAGATATATGAACCTTATGTACCATATAAATAAAGTATAATGTTGATTTTGTAGAAATAATTATTGTGCTGTATAAATTTTATGATTTTAAAAATTTCAAGACAGAACAGCTTCTGGTACCATTGTCTCCAATTATGGTCTTAACGTTGAATCATACAAGCAGCTGAGTAACTTTGACAACAATTCGCGCTGGGTGCGGTCGTCGGGGAATAGCATTCATTCAACAGCTGACTGATATCACCGACCTTGAAGCATGTAGTAGTAATATTTGTTTTGTTGATGATTCAGTAATAATTAATAATCTTATATCAAGATAGCTCTGTCAACTGCCGACTGAGTATTTCCCCCGCTTCCAAGATAGCGCAGTCAGCTGTCAAATTTGAATTTCCCACGGTTTTGGCTGACCAATCAGAGAGCAGCGAGGAAAAGGAAAAGTGAAAGTGGTGGGGGTTGTCCAAGGTAACTCCCTATCTACTTAAATCTTTTGTAAAAAGGTTAATGTTCTTTTAGGTGGAGATTTTAACGTACATTTTAACTCTAACAACACTCAAACTTCCCAACTATGTGAATTGATGACCAGCTTTGGTTTTCGTCCGTTAATTTTTTTCCTAACAGAAAGCTTAACACATTAGATAATGTATTTACAAATACTGTATAGATCGATGTGAATGTTTCACCCCTTGATTGACTTATCTCAGATCATACAGGTATATCAGTCTCATTAGGTAAAAAAACCTCCTTATAGAGAGTTGTGAGGCCAATTACAGATGCAGGTAAGTTTTATTTTTATAATTTGTTAGAAAATGTAAATTGGGAATTTGTAAACAACACTTAATGAGAAATTCAACACTCTTATTTATTACTCTGTGCTACTTTTTCGACATGTCTTTTCCTAGGCACGAAATTAAAGTTTCTAATTATGACCGAGAAAAGATTGTGAAATGGTTTTCGCCCGAAATTGACAAAAAGAGAGAATCTCTGAGACTTATAACTGACGCTCTCAAATTACTAGGTACACATAATCTCAAAGTCCTGCGAAAATTCTGCATTAAACAATACAAGGCGGCAATTAGAGACGCTAAAGTGAGGGCTCACGATAATTTTGTCTCCCAGAATCGTCACAACCCCCGTTCTCTATGGCAAATTATAAACATACAAAGGAAAATCAGTGTTAAAGCACCCACAACTAACATTTCTGCTGATGAATTAATCCTGTTCTTCACCTCTTCCCCAGAAGTGTTATTGACTCTTTACCACACGCCAACGATAATCCTATCTCTTTAATAATCAATTGTTGCTTCAGCATCTATATTAAGTTTAAGGAAGTTTCCTTTATAGAAGTCAGATATGCTATAGAGGGACTATCCAACAGTCATTCCAAAAATATCTATGGCCTCTCCACTCTCTCCACAAAGGTAAGGGATAGTACATTTTCCAACTGTTTAAAAAAGAGCGTAACTATTTCTATTCATAGGAAAAGCGATATCACTGATAGTGCCAACTACAGACCTATCTGCTTACTCCCAATCATTTCTAAGATTTTGGAAAAGTTGCTGTTAAATCAAATAATGGTACACTTAAATAAAAATAATCTGAGGGACAATTTGGTTTTAGAAAAGGCTACTCTACTATATCTGCCATTCTCCGTTTTGTAAACAAATTGACAGAATTCTTTGAACAGAATAAATTCCACTCAACGGACTTCTTCGACATTACCAAGGCTTTTGATTGCATATCTCATGCCATCATGATTAGAAAACCCTTCTATTACAACTTTCTGCTGCCTTCTACTGAACTTATCTGCTAGTATTTATCGAACCGCACCCAATGCGTTTTTGTTAACAATACAACATCGGCTGAAACTCCAATATTATGCGGGGTGCCTCAAGGTTCTATACTTGGACCTATTTTATTTCTACTGTATATAAACGACCTCCCTTCCTTCATTAGGGGAGCTAACGTTTATATGTATTCCGATGATACATCTATAAGTACCTCTGACGTCTCCCTCCAAGCTTTGTGTTCCAACAAATCGCATTATCGCTCTGAAGCAGAAAGATGGTTTATTTCCAATAAACTATCCCTGAATACAAACAAGACCATAGAGATGTTGTTTCCTCTGAAAAAGTTGCCCTACTTAGACTCATTTTCTTCCTCCGCCAAGTTTCTAGGAATTTATCTTGATGACAAACTAAGCTGGAGCATTCATAAGGATCATATGGCCGTCAAGGTATCTTTTTTCTAAGATATTTAAGCATCTCTCTATCTTACAGATTTCTAAGAGTATCTTATTTTGCGTTTATACACAGTCATCTAGAATATGGGATACTAATTTGGGGCCACTCTCCTACATTATTTAAACTGCAGAGACGTGCTTTTCGTATAATTTATAACTTGGGATTATATATATAAAAATGCTTAGAATATATCCTAAAAATACCGACTGGTATCCTAAACTTAATAGCTTCCATGATTACAATACCAGGACAAATGCCTTTCAAAAACATCAAACTCAGCAAGTCCCAGAGCGACAAAAAATATATAAAAGTATAAAATTTTGGAATGCTCTACCCATTGAAATTAGGAAATAATCTCCTGAACTATGCATGAAAACCATTAAAGATTTTCTCATTCACAAAGCCTACTATAACTTCAAAGAATTTTTATACGATAGTTTAAGCATCTAATGCCATTACCTTCACGGACTAGGTTATATTTAATATTACTAATCTACCCTTTATATATATATATATATATATATATATATATATATATATATATATATACCATTGATGTTTATTTTCTCTTGTTGATGTGTAAAAATTACTTAGGTATAGGTAGATGTTTTGTAATAAATGTAATTTTTTTAATACTATTTAGATGTATCACGTCTAAAAGTATAATCCTTAAGGCCCTGTACTTGTCACCATTATTGAGATAAATAAAAACGCTATGATTGGTATTCTGGCAATCAGTTGTAGTTGAAAGTCAGGTATTTAACTGAATATGGACTTAATTCAGTGTTTTACTTTATCAAGTGCTTTTCTGTATTACCCCCCTATATTTTTGACTGGGTCAATTTAGGGCATTCAACGTTGAATTAATGAAAAGCATGCACAGATAAAAATTCTTAGAAAAAAGTAAATAGAAAAGATGTCGTGTGGAACATCATTTTAGAGGGCTTTTTAGATCCCATATTTAGCTGATTTATTTCTTATAAACGATCAGTTTTCGAAATATTGTATAATATATAAATATAGAATTCACGCATCAATTTTATTACCTCAAGTTTGAATTCTCTAATCTGACCCCTTAAAATAATAAGGTGGGTGGGGCATATCAAAGAAAAGCACTGTATAATCAACCAAATCAGAAAATTACAGTTTTGTTATAAAAGTTGACTCTTGGAGTGCTAGCACAGCTACATGAAATATACCTACTGTATTTTTTTTAGATTTATTCCAAAGTTATCTTAGTCAAGAATGTTTTAAAGGTTTTTTTGATATCTAATTATATCATTTTGTATCATTTTTCGCCAAATTTGATATGTAACTATATCAAAAAAGTCTTCAAAACATTCTTGATATTTTTTTAATGAAACTAAAGAAATCCCTGGCGGGGGATTTTTCGAAGAACGTGTGGCGCCATCCCAGGACTGTGACTGTAACTAGAAACACTACGTCACATACGTCAATTTTCAGTTGCTCATCTTAATTTTTTATTAGTATATACATAATCGTTGGCCTTTGCTTTTTTACTCCTAAATACAACTTTTGTGCTTTATTTAGATTAAGGTAAGTCACATTAGATCCACTTGCATGTAATTTCTAATAAAATCAACGAAACTTGTAGAATCTTAAGCATTAGGTGACATATTATTTATTGGAAATAATTTATGTTTAAGATACATTTTGTACGATTAATGTGAAATAGTCCAGGCAAGGCAAAATGGTGTAGGGTAATATGGGGTACCCCGTTTTGCCCGACTATTTGTATTTGTTTTTTAATGAATTTATATTTTTTATTTTCAGATGGTGTTTAATTATAAGCGTTCTACCAACAGGCAGAGCTGGCCAATGGAAAACATGGAAGCGGCCGTTGAAGATGTAATTCAATGTGAAATGGATTATTATCGAGCTTCCCTTCAGTTTAATGTTCCTCAAACCACGCTTGAAAGGTACGTAAAAAAAACTGCTCTACCTTTGTCAAAAACTTTGGGAAGTTATAAGACTGTTATTACACAAGATCAAGAAGACGAGCTTGCCAATTACTAGAAGACCATGGAAGAAATGTTATTTGGACTAACCATGGAAGAAATGTTATTTGGACTAACCATGGAAGAGTGTAGGAAGCTCGTCTTCCAGTTCGCAGAGTTGAATAATGTCGATCACCTATTCAACAAAGTAACATAAAGTGCTGGAAAATACTGGATACAAGGATTTCTTAAGCGACATCCAGAACTCACTTTAACAAAGCCAGAAGCAACTACAGGAGTACGGGCAAGAGGATTCAACAGAGTTTCTGTGACACGATTCTTTGCCCTTCTTGAAGAATTAGTTCGGAAATACCACTTAACACCAGAGAAGATATATAACGTGGACGAAACTGGGGTAACGGTGAATCCCAAAGGAGTGTCTAAAATTATTGCAGGGAAAGGTAAAGGACGAGTCGGTGCCATGACGTCAGGGGAGCGTGGAGAATTAGTTACAGCAGAAATATGTTTTTCGGCGACGTTTGCCTACATGCCTCCGATGTTAATTTACCCAAGGAAACGAATGCAACAGAGCGTTTTGGGCGGTTTGGTGCCTAGAGGATGGATACAGCTAAATGATAAGGGATGGAAGGGGCTGTTGCAAAAAAAATATAATTTTACAGCAACTAAGATTTTGTCACCAAATATTTCCTTTATGAAATCATTTTGGGAAAAGTTACAAATTCATCTACTAATACACTAAAAATCAATAACTTTATAGCAAATAATTAAAACAGAACTTGTCTTTTAGTAATAATTATTCTTCTGCCCAAAACCAGCAATATCAAGAGGCGTTTGATAATGATGATGTTATGAAATTTGATGAAAATGAAAGGATTGACATAATAAGCGAAAAAATCAGTTTCAACGACTTCATGCCCAACTACGCGGATCGGAAGAAGGTCAGACTCGGTGTGACAGTTGAGGTTCAACAAGACCTTTTCAAACTACCAGCCGACGTTTCTATTACCCATTGTGTAGCGGAGGATCTACATATGGGCCGAGGAATTGCTCTGGTGTTTAAACGGAAGTTTGGAAGACTGGATGAACTGTAAGCCCAACGACCAAGAGTACGAAAAGTTCTGCGACTAGCAGATGGTAATCGGAACCTCTTCTATTTGGTTACGAAGAAGATGTCTAGAGGAAAACCCACTTACAAGAATCTCTGGCATGCACTGAAGAGCCTAAGGAATGAAGTCAGGAATTATGACATCAAGAAGTTGGGTCTTCCGAAAATTGGCTGGCGGGTTGGACGGGCGAGATTGGAAGATTGTAAGGAGCATGATCGAATACATCTTCCAGGACGCTGGTGTGCAAATTACCGTGTCTTGCTTCAATCCAAAAGGAGTTTACTCGGGAAAGACGATAGACTGTTACTTCTTCAACAAGGGTGTTTGCCTGGCAGGAACCAAGTGCAGATTCCGCCAAGGAACGGAAATCCAGCAAGGTACTACCAAGGATGATTCTGATCGGGATGATCAGATGCTAAGGAGGGGACAGTGGAACGTGAAGACACCCGAATAATTAACTACACTCACAAATGTCACAAACACATTCCGGAGAACACGGGAGACATCAGAGGCAACGAGAATAAGTCCTGGTCTATTCTCGAAGCCATGTGTTGAGAAATGACCTCCAGAAACAACGAAAACAACACTGGAATCATCTAGAGCTTTTTAGGTTAGATATATAAGGCTGATAGCATAGACAAGATAGTTAGTTAGTGATAGATAGTCAGTCACAGATCATAATTGGTCATAGATCAGACAGTAGTAAGAAGTATATAGTCCAAGAAATAAGTGTAAAATATAAATGTATATATAGACGGGTAGTTATTGGTGTAAATAAATAAGTGAAAATAAATCGAACCCAGTTTTAGTATAAATTCCCGTTACAGTTCTATACTGAAGATTGATACAAGTATGAGTTCCAAATTAGGATTGAATATCAAATATGGCTCTTCGCCCTGAGACATACTGATGAGAGGCAACAACCTCGAAATCATGATATATGTCTGGGAGACTGATGGAATGTTTGGTAATCAATCTGATTGAGCAGTGTAGTGGAAAAAAGGCATTCAAACGCAATATGTAGACGACAAACCTCGTTCTTATTGCGGCACCCTACGAAGTGTAGCTTCAATTTACCAGCTAGGCCTGAAATTATTATTCATATTCTAATATGGTCATCTGGTACGGATATCTCTTCATTTATTTAATTAATTATACACCTTTGCCGATTGTTCTTATCCACCATTATACAAGCTTAATATTTCGCTCATACTTGTCTCCACCGACAGTTCTATACTGAAGGTTGATACAAATATGAGTTCCAAATTAGGATTGAATATCAAATATGGCTCTTCACCCTGCGAGATAGTGATGAGAGGCAACAACCTCGAAATCATGATATATGTCTGGGAGACTGATGCTATGTTTGGTAATCAATCTGATTGAGCAGTATAGTGAAAAAAAAAGGCATACAAACGCAATATGTCGACGACAAACCTCGTTCTTATTGCGGCACCCTACGAAGTGTAGATTCAATTTACCAGCTAGACATGAAATTATTATTCATATTCTAATATGGTCATTTGGTACGAATAGCTCTTCATTTATTTAATTAATTATTCACCTTTGCCGATAATTCTTATCCACCATTATACATGCTTAATATTTCGCTCATACTTGTCTCCACCGACAGTTCTATACTGAAGATTGATACAAGTATGAGTTCCAAATTAGGATTGAATATCAAATATGGCTCTTCGCCCTGCGACATACTGATGAGAGGCAACAACCTCGAAATCATGATATATGTCTGGGAGACTGATGCTATGTTTGGTAATCAATCTGATTGAGCAGTATAGTGGAAAAAACGCATACAAACGCAATATGTAGACGACGAACCTCGTTCATATTGATGCACCCTACGAAGTGTAGGTTCAATTTACCAGCTAGGCATGAAATTATTATTCATATTCTAATATGGTCATCTGGTATGGATAGCTCTTCATTTATTTAATTATATATATATATATATATATATATATATATATATATATATATATATATATATATATATAATATATATTTGGATGTACGGCAGTCTTTGTTAGAACACACTAAACTCTATGATTGGGTAATCTGCCGAAGAATTTTTATGGGGCTTAAAAAAAGAATACTCTTCTTGCTAACCAAGCTTTCGAAAAATATATTTTCATCTTCAGGGCTAAAAAAATGTACAATAAGGGTGGAGTTTGATTATCATAAAGAAAAAGAAACACATTCAAATACAAAATATTAAAAACTTACTTTTGCAAACGAGGTTACAAAATAAAACGAGCAAAAACAAAGTTAGGATTTCCTTCGCCCATATGGACAGAAAACAATTAACACTTAAGACATTTTACAAAATTAAAATTTCTTAAAATTCAATCATCCTCCTCTATTTTCTAGTTCTATTTACACAATTCCTGAAATGTTTGTTCTAAAAACATCATGAACAATTCATCTTTCTCTCTCATTTGAAATTGGGGGAATAATAAATGAACTTTTCGAATTTATCCCGGCTAAATGCAAGACAATAAGACAGGTGATTGTTCTGTCACAACACTTAAAGAAAGTAAGACCAAAAATAACTAGAATAAACACCGAACATAGGCATCTTACAATACTCTATGAATGATTGTTTGTTGCTAATGATTGCTGCAATATTTTGATATCAAATATGAATAAATAGAGCTCAAGCCACGAACATTGGAACATTTATTCATGGCTTTGGGTTCCTTACTGATTTCGATCATCTCATGAATCAATCTTTTGGTATGATTCGATTCATTCACTAAAATAGAAGCTTCCTGGAAATTAGGGTTGTGATTTGTATCATGTGTGTGTTGGGCCAAAGCACAGTTAAGTTTACTTAGCTTGCAATTGCTCCTGTGTGAGATAATTCTGTTATTGAGTTGCCTCTTTGTTTCACCGACATAAACTAGGTCACAGTTGTTACAAGGAATTTTGTAGACCACATTACAGGTTTTCCCGGTAGGTATTTTGTCTTTAATATTAGAGAATTGACGGCCTAATAAGTTTACATTCCTCTTAGCAACTTTACTGTTAGCCAGGACATCCCTTATAATTCCGATCACCTTGGGAGTGAGCTCTCTTATCCAAGGGATTGAGAAATATCGCGATGGACCGACCTGTTGGGATGGCTCTCTTTGGATTGAAATTTGGCTTTGGTCAGAAGATGGACTGCTGTACAAAAGTTTGCGGAGAAGTTTGGTGGGATATGAATTATCAAGTAATATTTGATATAGTTTGTCAATGTTTCTTTAAGTGTTGTGACAGAACAATCACCTGTCTTATTGTCTTGCATTTAGCCGGGATAAATTCGAAAAGTTCATTTATTATTCCCCCACTTTCAAATGAGAGAGAAAGATGAATTGTTCATGATGTTTTTAGAACAAACATTTCAGGAATTGTGTAAATAGAACTAGAAAATAGAGGAGGATGATTGAATTTTAAGAAATTTTAATTTTGTAAAATGTCTTAATTGCTAATTGTTTTCTGTCCATATGGGCGAAGGAAATCCTAACTTTGTTTTTGCTCGTTTTATTTTGTAACCTCGTTTGCAAAAGTAAGTTTTTAATATTTTGTATTTGAATGTGTTTCTTTTTCTTTATGATAATCAAACTCCACCCTTATTGTACATTTTTTTAGCCCTGAAGATGAAAATATATTTTTCGAAAGCTTGGTTAGCAAGAAGAGTATTCTTTTTTTAAGCCCCATAAAAATTCTTCGGCAGATTACCCAATCATAGAGTTTAGTGTATATATATATATATATATATATATATATATATATATATATATATATATATATATATATATATATGAATAATAATTTCACGCCTAGCTGGTAAATTATTATTCATATTCAAATATGTTCACCTGGTACGGATAGCTCCTCATTTATTTATATATATATATATATATATATATATATATATATATATATATATATATATTATATTATATATCACAACTTAAACACAGTTATACAATTTTCTTAACTTAACCTAAAACCTAACAAAATCCTTAAATTTAGAAGGCATTTTGCTGACTCGACCATATCGCGTAGCGATTGGTTCATTAGCAGTTTGAGTTTGAACACTACTATTGTGAGTACAATTTGGCCTTGGGTTACACTCAGTCTTGGTATCATTACACAAATCAGTCTCTTGTAATGGGTTACAATCAGTCATGGTATCATTACAAAAATCAGTCTCATCTTTGACAATTTTGAACGAATTCCTTGTGTGTTTAAGCTGAGACATGTCACGCCTAACAAGATTGCCTTTTTCCCCTTTCCCAGATTTTTTTCCGGTTGATTTTGAATCAACACATTCTCACCATCAGTAAATTATTTACGTTGTTTGACAGTTCTATCATAATACTATTTTGACTTTAGTTTATTAGCCAACAGTTGATTATGAATATCATTCGGAATTGCAGATTCAGGTTTTGTTATATATGTTCTTACGTTGAAGCCATTTTGAATGATAATCTTGAACAACTAAGTAGCTTTTACCACCATAGTCTAATATATCACATGCAACTTTTTCAAATGGTAAGTCGAATTGATTGTGGAATTAATGGTTCATTGCAATTTGAGTTTGAAAATTTCTCACAAATAGAGCATTTTGCAATTAATGACTCAATGTATCGATCAATTCCTGGCCAGTACACAGTTTTTCTTGCTCGTTGTTTAGTTTTAGTCATTCCAAAATGAGATTCAAGTAGTAGTTAAAGAATGTACTGTCTCAACGAATTTGGAACAACCAGACGATAATTTAAGAATACCAAATAATCTTCAACAAACAATTCGTGTGAAAAATTTTACATTATCGGGAACAGCCTCTTTACTATCTGGCCACCCATTTTTGTAATAACACTTGATTTATCTGAGAATTGGATCTTTATCAGTCTCTAACTCGTATTTTTTCCATTTTTCAGATGTAATACTGAAAGTTGAGCTTACTGTAAGGACAACCTCAGTAATCCACGCATCCTCAGGATCAGTTTCGTTTAAGTATGCTCTTGATAGTGTAACAACCTACCCGGTACAAATGTTACATTTAGTTTATATTTTAACAATTTCATACGCATACGTTGTAATCGTGTAGATGCTATGTCACAGATTTTCAATCGAAATTAGTGGTTTGTGATCTGTGACAACATTTACCATAAATATATTCATGAAACTTTTTCGTAGCGAATACAATCCCTAACATTTCCTTTTCAATTTGCGCAAAATTTTTGTCAGCATCCGACAACGCCCTAGATGCAAAACACACAGGCTCTCCTTCTTGTTACATACAACAACCTAATCCATCTTTAGAAGCATCACATTGCAAAGTGATTTCTTATTCAGTATCAAAATTACTCAAGACAGGCGCTTTTAAGTTTTTTTCTTTAATTGTTTGCATTCTTGTTGTGTGTAACGGTAGCCAATTGAAACAATTTCTTTCTTTGATCAGTTCTCTAAGTGGAGCAGTTATTTAAGATAAGTTTGAAATATACGGTCTGAAATAATTCACCATCCCCAGAAACTTCTGAAGTTGTATATTTGTTGGATTTTTCATAGCCAAAATTCCGCGTACCTTTCTCGATCAATTACAGGGACCAAATATTTAACACTACTTTGTTTGAATTGAATTTTACCTGCATTGAATTTCACACCCAACTTTCTAGCTCTGTTTACAACCTTATTAAAAATGTCATCATGTTCTAGTTTACTACTTGCCGCTATTAGAATATCATCAAAGTATATAAATACACCTTCAATATCACCAAATAATTTCATGTTCAGCTTCTGAAAATATTCGGGAGCCATTGAAAATCCAAATGGTAATCTCAAAAACTTGTAACACCCAAAACGAGTGTTAAAAGTGCACAAATCAGCTGATTTCTCATCTAGTTCAATGTGCCAGAAACCCTCTTTGAGATCTAAAACCATAAAAATATTTTTATATTGCAGTTTTTCAGTGATTTCACCAATTGTTGAAATTAACACATCTTTTGGCTTGTCAATGACTTTGTTTAAATCTTTCGGATCTAGACAAATTCTTAGAGATTTGTCTTTCTTATCTACTATAACCTAGTTGCTGATCCACCCAGTCGGTTTTGGTACTTTTTATACCACTTTTCTTGACTCTAGATTGTCCAATGTTTGTTTTAATCTTTCTTTGAGCGCAAAAGGCACCCGACGAGCTGAATTCGCAACTGGTTTACAATTCTCTTTTGGTACAATAATTCCCGTAAACAAATCACTTTTCTTTTATAAAATTTTCTTTAGATATACACATTGTAATTGTATTCACTTTGTTTATCAATTTAAAATCCTCACATGCTTTCCATCTAAGTAGTGGCGTTACATTTTTATTTACAATTATGAATTTGACATTTCGAATTTGGTCAATTACTTTACACTTTAAATTTAAGCAACCTAGAGGTTTTATTGTTGCGCCTCCAAACGCTTCAATTATGATCTTAGTTTGACTCATTTTTTCAGAAAACATTACTTTATCTAACAAATTTTTAGGCAAAATATTTACATCAGCACCTGTATCTAGCTTGAATCTAATTTCGCACTGATTGTCACTAATACTCACATTCTGAAACCAGCCAGTTGATAACTGACTTACACTTTTGACTCTGATCACGTTTACACCCATTTCCGCATTGTCATTGTTTCCATCTTCTGTTAAGACCTCATTGACTGGACGCACAGTACAAGCTGCTGCAAAATGGTTCAGTTTATTACATTTCTTACACTTTTTCCCAAAAGCTGGACACTCTCGAACCCCATGTATTCGTTTGCATCTTCGACATTGAAACTGCTTAGTACCTTTCATCGTGGATGTCGATCTGTCAAATTGTTGGCAACTCGCTGTAAACTTAACACCAGATGATTTTCTTTCTCTCAGAACATTAACCTCAGCTGATACCTCTTGTAAATTTCGAACTTGTATTTTCGACTGTTCTGCTGCTCGACAATGTTCAACGGCTTTGTCCCAGCACGATTCTGTCTCGATTCTGATCCTGTAGTGTTTCAAATTCACAGCTTTGTGCTAGCTTTTTGATGCATGTTAAAAACTCTTCGAACTTCTCACTACTTTGTTGATCTCGCTTGTAGAACTTATATCGCTCAAAAACTAGATTTTTCTATGGACTGCAGTAGTCGTGAAACGCACCAAGGAACTTATTTAGCTTCTTCTGATACTCTTCTGACAATTGAAATGTGTTAAATAGCTCAACACCTGCTACTTGCGTTTCTTCCGGTTTTGTATTCAATCCAGATGCCTTCATGTAGATTTCAAAGATTTGTCGGAATTTGCGCCAATTCTGACCAACAGTACCAGTAAAACTTAGAGCTCGTGGCGGTTTTAATCCTTCCATTCTTGTAGCAGTTCCTCACGCGGTTTTTCACTTAACCTCAATATTTTTTTATCTGATTTTCAATTATATTTTGCAAAATGTCACTTTGAACACGTAGTTCTTGCGTTCAACAATTTTCGTGAACTGACTGCTCCATGTTATATATGTAGTTTGTGTGGATTATTAATGAGTGAATTCTATCAGTTGAGGTCAGTCGTTTATTTCATGATCGGTTACCATTGACATGTGACAGTTGACAATGGTTTCATTTTTGTTGGTGTTGCCAATCAACATCTAGTTACAACAATACCTGAATAGCCAATTTCATTCAGAACATGAAACAAAATTTTCTTAACCCCGTAATCTGAAATTATATGTGGTAAAACCTGATAGATGCGATCCAATAATTGACTGAATAAATTGTCAAAAATTCTACTCTCTGGTAAATTCATATTAGACTACAGTGACTCCTTGCAAATAGTATACAAATGAACAGCTAGAAGTAGTTTTTTGAATACAACCCCTGCTATGGCGTAACAATATCTTGGCCGACCCTGTCTCCTTTTATTTCATTGGGTGTTGAATTGAACTGGTATGATGTTTGCTGTGGGGTGTTCATTATCACGATTGGAACTGTTAGAAATAAAATATTCTAAATTATCGAGAACACTTGCATCTTTCTCTTCTTCACAATTGGAACCTATGGAATGTGGTGAAAGTAAATTATTTAATAAGGCTTTATAAGTAGTAACAAAAGATGAACACGAGGGATTGGTATTTCGTACCCCAGAACTCCTTATACCTGAAAAAAAGATCCTGATTGAACGCTCTCGGTGTAAGAGACGCGAGACCAAGCTTATCTTGAGCTTTCTTTCAAATGTAAAATGCCAATTCTTAATAGAGGTTGTAATAATACGTTCTCCTGAACCCGGTCTAGAGAAATATATTGACTGCAAAACTAGTAGTGAGGACAGCCAAAAACTGACATGCTTTGAATCAGGTTTCACCATAATCCTTAGCTGAAAAGTCTTACTTCCGTTCACACTATCAAACAAATCATTGAAAAATAAAACCACCGTGCGTAGTTCATTAAAAAGTTTCACTTTAATACTGAATACCTGCACGCAGTTTTTAACCTTCATCTTCCTAATCCGATCGGGTAGTACATGTTCATCTGTCAAATTAGAGAAAGAGGTGAATTTTCCACGACAGATTTGTAAAATATGTGACCAAGATGCTACTTTTTTTTCCCATCCTGAATAAAATTTAAATATTTAGTCAATAACCCATTCCCAAAACCCTTCATCAAATGCGGACAATCAAACAAATGAACAATCCCTCTATTATCAATAACATATCCCTGGTAAATATTGTCAATATTATTTCTAATGCAAAATGTCCTTGTTTCTTCTAATAGATATTTTATTGCAGTTACGTTAGTAGTTCCTTGGTCACTTACAGACGCTACAATACGAAGACCAGAGTCATGGACTTTTCTTACGATTTCCCTAATTGTACGTACCAAATCGGGCACCGAAGTGGTATGCTCACAAAAAACAACGGGCTGTTTACTTATTGATGCCCTTCAACATGAATACTAGAGCATGATCCGCGAATAAAGCCCGTTGTTCCCGCCCACCAAAATCAACAAAGCTCTCAATATTATCAAAATTAGGATTATATTGAAGTCCTGTTTCGAGCGACGCTTCGTCAAACATCAACACACAATATGTATCCAAGTCTTTCAACTTTTCCGCAAATCTATTTAATTCGCTAAAAATATCATCTTGAACTCCACACCTAAAGGGGAGTTTATGAACAACTGCATTTAAGGTTCTTTTTGAAGGAAGACTTAAAAACTTGGACAAAAAACGGTAAGCTTTACGTGATTTCTTGTAAATTGATAAAGCCAATACTTTATCATCAAATGTAAATCTCCTACCTCTAGCCTGATTTCGCATCTGACTAATGAAGAATTTCAAAGAAACTTTATTGATATGTTTCAGAGAATGTGGCAATTTAGAACTATCTCTCAGGATTTCAATTTGTTCTTCCGACGTAGCTCTCTTTTTTCATCACATCCAAACAATCTTCCACCATCTGCAGGATTTCTGAAATTTCAAATTGTTAAATTTTTAGTCACCAAAGACTATATCAACTCTAGAGTAAAGTTGCTTATTATTCACGTAATAATGTTGGTATTTTATAAGATAAAAGAGATTCAGTAATCTCAATACATAGGCATAGGTTACCAGTACTGATTTCAATATATATTTTAAAATAATTCTTTCTTGTTAGATCATTGTTAATCAGATTAACCAATGGTATTAGAAGAAAATAAAACTTCATTTATAATCCTGTGTGACAATAATAATATCACTCACATGGACAAAAAATTCTATAAAAGACAATTTACTCACTATTAGTCTTAACTATAGGCAAGGTGTGTGGAAGTTGAAATCTTGTCGATGGTTGTAGCTTGTCGGAAGAAAGTTCTTCCCTTTCTGGGCTACTCAGCATTTCAGTTCTTTGAAGTGACTTCTTAGAATTATCACAGGTTCTTCCGGGAGGAATAACATGACCTGGGCAGGATATATTAAATTTGAAATTAATACAAAAAACTTAGAATGCCACAAAATATTATATAAGAAGAAAATAAAAATTCCATTTATAATTGTCCTTGCCAACAAGAATACCGTTGACATCGAAGCTTGATAATATACTCACTGTTAATCTTGTAATAAATAGGCAAGAGTTGTTGAAGACTTGTCGACGGTTGTGGATCTTCTGAAAAAGTTCTCTACTCTCTGAGGAGGGTCTTCTTAGATCTCGCGTAGGTTCTGACAGAAGGTCTCTCCAAGAAATGCCGTAGAAGGCTGATCATATGGTAGAATTTCTGAAATAGGTAAGGATACATTAGATTTAAAATTAATAATAACATTTTGAATATCACAAAAAGAGGAAATGTAGGAAATATATATATATAAATATAAAAATATTCTATTTTATAAAAACTAATAAAACTAATATTCATACCAACATACAAAATACACATTTGGTAAACTATTGCGAAACAGAAAATACAGAAGTACTAAAAATGTTGACAGATTTTTAGAATTTTTCCTGAAGACATTCCTCACAGCAGGCTAGGATATGAGTATGATTGAATATGATTTATTAAACAGTCCAAAGACTCAGGGTTCTATTTGGCCTGTGCCAATACATAATAAATTACAATGCATGTGAACGCCGCAATGGCACAGGTGCCTAGTTTACAAATTAAGTAAACTAAAGTACAATGAAAAATAAATAAAATAAATAAGTATAATATATGAATATAACCATCACTTACATAATTGACAAAAAATCAGGTTTTTCATTAAGCTCCCTGTATGGTTACTGGGACTGTAAGGGGCAACTTGAAGATTCGAAAGCCCGTAATAGATAACAAAGATAACGAAGTGAATGTTTTGGCTTTTGCCTTTCCTGGTAAGGGATTGGGTCGATTTTCAGTCAGCATCCCAAATTATTTCAACATAGCTTTACGAATATATGAATGTAGTCCTGGCGTTGTAGCCCTAGACCGTATATAATTTTTATTAGATCCAACCCCAATTTTTTAATGAACTGTCTTCGTTATGTAGTATATTCCTTGATGGGATGATTATGTCTAGTAATTAGAAAAGCATTTAGCTGGCTATATTTAGTACCCCATAAAAAGCTACTAGCGGCCATCGTTTAGTATTTCTAGACACATCGTAAGATGATGCCATTTTATCTAAAATGTCTACTCCACATTTTGTGTCGTTGTAGAATAGAATGATCTCTGTTTTTTTGCTAATTTCGTCTACTGTATCAGTGTGATGAAAGGATGAAACCAGTAATACATTTTTATTCTTGCGTGGTACATGCGAAGTCACCATCATATGAGCTCCAAAACCAAAAATAGACGAACCTATAGACAGAGCTGTGCCGGGTACTGACAAAATGTACTCGAGTACCGTGTATTGGATACATGTCATAATTCATAATTAAGGAAAGAGTACAGAGTACCGATAACTTTACTTGCTTGTTTAGAAGTTTCGGGTTCGGGTCCATTAAAATAGAAGAATTCATCAGGTGTTGTATCGATAGAACTCCATGTTCGTTACCATCGTCGTCATCGTCAATATATATAAGTTGTTCCGATGCTTCGATTACCAACTTCTTTATAGCGTCCAGAGAATATTTCGGGGTTTTTAAAGCATTAAACCGTCGCAACTTAAATTTGGGATGAACAACTGCAGAAATAATTGCAAACTCTGACGTCAAATTAAGTATGTCGGAAAACCTTCTAATTAAGCTATCCATATACGTTCTTAAAAGTAACTCATCATTGGAACTCATACACTGGACCATTAATTTTTCCCATTTATTTCTTAGAGAAAGAAGACTGAGCAGTAGGTATCCATAATATACACAATCCTGCCCTTGTAAGACGTCGAGTGTTGAAGCAAGAGGTTTCAATACTATACAGTACTCTTCGAGGAACTGCAATTCGGTTTCCTCAAAATGTTTAATGTTCAGTCGCTGGCAAAGATACCAAAGTTCTGATTTTACATTTAAAATCTGGGAAACCGAATCAAAATAGGAATTCCATCTTGTTATTCCTGGATAGCGTAGAGTATGTCCCAAAGCCTCTTTGATTATTTCAGTAGATTTGGGTCTGCCTGCTTTTGCCCATATAATATTACATTTTGAAAAAACTTGTGTATGTCTCATAGTGAAAGATTTGATTGAATTGCATATTTGCAATCGGTCGTGGCAATTAAATTTAACGTATGACTGGCACAACGAATATGCGCTGATAGCATTATTGTTCTATTGTCACAATTGTCACTGACAGGTGTATTTGCAACTTCGATTTCATGGAATGTAACTTCTTCATCATATTCGATTTCATTCATCTGATCTTCTTTATGATCTTCATCTAGTGCATGTCTGGTATGAGCATTCTTCTATAACCGAGAATTCATGGAAGGCTTTAACAAAATTCGAACCAATGTCCGTTACTGTCGCAAAAATTTGGGCTGGTCTAATATTAAAATTCAAATTGATGTTTTCAAGAATTTCGCCAATGTTCTTGTAGTCATGGGTGCCAGATAATCTTTTGCAAGCTAAAGCTACGGACTTCCTCTCCAAGTTTGCGTCTATCCAATGCACCCATGAATCTTCTTGTTTTGATGGACCATATGTCAGCGGTACTACAAACATAGTCCTGCTTTTGAATTTCTTTTATAAGATTCTCTATATGAGAATTATGCAAATCATTAATAAGTCTCATTGCAGCTTTTCTTCAGGGGACATTAACCATCATTCCATCAAACAACCTTATAACACTTTCATTTTCGATTAATGACACAGCGGACATAGTGTTTACAATAAAATACACAATCCTTTTTTCAAACTCCTTTTGCGTGACCATAGTTTTTGGATTCATAATACTCAATTTTGTTTACTTGGATTTTGTACCTGCTGGACCAATTCTGGAAGTATTACTCTTCAACTTGCTTTTGCTATTGTTACGATCCTAAATTTGAGATGCAGGCGAGCTGTGGCCACATCTTTGGCGAAGGTGATCAAGTCGGCTTTCTGGCAGCTAGCCGGCTGAGTAGGCTTATGTGGGGCTCTACGTTACCGGCGAATGTGAGGTAGAGGAGGGGTGGTTGGTGAGGACCCACACAATAATGGCGGTGTTAGGCAAGCGATCGTGCTTATGCCCTTTTCTTTATAAAAATAAAGTTGAAAAATAAGGCAGTGTAACATCTATCTTTTAATGTCTCTTTGTGTTTGATATAGTCATGGTAGGATTTGTTTCCGTGCACTCTTCTTAGGTGCTTAACAAAATTTGTCGTACTTTCCACAGAGCCCTTAATAATTTTTTTGAAGGTAGACATAGCTGGCCCAGAGCTTCAACATGCGATTTTTTGTCATACGTTTCAACCATGAAAAATGTTCCGTCCAGCATTGAGGTGTTCTTGCTCTTTTCAATGTTACTTAGTAACCGTAGTTGAAAAAGATGTGGATTCAGTAGCAGAAGTGGGGCTAGTCGGGCCAGTTACTAGTTCTACATCGGAAACATTGAAAGTCATACTTCCAGTGTCCTTAGAAGTCGATTGCTGAATATTTTTAAAATAGTATGATATTTTGGTTGATGGCCTTTTAGTCCTGGGGACATAATCTTCATTACTTTCTGATTGATGAATTATGAAAACGATCTTGTTCTGCATCTGCATCACCTAAAATCTCCATGACCCAAGTCCTATTAAGAAAGGAAATACAATTCAATACTAAAATGTGGCCAAAACACAGAAAAAAAAGAGTTCTGGGTTTCAGAAAAATCCCAAGAATTAGATCAAAACAATATATGAGCTAACTGAAGAGCTTGATTTTTTACTAATTTTATTTTAAGTTTTGATTTTATTACTACAGCTTTATCTTTGGCCATTTTAGATTTGAAATTTATCATAGTGTACAGTTTTTACTAGTCAAGCCCTTTCACTCGATACCTACATTAGATAGATCTCTTGCTTATCTTAAAATATAATAACGCCTTTGACCTCAAAAAGCAAGAAAAATAATACAGTATCAATATATCAAACAATGTCCGTGTTCAACACACAATAATAATTTGTAGTTGCAAAAAACCACCCCGTAAAACTTTTAACCTTTTCACTCTTACTTGTAGTGGTGATCTCACCCATCGAACGCTGCTGTTTAGCTGTTCAACAACTAATACGACAAACTCTACAATTTCAGACAAGCTCAATCTTGTTCAAGTATCCGAGAATATGTTATACTAATAGGAGTATTTGAAGAACCGAATACAATTGATTCCAGTGTACTGGGTACCAATCCCCGGTGGTCTAGTTGGTAAGACGTTGGACTTCTAACCGAGAGATTGTAGGTACGAGCCCAACTAGGTCAAGCACTTTTTCGATAAATGAAAATATCTTAAAAAATTCCGGGGGTAGAAGGATCGCTATAAAATGGCAAAAACTAGCGGTCGACATCACTTGCCCCTTACCAACTTGCGTTGAGGCCGCGTGGTAAGGTACGCCTCAAAAACCCTCTGATCTGGTAGAATGGTATGTCTCTTAGAGACATATCGGTGGTTCGAAGTCCACCTTAAGCTGTAGGTCCCCTTATCAGTTGCAATACTGATAAGGCAGTGAAGAGGAGGCATGTTCAGAAGTGGACGCAAAAAGGGCTGACGACGACTTTGTACCGGGTGTCGGGTACACAAAAAATGTACGAGTAAATGTTTGAGTATTCTTACCCGGGTACTGCCCAGCTCTGCCTATATGACCAGACCAGACCAAATTATGATTACTTTTAAATTTTATTATAGTAATAGTGACGTTTCTGTCAGTGTTTAATAAACTTTATAATTGTTTTTTCTTTAATTTGGGATAATACAATGTATTGTTGCAGTTACAGTCAGAATATGTTATATTCTGACTGCAACTTTAAATTGAGTACTTATGTGTAGTCATCGTTCATTATGCAATTTGTGTGATAGAGTTACCATGTCCCACAATGCATTGTACAATGAGAGGTTTTCTCAATACAATTTTGGCCATAATTGCAATTTATAATAATAAATTAACAATACAATGTGATTCTGATATCTAAATAGAACATGTCTCTAGAGGATGTTCTTACCTCATTTCCATTCTATTGGGTACTGACACATTTTCTATATTCTGCCCGAACCCCTGGAACTATTTTCATGTCCTAGGAAGAAACCGGTTACCCGGTTCCTTCATTTTTATTTGGATTTGTCATACTAGAAATGATGGTAATGTAAGCACGGGTAGCAAGGTGATGAATAATTTTTAGTTTTCGTACGTATGGTGGATGAAAGAATTAGGAAGGAAAACCTAATTTACTGGTAGTAAAATCAGGCGTTTCGGTATGACAAGTGCATATAGTTTAGCAAAAACCGGGTCTGGGTGTAATTATTGGTTCCTTGGGAAGATAAAGAAGTGTTCCTGGGTATCCATGAACCGGGTATCACAATACTGAAAATGCTATTTCTATAATAAGTGCTTATTCATTATTATGCATTTTTTTCACCTGTGAACTTGTTTATTAGGTACATGAAAAATTACATTTCGGGCATTTCTTCATGTTATTTCTAAGAAACATATGTTTTATTTTGAATTTAACAGTTTTTTATTTGAAACGTAATCGGTATTTGTTGATTCAAGAAATACTATTTGGGGCCTGGAACCGTTGGCGTAGATCAAACACAAATTGGTGGTGTGTAGTAGTCAATTTGTCAAGTGATGTAGTTCAAGAACTGTTGAAGAAAATTTAATTATACCTGTTTTGTTATTGTCTGAAAAATAGCCTACGTATCACAGTGAAAACATAACTTTTATTGAACTATTGGTTTTGGGTTTAAAGTCGAGGAAAATATAATAGTATCATGTATTAAATTTAATGAGGCAAAACAAAAATAATATAATAATAAGAACAAATAAAAACTATTAACTGTTAATAGCAACTGTTCAAAATGCCCTCTGTTTTCTTTAACACAAAGCCTGATTTTCTGACGGAGCGATCTGTCGACATTATCCGTCATCGCTGTTGTTATTGTTTGGAATGTATTTTCAATGCGTTGCAGCATATCTTCTCGCGTGGTAGGTGCAGTCCTGTACACATGATCCTTCAAGTATCCATGAAAAAGTCCAACTTATTCAAGGCTTCTCACTGGCCATGGAAAATTGCTACCAATGTCAATCCATTTCATAGGAAAATTGTCGTTTAAAAAAGTTCGATCAATTTGACCTGTCGATATTTTCCTGGGCGTCCGCAAGTAACTTTGGCAAATGGCTCTCTAATTTTGGCACTTGTGCAGTTTATAGTCATGGAACTTGTGTGCCTTTAACACTCTTCTGATACTAGTTCTTGATACCTGCAACTGTTCCTCAACTTTCCTTCTACTTGTGCTGAGATTCTCTATAACATTTAGAAGAACTTTTCCCAATGTAGGATCCACTAAGATCCTCTTAGCTATTTCTCCCCGTTTCTCATAATGTACTGAACCAGTTCTATGAAACCTCTCATCCAGCCGGTTAAAATATTGAACCTGGGGATGACGACGATTCGGATGTAGAGTCTAAATGCCAGCAAACTGTTTCTGTCACAATCAATAAGAACTGAAGTCATAGAAATAAGTTCTTCTTGGGAATAATTCATTTTAAACAACAATAAAGTCAATGAAAGTAAACAATAGAAGTAACGAACTTAAACTATTCAAACAAGAACTTAACGAAATACCAAAAACTTAAATTGGAAACGTATGATAATTATAGGAACTGGAAACACTTTTATGAAGTACGTATATCTCAAACGGAAACGTCGCAAATATTAAGAGGTAGTTTCTTAAATAAATTTAAAATTTCAAGAATATGGCTTAATTTGAATATGGAAACATCACATATGAAACGACGCAAAAATAAATCGTGTTTCTTTTTAAATATTGAAATCTAAAGTATTCCATTTCAAAAAACGACGTTATCGTACGACGAAGTTTTTCGGTTTCACCATTTTTTACTGAGAAATGCTACAACATACTTTGTAACGAAAAGTGGTGGAAGAAAGTCCATAGTATGGTAAATCTGTATCATTCACAAATTTATTGAAATACCGCAAAATAATCACATGTCAGCTCATCACTTAACCTTCTACAGATTTACGTTATTCTAAGAAAAATAGTTTATTTCTAATACTGTTCATTACATAGAAAGTAGTTTCAGACAAAATGTATTTATAAAGACATTCTTAATCAAAATAGCATATAAAATACAGGGTTTTCTATTTAAAATAATAGGTCGACACCCTGTACCTTTTTTATGGAACATCCTGTATAATTTATAATAAGTTTAGGTTGTGGAACAGACTGCATCAAAACTTTTGTTCAATAAAATTTATGATATCTCTTATAGTTTGGCCAATAAGAAATACAGGAGTTTGACTCACTCTGTATATATTGGTGTATTCTACTATGCGTTCAATGATATTTTGCATTAGCAGATTCCAAGATTCAATCGTTTTTTGCTTCTCAGATAGTCCCTGGTAAGTGAGAAACCATATTTTCCCTCCGCGCACGAACATTTCAGGTGGTGCAAATTTCTTCCACTTAGTTCCATTCTTGGCATAATATAATCTCCTATCATCTTGCTCTTCAACCATTGGTATTGGTGTTCTTCTGGGTCATCCTCTTGCTCAGAGTTCGAGTCATGATCGCTGTACTCTTCGTTGTCATCATCAGCGATAGAACTGTCAGAAAAAAATTCTGAATCCGTAGGTACAGTATTGTAAAGGTGAGTAAGACGTTGAACTTCTTTTTGATCCTTATCTACTACTACAATAATTAGTGTACTTAAGTTTCAATACATAATATACATAAAATACCCACTTACCGTAAAAACAATATCCAAATCGCTGCACAAAATAATTTACTGCTAACTTTATTTCGGGATAAATCAATTCGAACTCAAATGTATATTTCACAAGAAACTAAAATAACAACTGACTCACATCTAAGATTTACACAACACACACTGCTTATCGCCGACCCAGCCCAGCGAAAGATTTACATCATTTTCTATGGTTTACTGATCATTGTGGTTGCCCGGGAACCGTAAGTTTCTCTATGCGAAAGAACTTACACGATCGGACGACGGTGGTCTGTCTGGACAAAGTCATTTTTTTGAAAAAAAAATTTTTTGTCAATTCTCAATTTTTTGAAAGGTACTGAAAATCTTGACATTGTACATGGTTCATTATTAAAAAAAATAACATTTGCTTCGTAACCTGGGCCTGACAGACCATCGTGGTCCATCGGAGTGTTAAATAAAATATCGCCTATTTTGGGGGACACGAAATTGGTAACAAATTTTTTTGCCCATTCAGCTGCAGCATCACTGGAGAATCCAACATGTTTGAACCGGTGGTCTAGAAATGAAGATACCACTAAAGACGAACAGACAAAGCGTTTTCTGCCGAGTCGGCACAGATTCGGCGAGGACATGGCACAAAACACACGAGTCGGTTCGGTTTATGGAAGGAGACATTTGCAATGAGGCATCTATAAATTCCTCGTCAATAGGCCCAGGTTCGGATTGAAAAACACTGACATTATCTTCGCGAATTGGAGGTATTGTTCTTTGAGGTCGCTTAAGCCTTTTTGTCGCCTTCCGTGTTTAATCATTAACTTTAGGATTTGTGATATATTCTTCAAAAGTACTATTATTTAAGTCTCTAATGGCTGGTTTTAGTTGTCTTCTTAGTCTATTGTATTTGTGATGATCAATGTTGTTTCGAGAATTTTGCTAGATTCGTGTAGCTCGACGTTTTTCGGTAATGAGTTGGCGAATATGAAGAGGTATATTATTGGAAAACGCTTCTTTATATTTGGATTGTGGAGGTGCTTTCCAAGCAGCATCTTGTTGTTGTGAAGTATTGAGCTGCTCCGTCCAGGTCATCGGGATATTTAATTCGCACTTTTAAATTTATATTCTCCTCCAAGTAAGAGTGAAACGCCGGCCAGATTGTCTTTTTTGATATCAATTGAGGTGGCCGCGGCTTGTTTATCGCATTGGCACTCACGCTGACGATGAAATGTGTATGATCAGAGGACAGGTCATAGTTGGACTGTACTATGCAATTGTTATTGGGTATTCCTTTGGTTATAAGGAAATCAAGTAGGTCAGGTAGCTTGGCCAGTATTTTGGGATTCCATTTGACAGAGTGTTATAAGTCTCATCCGTGATTACTCTGAAGAGGTTTCGACCTTTTGTTGTTATCAGCCTAGAGCCCCAGTGGGTATGTTTCGCATTCCAATCACCGCCTGCCATAAATCTATTAACTAGAACTCGGAAGTAGTTTTCATATTTATCTGAAGTTATCGTGTGTCTAGGTGGACTGTATATTGCAGATATATTAAGAGGTCTTGATACTGCATTTATTTTAATATTTGTAGCTTGTATTTTTTCCGTTTGGTAGTTCGTGATGTGGAATACAACTGCGAATAATTATCGCCGAACCGGCATGAGCCGTTCCGTCGGGATGAGGTGTATTGTAAGTAGAATATAGTGGTATTCTGAATGATGTTAAATTAGTAAAATGAGTTTCAGAAATTAGGATAATGTCAATTTGGTTTAGTTTTAAAAATGTTTTAAGTTCCTGCTTGTGATTAAGCAGGCCGTTGGCATTCCATATTGCAACTCTTAGTATACTTTTGAATTTTAATTATTGATTACTTTTGTTAACAGATTCAAGATCATATTATTCTGTTTCATAAGTTGGGTGAACATGTTCTTCAATTCGTTTAGGAATGTAAATAATTAGCATAGGTGTGCTGTTGGTTATTCGCAGGGGTATTTTGTGGAATTGTGTAATTATTTATTCTTGTTCGTGTGTATGGTGGTTGTTGGTTTTCCCTTGTTGGCTTGTTTCTTGATGCAACAAGTTCCTTATAAACAGCACAACCTTTGTAATTTGCTGGATGATCCTGCTTACATAAGGCACACTTAGCTGGACTATTTTTTGGTTTATTACATGTTTTTGAGTCGTGTTGTTCACCGCACTTAACTCAGTTGAATGGTTTCTGGCAGTATGTTTTACTGCGGCCATATGCTTGACATCTTGTACATTGGATGATTGAGTTCCTAGGAGCCTCTACCGCAATTTTTGTATTACATATAAATTCCTGTTCGAATATTTTTTTATTGTTCTCCTGCGGCTCGAGATCTACAAAGAACAGTGATAATGGTTCCTTGGTTAATCTATGTCTCACGTTAATGATGTTGCGAACCTTATGTCCAGCTTTTTCTAATTCATCGATTATATCTTCTGTTGGAATAGAGTAGTGAAGATGTCTTATTACCACTCTGTATGCTCGTTCTTCTTTTATTTGGTAGGATAAACAATACTTTCTTCCTTCAAGAGCCTTACTAGCTTCCGATAAGTATCTAGTGTATGAGTTGTGACTTTAACAATGTCGTTTGGTAGGGTTCTAGTAAAGTATGTTTCTTCTTCTACAACCTGAGAGAAGTTATCCACCATTCACAACATATATAAATATTGGAGGTGGTTTTGATGGCTTCGGTTGTTTGTAAGTTGTACTGTATTGTATGTTTTTATCAATGTCGTCGGTCTTGGATAGAACATTAAAACGGTTTTGAATTTTTGTTGGCGGAGTGTTTGGAGATCCCGGCTCACTATGCTGCTTGGTATATTTACGTTTCCTGATTACTTGCCATTGGTTTTTATTTTGTGCTTCTGTATCATTTGTGCTTGCGTCGCTAGACTCAATATCTATATTTCTAATATTTAGATTAGTTTGTTTTGATTTTTTACCCTTTTTTAGCTCTGAAGCTGTTGGATGGTTTTAGTTTTGAGTAATCATTTGGTTGTTGCCAGCTTATTTGGGGCTGTGGGATATTCAGGGGATAATCTAAGGGAGGAAATTGTTGAGGGTTTGGGAACATGTCCCTGGGGTATCGTGAAAGCCTACTGCTTTCCTTATGATTTTCTGTTATGTCTCTCGGATTTGTAGAATGGGACGCCAATGGTGTTGTAGAGCTTCGATTTTAAATCTCGTATTTGAGCAATGTGGAGCACAATATTTACAACATGCTTTATTACTGCACACATGTACTCTCATTTACAGTTTTGCAGAGACTATATGCGTATTCGTCGACAATATTTTGTTTGGTGGAATTTTACGAACGTGGGGCAGCAAATTTTTTAAGAAACTGCGGTGGTCATCTTCGTTCACTTCGCGTTGAGTTTTATTTGCCTTTTCCTGCAAATATCGTATTTTTTTTCTTTTTATAGCTATCTTGTGCTTATTAATTATTTCAGAAGAGTTCTTTTTATTGTCAGCCTCAAGATATTCAGTTTTACTGGAACTCGGTGCACTAATAGAGTCCTCATTTGTCAATGTCACTGAGTCTGACTCGGTGTCTTGCATTGACACATTATTATCGGTTTCAGTATTTTTTTCTTCAATCTCGGTAGATTCTATTGTGGCGCAATTTCCAGCAGAAGTTCGCGCTTTCACTATGTCTTTCAAGAATAGAAGGGATTGAAAATATGGCCCTTTTACCGTGTAATTTGGTGCAGTTTCCCCAGATCGAGTTTTTGGTATTTTTCCAAATTCTACAGAAAACTGGTCTCGCAAGTACTTCCATTTTTTCCTTAGAACCGTTTCTGAAAAACAAAAAATATACTAATCAATCATAATAGCTAGGGACTTTAAGGTACAATAATATGAACGTTTGAACGATAGTCGTTTATTGTATTAGTAATTGTTATAAATTAACAATAGAAGAGCACAAAATTCTGTACTTCTACCCTGTGTCTGATGATAAAGTCCGCATCATATGGGAATTTCTTATTGTTCGTTCTATCAATACTGTGACTCATACATTCAAGAAAAAGTTATGACACAAAAAAAGAAAATATCGAATATCTATTAAATTTTCGAGACAACCAAATCAATTAATACCAAAATACAAGCCAAAAATCCTGGTAAGCTTTGCCCTACCATTCGTAATACAATAAAATTGTACAACAGGTTTCCCTAAATTTATCCACCCTGTAAATTTGATCCCTGATTTAGTAAGACCAAAACAAGTTTTTCATAAATTATCAAGCATACAATTTTCTTATAAATCAATAATAAAAATAATTCCATATGATGTCTTAAGCAGACACACTTTATATTTTAAATTAATCAAAGAAATCAAAGCATGGCAAATGTAAGTTTAGCATTTCTGTTTTTTTACCCTTTTCAACAAACCGTCTAACGAAAGGTTTGATAATATTATTTATGACAGGTATTTGGCTGTTCATTCAAGACGCTTGCATTTTCGTTTTCAATGAGAGCCTCAACCGTTGGAAAGATCATATCTGAAACTGTAGTAGCATTATGGAAGAATTACAACCCCAACATATGCCTATTCCAACGACGGACATCTTCCAAAAAATAGCTGAAGATTTTTACAACACATGGAACTTCCCGCATGTTATCGGCAACATTGGTGGAAAACATGTCCGTATTATTTGTTCAAAAAAATCTGGCTCGATGTTTTTCAACTATAAAAATATTTTTCTGTAATGCTTCAAGGAGTAGTTGATCCAATTACAAACTAATTGCCATAGACGTAGGTGGATATAGAAAGCAGAGTGACGGCGGCACATTCCAATTATCGGATTTATATAAACTACTCACTACAAAGCAAATAGAAATTCCAACGACTTCTTCTCTATTTGGAACAAATGTTTTCATAGGAGATGAAGCATATCCACTTTTAGATTTTGTGTTTAAACCATATAGCGGAACAAATTTGTCTATTGAAGAAGAATGCCTTAATAACTCTCCAGGGCACGTAAAACCGTTGAATGTACGTTTGGGATCCTGCATTCAAAGTGGCGAATCCTATCTAAAGCCATCGAAACTAATATAGATGTTGCAGACAATATTATCAAATGTGTTTATATTTTACAAAACATGATTTTTGATAGGGAAGATATAGAAAGACACCTAACCGATATAGAAATTGTGCCAAGAACACAAAACAATCAGCCTACTGGAAGACCGGAGCCGGGATCCTTGGCGCTCGTACACCCGTGCCAATCGACCATTGACGAGGCAGGTCGCTGGCTGTCGGCGTACCATGTTGCCCAAAAAGTAGCCTCGTCAGTGGCTTGCATAACGCTTAATATCATTATTAATTTCCTTCAATTTATTTTCAGTTGATAAAATCATTCTAACATTGTAATATGTGGCTTTATTTCCACATGAAATGCTCATATTCTCGGAAAATCTTTATTTAAATATGATTATATACCTAGGTACTGGAGAATTGTAACAACATTTTTATATTTTATATATATATATATATATATATTTTTTATATATATTTTATATTTTTATCGTATAAAATTGAAATATCTTTCACTAATAATAACTTTATCATAACTGACCAATTATCATTTGATATTTTCATATCTTTTTCGTAATACTATTGTAATAATGCATTTGTTTCTGGAATACTCATCATCAAAATACTTAATTATAAAGTTATCATGATGTATCTGTAAATGAGAAAATGACGAATGTTAGAATAAACAATTTCTAAAGTGAATTACTTTGAATCAACTGTGCTTCCAGATACGCACTCACGCTGCGAGTCTATATTTCAAAACTGTTTCATACATAGCATTATTCAATTTTTGAACTTGATCTGAATTAATTATGAATTATCTGCTAGTTTCCATATCTTTAACCTTTAATGAGTTATTTCTCATAACTTCTATAATGTTATAGGGACCATTTGATTTATTTTTTAACTTGTTATCAATCTGTGACCCTTTGATAAATATATAATCGTTTACTTTGAAAGTTTTTTCATTTGGTTTATGTTTGTTTGGATTTTGCCTTTTTTTTAAATAGTTCTCTCCCTTGCTACTTTATAATAATATGATATTTTTTCATTTGAATCTGGAATATATTTATTAAATTGTTCTACATTATACAAAATTTCAAGAGGTCGTGAATTATTATAACATATAACAGCATAGGGTAAAAATGTCAAAGGGTGATCATTGGGTTTTTCTGTTACTGTTGCTCGTATCATTTCCTAAAGTGTACTCATAAATCTCTCTGTTGATCCATTACTTTGTGGGTGATTTACTGATGAAAAAGTTAATTTAATATCATACAACAAACATAAATCTTTCATAAGATTATTATTAAATTCTGCTCCTAAATCACAATGTATTCTCAAATGTGTACCATAATGCATAAAGTAGAGTAGTAAAGTATTTACTATATTCTTAGCACTTTTATTTTCACTTGAGTAGGCTTGACAAAGTTTACTTAATTCTTCTGAAGGTTTCTAATTCATGTTGGTGATGTGTGGAGTGATGGTTGAATTGAAGATGAAGGTGGGAGTTTATAGGATGGCCAGTAGAACGGTGTCTAGGATGAGCTCCTCGTTGTGTGGAAGGTTGGCGAGGATAGCTAGCAGCCTTGCAGGTGGATATGGCATCTTACTGGTGGGGTTTCTGGTCTGAGCTGCTCTAGGGGCCCATGGTTCATGAAGAAGGGCTCGTTGATGGTCTCTGGCTGGGTCCTGCAGGGTCCTGGTGACGTATCTACTTTGTAGTAGTTTGAGGCGATCTGAAATTGGAATTGGAAAATATTAGTGTGGTTGTAAATATCGTTGCTGGGATGATGAAAGTCTCAGGTATTTCCTCAGTACTCTTCTTTCGAAGGACTGAATCCTGGCCATGAGCCGGGATGTGAGGCAGGAGTAAAGGATAATTCGGTGTTCAAAAATGGGACGTATGAAGGTTTCATATGTATGTATGTGCTGGAACTGCATTTTCCGAAGGCTCCCAGAGCCCTGAAAGTAACGCCACTCTGCGATTGGCGGAGTCGAGTGCGCTTTGTAGACCGGGCTGCCATCCCAGGGTGCGATGAAATAGCACTCCGAGATAGCTGGCATCATCTATCGGTATGAGCGGTGCATCCAGAGTCTGAGTCGCAGCATCGACGGGTCAGTTCTGGATCGTCTGGTGGTGCGAGGGTGTCTGATGACGAGGGTTTATGTTTTGGTGGGATTAAGACAGTGGAGAAGGAAGGAATTGATAATCCCTTGTCCGCTTCTTTGTAGCCTGGTGATGTTGGATGCTGAGGTGTACATAGCTGTATCATCTGCATAAAATAGTGTATTATTAATATTAGGATAGTCATATGTATATAAAATATAGGGGAGAGGGCCAAGTATTGACCCCTGAGGTACGCCAGACAGTAGAGTGAAGGGATCAGAAAGGGCTCCTTGATGTTTGACTCTAACAATCCTATTTGAAATAAAAGAGTTGATTAGACGGATGAACTGATGGGGCAAGTTAATGTTGAATAATTTGATGATCAGACCGGCGTGCCAAACCTTATCGAATGCTCTTTCGATGTCTAAGAAAATAGCTAGTGAGGCAAAATTGTTGTTGAGTGTGGTGGTGATGTTAGTGTGAAGGGTAAGAAGGGTGTTGTGAGCGGATCTAGCCTGTCGGAACCCATATTGAGCAGGAGGAAGTATATCCATGTCCTCGACAAGTTCTCGGAGACGGGATGTTATTATTAGTCCAATAGTGCAATGGGCCTGTATGAGTTGGGATTTGATGGAGGTTTATGCAGCATTATTGTTTTGGAAGTTTTCCAGCAGGTGGGAAAATATGATAAATTGAGGCAGGCATTGAAAATAATGACTAGATGCTCATAGAATTCCGCCGGACACCTCTTCAGCACTCTTCTGTTTATAAGGTTAGGGCCGGGAGCTGTTTTGGGTGATTTTCTTAGGATGTTAGAGATTTCGATGGCTGTTACAGGGGTCAATAGGGGTTGGACCTCTCTATCAGGGAGTGGTGGCGAAGGCAGGGACTCAACAAATCTTCTGTAACTATGCTCAGTTCTCTCGAAGAATATATTGTCGAATTGGGGATGCATGGGGATTTGATATGTCTGCTCTAGGAGAGATTTAAAAACAGAGGCGCATTCAGCCGGGTCGGAGGTTACTCTACCATCAGGGAGTTCAAGAATAGGGTTTTTTTTCTGGATAGACCAACCAGAGCTCGGAATTTGTTCCAGAATCTGAAACCGTCTCTATAGTCGAGGTTTGCAGTGGCTTCGAGCCATTTATTTTCTCGGTGGCGGGAGATAAGAATTCGGTCTGTGGTATTGAGACGATTCCAGTGATTTTTGATGTTGGGGTCAAGAGTTCGTTTGAAATAGCCGTAGTTTCTTCGTTTTTGACGAATTAGAGTCAGAATGGGTCTGGGGAGGGGTCGAAATTCAGTATCTATAATTCGGATGGGTATATATGTCTCAACCGCGTCTTGGACCCCCCTTTCAGTGTTGAAGATGGTCCTGTCGATATCGTTGTTGTTCTCGACATTGAAAGGAGGAAAGTTGAGGATGATATATCTTTCGAAAGCAGGCCAGTCGGCGTTGGGATAATCCCGAATTTCCCTGAATCTGGTGGGTGGACGGATTTTGTTTTGTCAGGTGTTGAGTACTAGTGGGACATGATCAGATGTGATGCTATCACCCCAGTAGCAATCGTAATCTACGGAATTGATGAGTATAGAGGTGCAGATGACGTGGTCGATGATTGAGGATCCCAAGTTATTTATGAAAGTTGGAGAAGTGTTGTGGGGGCGGAAAAGCTGAAGTGAGCTGTTCAGACAGTAATATGCCATTTGGATTTGTAAGATGATCGCCAAATTGTGTGTGACGAGCGTTGAAACCGCCCATCACAATGGCACGGTTAAGAGAAGCGGCATATTCAAGTAAGTCAGTTGATAATTTCTCCAAGGGAGGACAGTAATATGAAATTATAGTAGTGGTCATATTGTTGGAGTGGAGGTCTAAAGCGATACACTGAATTTTTTGGAGGTGTAGAGAAGAGGGTGTACTACAGCAGCTAGATGATGTCTTGTAAGGATGGCAACTCCTTGGAGAAGGTTATTTTGAAATATATTGTACCTTGGATAGGAGACTGGTACTTTGAACTTTGTTTCCTGGAGAGCTAGAATCTGAATGTTGTAGGTATTTAGAAGATTAGCGAGGAGCGGCTTTTTATTGCGCGCCCCCCGGCAGTTCACAGTCGCCATGGACTTTGGTCCATTATGAGTCGCTGTAAATTACGCCGAGGCCGTCATAAGAGCCCAGAAGGAATGGTTGGGCACCCATGATGTGATTAGAAGCAAATTCGTACGCTGTGCGAATTGCTTTGCGCTGGTTTGGGAAACTATTGAGAAGTGTGAATAAGAAAATGTCTAAGAGTCACGGAGTTCGGTGTATTTGAAAGGGGTGGTAACTTTATACGGAATGAGAGGTTTGGCCTTAAAGGCCTCTTTAACTAGAAGCTGCATCTTGGGGCATTTAGGAGAATAAGATGCGTGATCTGTGCTACCACAGTTTCTGCACTCAGGATTCTTCGCATTGGGGCAGATAGCGATGTTTGGATGGACCTACTTCTTTGCAAGTTGGGCTTTGAGGGGCAGAGCTGGAGGTGCATTCCTCCCTAGTATGGCCATTGGTGTAGTGCCTGGAGAGTTTTTGGATTCTTCAACACGGTATCTCTTGAAATAGAGGAGATGCCGTGTTTGACTAGAAAGACATAGTCATTGTGATCTTCAGTAATGATTCGAACTAGAGTGGTTTGTTTGTTAGAAGCTCGGGATTTGATACGGAAAACAGCCGAGAAGTTAACGTCCTCACCCATCGAGATTCGAACCGGGGAACTCTTGCTTACGAACCAATCACTTGTACCAGCCAGCTATCGGGGCTCGGGGATTACAAATGATATTTACGGTTATATGACATTAAAAATTGTATGATGTGAAAGAGGCACGGTTCAATGTTTTGTTTTATAGTAATATGTCGAAAATGAATTTAGGATAGATGAAAAAAATTGGAAGAAACCATTAATAATATTTTAATAATATAAATTAGCTTAATATAAATTAGGTTGTTAGAAGAAATTATCTTATGTTGCTGTTCAATTCCAAATTGATGACTATTTCTGCCGAGAGTCTTGAGGATTCCAAACACGCTAAAATGATGTTAAATGTAGGTATGTACTGTCATTCAGAACTGTTGTAAACAAATTGTTGTCGATCAGTTAGCCTAACAAATTGATTAAAGCAAATAAATATAAGATTTGAAGCGAGCAACACTAAACATGGTTTTCATTGCTTGTACTGTTATTGAAATTATTATTAAAAAATGTTCAATAAGTTCGTTTTCAATAGAAAATAAAAAAAATATGATTTTTTTATTAATAGAGAAATCATTAACATAAAAAATTATAGGTATACTATGTAGAGCTTCCCTTCTTTTTTTCATTCCACTCTACTTTTTCTCTCTCTTCTGGAGGTTATAATCATAGACTTTTGACAAAATCCACAATTTGCTTGTGATGAAGGAGGGCCATCCCAGTGCGTTATCCAATCAGGGTGGTTGTAATGGATAAAACATGGTAGTTTTGTCTGAAGTGAAAAGTTGCTTCTATATTCCTTAGGAAGTTTAGTCCAAACTTCTAATAATTTCAAAGGAGCGACATGTTTAATTAGATATTCAATTTTAAATTGACTAATTTCATCTTCTGTAAGCTCACGTAGTGGTTTTTCACTTTGGAAATATTCCCTAACTTTTAAACTCATACTTTGACATTCACAGCATTACTTTTTAATGTTTTGAATGTCATTTTAAGATATGTTGGTACCTACAACAACAAACTACAACGGCACAACTTCAAAATTACCAGCACCAATAGAATTAATATTATTTTGTATTTTTCAGTCGGTACATTTTTTTTTTTTTATTTCAAATTTTTGACTGTAACATTAGTCATGAAAATTGTTGAACGTTCAGTAATACCCAAAAAGTTATTCACTTATACTACCACACCTTATTTTATTGTTCAATCAGCATAGGCAGGGCACGGAGCAGAATGTGGAAAAATATAAAACCGTAACCGTAATTGACACAGAAAGGAAAAAAATATGAAAAAATAGGTTTTTTAGAATTAATCACAGAGAAATGGGCAAGGTAGGTAGGTATATATGAAACGCTGGGTTCCAAAGAGAGTCAGTCATTCTAATTCATATTTTTTTTAAATATTTTATGATGGAGATTATGAATATTATCAAAAAATGAATGAAGATGAAAAAATTTGGTTAAATAGAATCAAACGATAATATAGGATTATGTAATAGAGAAATGGAAGACACACACATACCCATCGGAATTAGGAGAAAACTACGGACAAACATTGGATATTTCAAACATTTTCAAAATTTTATTAAAAACAGAAATCAAAATGGAGGTGGTAGCATCATCGGACTTAGACGTAAACAAAGAGTTCAGTGGATGGATGGATATAACATCGAGTTTTGTCGAATTCTGACGGGGATCATAATTAATCATGCTCATATTGGCCTGGAACAATTCTTGGCAGATTGTTTCAGTATATTAAAACTAAAACTTGGTAAAATTCTTGAAAAACACTCAATTATTAAAATCAACACAACTTTTTGCGGTGAATACATTAATCATCATAATGGTGATGATGGTGAAGTTTTATATTTAAAATACTTCAATACAAAAAATTCTATTGCGGATGGCTCGACGGACCTGCAACTCTGGTTTATTGATAATGATTATAGCAAAATTCAAAATAAAATGAAGAACGTGATTGCGGTTGGGCTTTGAATAAAATAATTTCTTTAGAAGTTAATATTAACAAAGTTGAAATGGGAAATGGTTCATCCTTTATTAAGCTGCCTAATGAAATTTCCAATAAACGTGCATGTCTGACTATACAGAATAATGATACATTTTGTTTTTATTGGTCCATCGTTAGTGCTTTATACCCTGCGAAAATTAACAAAAATCGAACTTCATATCCATACTTTAGAGATGTTTTGAAAACTGAAAATATAGATAGTCCCTTACCTCTCAGTCATATTTTAAAATTTGAAAGAGCAAATAATATTTCAGTTAACGTATATGCATTAGAACTTAATATTGGAAAGGAAAAATCATTTTATATATAGTGCCAGTTAGATTAACAACCAATGAATTAGATTAACATACAAATTTACTATTAATTCAAAATAGGTATTTTCCAAAATTGAATGATTATGATGTTCCTCCAATCGATAATGAGAATGAGACTGTAGATATAAAATATCATTATTGTCTTATTCAAAATTTATCTCGATTAATGTCAAACCAATTGAACAAGAAAAAAATAAGAAATTTATTTGCGATCGATGTCTTGATTATTTTTCTTCTCAACAAAAACTTACTGATCATGAAACGCTTTGCTCTCAACTTAATCATTGTTAAATTTCATTTCCAAAATATACTCATGTATAATTTAAAAATTTTAAATACAAACAACTCCTTTCGTTATTTATGTAGATTTTGAGTGTCAATTAGAAAATGTAAATGATTTAGTGTCTTCTAGAACAGCTAATTATCAAAAACATAATCCATACAGCGCTGGTTATTATGTGAAATGTTCATTTGACGATTCTTTATCGTTTTTCAATAGCTATCGCGGTCCAGATTGCATGGACTGGTTTTCAAACGAAATATCCAACACTGCGGAGATTGTCCAATCAAAAATTAAAACAATCATATTGATGGCTGAAAATCCCAGCAAGTGTGATGCAACATCATGTCATATTTGCGAGAAAAAAATCATGGAAAATGACAATATTGTACGTGATCATGATCATTTTACTGGAAAGTTCAGAGGATTTGCACACCAATCCTGCAATCTCAATTTTCAAAAATCGTTCGTAGTGCCAATCGTATTTCACAATCTGTCAGGCTACGATTGCCATCTCATGATTAAACAATTGAGTAGAAAGGGACGCATGAGCATACTACCAATTAATATGGAAAAATATATTTCATTTACTCTTTTTGATGATAAAACCGACATAAAATTTAGATTTATCGACTCTTTTCGCTTTCTCGGTACATCATTAGAAAAATTAGCTTCAATAATGAATCGACAAGATTTGAAAATTGTGAAACGCGAGTTCAATGAATTGAACGAAGAGGCATTCACTTTTCTCACTAAAAAAGGAGTAATTCCCTATGATTATGTTAATTGTTTGAAAAAACTTGAAGAAACTGAATTACCTGCGAAAAAGAATGCTTTTATAATAAACTAAACGACGAAGATATATCTGATGAGCAGTATATTCCTCTTCAAAACATATGGAAAGTTTTAAAAATTTCGGATTTCGGGGTATACTCTGATCTATATTTAAAGACAGACGTATTGTTGTTGGCTGATGTGTTTGAAAATTTTCGGAAAAAATGTTTAGCAACCTACGAGTTGGATCTGGCTTGGTACTATACCATGCCTGGATACACTTGGGACGCGATGTTAAAGTTCACTCAATGTAAACTGTAATTACTGAATGATGTTTATAAAATCATGTTTATAGAAAAGGCGATTCGTGGCCCTATTTCGGTTTATAGCGGTAGATATTCTAAAGCCAACAAAAAATACATGCCGTAATATGATTTCACAAAACCATCGAATTACATAATGTATTTGGATGTTAATAATTTATATTGGTGGGCAATGTCGGAATTTCTTCCTTACGGCGGATTTTCGTGGAAGGTGGAAGACGTTGAAAATTTTGATGTAGCAACAATTGCAGATTATTCACCTGAGGGGTTTATCTTACAAGTCGATTTGGAATAACCTCGCAACTTACACCATCAGCATAAAGACTTTCCATTCGCTGCCGAACACCGCTTACCACCCGGTTCAAAATTACCTAAATTAATGACAACGCTTCATGATAAAAAAGAATATATCATCCACTAGAGAAATTTAAAACAATGTTTGGCTAACGGACTAAAATTAACCAAAATACATAAAATTTTGAAAATCAAGCAGTCAGCGTGGCTGCGATTGAAAATCAAGCAGTCAGCGTGGCTGCGATCTTACATTGAGCTAAACACTGCTTTGAGGACCGCAGCCAAGAACGAATTTGAGAAGAACTTGTTTAAATTAATGAATAATGCGGTGTTTGGTAAAACAATGGAAAATATTAGGAAACACATAGCGGTGAAGCTTGTAAGATCGTGGCAGGGACGCTACGGTGCGAAAAATTTAATTGCAAGTCCGCACTTTTGAAACCAAACAATGAAAACTTGGTAGCTATCAAATTACAAAAAAAAATAAGTTGTTAGATTTATCAAAAGTATGCATGTATAATTTTCATTATGATTTTATATTACCGAAAATAGGCATTGAAAAATGTAAACTGTTATATATGGATACTGATAGCTTCATTTATGAATTAAAGTGCAATGATGCATATGAAGAACTTATAAAGGCTAATATCTCTAAATTTTATACATCAGATTATAATGTCGATAACATTTATAAAATACCTTTGGCCTATAAGAAAATGTTAGGTTTAATGAAGGATGAAGCAAATGGTAAAATAATCACTCATTTTATTGGTTTACACTCTAAAATGTATACATTTAAAGTTCAGGGGGCTAGAGTAGTCAAAAAATCTAAGGGGGCGAAATATAATATTGTAAAAAATAAGATTACTTTTGATCATGATTTCAATTGTTTGAAAGAATTTAATCAAAAATCTGAGAGTCAGCGTTGCATCCGTTCATATGCACACAATGTTTTTCGTATAGAACAGTCAAAAATTAAGTCGGTACGACTATAAACGATTCCTGATTCCAAACACTTACGAAACGTTACCGTCATCGCCACTGATATTGAAGGAATTATGTACAAAAAGCATTTGTGAAAACGTTAAAAGTATTTTAAGTTTTGGTAGCTATTGTCTTGTTAATCATGCACTACCTTGGCTAGTGCTTGAAGACATTTTTAAAAAATTCACTCATTACCTCTGGGAACATATTTGGCAAGTTTCAGTAGCCGAAGAAGTATATGAACTTATACGTTTAGAAAATATTCTATATAAAAAAGAGATTTATAGGTCTATAACGTGGAGTGCTATTTTAAATAAACATGACTGGACATAAGAATAATAGCAATTCGCGATCTTTATCATTTGAATTTTATATAAATTATATCAAAATAAAAATATGTGGTGTCAAAATAACTTCAAATAATTAATATTTGTATTGAAAAAAAACTGAGATTATGATTTATAAAATGGCGGATGCATTAGGATTCAAGATTTGTGGTAAAAAATCTTCATCGTAAAATGTTTGAAGAGATATTTTATGTATTTTATATGTTTACTTTATTTTTATATTAATAAAAACTATATACCTAGATAGATATACTGGGTTTAATTTTTCACAAAATCATTCTTAAAATAGGTATTTCTATTCTATTTATTTAGTTCATTTTGTTCTGTCATACAAGACTTTATAATTCATATTTTGATTTATCAAGTTTTTTCTGTTGGGATAAGCTTATATTTGTGCATATATTTTGGGACACTCGAAACGATAATTTGAGCCATCCGGAAAGTGCAGCAAAATGCTATAAAGCAAAGCACAAACGCATTTGGAGCGAAAATCGATGCTGTACAATTATTTATGCTATCATTAACAATGGTGTGACAGAGCTGCATCCATTTTGTATCTTAAGTTGATCCATTCCCTTTTCTCAGTCTTAGTTTGTACAGTTGAGATTGTAGGTATTGATTGGCTGAGGGTTGACACATACTTATTCGCGAATTTTTTTAATTGTATCCCATTTGGAGGGCCAACTTTCATTTCTAGTACCATTTGAGTCGAAACACACATACAGCTCTCTAATGTTGTATGGCTGTGTTATTAAAAGTGTATTGTTTAACCCGGAATACAAAACTATAAACTGAGATGCAATCATTATTGTTTTCCATAGAATAATAATTTTATTTAGTCTTACATGTAATTTATATTTAAGAAATTATTGTGGTGGGAACAAGCAAATATTTTTTTCCAATTTTTTATTATTATTACTAGAGATTAAACTATTTACAATTTTTAAACCTATCTTTATTTTTAAACACTTTCTCATCCCATATTTCGTTCCAATCATCATTCGAGCATTATCATCATTATCAGAAGTATCTTCATGTGGTAGCAGAGATTTTAAGTAGGTAGGTAAAAATCCAAATATCAACCTTTACAATTTGCGACAAATACACAACAATGTTTAAATTGTAGTATACAGTTTTCTCCTTCACTTCTGAGACACTCTATTTAGTTTCAAACATTCTATTAATTCACTGTAAAAATTTTGCTTATGGTCATGACTCATGATATTTAATAACAATGAATGCGGTAAAGACACCAATGATATGTGGTTTAACTACTAAATAAAACAATTAACGTTCTTTATACATTTATTAAGTACACTAAATTTTTCATACAAAAAATACACATTCGATAGTGCACAACGACAGGTATTTTTATTGTGGTATAAACACTTGGATTCTGAGACAGGCAGGGCTGGGTGTTCTTCTAATTCCACTATTGGTAGGGATATAAATTGTTTAAGGTGTACAGCTTTCTCTCGACCTTTTACATACACCACCTTATGTTTACTAGTCAAGCTTTCAATAATTTTAGAAAAACAGTGAACGGGTACATAACCTTCCAATCAATACAGTGATAATTATTTATCAACCATATGTTTTGGCGGTGTGCTTCAGGAGGCAGTAGTTCCATTCCAAAGGGTGGTTTAAAAATAAAGTGTGCTATTTTGAAGCCATCGAATGCAGCAAGCTCATTGGGGAGAAATGTGTTCTTTTCCAAACGAAATCCTTGGATGTCTATAACTAAACTCACATTTTTTACAATTTTAGACTTGAAAATTGTTTAATCATTAGCTGTTTGTAGTAATATAATTCTATAATTCGCCTTAAATCTTGAAATATTGTAAAGTCTTTTTTGAAAATTCTCACATTTATACTCTATATGAGGCATGCGCACTAAATTTGACGAACTATTTTGTAATAGGGTTATAACTAATCAGTTTGTCATGTAATATTAGACAGTATGCTGTAGTGTCTTTTGAACGTTTTCACTTGTTTCAAATTCGATGCGCATAACAACTGATCCACTTTGAATTTACTTTTTTTGTCGACTACAATCTATGTGCGTAATCGGATAAATTTTTAAAAATTTCTCGGTTGTATAGACTCGTTCGTTTTTAGTTTCATAGTAAGATTGTTGGAAATGCGAAAACATCTCATACAGAGAAGCATATTTGTTATCTTTAAAATTTAAATATACATCTTGATAAGGATACCTTTCACCGTTTAAAAATACTCGTATATTTGTTAAGTTTATATGATCAAACCAACTCATATCAGATGTAACTTTTTTTTATCCTTCTGGAATGCCACTCTAGGAGTTTCTAGTTTACTAGTAGTCCTTACATTCCACGACTGTTGAATTGATTCAGTTAAAGCCGGATATTCAATCAGTTCCCAAGAACGGAAACCAAGTGCTAGATCTGTATTATTTTCTATTATTTTGGTTAATGCAAGTTGTTGTGGTATGTCCACGGAAACGTATGGAACTCTCCAATAGATTTTAGTAATTGTAATTTTTGGTTTTTCAGTATCATCCTCACTCGCAACCGCCTCCAAATCATTGCTAGATTGGATCAATACCAACTCTTGCTTCATATTTACAATAATTTTTCGATAATCTTCAAAAAACCCATTAACATATTCACTGGTATACAAACGTTGAAATTCCCATTAGTGTCTGTAATTCTTTCACCTACCATATGCACTTTTGGTCTATAATGTCACATTTCTGATAGTTTCTTTCAAGGTTCACCTCCACGCATCTCTCAATTGCAAGCAATTTTGCTTGAAAGACGCTTGGGCAGCAGCCTACCGCAAGTGAGCATTTGGTGCGATTCCCAAACACTCCAGCGCCTGTCCCCGTCGTGGTCTTAGAACCATCAGTGTACCATTTGATGGTATTCTTTTTGAGAGCTTGGGTTGTGAGCCCCCTGTCCCAATCTTCTCTGCTACTTAGCACCGTGGTGAAAGTTCTCTCGATGCAAATTTTCTTTGTCATTACATCACTGGGAAGGTTTGCTGATGGGATATGTTTGGACAGAGAGGACCAAGGTCTCTGATTCCGAGTTCCCACAATGTCTGAACCTTCCCTAGATAGTCTTAGAATGGCCTCATGGGCCAATCTATCTATCACTAGATGGAGAGGTGTGAGATCTGTGATGATCTCTAGTGCCCTGGTCGGGCAAGTTCTCATGGCTCCAGTGATACAGACACAGGCTAGTCTTTGTATTCTATCGAGGGTTTTCCTCGTATTGCTCTGACTTGCCTTGCCATGCCAGGCTATTGACCCATATGATATTAGTGGTTTTACAATCATGACGTACATCCATCGCAGTATTTTTGGGTTACATCCCCAAGATTTACCAGTCAGATTTCTGCACGCCATTAAGGCCTTTATTGCTTTGCTAGCAGTAGCCTCAACATGCTTGTTCCACAGAAGCTTGCTATCTAGTGTTAATCTCAGATATTTGACTTCAGCCTTCCAGCTTATTATGTCTCCACTTAAAGTGAGAGGATTCATAGTTGGAAGTTTCCGTTTCCTAGTAAATGGAATAATTGTGGTCTTGGATGGGTTTATGCTAAGCCCCACTGACAAGCACCATTGCTCAATAGTTCTGAGGCCCTCCTGCAATAATTCGCATAGGGTGTTCGCGAATTTTCCTCGGACTATTAGGACTATGTCGTCGGCATAGCCTATACATGTGAAGCCAAGCTCCGTGAGTTTGTGGAGTAACTCGTCTACTACTAAGCTCCATAGGAGGGGAGATATTACTCCTCCTTGAGGTGTTCCACGAGTAGCTTTAACAGAAGGGGTATGATCACCTACTTGGGCCTCAGCTATTCTCGTCTTCAACATCTCATACATCCATTTGATAATGGTCTTGTTCACTCCTCGCCGTGTGAGTGTCTCCTTGATTGACACATGTGTGGTATTTTCAAAAGCCCCAGATATGTCGAGGAAGGCACACATTGCGATTTATTTATTGTTCAGAGAACTCTGAATGACCTCAGTTAGCTGATACAGCGCGGTTTCAGTTGAACGCCCCGCCTTGTATGCATGCTTACATTTATGAAGTGGTTTGTCCCTCAGAATCTCTGTTCTTATGTAGTTATCCACTACTTTCTCCATCGTTTTCAGTAAAAACGATGTCAGAAAGATCGGGGACCATTTTTCTTCCCTATTTTCGGTATGAAGATTACTTTGCCTCTTGGCCTTCCTGATCTCCTTATTGTATTGTGTGAGCTTCTCGGTGTAGCCCTGCCAATTATCGTCTCTTTTGGCCCTGTTGAAGAGCCGACGGACCTCTAATCTGAGGTTTGATAGGTTTTTGTTCCACCAAGGTGCTTCCTTGCTTGGTCGAGCTTTTGAGAGTGGGCAACATGATTGGAATGCCCCCGTTATCGCCACACTGACCACTTCGACCTCTTGATCCAGATCGCAGTGTGGGTGTTTGACCCCATTACTTTCGATCTGTTCCAAGTTTTGCTTTAGAAGGGTCTTATATTTAGACCAATCTGTATTTCTAGGGTTACGAGTTGGAGACAGTGAGGTTACTTCCCCCACAATCCTAAACTCTGTAATCCTATGATCGGAGAGAGAAGGTTCCTCCATCACTCTCCAATCAAATACTTTATTCCTGGCAGTAAGGCTGGCAATTGTTACGTCCAGGACCTCTTCTCTTGCTCTCGTGACAAAAGTGGGGGTTGTTCCCACATTAAGGGTTTCTAGATTATTAGCTAAGAGATATTCAAGTAAGCACTCACCTCTAGGGTTGTTGTTCGTGCTTCCCCAAATAACATTGTGCGCATTGGCATCACAGCCTATGATGACTGGCAGTTGTCTGCTATTGCAGTATTGCACTAGCTCTTGAGCTTCGACTGGAGGTATTGCAGGATTGTCTCCAGCGAAATAAGCAGATGCAATAACTATGTCTCGGTTGATGCCCCCAGTGTTGAGGTGTACTAGAATTGGAACTAGGTCCCGAGTCATGAATTCTGAAACACATGTGTAATTTATGTTGTTTCTTAGCGATGAAGGTGCTGTTAGTCTGGGGTATAGGGGCTGGGTAGTCCAGCCTCTAATTCCCCCCTCCTCTCTTTCCTCCTGTCCCTCATCAAGATCCATCGGGAGGGTAGTCTCCTTGGAGCTCGAGCGGGTATCTGGGTCTCGGGTTATGGCCTCGACTCCCGCATGGGCTCGCCCTTCCCCCAGGACTGCAGAGAATTTCTCTGCCGCCCCGGCTTCTTTGCAGAGCCAGCAGAGGCCTCGACCAGACCTGAGCTAGCAGTTTTATCCTGCACACCGGAGTCCGTAGATGTGGAGGGTATCTCCGCATCTTTTAGACCTCCCGCAGGATTATTTTTCTGTCCTAGCCCCGAGACAGACACACGTCCAAACCTAAAGTTTAAGACGCATTTCTGCCTTCAGGCTGATTGGTGATCGATCCCAATCGTGAGGACAGTACCGGTTCCCTCTTTTTTGGAGTTGAGAACTTTTCAGGCTCCGGTACTGAGCCAGGTGTTCTGTACTTCGACGAGTCGGATGATCTTCTCCGTCTCCATTTCGAAGCTTCTTGGGAAGTACACCGTTACAGTGACGGGTTTGGGGATGTTTTTCTCCTCCACCGCCACTAACTCGGGTCCTTCCCAAGACCTCAAGGCCGGCACTACTCCAATGAGCCAGTCCGCCGAATCCTGAGAACCGCAGTCCACCAGCATAATTCCACAGCGGAAATGTATACCGGTGAAGTGCATTCCCTTCACCTCTCCACTGCACATCTCTTCCACTAGAGTATCCTCCAGTGTTGAGAGCCGCTGTGGTTCAAGGATTACTCTAGGGTAATCCTTGGGTATGATACCCACACGAATAGCCTTTACGGCCTTGGCAGCTGCAGCGTATCAAGTGGCATGCCCGGTTTTTGCTGCAGCTGTTTTCGGCTTTTTAGGCTGAGGCCTTTCCGGAGGAGTGATATGCTCCGCGCCTCTCTTTCCCGTCCCTTTTCCCGTCGGTGTTACCTTCGGGGTCGGGACAGTAGGTGGTGTGGAGTGTTTAAGAGCCTGTTTTCTGGCCTCCTCAGGTGCAAGTCCCTGATGGAGGAGTCGCTGGTACTTCCGCACTCCTGCTCCACTGAGACCCTTTCTCAGTGGATCGTCTCTGCCGCCCGGCTGTCCGAGTTTCAGCAGGTCGAACGGCAGACGATTTCTTTGCCGTTTGGCATTTCCCTTTTTTACAGGGAGCCCGGATTAGGAGGTGGAGGCTTTCTCCATCTCTTCTCCGGTGAGTTTGGGTTGATGGGTCTTTTCCATATAGTTCCCACGAGTAGCTGGGGACAAATCGCATGCAGGACTAAGGGGTTAATACAATGGAGTTCCCCCTTGTGCTCCAAGGTCGAAACCAGTAGAGACCAGTCCTCTATCTGGCCAGGCATCCATCGGCCTGGTTTCCCGCCTTGGATTTAGAATTTTTGATGAGGTTATTTCCTCTTGGTCCACTGGCCCGCGAGACATGACCACAGACAAACAGGATGCGTTGGTTTGACAGGGTGGTTTCGAGGTTAGCTCGAACGCACACCTGGCATCGTTGTACCTGAGTGCAATTCCCTTAGCCACGACACTACAGCTGGGACAGGTGAAGTTGGTCCGCGGCAGGGTATTCGTGGCTGCCAATTGAGTTTTTAGTCTCAATGAGCCTTATTTCCCCGCAGGCCCCCTTCTCATATAAAAGTCATCGTCAGAGGCCCCCTCCTATCCGCCACCTGGAGACGCGCCGGGTTGGCACTTCACTCCTCCCAGATGTTGATTGACAACATCCGGACCGGCTTTTTTTTTATAAGTAAGATGTGTCTCTCTGCTATACCTAACCACCATTGCTGATCCTTTTTTTAACTGTAATCTAGTGGTTATGGTTTCTTCTCTGAAATATATAAGTCGACTGTCCTGATCCAATATTTTTATGGTAATATTGGTTATTGTTTGAACACTGATTGGGAAATACAAAATCGGTAGTGGTGATTCTACTATCTTATATCCGATAGGAACGCTTGGAAAGAACTGATGTATACTGTGGACAGGCTTCCCATTTAAATACGAGTTTGTACTTATATTATAGTCAATGCAAATTGAATTAACTCTCAAAATTTTTACTGTAGAATCTGATTCATGATCTTTCTTTGCAGCTAGGATTCTTTTATCAAATCCAAAAACTTCTCTCAATGTATTGTCGGCTATAAAATTTATTCGTTTTAAACAGTTAATTTTGCTTTTTAAGGTATCCTTGTTGATAGTTATGCTTAATGTGATTCCATTGCTTTTCTAAGAGTCACCCAAATCTTCAAATTCATATGATCCTGTTGGAAGTAAAATCTCCTTATTGTCATCACCATAGATAAATTTATTGTTTACTTCTTCTTCTATGTTTGGTATAGTCATAAATGTTTCAAAGTCAGCTAATCCAAGTTCGCATTGATTGTCTTCCAAGTAAATAGGTGGATTGAAATCTACGTGTTATCGTTAGACTCATTGTTGTCGTTGTCAAGCACCACGAACTACTGCAGGAGGAAGTAATTATATAAAAATTTTAGACAAAGCTGTCCGCAGTTGTATGTAAGAGTTTGTATTGTGTTGTAATTGTATTCAATATTCGAGCTATCATCACTTTGAAAGTTTATTATCAGTTCTCTTGGTGGTCTCAGGTCACTATAGCTATCAAAATAGGTAATATACTTGTTATCTTTAACATATGCTATGCAATGACTTCCCACATTTTGTTCATCATCCAAATTCACGATACGCATTCAGTTTTATGTATCTTTACAGGTAAAGCATCTCGCATAAAGATCCCTCTGAAATGTGGTGTTTTTAACAGTTTAGCATATTGTTCAAGTTCTTTATTGTTCATGGCGTGGTGTGGTAGCTTCACTGGGAGTTTTTTTTATATGGTGACAAGTATAGTCCGCGTCCGCGATATGGCTTAAGATAGAGACCTTTTCCTTTGACTTCCATCGCTTTGTTGTGACGCTGTTGTTCCTCCAGCTCCTGTTTGTTGGCCTTGGCATCATTAACAGCTTCTGCGATACTAGCTGCCCCGCCTCCAAGAGCTACTATGGCGTAATCCTTTACCACGTTTTAAGCCACATTTCTTTATTAAACCCATTCCAAGCTTACGTTTAATCTTCATTGCTCCAATTACCCCCAAAGCAGCAGATTTCTCCCCGAAACTAGAGTCAGCTGATTTGAATCTTTGCCAAACCTTATCAGCCAAAATTTTATCCGCCTGATGTCTCTGTTCAATGTATTTGTTTTGAGAATAGGCAATATCAACATCTTATATGTAGGTATCAACTAGTGGTAGGGTTAGTATACATCGGACATATAATGAGAATAGTCAAACAAAAATTTTCGTTTCCGATTTCTAATCATGAAATTAATCTATTACAAAACAGTTACTCAAAGCATGCCGGCTTATTTGGTGGGACCTCCAAATGAGGTTTAATTGTTGGGCCTTCTGGGAGTGGTAAAACTAATGTAATGATCTCATTGTTAGAACACCCCAAAGGGTTGAGGTTTGAAAACGTATACCTGTATTCCAAGTCACTTTAGCAATCAAAATATGAATATTTAAGAAATCTGTTTAAACCTTTGAAAAAATTGGATATTATGAATTTAGTGAAGGCGAAGAAATAATTACACCAAGTCTCGTAAAAGCCAACTCTGTCATAATTTTTGATTATATAGTTTGTTGTAACCAGAGTCCGATGAGAGACTATTTTAGTTTTGGACGACACAAAGATGCCGACTGCTTTTATCTTTCTCAAACATACTCATTAATACCAAAGCAACTTATAGGGGATAATGCCAATCTTTGATTAATTTTTAAACAAGACAATATTACCTACCACAATTCCATTTGAAGAATCTTATGCAACTCTAGACAAAAGCACTTTAGAAAAATCAAAATCATTAAATTTATCTGATATATTAGAACTAAACTCGACAAGCCATTCAGCCTTTGGTAAACACTCAAACTTATTTTGAAAAATCAAAGACTTTGAATCGCTCTCAAGACTATACATTGATGCTGGTATCAAAGATACTGAGGAAAAATTCGATCATCATTACGGAATAATAAATGATATTGAGACAAATAAATTTTATCGAATATTGATGTGAAGATTTCTACTGTGAAATATAAAATAGGAAAGACTATATTTAAGTCAACAGTAGACATAAGGTAATACAATTATCGTGCCTACCAACGATGACAACAACTACTCAGTAAGTTAAAGCTCCAGCCCGCATCGCATTACATCATCGTTGATAGGTGCAATATGATTCATTACAAACCAGTACTTATATTGCATACTTCTAACCCTTTTGCTTTAATTTCATTTGGAACACATCACATTTGAGTCAAGCGTATGATCGCCAATTTCGTTCTCATTAGCAGTGTTGCCGATGTAGCATGTCAAAATTACTTACTTTCAGCTTCTGTAATCCCCACATTTTCGCGCCTTTATTTGAAACTCCTCACAAAATCCTCACGTTGATGAAATAAATACAACAACATATTTTTCAGTATATTATTAATAAAAACAATTTACAATTAATAACAGAAGGCTTATATGCATTTTTTATATTAGCAATAAATAGTACCTATGAAAGGAAACATAACAATTTAATTCAAAAATAAATAAAATGATAACATAAATAAAAATATGTTGAAGAGAATAAACAAATAATTCTTGCAATATCAATACAAGCACATTGCTAAAAACAATAAATAACTATGATCAAATAATAACTATTGAGTTATTATTTCCAAACATCCATATTTATCATTTTATCAGTAGGTTTGAATTTTGCACACCCACCTTCTTTTCTCACAGCCTCCTGTGTATATATAAGTGCTCTAAGAGTTTCAGTTTTTAGTCGGTTCCTCTTATCAGTTTTTATATTATTCAAAACACTAAAAACTCTCTCTACACAGGCATTTGAAAAAGGCAGTATTAATAAAAAATTCAAAACAATTTTTAGATTTGGGAATAACGGCTGGAGCTTTAGCTCACCGAGCGATCATACGCTTGACTCAACTGTGATGTGTTCCGAATGAAATTAAAGCAAAAGGGTTAGAAGTATGCAATATAAGTATTGGTTTGTAATCAATCATATTGCACCTATCAACGATGATGTAATGCAATGCGGGCTGGAGCTTTAGCTCGCCGAGTAGTTGTTGTCATCGTTGGTAGGCACGGTAATTGTATTACCTTATGTCTACTGTTGACTTAAATAAAGTCTTTCCTATTTTAAATAAATTTTACTTGGGTCTTACTCAAAACCTGTAGACATCATAGGAAATGATATTCGCGTGGCAGGTGTTATTTACCCCGGCACACCTGGTCTACATTAATTATTATTTAAAAAAGAATAAGTCGGTTACAAGAATAGTGACCTTGACAACTATATGGATATATTAAAACGTACAAACGCATATCGCAAAAATTTTAATCCAAACGTTAAAGTAATAGGAAATGGTTCTATAAAATACATTAGGATAATTGGACCTTACAAAAAAGCTGGAATCTCATAAGTAAAAAAGGCTGCAGCAACATCTACGAGTATACTGAGACCATTAGCTCCATACAGGCTTACAAGACAAACAACTAAAAAAGGTGGAAATTTATTACTTAAATCACTAAAAAACAAGACAGACTATGTATACTGGGACAATATAAACGAACCGGTCGATCGTCTAAGGTTACTAGTGGCATACCAGATCGCTGGACATTCTGGACTTGAAAACGAAATAATCGCAATAGTTGAGAAGTTGAGAGAAGCCAAAATAATTCTATAAATTGAATCACCAAGAATTGAAAGTAATCAGTCTTGTACACAATGCCTAGAAACAAGCTCGGAAAACATTTTCTGGATAAACCCAATAACTACTACGGCATTTTGAACCTTATAGGTACAAGCGGCGGCCCAGTTTATAATATTGGGGGTACAAGCTATAATATTAGTTACGGTGGTTACGAATATTATTTCCCACAGTCATAATAAATATGTACAGATTCAATCTCCCAATCAAATAGTAATCAACGAGAAGCCTGTCACAAATTTGGAACAACTAACTCTGAGAAAGAATGATAAAATATCTATTATAGCTAAAAAAATTACTCCAAATAATCCTGATTTACGTTGTTTTGTACAATTTGTGTTAATCTGTGAACAATGAGCATCAAAGAAGAAGTTGTAAAAGAAATACATAAGCCAGCTAGAAGAAATTTCCGGAGACGAAATGTCTTGGTCAAAGGCTTACACGATTTATGGCAAGCTGACTTGGTTGAGATAATTCCTTATTCAAAAATTAACAAAGGATACAAGTATATTCTAACAATCATTAATGTCTTCTTCAAGTTTGCTTGGGCTAGACCGGTTAAAAATAAAACTGGTAAAGAGGTTACGAATGCAATGAAACAAATATTGACATCAACGGCTCCAAAAAATTTTCAGTCTGATATGGGGAAAGAGTTTTATAATAAAAAGTTTCAAGCTCTTATGAAAATTTTTATTATTAATCACTACTTTACCTACTCAAACATGAAAGTTCGTGTAATAGAAAGATTTAATAGAACTGCAAAAAATATGATGTGGAATGAGTTTTCGCTACAGGGTAGTTACAAGGGGTTGCCATTATTACCTATTATTGTTAACAAACATAATAATCTAAAACATAGAACGATCGGAATGAAGCCTACAAAGTTAAAAAAAAATCATGAGAAGCACCTCCTTTCAACAACATATAATCATCTAAAAACATTGGACTCAAAACCAAATATATATATAAAGCTGGGGACTATGTAAGAATAAGCAAGTACCGAGAAGCTTTTACCAAAGGATATACACCTAATTGAAGCAATGAAATATTTAAAATTTATAAAGTTAATCTCACTAACCCAACTTCTTATCTATTAGAAGACCAAGGTTATGCACGAATTATGGGTGGATTTTATGATTATGAACTTCAAAAAGCCAAGTATCCTGATGATTACCTGATTGAAAAAATTATACGTCGGAAAGGACACCAACTGTATGTTAAATGACTTGGCCTTGACAGCACTCATGGGTTCCAAAATAATCAAATAGTTTGATGAATAAAATTATAAATAAAACAAATATCAAGTATGTATAATGTTCTTTTTTTCAGAAAACCTTTTTTGATAAATACAATGTCTATGATTGCTATCTAACACATTATTAATAATATTCGACAAAAGTAAAATGCGCCTTTAAAACCGCAATCGGTCTCTAGCAATTAACATCCATTCTCCTTTTCTTGCTTCTCTGTAACCTCCATCATGATCCACTAACACATAAGTTTTGTTATCGAACACATTAAACATAACACGTTAGCTTTCACTCATTAAGACTAATTTCTTGTTTGAGCACTTTTGGATGTAAATACACTAACTCTAGCATCAATTTTATGTTTTCACTATTTGGATTGTTATGCGGCTCTAATAACTTCAAAATGTTTTCAATTTCATCACCATTGCGAACCTGTAAGCCTCTTTTCAAAATCTTGGTAATCTATTAGCGGTAATAAATTCCATAGGTTGCACACCATCTCATATCCCAAATAAATATGGTTACTATCCTTGGAAATTATAACAACTGGATTATTTTCTACATGATCAAAGTCCAAGGAAAAACTATCTTCTTGAATTCGGTCTGTTTCTTCGTTGAAATATAGATAGCAACTCATAATACCTTGATATGTCAATAGCTTCTGCCATTCAGTCTCGATGAAAATAATGTTGATCCTTGTTTCCACTTAATTTTATAATCAAGGTAAACCCATCGTCAGAAGTGTATCCAACTGATACAAACCTACTGAGCGATTTATTTAGTGGGAATCTTCGCTCACCGATTACAACCCATTTATATATTTCGACACCATGTTATTCTGACTGCCTATCTACTTGAGATACATAGTTAGCGAAGAAACTAAGTGTTTGAGACATGATTGATTATTAATAATTCTAAACACTTCCAAATGTCATTTATACCTTCTTCCCGACCATAAAAACCATTATTATTTTTTTATGATTTATTACATTAAAACTTTCAACTGTTAATTTATATTATTAAAATATTATTAATGGTTTCTTCCAATTTTTTTCATCTATCCTAAATTCCTTTTCGACGTATTACTATAAAACAAATCATTAAACCGTGCCTCTTTCACATCATACAATTTTTCATGTCATTATTTATATAACCATAAATATCATTTGTAATCCCCGAGCCCCGATAGCCGGCTTGGTACAAGTGTTTGGTTCGTAAGCGAGAGCGAGAGTTCCCCGGTTCGAATCTCGATAGGTGAGGACTTTTTTTCTTTGCTATTATTTAACATATATTTAATAAATAATGTAGGTACATCTCCCCTCTCTGCTAGATGGCAGTAGTCGGAAATCTAAATTCACATCTGCGTCCTCTCTCTGATGCGCTGATGTTTGAAAACCCCTTAAAAATCGCACGCCCATTTGCATTATTCGGACCCCCTTGGAAACAATCATGCTGACTATGGTGATTTAGAAACCGCCTAACTACTGATCCCTATTATAAATATTGCAACTAGCATAATAAGTATAAATAAAATTAAAAAAAATTATATCTAATTGTACCGATTATTCTTTCCAAAGAAAAATTTAAATCTCTGAGCTATCAACCGCTGTTTAGAAATTACAATTAACCTAGATAACCTGTTAGAAGTTTAGCAGTATAAGTCAAATGGTCTATACCTGCCTATACCTAGCGAAATTTTCAGTTCTGACAATAAGGAAAATTTAAATAAATTATACCTGGGGGTTTAATAGACCATATAATATTACGACTAATAACTAATAACACTAAATTTTATATTTTATAACTGTCCTTATTGAACTATCTTTATGATGCTACTTATACATTTATTTTAAATGTTATATATTTTCTTATTGAATATCAGTAAGTATGACAAAATGTTGTTTACGGAACCTAATGAGAAGAGATCCCTCCATATATCTCTCACTAGCTACATCTTCATTCCATGGCTATGAAATTCCCAGGTCTGTCAAGACATAACAGAATATTTATATGACAAAGAAACTTGCTCATAATTTCATTAAAATAAGAGTTATAATTGTTATCCTTGTGAACTAAATTGGCACTAAATTATTCCTATCGGATAGTTTTGGATTTTCTCCATAATTCATCTAAATGTGCTGTCTTACTATTAAGCTAGCACACTTGCCTATAAATTTCAAAAATGAAGAGTTATACATTTTTTAAGTTTATTAAATTAGCACTAAATTATTTAAAATAGATTTTCTCAAAATCGATCATATTCTGTTTAAGTGTGCAGACTTAATATTAAGCTAGCAGTATTGCCCGTAACTTAAAAAAATGAAGAGTTATAAATTTTATTTTTGCTTACTAAAGTAGCACTAAATATACTTCAATTTAGTACACTAATTTTATTGATGTGTGCCACTTTGGTTAAGCTAGCTTAATTGACCTTGTTTTTCAATTGTAATTGCTCTGTGATTCTATGTACTAGACAGTATTGGTATGTCAGTTGTCAGCTTGACTAGAATTTAAAAAAAATGTTTTGATTTCAAATATCATTAATCAATATCTGGTTGAAATAGGAAAAAAAAGATCGTTATAATTGTAATTGTGTGATTTTAAAACTGTTTTATTATTGTTGTATTTATTATTTTCATGATAACTGTCAGATCTGTGATATTTATTTCAATTTAAACTTATGGCACTAACCTCAAACAACTTTGTAATTGACCTTCTATAACATTGTTAAGTGTCTTTAATACTAATTTTGTGGCCTGATTATGGAAATATACATTTTCTAAAGCTTGGATTTGCTTGTCGTCTTCCCAATTATTTACTCCTTAAACTAAACAACATCGGCAACGACTACCTCTATCAATTATATATACATACAATATATTATATTTAACTTAGAAACCATATCTTACAAATCTTTTATTATTGCTACCGGTTTAGAGATTTTTAATTATTATTTCATCATCAGGCAACAAGGCTACAATTAGTCAGAGAAAATCATTATATAAAGAAAGTAGCTACTGTATTATAAACAAATTAATGAAAAATTCTTCACATGCTTCACAAATTGTTCCTCATAAAAGTTATATAAGAAGAAGAAGCGAAAACTTGTTTACTCACATTCTCAAAACAAACAATTAATCACATATGAAAACTTAAAAACCTAGAAAACTTAATACTAATAAAGGTTGATATAAAATGAAATGGGAATATTTATTTCAAATCTATATGGTATTTATTGTACAGAATGCCATCTATGAAATTTTATGTTTATATTGAGAATCATAGAGTAGATAAAGTCACATGACAACATGACATTTAAGGCTTCAGGCCCAACTGAATAGATGTCACTAAATTTCTAAATTATGGTGTTTATTTTTATTCATACATAATGAAATTAATAAATAAAAAATGCTGGGTCTGCGTCGAACCAGACGGTCGAAGTTATACTTCTTTGGCTATTCGCACACACATACACACACTCACAAACTCACACACACACGATACCGTTGAAGGATAAAAAAATTCGTGAAGCCTACAGAGTGACCCAGATGGCAGTAATGATACTTGGAGCAACTGCAGCACAGAAAGTACTCGGAGAAGACGGCCACATCGAAATTGGCTGGGTCAATTGTCGGATCCGAACAGTGAAAAGGCCAGTCCAATGCTTTAAGTGCTGGCATTTTGGACACCGCGCTAGTCAGTGTACAAGCAAGATAGACCGGTCCAAACTCTGCATCAAATGTGGAGAAGAAGGGCACAAGATCGCCGACTGTAAAAAGCCAGCGAAATGTGCACTATGCGCTGAAAATCATGGCGCAGAGAACGCTGCCCACCATGCTGGCTTTAACAGATGCCCGGTATTCCAAAAGGCATTCCAGAAAATGATAAACAAAATAACCTCAATCATTGTGAGACTGCACATGACCTGCTCATGCAGACCGTGCGGGAGCTAGAGCTGGATTTAATATTGATAGCAGAGCCTTACAAACACCTAAGTATCCAACCTTGGGAAACAGACAACAACTAAAGCTGTCATCTGGTCTTGTAGCAAATTCGCATTCCAAAGTGGGGTGAATAATAGAGAAGCCGGTTTTGTTGCAGCATGCGTAGAAGGAATTCGCTTCTACAGCTGCTATGCGCTGCCCAGTCTATCTATTAATGGATTTCCTAGATCGGTTAACTCAGGATGCAAGGCAACACTTTCCTGTAGCAATAGCCGGTGACTTCAACTCCTGGGCAGTTGACTGGGGCAGCATATTCACAAAGGCACGTGGAAAGGCACTACTCGAGGCAATGGCCACACTCGATTTGGTCCTTCTTAACATTGGTGATACCCCATCGTACACCAAGGGAAAGGCGTGCTCTATAGAAGACCTCACGTTTATCAGCAACTAGAGGAAACGATTCTTGGAAGGTGATGGACACCTACACAGCCAGCGACCATAGTTCGATACTCTGGGAAATATCGATTGGCCAGAGCCCCAGAAGAGCAATCAGGGAAACAAATGCGGTAGGATGGAAAATAAAATCTTTTGACCCAACTGCCTTAGTGGTAGCTTTAGATAGCGACCCAATCACCAGTCGAAGTGCTTAAGAAAAGACCAAAGACCTAATGAAGAAAGTCACCCAGGCCTGTGACGCCAGTATGCCCCTGAAACATGCCAGAAATCAAAAACCTTCGGTGCACTGGCGGAACGATCAAATTAGAGTTCTTCGTACTGAGTGCTTCAAAAAGAGAAGAATATCTCAGCGTGGCTACCGACGACCTAACCCATGGGGAAGGCCGTATAAGGTGGTTATGACGCACTTGAAAAGCCAGCCAATACCATCACCTACGTGCCCACAACTCCTATGCAAGATCGTGACCGAGCTGTTTCCACGACAACGCCAATTTATCTACACAACAACGCAGGGCGAACCAGGAGACGTTCCACCTGTCACAGAAGAAGAACTGATGCAAGCCTGTAATCGAGTAGGGAATAATAAGGCGCCGGGATCAGATGAAATCCCAAATAGTGCATTAAAACAGCTATTAATGCAGCGCCCGCATTATTCTTAGATACCTACGATGCATGTCTCAAAGAAAGAAGTTTTCATATTAAGTGGAAACAGCAGAGACAAGTATTGCTCCCAAAAGGAAAGAAACCACCAGAAAAACCATCATCTTACCGTCCAGTCTGCATGATAGACACCGCCGGTAAAATACTGGAGCGCATAATTCACCAGAGAATCGAAGCAGTAGTCGATCCACTTCTGGCAGATCACCAGTATGGATTTCGGAAAGGGCGGTCAACCGTGGACGCAATCAACCTAGTTGTCAGTACGGCAAAGGATGCAATTGCAGGAACTAGATGGAAGGGTGGCACCAAGAAATATTGCCTAGTGGCTGGCTACTTTGGACATTAAGAATGCCTTCAACTCCGCTAATTGGGACTGCATTATGCGAGCCCTCGAAGAGAAAAACGTACCGGGATACCTGTGTAGGATAGTAGCAAGCTACTTTACGGATAAGGTCCTTAAGTATGACACGAATAAAGGTTCAAAAGAGTATGAAATTACCGGAGGAGTACCACAGGGCTCAGTTCTGGGTCCTTTTCTATGGAACATCATGTATGATGGGCTGATGCTGATGATGTAGCAGTAGTGATCGTGGCAAAGCATATCGAAGAAATAAACCTGGCCTTCGACATCACATTCGGTCGAATCAATGGATGGATACGGTGAACCTGCAGCTGGCGAAACACAAGACCAAGGCAGTGATCATAACCAGTAGGAAAAAAGTAGAAACCATTAAGTTGGAAGTCGGAGACCATGAAATCACAACACAACCATCTATTCGATATCTGGGAGTGATTCTTGATGCCCGGCTGAACTTCAACTCGTTTTGTAATAACCTGGAGAACATCTTTGAATAGGAAATCCAGCCAAAGATGCTAGTAGACGCGATGCTGTCATCAAAGTCTGCCTGGAACGCAACCAGCATTTTTGCGACAAAAGTTCTCCAAGATCTTCGTTCCATCGAAAGGAAGAGAGCCAACAAAGCTTAGGAGCAAAGAAGCAGTAGCTTGGACTACCAGAAGGAAGATCAGCAGCTAGATCCTCCCCCTGCGAAGTAATGCCTAACGACGGTTTCCGCGGGGATTCAGAGGCCGGAGGAAGGGGTGGTTTTTACTCGGTATCAGTACCTTGAGTCCGACATATCCAGGTGAAACACCTAAGCCTGATGAAATGTAAACGTATTTTCCTCTTCTACATAAAAACACACTCACACACACATACACAGACATGATATATAAATGAAATATATATTATTATGAATGTCTGTCTGTGTGTGATTACAAGATTTTTTTCGGTAGTTCTCCTCTCTATGCTTGCATAACTTGTATATCTATGAAATTTGGCCATATTGGACCGTCCAAAACGAATTCTGTATTTTTAGAGATATAGTGTTGATTGTCAGACAGCTGAAAATCAATCTTATAGGACGTATTTGTGTACCAAGTTTGGTGTCGATCGGTTAAGTATTTTCTGAGATATCGTGTTGACAGACAGACAGACAGCTGAAAATCAACCCCGTAGGAGGTATTACCCTTACGTATTTGTGTACCAAGTTTGGTTAATCGGATAAGTATTTTCCGAGTTATAGTGTTGACCGACAGACAGGCAGAATGATTAAAAAAATAACTACCTCAAAAAGAATTCATGAATCCGGGGTCAGAATTCCAGAATTCGCGTTGGCCAGTCCAATATAGCCAATTTTGGGCCAAATTTCAAGGGTCTGATTCATCGATCCAAATTTGTGAATAGGGGTTTTGCGGTGCGCTGGTCATGAATTCGGAGTCAGAATTCCAGAATTCGCGTTGGCCGGTCCAGTATGGCCAAATTTCATAAATAAACTAGTTATGCAAGCATTTTTTTGAGATGTTCAACTGTGTTATGTATTTCTGTGAGTTTTCTATCAAATGTTAATTGGTGTAATTGATCTTTAAGATCTTTTAAGAGGATATTCTTCAATAACAAAGACAAGATAGATTTACTTGATAACACAGGAGTATATAAACTTACCTGTAACTCATGTTCCGCAATATATATAGGACATGATAACAAAAAACTCTGGAAAATTATCAAGAACAAAATATGTACGAAAACTAAAGATAGAAAAGACATTGATTTTATTTATGATGAAAGTAACAGTTGTAAAATATCCAATAAAGATGAAATAGCCGATACCTTCAATCACTACTTTTGTGAAACTGGGATTAAATTACATTCCAAAATAAATACTAAAAGTATTAATAACAATAGCAGTAACATCCCGTTGAACCCTTTTTCTATATATTTATTTCCGACAAAGTCTTATGCATGAAAGACAAACCCGCTGGTATTGATCAAATTAATTCGAAATGTCTGAAAATTATAGCAGATAATATTGCTTATCCACTGGCCTGCAATTTAATTTATACATTGAACAAGCAGTTTGGCCAGATGCTCTTAAAAGTGCTGAAATACGGCCCATACATAAATCTGGTGACACTCACGTACTTAATAATTATCGTCCAATATCGTTTATATCAAATTTGGCCAAAATATTTGAAAAAATTATAAACAACAGATTAATGAACTTCTTCCTACAACACAAAATTATATCAAAATAATGTTCTCTACAGCAGTCTTGAACAAAGCCAACCAGCAATTGTCGCCTTTTTAGACCTAGCAAAGGCTTTTGATACACGTATTACTATTAAATAAACTCCACCGCTATGGAATTCGCGGAAAGGCACACAAATAAATGATACAATAAGTCAGTTTAAAACTGTCAAGACGGGGGTACATCAGGGAACTATTTTGGGACCTTTACTATTTCTAATATTTATGAATGATCTCCTAACTACTTCAGATAAGGGCACTATAATTGCATATGCAGATGACACTGCCGCTATTTCTGTTGCAAATACCTGGTCAGACGCGTTATCCAAAATGGAGACAATGCTCGATTATATATCGACATGGCTAGTGAGCAATAAGCTCTCCCTGAACATTGAAAAATCGTTGTACATAACTTTTGGAAACTATAGCGATAGTGTCCCCAGTACTTGTGATATTAAAATTAATAACAAACTTTTAAACAGAGTTGAATATGTAAAATACTTAGGAGTTTATATAGACTATAATCTAAAGTGGAACAACTAGATATCTTATATTTATATTCCACAAATTAGCCAAAATTATGGATTCGAAGACTCTGCTATTAATATATTATGCTTTTTTCATAGTATTGCAACATATGGCATCATTGCCTGGGGTGGAGCATAAAATAATAGTTTATCATTGCTCCAAAGATTACAAAATAAAATACTTAAAATTATCAATTTCCACTACTCAAGCCTAAAGGGAAAGTATCTGAACTCTACGAGTATTACTAGAAATAAAAGCATTATACTACCAAAAAAACCTAAAAGTGTCAGTGACCAGAACAGTATTTATGTAGCCACAAAACTATTTAACTTTCTACCCAAGTAACTAAAAATATATCAAACACACAGAACATCAAGAATAAGTTTAAAAAATGGGTCGTAAATAATTTATGAATACGCAAATATAAGGTAAAAGAGAAAATAAAAATAATAATTATAAAAAGAAAAATATTATAAGTATAAAGAAGGCTTACTTTATAAAATGGTAACCTGAACTTAGGAAATAATTATAATTAGCAATATAGTTTGGAATAGAATTATTTCTTTATTTTGGGATTAGGGTAATATTTTCTGTTGATTTTTTATATATATGTATATATATCTTTTCTTTTGTATAGATATATTTTTAGATTATTAGGTTCAGTAAGCCAGTTCCTGAGAACAGGTTTCCTTCGTATACCTCTTCAGGAATTGCATATACATTTTTCTTTGTTATATGTAATAATTACTGGTTAAATAAATAAATAAATAAATTCTTATCCTAGTAAATTGTTGCGCAAGCTGTTGTATAGTAGTCCCTCTCGTGATAATACCCGTACTTCCTCTGTTAATCCTATATCTCAGCAACAGCAAGGACTTGTTGGCTGTTTTTGGAACCCATGGATTAAGGAACTATCTTCCAAATTAGTGAGTGTAATAAAAGAAGTCCTTAATTGTAATAAAGTAGCTAAGAGGAACATGAACTTGATTGGTTATAATTTTTCCAATCTTAAGGATATGTTTTAAATTGGCAAAACAAGGAAAGTTATTTATAAGATACCTTGTCACAATTGTGAATTGGTATTCATAGGGGAAACTAAAAGACAACTTAGCAATAGAATAGTGGCTCATAAAAGTTACCATAAAATCAAAAAGCTCAACTGTGCCTTGGCCCAACATACCTGCCAGAAACACCATAACCCTAACTTTGAACGGGCTGCTATTTTGGTTAAGGAGTCCAACTTCACAAAGAGGCTAATACACGAAATGATTGAAATAAGCAAAGAACCCAATGCAATTAACTAATGCTCCAATGTGCAAGGAGTAAGTTCCATATATTCATTCATAATTTCCAAATATTGCGCCTACAATGCAAATAGATAAGCTGACATGTTAGTTATAGGTTATATAATTGTATATAATTTTTGACAAATTTGTGGTTCTATGGTCTCCCATTTAAACTTGGTTTCATTTCATTTATAGTGAAAGGCCATCAGTTCACTTCTTATTTGACTTATTCTTTAATCAACCTTGTTTTATGTTAAAGGTAATCCATCAATTTGTTATTCTCTACTCTCTGCTTTATAGAATAATTATGTTCTATACTTTGACATTTCAATTGTCATGCACGATAGTTAGACCGCCAAATCCAACACATTCAAACCAAAAAAAAATATGTTTTCGTTTTCCCTCTATCCATCAATTTTAATCCTATTATATTTTCTACGTTAATTTGTTTGTTAATCCAATATATATATATATATATATATATATATATATATATATATATATATATATATATATATATATAGTTTAATTCTGAATTCTTGACTGGTTTATTATTTGATAAAATAGATTTTTGTTGGGGATGCAGTCATTTAATAAATAAAATTCTTTGGATTATGCCAAGCTTTCGAGAATATTTATTCTCTTCGTCGGGGCAAACTAAAAATCGTTACAAATTTTCTTAACCACATAATAGATTATTACATTACATTACATTCGTGAATGTACATAAAATTAACCACAAACAGGAAATATTTCATACTCATCAATCAGAAATGTCATTAGTTATTTATAAATGTCATGGTAACGGCATATCTAGAGTTGAAAGTGTCTAGATTCAAGTTTTCTTAGAAAAGATCATATAGGAGTTATCTTTGTGTTTGTAGCTCTTTTTTAACAAGTCACACATTAAACTTGAGAATATTGGGGCAGATATAAGTTGAGTAAAAAGAAAAAGTTATTATTCAATTATTAAAAAAATAATATTTATAACAGACTTAGAAACACATAATATAAATAAATATATACCCGTACACAGACTAGACTATCTTAATTCGTAGGTATTGCAGTATAAATTCAAGTTTATTATGTCAATAATATTTATAAATAATTATGTTAGTAAATAATATTATTGACATAATAAACTTGAATTTATACTGCAATACCTACGAATTCAGATAGTCTAGTCTGTGTACGGCTCTTCACCCTACGATATACTGATGAGAGGCAACAACCTCGAAATCATGATATATATCTGGGAGACTGATGCTATGTTTGGTAATCAATCTGATTGAGCAGTATAGTGGAAAAAATGCACACAAACGCAATATGTAGACGACAAACCTCGTTCTTATTGCGGCACCCTACGAAATGTAGGTTCAATTTACCAGCTAGGCGTGAAATTATTATTCATATTCTAATATGGTCATCTGGTACGGATAGTTCCTCATTTATTTAATTAATTATTAACCTTTGCCGATTGTTATTATCCACCATTATACATGCTTAATATATCGCTCATACTTGTCTCCACCGACAGTTCTATACCGAAGATTGATACAAGTATGAGTTCCAAATAAGAATTGATTATCAAATATGGCTCTTCACCCTACGATATACTGATGAGAGGCAGCAACCTCGAAATCATGATATATATCTGGGAGACTGATGCTATGTTTGGTAATCAATCTGATTGAGCAGTATAGTGGAAAAAATGCACACAAACGCAATATGTAGACGACAAACCTCGTTCTTATTGCGGCACCCTACGAAATGTAGGTTCAATTTACCAGTTAGGCGTGAAATTATTATTCATATTCTAAGATGGTCATCTGGTACGGATAGCTCCTCATTTATTTAATTAATTATTAACCTTTGCCGATTGTTATTATCCACCATTATACATGCTTAATATATCGCTCATACTTGTCTCCACCGACAGTTCTATACCGAAGATTGATACAAGTATGAGTTCCAAATAAGGATTGATTATCAAATATGGCTCTTCACCCTACGATATACTGATGAGAGGCAACAACCTCGAAATCATGATATATATCTGGGAGACTGATGCTATGTTTGGTAATCAATCTGATTGAGCAGTATAGTGGAAAAAATGCACACAAACGCAATATGTAGAAGACAAACCTCGTTTTTATTGCGGCACCCTACGAAATGTAGGTTCAATTTACCAGCTAGGCGTGAAATTATTATTCATATTCTAATATGGTCATCTGGTACGGATAGCTCCTCATTTATTTAATTAATTATTAACCTTTGCCGATTGTTATTATCCACCATTATACATGCTTAATATATCGCTCATACTTTTCTCCACCGACAGTTCTATACCGAAGATTGATACAAGTATGAGTTCCAAATAAGGATTGATTATCAAATATGGCTCTTCACCTACGATATACTGATGAGAGGCAACAACCCCGAAATCATGATATATATCTGGGAGACTGATGCTATGTTTGGTAATCAATCTGATTGAGCAGTATAGTGGAAAAAATGCACACAAACGCAATATGTAGACGACAAACCTCGTTCTTATTGCGGCACCCTACAAAATGTAGGTTCAATTTACCTGCTAGGCGTGAAATTATTATTCATATATATATATATATTGTATGATTCTGAATTCTTGACTGGTTAATTATTTAATATTATTACCTGTTTGTGGTTAATTTTATGTAAATTCACGAATTTTGCCCCGACGAAGAGAATAAACATTCTCGAAAGCTTGGCATAATCCAAAGAATTTTATTTATTAAATGACTGCATCCCCAACAAAAATCTATTTTATTATATATATACATATATATATATATATTTGGAAATACACCAGCTATTCAGGATTTCTTTGCGGTATCCATAACAGATACAATGCTGTTATCAAATGGCACTCTATAAATAATAAAATTATTAATTTTATCTTGGGTTATTTTGACAAGGTCAATTAAAAACACAACTGAGTTTCTGTAATAAAAAGTAATTTATTATGAACAAGTTTTTTTTACATTATTTAAACAATCTTACCTGTAATAAAAAGAAACGACATTTAATGCTAATAATTACAATGTCGACGAATTTTAACCACTAACTATCAAACTAACAAGACTAATTAGTTATTACCATGACAGTTATCATGAAATGAAATGTCTATGTTGGCGCCGATGCCGTTTGGCAGAGCGTACGAAAATCTAAAGTTAAAGAAAAGGAATTTCTTTACATCCCCCTCGCCGAAGGAGAAAATATTTACAGAATATTTTCCTAAAAGATAAATATCAATCATCTTTGATCGTATCTTCTTTTTCAAGTGTTGGTACTGGAATCAATTTGAAGATATGATACAGGTTCGACTCTGATTTTCTGTGTCCAGTGTTTATTCGATAAGTCGAGTTTGACAATTTTCCCATAACTCAGTACGGACCAATACTCAGTTCGTCCAATTTTTTTCTGTTCAGTTTATTTCCATTTTCCAAAAAAACTATGTCACCAATATTGAAATTTTCACGATCTTGATCGTAATTTTTTTTTAATTTATGATTTTGTATCGAGTTTCCAAGGCCAGTTTCCTATCTTGAATCCAGTTTTCTCTGATTTTTCTTCCTTTAGCTCCCTTGGCAACATCGTAACATCAGTGTCATTTCATAAATATGAGGGTGATTATTTCGTCACTGTGTGTTCTGTGTCATTGTATTTTTCATTCAGTATATGTCATTCTTGAACAATAGTTGTCCAAGCTGTTTTTTACGATTTTCATTGATTTTGCATCTGATTTTATTTACTAATGTTTGGTTCAATCTTTCATTTACCCATTATAAAAATGAGAGTTTACAGCTGTGAAGATTAATTTTACATTTTTCTCATCCAGAAATTCCTTGAACTCTTTCGAGTTTATACCTGGATACTGGTCTGAAATAATGATTTCTATTCCTTCTGTTTCTATTATGTCCTCCCTCAGTTGGATGAAATCAGTCGCACATTGGGTTTTTGAATTTAGAATAAATTAAATAAATCAATTATACAATTATAATGTTCTAGGAAATCTGAACCCGAAATTCCATCAAAATCAATATTAAGATTATAAATAAAAACTTTATGGGGATCTTTTGCAGCAAATGGAATAAGAACAGATTCTCTTAGTAAAATTTTTGTTCAGTTATCCCTTGAATAGTTACATATTCGGTTAATCTTTGTGGAACTTTCTTAACAGTATTTTCTTTAAAAATAGAAACTCCTGCACCTGTATCAATAAGAAACTTAAACTTTTTAGAAGCATCTTCAATATAATAAAGATTTTTGGAATTAACAGTCAAAAATGGATTTAAAGAAAATTTTGTTCGGGAAAATTTACATTCGGGTTCATCTCTTCGAATTTTAATGTTTGGATTTTGCTAATTGTTTCTGAAATTGAATTCTCTGTTGTCGGACAATCTGGAGGATGATCTTTGACTGGGGTAATAGGAAAATCCTGAAAATTTGAAATTACCTCAGCAGAAACAAAATTTTGAGAATCTCTCTCAAACTCAGAAAAATTGGCAATTCTTGGAAATTTGAGATTACTTCAGCAGACATAAAATTTTGAGAATCTTTTTCGAGCTCAGAAAGATTATCAAATGAATAAATATTGTCATCTTCCTGGAAATTATTTCCAAAATTATCTTGAATATCATAAAAATTATGATCCAGATCAGAGCCTACGTATTCATCATAATAATCAGAATTATCGTTCCTAAGGCCAATTAAATAAGCTCGTTGTTGAAAATTAGGATTCTTTTGAATCACCGAGGATATTACTTGAGATTGTCCCTGTGGTTGAAAAGGTCTTTGCTGGGGAACTTTAATATTTGGTCTATTTTGTAAATTATTTTGTGGTTGATTTTGGAAATTTAATGGTCTTTGAAAATTTTGGTAGAAATTTTGATTGGAGCTTGGAGTAAAAGCTCATTGCTGTTGAAAACGACATTGAAGAAGTATGACCATTTTTACCATATGAAAAGCATTTTACAGTTTTTATTTGGGGTTTTCTAACATTTAATATATTTACTTACAATATTAGAAGCTGGCTTATTAAATTTTTGGTTCTCAAAATATGATAATTGCAATTCACTTCGTATGCGAATTTGTGGTTCTAATAAATTTTCAGGCTGATTAGCACGAATGAGTTGTCCTAGACGGGGTTCAAGTCCAGTTAATAAAGTAGTAAGAGCCATAGTATCAATAAGAATTTCTCGTGCAACCTTTTGTTCATTTGATAAATTTGCTGTTTTTTGTATATTTGTATGCATTTTAGCATTTAAGACTTGCACTCTATTCAAAAATGTAAGAGTTGACTCATTCGATAATTGTTTTAATCTTTGTAAATCATGAATAAGAGAAGTAAGGTCTCTTGAATCACCGAAATGAAGATTTAAAAGCTGTCTCATCAATATGTTAGTCTGAGTATTTTGTTAGCTGATTAGTTGGGCCGCTTTTCCTTTTAATTTATTTTTAATGTGAATCATTAACAGAGCCTTTTGGTCTCTGGTAGACATATTATAAGCACAATCACATGCATTTAAAAATGTTCCGAGAAATATCTGATCACCTTCAAATTCAGGCACGATACAAAATATTTTCGAAATTCTATATGGTTCAAGCTCAACCTCTTGAGCTGGATTTCTTTCATTTGCTATTTTTATTTAATTAAATATAAAATATCATATCATATTTGAGTAGTTATTGAAGCGTTTCCATACTTTATCAACGCACTGTATATATATATATATATATATATATATATATATATATATATATATATATATATATATATATAATATAGAACATTAAAGAGTATTTTAGGATTTCAAAACATCTATTTCACCCAAAAATTTAGAGGTTGATTAGAGAGAGAAATCGGCCTTTTTGAGTGAATAAGTATCAGTGCACTTGCAGGATAATCATATTTATATGTTTCGTATTGTGAGAGAATATGATTACACTTATATAGAAATTTGAAATAATATTATGTATCTTTTTCTTTTAACTGTCAGTTCAAGCCCAGAATAAAAGTAATTTAGTCTATGTATGGGTATATATATATATTTATGCAATATTCTTAAACTTAATTTTTTTTTAACTGAACCTGTATCTGCCTTAATAATAATTTTAATTTAATTGTGCTCCTTGTTCAAATAGCCACAAACATATAAAGATCATTCAGTAATATTCATTTTCATCAACAAAATCTAGATACTTTCTTACTTATTGTGTTACCATGACAAATATAAATTATGACATTTGTAATAGATGGCTATGAAATCTTTCCTGTTTTTTGGCTAATTTATTTTAAATTCTCGACTGTAAGTATTTTCATAATACTATTAAGTTGTTGTTGAAATAATTTTGTAACGATTTGTAGTTTGCCCTGAAGAAGAGAATACACATTCTCGAAAACTCGGATTTTATTGAATATATGACTGCATCCCCTAGAACATCTTTTTATTTATATATATATATATATATATATATATATATATATATATATATATATATATATGAATAGCTGTGGCTATCTTTTTCAAGGCTGTATTAAAATAAAAGAAAGTTACAAATTAGTACTGAATTAAAAGGATATAATCAAGAAAAATAGTTATATATAAAAACACGTTATACGAATTCCAACTTACATTGATTTGAGTGTTAAATTTAGATAGGTACATCATTCATTCTTATGTTATCAGAACTAAATTGAATTTCTACATCTAATATTAGAATACTGACTCAACTGTACGAGAATTAAGGTAGAACAGAAAATTATGGTCATAAATAGCAAAAACTAGAATAAAGAAACAGGTGAAGATTGTATTTTTACTTTTTATTCAAATTTTTTAATACATGGAATTCAAAGTTACTCTCTTTTATTTTGTTCCTTGATTTGTGTGTTCTTTGTTAATTTTGTCTATGGGTTGCATGTCTAAGCTGTCAATTAAGAATTAAAAATAAAAACAAACAGCAAACGTATGACACAAAGTTATAATATTTGTAGTTTACTTTCCTTTCGAAACCAAATAATGTAGGAAATGACTAAAAACAACAACAGCCATGTGTGATCTAGGGTGCTACAAGTTAAAGTCTGGTGAGTAATCTACGCTGGAAATGTATATTGCAATTGTTTATGCATGTTCATTCTCTTCTAGTGCATTTTCTCTTCTTTGCAGTTTTGGCCTTTTATGAGAAGACAACAAATAGGAGTAAACCTAACTCAGACCATGGATGTCAGTTCTTTTGTTCATGCTGTTGCACTCCTTGTCTATTTCCACATCTGCAAAGAAGTGAAAATGCACTAGAAGAGAATGAACATGCATAAACAATTGCAATATACATTTCCAACATAGATTACTCACCAGACTTTAAATTTTTACACCCTAGATCATACATGATGGCTGTTGTTGTTTGGTCATTTCCTACATTATCTGGTTTCGAAAGGAAACTAAACTACAAATATTCTAACTTTGTGCCATACGTTTGCTGTTTGTTTTTTATTTTTGATTCTTAATTGACAGCTTAAACATTAGACGTCAGACATGCAACCCATAGATAAAATTAACAAAGAACGCACAAATCAAGGAACAAAATAAAAGACAGTAACTTTGAATTCCACTTATTCAAAAATTTAAATAAAAAGTAAAAATACAATCTTCCCCTGTTTCTTTATTTATTATTTTGCTATTTATAACCATAATTTTCTGTTCTACCTTAATTCTCGTACAGTTGAGTTCAATATTCTAATATTAGATGTAGAAATTCAATTTAGTTCTGATAACATAAGAATGAATGATGCACCTATCTATATTTAACACTCATATCAATGTAAGTTGGAATTCGTATAACGTGTTTTTATATATAACTATTTTTCTTGATTACTATATCCCTTTAATTAAGTACTTCTTTGTAACTTTCTTTCATTTTAATACAGCCTTGAGAAAGATAGCCACCGCTATCTAAACGTTGGTAATTGAAAAAGACTTTTCAGTATCCTACAACCCTATGAATGTTTGTCACTTTGGTTATATATATATATATATATATATATATATATATATATATATATATATATATATATATATATATATATATATATATATATAATGAATTTTTAATGATTGGGGTTGCAGTCAAAGTGCCAATAAAATTAAAACTCTTTAATCAATGTCGAGCTTTCGGTAACGCTTGTTACCTTCATCGGGACAAACTAAAATAACGAACAAATTAATGATAACAAAAAATATTAATAATATGAACTACTTACAATCGTGAGATTAATGAAATTTACCAGCTACAAACATTTTTTATTATGCATTTAACTTTATGATTGAACTTTTATGTTTCATAATTACAAGTTACTATGGAATTACGCATACTAAGATCAATCTATGTATGTAGCTAATAAAAATGGAACACACTTCAGAAGTTAATCACGGGATATATCATTTAAAAAATGGATATAATATAAAAATATGGCATTATCTTGTATAATATGAAACAATATATTAATTTAGAGAAACATCAGATGGCACACTACGATAATTATCATTATATAATTTTAAAATATATAAGTAAATGGAACTAAGTCCATTTATATCCGAACGTTTATTCATAACGTTTGTTTCTTTTTGAATATGAATCATTTCTAAGAAACTTCGTTTAAAAATGTTCTTTTCAGAACATAGAACAATTGAGTTTTCAAAATCTATAGTGTGCTTTTTGTTTATGGCATGTTCGGTCAAGACACATGACGGCTTTTTACATCTTATATCACTTTTATGAGACGTAATTCTTCCTAATAAACTCCTCGAAGTTTGACCTATATATGATAAATCACAATCATTACATTTGATCTCATATACTATTCCAGATTTTTCTGTTGTTTTTAAAGGTGTTTTTACTTTTGAAAATAACTTAGAAACTACTTTTATATTCTTTTTTGCAAATAAAATATTATATCCTTTAAAAACATTCATAAGTTTATAGGTTAATTCATCAATAAAATAGAGAGAACAGTATATAGGAAGAGTATTTGAGCGAGGTTGTGATTGATCAATATTATTTTCATTTAAAGACATTTCCAAAATTCTATCAACATTATTTAAATTAGGTTGGGTATGACTCAAGAGCTTATTTATCAATTTAATAGGATATGAATTTTCGATTAATATACTTTTTAATTTTGATAAACTTTCATTAACAAAAGTTTTGTGGGATAGTTTTATGGCTCTGTTTTTTAAAGCATTAATAAGGTTAATTTTCATTTTATTTGGATGATACGAGTGGTAGTTAATATACCTATTGCTACAGTAAGGTTTTCTATACCACTTTGTTCGTAGTAAGCCTGTATTATCCCTACAAACTTTCATATCTAAGAAAGGAAGACTTTGCTCCTGTTCTACTTCAACAGTGAATTGAAGATGTTCATTATAATTGTTAAAGATACCTAAAGTTTCATCAATTTTATCTGATGGTAAGGCAAGTATTAAATCATCCACATATCTTTTGATAAATGGTATCGGAAAAGATATTTTATCTATTGAAGTCTGTATGAGTTCATCTAAAACATAATTAACAAGAATAGGTGATATTGTAGATCCCATTGGTGTACCAAATATTTGCTTATAATATGTTTCATTAAAAATAAGGACATTAGAATCAAAAATAAATTCAAGAACTATATTGAATATTTCAAAGTTTAGTGAACAATAGTTTTTTATATCATGCCATTTTCTTCTAAGACAATCTAAAATTACTGGAAAAGGTAAATTTGTGAATAGGGATACCACATCAAAACTAACAAGGATGTAATTAAGTGGAATCTTATATCCATTTATGAATTCACTAAAATGAAAGAATATTTTATATAGAGATCATTATTAGTGTTATAGGCTCTTGTTAATATGTCTGTAATAAAAGAAGCTAGATTGTCGTTTGGAGCATCAATTGATGAAACGATAGGTCTCATTGCTAGATTTTGTTTATGAATTTTAGGTAAAGCATAAAATCTAGGTGTTTTTGAGTTGTAGCAATTTAGTTTTTTACTCATAACTTGATCGATCATGCCATCATTCTTTAATTTTGATACAATTTTATTTGCCTTAAGCTGCAATGTATACGTAGGATTATTATTTAGTTTTTTATAATATTTTGCATTATTTAATAATTCTTGACTTTTCTGAATATAATGGTCTTTATACATTACAACTGTAACATTACCTTTATCACTTCGTATAACTATTAATTCGGGATGTTGTTTAAGAAAAGAATGACATTTATCAACTTTATTTGTCATAATATGTGAATTTTTATGATACTTATGGTTGAAATTTGTTATAATATTTGTATATCTAGCTCTAATTAAATCTTTGTCATCTGTATTAATTTTCTGAAGAATAAATTCAAGGTCTGACAGCATATATGGGATATTTATATCTTTAATAGAAGGTGGAATTGAAAATTTTGGACCTAATGACAGAATTAGTTTAGTGTCATCTGGCAATGCAATATTTGTTAAATTTTTTAACCATTTAGGATTGGTTTTAATTTTAGAAATTGTCTGATCCTTCAAATTATTCAATTTTCTAACGTTCTTATCTTTAATTTTCTTAAACTTTTGATTATATTTAATAAAATATAATATAATCAAAAGTTTAAGAAAATTGAATAATTTGAAGGATCAGACAATTTCTAAAATTAAAACCAATCCTAAATGGTTAAAAAATTTAACAAATATTGCATTGCCAGATGACACTAAACTAATTCTGTCATTAGGTCCAAAATTTTCGATTCCACCTTCTATTAAAGATATAAATATCCCATATATGCTGTCAGACCTTGAATTTATTCTTCAGAAAATTAATACAGATGACAAAGATTTAATTAGAGCTAGATATACAAATATTATAACAAATGTCAACCATAAGTATCATAAAAATTCACATATTATGACAAATAAATTTGATAAATGTCATTCTTTTCTTAAACAACATCCCGAAATAATAGTTATACGAAGTCATAAAGGTAATGTTACAGTTGTAATGTATAAAGACGATTATATTCAGAAAAGTCAAGAATTATTAAATAATGCAAAATATTATAAAAAACTAAATAATAATCCTACGTATACATTGCAGCTTAAGGCAAATAAAATTGTATCAAAATTAAAGAATGATGGCATGATCGATCAAGTTATGAGTAAAAAACTAAATTGCTACAACTCAAAAACACCTAGATTTTATGCTTTACCTAAAATTCATAAACAAAATCTAGCAATGAGACCTATCGTTTCATCAATTGATGCTCCAAACGACAATCTAGCTTCTTTTATTACAGACATATTAACAAGAGCCTATAACACTAATAATGATCTCTATATAAAAGATTCTTTTCATTTTAGTGAATTCATAAATGGATATAAGATTCCACTTAATTGCATCCTTGTTAGTTTTGATGTGGTATCCCTATTCACAAATTTACCTTTTCCAGTAATTTTAGATTGTCTTAGAAGAAAATGGCATGATATAAAAAACTATTGTTCACTAAACTTTGAAATATTCAATATAGTTCTTGAATTTATTTTTGATTCTAATGTCCTTATTTTTAATGAAACATATTATAAGCAAATATTTGGTACACCAATGGGATCTACAATATCACCTATTCTTGTTAATTATGTTTTAGATGAACTCATACAGACTTCAATAGATAAAATATCTTTTCCGATACCATTTATCAAAAGATATGTGGATGATTTAATACTTGCCTTACCATCAGATAAAATTGATGAAACTTTAGGTATCTTTAACAATTATAATGAACATCTTCAATTCACTGTTGAAGTAGAACAGGAGCAAAGTCTTCCTTTCTTAGATATGAAAGTTTGTAGGGATAATACAGGCTTACTACGAACAAAGTGGTATAGAAAACCATACTGTAGCAATAGGTATATTAACTACCACTCGTATCATCCAAATAAAATGAAAATTAACCTTATTAATGCTTTAAAAAACAGAGCCATAAAACTATCCCACAAAACTTTTGTTAATGAAAGTTTATCAAAATTAAAAAGTATATTAATCGAAAATTCATATCCTATTAAATTGATAAATAAGCTCTTGAGTCATACCCAACCTAATTTAAATAATGTTGATAGAATTTTGGAAATGTCTTTAAATGAAAATAATATTGATCAATCACAACCTCGCTCAAATACTCTTCCTATATACTGTTCTCTCTATTTTATTGATGAATTAACCTATAAACTTATGAATGTTTTTAAAGGATATAATATTTTATTTGCAAAAAAGAATATAAAAGTAGTTTCTAAGTTATTTTCAAAAGTAAAAACACCTTTAAAAACAACAGAAAAATCTGGAATAGTATATGAGATCAAATGTAATGATTGTGATTTATCATATATAGGTCAAACTTCTAGGAGTTTATTAGGAAGAATTACGTCTCATAAAAGTGATATATGATAAGATGTAAAAAGCCGTCATGTGCCTTGACCGAACATGCCATAAACAAAAAGCACACTATAGATTTTGAAAACTCAATTGTTCTATGTTCTGAAAAGAACATTTTTAAACGAAGTTTCTTAGAAATGATTCATATTCAAAAAGAAACAAACGTTATGAATAAACGTTCGGATATAAATGGACTTAGTTCCATTTACTCATATATTTTAAAATTATATAATGATAATTATCGTAGTGTGCCATCTGATGTTTCTCTAAATTAATATATTGTTTCATATTATACAAGATAATGCCATATTTTTATATTATATCCATTTTTTAAATGATATATCCTGTGATTAACTTCTGAAGTGTGTTCCATTTTTATTAGCTACATACATAGATTGATCTTAGTATGCGTAATTCCATAGTAACTTGTAATTATGAAACATAAAAGTTCAATCATAAAGTTAAAAGCATAATAAAAAATGTTTGTAGCTGGTAAATTTCATTAATCTCACGATTGTAAGTAGTTCATATTATTAATATTTTTTGTTATAATTAATTTGTTCGTTATTTTAGTTTGTCCCGATGAAGGTAACAAGCGTTACCGAAAGCTCGACATTGATTAAAGAGTTTTAATTTTATTGGCATTTTGACTGCAACCCCAATCATTAAAAATTAATCATTAATTAGACAGTCAAGAATTTACAATTCATTATATATATATATATAACGAAAACTTTACATACCGAATGTAAATCTAAAGATAGGAAAATGCTCGGACCCGTCGATGGTTGATTCGAGGGGGAACAACTTTGCTTTTTCACTCCCGTAACTCTTAACCCCTAACTGGGGTGAACACAACCCACTGATGTTAAATAGAGATGAGGGGTATTGCTATAACTTTTTTCAAATTTCTCATCGACTAAGTAGAGTAAGTAGTGGAGACATACCTTTCAGGATGACGTTCTTTAAATAAATTAACTGTTATTCGCGCAGAGTCATCATTCATAAAAAAACTATTTTAAAATTTCCACCCTTTCTTCTACTGAATATAAATTTTTTTTCTAGTGAAAACCACAAGAGAGTTAAAACGGTGGTAACATTCGTAAAAATTCACGACGAACTAAGGTAAATAAAGGAGTAAATAGTAATCTGTTTTGAACCCAAAAAGAAAATAAATAAGTTAAGGAGAAAGAAAACACGAAGTCGTCTCCACAATTTATTCATGTGTTAAGATGCTGTATTAATGAGACCTCTTCCGGGTATTTAAACACCCACTATCAATCAAGGTAATGTAACAATAATTATTATATGGTAACTTTGGAAAAAGTGTGTAGAAAAATAATTAATTCATATAGTATTGATTTGATCTTATAAAGCGTAAATGTTTGCAAAAATGTGATAAACGATCATAATGGCTAATGGATGATGGAATACTCACATCTTTTATTTCCATTTCTCAATTTTTAATATCTTATAATCATTCAGATATAGCATTCTACTATTTAAATTTATATCATATAGTTAACCTATTCTCCTATAGATGGTATTACTCACATGATAATTAGAAACTATTTAAGCGACACGTTACCAGAATTTTCTTCTTGTTCACCTTTCAGTTTCAACTAAAAGAAAATGTAGACGTAATTCGAGAATTTAATTTCTTTTTCTTTTTTATTTTTTATGTAGAAGTTATGTTTAGTTTTTGTAGAAGTTATATTATATTTTATTTTTTGACATAGATAATGGGTAGAATTAGTTGAAATCAATGATTTTTCAATGTATTATTTAACTACAATTCTGGTATGTGTTTTTTTTTTTCATCTCCATATGAGTATTCCATCATCCATCACATCACCATCACCATAACCATCACCATTAGCATCAGCATCACCATCACCAACACCATTACCATTACCTTCAACATAAGCATCACCATCACAATAACTATCACCATCACATCACAGCAGTACAGTACAACTAAATTAGGAAATAATCTTTTGAATATTGAAATAACAGCTAACTATAAACTAATCGTGCAACTTAATATTAGTCTTACTTCTGAAAAAAACAAAATTTTAATGACTATAAATGAAAATGTTTTCATGCATTTTTACCACAGAATGCAAATAACATACAACACTCTATTTCACAAAACTAGATCTAACAACATAGAAAAATTTAACACTCTGAAAGAAAAATATTTGAGAAAAAAATTAAGTCATAAGACCACGATGGATTAAGAATTTAACAAACACGAGCAATCCACAGAATATTACAAGTTTTATAGCACTTGGTCCTAAATTTAGTGTTGAGCCCATTCCTGGCATTGATTTTTGTTAGAATAATAGCTTTGTCGATCTATGGAATTTGTCGACCTATGGAATATGTCGAATCTAACGTAGTTCGAATGCGACAAGCTCTACCTTGACTGGAGGGGATGCTTGGTTCTGCACGGACATACTACGACGTTTTTTCTAGAGATCGATTGTATTGATTGATGTGAATTGAATATAGAGTTCAGAGCTTTACGTTAATGTATAATTTGCTTATATAAAAAATAGATAATAAACAATTAATCATCTGTGTTGTGTTCTTGTGTAGACAATTAGTGTTCACCAGTTATAAAAATAGAAAAGGATAATTCTCGTTAAAATTAATCCTACATGGTAGAAGAGCGTGGTTCCAATCCACGGAAGAAATAGGTGACACTAAACACAAAAGTAAGTTTTTGAATGTTTTCATAAGTAAATGTACAATCGAGCCACATTAGTGAGATATTCAGAGATAGTTAAGTACTAGTTAACATTGATGTAATGAGTTTCAGAGCTGAGTACCGATCGTACAGTAGAACTATAAACAGAAAAGTCAGAAAAAGAGTTTTACTGGTATATATAGCATCGAAGTAGCCTAAATAAGGGTGAGCGTCATGTGAAAGATGGCCGTCAAAAAGCATCTTTCTAGAGTAGAAGGCGCCTTCATTTTTCTACGTGGCCTCGGTCGATGTCGTTTCATGCCCATGCGCACTGGCCCCCTGAGTCTTGTGCGGGGTGGAATCGATGTTGTCGATGTGCGCGCGGTGGCGCTTATTTTCAAGAATTTCTCTACCGTAGAAAAATATCCATACTACTTGACAGCGATGCACAATGCAGGCCATTCAGATGAATGCAGTATTATTTTATTATCACAGTATTATAGTGATTATAGTTGTGGTTAAATTGCTTTCCAGAGTGGAGATAAATTAATTCTCAGATAATTTGGGTGCAGATTTCATTTTAATAGTCAAATTATGAACTTAATTCAGTGTGATATAGCTCTATGCTCCGTTTTTCACGGAGACAATCTATCTCTTGAGTTTGGTGTCTCGCTCCTTCTTGCTTTTGCAGTGGGACCCAGATTGCTGGCTCTTGTGGTGATCATTGCTTATGGTGATAAACTTTGTAAAACTTCTGAGCATATTCACTACGTTCTGGGGTCAATGGACGGATCTAACTTGGGTTCAGTGTAGTCTATCCATTGACTAGGAAAATTGGTATGATCTTACATGTGACCCGCATATGTGCTTGGCCAACCCAAATCCAGGTGGCCTTTGGGGTAACTCCTAGGGTCAAATACTGGTGAGCGGTGTGCATATGAGGACTTCACTGTGAGGAAATCCAAATTTCTCGTTTCGAATTGAGGCAATTCGATGTTCGATTGTCTTAGTTCAGAAGCACGAAACATTACTCCTTTAGTAAAAATATATTATGAGCAATTACCTGGTACAGATTACTATATATTTTCACAGTATGTTCAGAGGAAAGAGGTTTTTTCTTATGTTATACGTTTGTATAAAATTTTTATGGCTATAATTAAAATTCAAATTTATATAAGAATAAATACTAATTGAGAATGTTTGTCAATCCTGGAACAGATGACTAGTTATAATTCAGAGGCACAGAATATGAGCTCCGAGGACATGAACCTCGATTACGAGGAATACATTCGAGGCGGAAATGAAATTGAAGGTAAGAGTTGAAATATTTACAAGCCATCTTGATTTGACTGATAATTCAGAGTGTTGTGATTATTTTTGAGGGCTATGTGTGCTTTTATAAACTCACAATAATCTTATATGAGAGAACAGAGGTCAGATCTGACAAATTTTGAGTTAAGAGAAATCCAGGTAATGACGAGTATTTTATTTTAACAGATATAACCACAACAGTTTCAGAGAGGGCTAACGAAAAAACTACAAAGCTAACTGCTGAGGACCTAAAAAACGTTATATTGAATGTGCAATCTCTAGTAAAGAATATACCAGTAAACATATCTGCTGATCGTGTCAAGGGCACTTTAGTCAAAGATGCATCGGATAACCTTTTTTTAGCATATGAGAATATTTAAAAAAATGAAAAGTTTAAACTAATGACCAGGCAAACTTCAGAACCAAGAGTTGCCAATAAATCAACATTAATAACACCTGTAAGAGCAGCATCAGTAAATCCAAGAGGAGTTGGTACTCCTTTAGTGGTCTAAATTCCACTTCTACAACCGAAAATGTTAACACCGAACCGACAACACCTGCTAAAGGATCCTCGAATGATGTTTGTGTAGTTCCAAGCACTTCAACTGGAATAATGCAAGACTTTCTTGAAATGCCTAGAAGATTCCAAAGACATTATAATTTGACTTCCAAAGCAAATTATGAAGTATGGTTAGATGCCCTAAGAACGGAATTAACTAGTTGGCAACTCCTAGACCTAGTTGACCCAAAGGTTCCTAGTCCAACAGTTATATCACAGCAACAAATTGAGATTCGGAAAAATGCAGCTAAGGAAATAATCATTAATCATATTGACGAAGACAATCACAAAAAAATTCTGGGCATGACCGAACCAATGTTGATACTTAAAAAATTGAGAGAGTGTCGACAAAGTGAAATAAGTTCCACTCCTACATCTATAAGAACGAGGCTTTACAACTTGCGTATGTAGAGAGGTGAGAGGATCCATGAATTCTGTGAGCGTTTCGACTAAATAATCCGAGAGCACGAGCTAAGTGGAGACTCACAAAAGCTCACGGAGCAAGAGAAGCGGTCTTCATTTTATCAGGCCATCATTAGTATGATGCCTGAAATACGTAAGATGGACATGGATGCTTTGCGAAAAGCTATGCGTCGAATACAGGAGGACAATTACGCAGATCCTAGAAACACAGAAGTTGTATCTAGAGCCAAATCTTTTAGGGCAAATGTCTCTAAGTGTTTTAGGTGCAACAACACGGGACATTGGCAGAGATATTGTCCTTTGAAACGTGTCAATCGTTGGTTTTGCTACACATGTAATGCCAAAACCAACCACAGTGGAAACGACTGTCCAGTGAAGGCGCACTCATTGAAGAGGACCCATAATAATTCCAAGTTAAAAGGGCCTCCATTTCAGAGGATTAAAACATTCCAACGTCAAAGGGACAATCCATATGGACCAAGTAATTTCAGAGGTAGAGGAAAAAAAGGAAATTTCAGAGGCCGGGGAAAGAGTGGTCGTTCGAATGATGGCAGTAACAACCATGGAATAAGGGATCAACCAAAGGCTCGAAAAGCAGAGTTCAGGGATGATCCTGGTAAGGTTATTTATAACAATATACCCAATAATGATAATTATATAGAATTCATAGCAGATTCTGGTGCAACAGAACATATAATAAATAAAAGTTTCATTTTAACTGATTTTAAAGTATCAAAAAATGGAGTTATTAAGAGTGCAAATAGGAATAAATTTGCTGATATCGCTATTGATGGAAGAGTTAATCTATTACTCAATAATGATCCATTGAAATATAGCGATATTAAACTAACTAATGTTATTGCTGCAAAAGATATCTCAGAAAATTTGTTATCTCTGCGTAAACTAGTAGATGCTGGATTCATTTGGACGATAAAACATTCAGAGTCTATAATAAAGATAATAACAAAACCATATTTCAAGGTACTTATAAAAAACCTGTGAAGAATGATATAGAAGACGATCCATGAATATGAGGAATATAGTTGTTTTGCATGCTTAGGTATAGACAATGAGCTCTCAGTGCAATCGCAGGCTGATTATAGAGATAACATTTTATTAGATCAGGGGGGAAAAAATTCAAATGAAAATAATTTAAATGATTTACCACAGTCTGCGATTGGGAGGGAGAACTCAGAGCTCATTAAAAAAAATCTTAATTTGGATTCAGATGAAATTAATTCAGAGTTGAGGAATAGTTTAATTGAAAATGTGATCAAAAAAGATGATTTAGATAATATAGAGTCACTTCAAAACTTATTTGTTGAATGTCCACTTGAAAAATTAGATTCAGAGGCAAAACTAAGTGAAGCGATGTTATGGCATATCAGGCTAGGGCATGCATCATTGAGCTATTTAAGGGTATTACAGAAGCAGGAAAAACTATTGCAAAAAGTTAACTTTGATGAATCAATCATAGAATGTGAGGTTCCGCTTTTAAAATTTGCAACACAGGCCAGGAGACATTTGGAACAAATTCGGAGGTTTGGTTGTATTGCTTATATTAAGCTTCCTAATACTGAAACCAAGTTTGGTAATGTAGCGATAAAAAGTGTCCTGGTTGGACATACGCCGACTGGGTATGTATTATGGCATCCTAGTTCAAGAAAATTCCTAGAATCAAGACATGTTAGATTCATAGAGAGGCTAGTATACAAAAATGTATACAAAAAGGCTATAAGGAACGATACAGTCGAAAACAATAAAAGTGATAATGTGCCGATCAATTTCACTGCAACTGGAACAAACGATATTGAAAGACCAGATCCAGAGACTTCATTAACACCAAAATCCAGAAAAAGAGGCAGACCAAAGAAAGCTGATAATGAGAAAGCAAAACAACCAGAACAGAACAGAAAGCAGTTAACAGTTTGTGAAAACATTCAAAATTCCGGTCCAATCACAAGAAGTAAAGATAAAAACATCCACGATATCAGCTTTGCTAGACATACTAGAAGTTTTGAGTGCAATGAGCCACGAGAAGTTGAACTGTAAATTATGTAAATGTAAATGTAAATTATTTTGTGGTTGATTTTGGAAATTTAATGGTCTTTGAAAATTTTGGTAGAAATTTTGATTGGAGCTTGGAGTAAAAGCTCATTGCTGTTGAAAACGACATTGAAGAAGTATGACCATTTTTACCATATGAAAAGCATTTTACAGTTTTTATTTGGGGTTTTCTAACATTTAATATATTTACTTACAATATTAGAAGCTGGCTTATTAAATTTTTGGTTCTCAAAATATGATAATTGCAATTCACTTCGTATGCGAATTTGTGGTTCTAATAAATTTTCAGGCTGATTAGCACGAATGAGTTGTCCTAGACGGGGTTCAAGTCCAGTTAATAAAGTAGTAAGAGCCATAGTATCAATAAGAATTTCTCGTGCAACCTTTTGTTCATTTGATAAATTTGCTGTTTTTTGTTTATTTGTATGCATTTTAGCATTTAAGACTTGCACTCTATTCAAAAATGTAAGAGTTGACTCATTCGATAATTGTTTTAATCTTTGTAAATCATGAATAAGAGAAGTACGGTCTCTTGAATCACCGAAATGAAGATTTAAAAGCTGTCTCATCAATATGTTAGTCTGAGTATTTTGTTAGCTGATTAGTTGGGCCGCTTTTCCTTTTAATTTATTTTTAATGTGAATCACTAACAGAGCCTTTTGGTCTCTGGTAGACATATTATAAGCACAATCACATGCATTTAAAAATGCTCCGAGAAATATCTGATCACCTTCAAATTCAGGCACGATACAAAATATTTTCGAAATTCTATATGGTTCAAGCTCAACCTCTTGAGCAGGATTTCTTTCATTTGCTATTTTTATTTAATTAAATATAAAATATCATATCATATTTGAGTAGTTATTGAAGCGTTTCCATACTTTATCAACGCACTGTATATATATATATATATATATATATATATATATATATATATATATATATATATATATATATAATATAGAACATTAAAGAGTATTTTAGGATTTCAAAACATCTATTTCACCCAAAAATTTAGAGGTTGATTAGAGAGAGAAATCGGCCTTTTTGAGTGAATAAGTATCAGTGCACTTGCAGGATAATCATATTTATATGTTTCGTATTGTGAGAGAATATGATTACACTTATATAGAAATTTGAAATAATATTATGTATCTTTTTCTTTTAACTGTCAGTTCAAGCCCAGAATAAAAGTAATTTAGTCTATGTATGGGTATATATATATATATTTATGCAATATTCTTAAACTTAATTTTTTTTTTTAACTGAACCTGTATCTGCCTTAATAATAATTTTAATTTAATTGTGCTCCTTGTTCAAATAGCCACAAACATATAAAGATCATTCAGTAATATTCATTTTTATCAACAAAATCTAGATACTTTCTTACTTATTGTGTTACCATGACAAATATAAATTATGACATTTGTAATAGATGGCTATGAAATCTTTCCTGTTTTTGGCTAATTTATTTTAAATTCTCGACTGTAAGTATTTTCATAATACTATTAAGTTGTTGTTGAAATAATTTTGTAACGATTTGTAGTTTGCCCTGAAGAAGAGAATACACATTCTCGAAAACTCGGATTTTATTGAATATATGACTGCATCCCCTAGAACATCTTTTTATTTATATATATATATATATATATATATATATATATATATATATATATATATATATATATATATATATATATATATATATATGAATAGCTGTGGCTATCTTTTTCAAGGCTGTATTAAAATAAAAGAAAGTTACAAATTAGTACTGAATTAAAAGGATATAATCAAGAAAAATAGTTATATATAAAAACACGTTATACGAATTCCAACTTACATTGATTTGAGTGTTAAATTTAGATAGGTACATCATTCATTCTTATGTTATCAGAACTAAATTGAATTTCTACATCTAATATTAGAATACTGAACTCAACTGTACTGTTTCTTTATTTATTATTTTGCTATTTATTACCATAATTTTCTGTTCTACCTTAATTCTCGTACAGTTGAGTTCAATATTCTAATATTAGATGTAGAAATTCAATTTAGTTCTGATAACATAAGAATGAATGATGCACCTATCTATATTTAACACTCATATCAATGTAAGTTGGAATTCGTATAACGTGTTTTTATATATAACTATTTTTCTTGATTACTATATCCCTTTAATTAAGTACTTCTTTGTAACTTTCTTTCATTTTAATACAGCCTTGAGAAAGATAGCCACCGCTATCTAAACGTTGGTAATTGAAAAAGACTTTTCAGTATCCTACAACCCTATGAATGTGTGTCACTTTGGTTATATATATATATAATGAATTTTTAATGATTGGGGTTGCAGTCAAAGTGCCAATAAAATTAAAACTCTTTAATCAATGTCGAGCTTTCGGTAACGCTTGTTACCTTCATCGGGACAAACTAAAATAACGAACAAATTAATTATAACAAAAAATATTAATAATATGAACTACTTACAATCGTGAGATTAATGAAATTTACCAGCTACAAACATTTTTTATTATGCATTTAACTTTATGATTGAACTTTTATGTTTCATAATTACAAGTTACTATGGAATTACGCATACTAAGATCAATCTATGTATGTAGCAAATAAAAATGGAACACACTTCAGAAGTTAATCACGGGATATATCATTTAAAAAATGGATATAATATAAAAATATGGCATTATCTTGTATAATATGAAACAATATATTAATTTAGAGAAACATCAGATGGCACACTACGATAATTATCATTATATAATTTTAAAATATATGAGTAAATGGAACTAAGTCCATTTATATCCGAACGTTTATTCATAACGTTTGTTTCTTTTTGAATATGAATCATTTCTAAGAAACTTCGTTTAAAAATGTTCTTTTCAGAACATAGAACAATTGAGTTTTCAAAATCTATAGTGTGCTTTTTGTTTATGGCATGTTCGGTCAAGACACATGACGGCTTTTTACATCTTATATCACTTTTATGAGACGTAATTCTTCCTAATAAACTCCTAGAAGTTTGACCTATATATGATAAATCACAATCATTACATTTGATCTCATATACTATTCCAGATTTTTCTGTTGTTTTTAAAGGTGTTTTTACTTTTGAAAATAACTTAGAAACTACTTTTATATTCTTTTTTGCAAATAAAATATTATATCCTTTAAAAACATTCATAAGTTTATAGGTTAATTCATCAATAAAATAGAGAGAACAGTATATAGGAAGAGTATTTGAGCGAGGTTGTGATTGATCAATATTATTTTCATTTAAAGACATTTCCAAAATTCTATCAACATTATTTAAATTAGGTTGGGTATGACTCAAGAGCTTATTTATCAATTTAATAGGATATGAATTTTCGATTAATATACTTTTTAATTTTGATAAACTTTCATTAACAAAAGTTTTGTGGGATAGTTTTATGGCTCTGTTTTTTAAAGCATTAATAAGGTTAATTTTCATTTTATTTGGATGATACGAGTGGTAGTTAATATACCTATTGCTACAGTATGGTTTTCTATACCACTTTGTTCGTAGTAAGCCTGTATTATCCCTACAAACTTTCATATCTAAGAAAGGAAGACTTTGCTCCTGTTCTACTTCAACAGTGAATTGAAGATGTTCATTATAATTGTTAAAGATACCTAAAGTTTCATCAATTTTATCTGATGGTAAGGCAAGTATTAAATCATCCACATATCTTTTGATAAATGGTATCGGAAAAGATATTTTATCTATTGAAGTCTGTATGAGTTCATCTAAAACATAATTAACAAGTGTTCTTCGTATTGAAAAGATGTGGACTGTATTCAAAATAGTTTATTGTACACTTTACTTGATATATATGTTAATTTGTTAATCTGCTGACGATGGTTCTTGTTTCGTGTTGAATATTACAAGCACGTTGGTAGTTAGTACTGTTACTGTTGGTAGCATCTTTTTTGGGTGACCCTAGCGGTGGTTATTGGACTCACAGAAGACAGCGGCGTAGCATGCGGGCAGCGGCGTAGCGTGCGGACGGGTTACGGAACATGCCCCCCACCTTGAAAGGCTTCCCTTTCAATTTTGAATGGGTAAAGGACAAAGCTTCTGGAAACCTCTTTTGATGAGTCCAGCTGCAGTTTTCACCGTGGCAACCCTGGCAACACCATCAAGTCCAGGATGAATTGTTGCAATTCTACCTAGATGCCACTGGGTAGGTCGGGTATTGGGCTCCTTGATTAGGACCAGCTCGCCCTCCTTCAAAACACTCTTGTTTTCCTTCCATTTGGACCGCCTTTGCAGCTCTGAGATGTACTCTAGCTGCCATCTTCGCCAGAAATGCTGCATCATCTGCTGAATTAGCTGGTACCGATTAAGCCGATTCATCCGTAAGTCTATTAAATCGACTTCTGGTACTGACTGCATTGGACGTCCAATCAAGAAGTGAGCAGGAGTAAGGGGAGATAGGTCATTAGGGTCGTTGCTCATAGGAGAGATAGGTCGGGAGTTCAAAAGTGACTCTATTTGCACACAAAGGGTGTAAAATTCTTCGAAGAGGAGCGGTGTGTTAGAGAGCACTCGCTTCAAATGATGTTTGGAGCTTTTCACACCAGCTTCCCACAGACCACCAAAATGTGGCGAACTGACAGGAATAAAATGCCATTCTATCGACTCTGAAATTGAAAATTTGTGAACATCCTCGTTCAAGGATTGAGATTTAAAGAAACCTTTGAGTTCTCTTTGAGCTCCGACAAAATTACTACCGTTATCAGAATAAATCTTGGCTGGTTTGCCCCTTCGAGACACAAACCGATGCAAGGCTTGAATAAACGCTTCTGAAGAAAGATTAGTTACTACTTCGAGATGTAAAGCTTTCGTTGAGAAGCAAACGAATAATGCAATATATGCTTTGTTCAATTTGAAACCACGACTCCTTCTATCGCGAATATTGAATGGACCGGCGTAATCCACACCGACGATACTAAAAGGACTAGATATAGAGACGCGATCGTTTGGTAAATTGCCCATTATAGGTTGGGAAATTCCTGCATTAAAACGGAAACATCGTAGACATTTCTTTACTATGGAACGAGCCAAATTGCGCCCATTGATTGGCCAATAGATGTTTCTTATAAGGCTCAGCAGTAGCTGTGGTCCCGCATGTAATGACCTTTGATGCTCGTTTTCGAATAGTAATCTTGTGAAAATATGACTGCCATGAAGTAATATCGGATGTTTTTTGTTGAAGTCGTAATCTGAATACTTTAGTCGACCACCGACTCGTAAGATTTGATTTTCGTCTAGAAAAGGTGCAAGACCAGAAAGCTTACTTTTGTCGTTTACACAATTACTCTTTGATAAATCATCGATTTCTTGTCGGAAAGATTGATATTGTGCAATTCTGATTAGAGTAGACGTTACCTTATCGATTTCGTGTAATGTTAAAACGCCTGTAAGCCTTTCAAGTTTAGGTCTGAAACAATTGTTTTTAAAACGCAATATGTAAGCTGTAGTGTTAATCAATTTTGAATAACTTGAAAATCTTGCAAATGGAAAATCTAATGTTATGGCTCGGGTTTTATGTGTCAGAAATGTTTGAACTTTCATTTCCGGTAAGTCGCATGTAACAGGTTTTTCGTTAGGCCATGTGTCCATTGAATGATTGAGCCATAACGGACCGCTCCACCACAGATCTAATTTTAATATTTCACTCGGATATACTCCTCTGGATAAAATATCGGCTGGATTTTCAGACGTAGGAACATGCCTCCACTGACAGTTTTCCGTTAGGGACTGAATTTCTGATACTCGATTCGCGGTGAACGTTTTCAATAGATTTGGGCTAGTATTGATCCAGGCTAGAGTTATCGTAGAATCGGACCATAAAAACTGATTAGAAAAGTTGAAGTTCATAGAAGTTCGTACCTTTTCAGTTAGGCGAGATAACAACAATGCTGCGCACAATTCTAATCGCGGAATGCTTATAGTTTTAAGCGGCGCTACCTTTGACTTCGCACATAGCAAACTTACCTTTATAGAATTCTGAGCATCACGACTTCGCAAATATATACATGCGCCGTATGCTCGTTCTGAAGAGTCCGCGAATCCATGCAATTCAATGTCAACAGCGTTTCTGATTATTACATGACGGCTGATCGATAGATTATTCAATAATGATAATTCGAATTGGAATTTTCTCCAATTTATCTCATGATTTGCTGGTAAGTATTCATCCCAAGATAGCTTATTAGCCCACAGTATTTGCATGAAGATTTTAGCGAAAATTGTACATGGAGCGACTAATCCCAATGGGTCAAATATTTTTGCTATTGTTGACAAAATTGATCTCTTAGTACATCTAGAATCAGCAGAGCCTGAGTTATTGATATTGAACAGTAATTTATCATTTTGACACGACCAAGTGAGGCCTAAAGTATTTGTATTATCGCTTGATGAAAACTCTAGAATACTGTGGTCTAGATTGGAAGGATCAATCCCTTGGAGAACTTCCGGTGCGTTTGAACCCCATTTGCGAAGTTCGAAGCAGCCACCTTTTAGCGCTTGAGCTACTTCATAACATATTGTTGTTGCTTCTTCTATGGTATCAGCTCCTGTAAGCATGTCGTCGACATAAAAGTCTTTCTTTATCACTCTCGCGATATTGGGTTTTTTGTGTTCGATTTCATTAGCTATAGCAACCAAGCATCTGATTGCTAGAAAGCTTGCCGAAGCTTGACCGTATGTGACCGTGTTTAGTTCATACGCTTCGATTGGTTCATTTGTGTCATAGCGCCACAGAACTCTTTGTAATGAGCGATATTGAGGGTTTATCATGACTTGTCGGTACATTTTCGCGATGTCTGCCGAAATTACATATTTATATGATCTAAATCTTAAAATAATGGAAAAAAGATCATCTTGTATGACAGGTCCAACTAGCTGAATGTTGTTTAGTGACAGACCACTAGTTGTTTGAGCTGAGGCATCGAAAACAACCCTTAGTTTTGTCGTGAGACTCGTTTCCTTTTGAACACCGTGATGCGGCATATAGTAATGTATGTGAGATTGTTCATTTGAATTATCATCGGTAACAAGTGACATGTGATTCAGTTTTTCGTATTCTCGCATGAAGTTATTGTAAGTATAGCGTAAGACAGAATTTTTCATTAATCGCCTTTCCAATGCTAAGAATCGATGCTCTGCCTGCAGACGTGATTCTCCTAACACATTGGGTTCTTGTTTAAGAGGCATATTAACGATAAATCTTCCATCGGATTGTCGAGTTGTAGTTTCCGAGAAAATTCTTTCACATAAAACTTCATCTTTCGATTCAACTTTTTTATCGCGTACTTCCTCAATCTCCCAAAATTTTGAAATAGATAATAACAGATCTTGATTTGTGGTTAAGTTGCAAGAAGTCGAATTTGAACGTAATTCTGGAGTGCCGAATGGCCCAGAGACCAGCCACCCTAATTCGGTGTCTTGGAGTATTGGAAGATTTTTACCTAAAACGATTTTACGTGACTTTAGGAGAAGCCAAAATAAGTCTGCACCAATTAGCATTCCGATCGGCCCCGGACTGTTGAAATTGGAGTCGGCTAATTGCAGCCCTTCCGGTATATTGATATGATCGACTTGTAATCGACATTGAGGCGTAATGCTGGTGATAGTCGGTAAAATATAGCACGTGACTTCTGCTTTGAAATTTGTGTAAATGGATTTAATATAAATTTTGCATTTTGTATTAACTTGTGAAGTCACATTAGATATACCGAATATCTTTAAGTTTGCATTTTCTTTCGGAATCCGCAACATTTCTAGTGCATCTTCGGAGATGAAAGACGTTTGTGAACCGCAATCTAATAATGCTCGCATTTTCACGTATTGTTTGTCCTTGTTCATGATTAATATATTCGCTGTAGATAGTAGGACTTGGTTTGTTATAGCTGATATGCTACTGTTCGAAACTATCGCCTTACAGCTTGTTGTAGAATCGACATTAGCATATGATGTTGATTGCAATTGATTTGCTTCTTGATCTTCATGCAAAAGCGTATTGTGCTTGGATTTGCATTTTTTGCATGGACCAAGCTTGCACTTTGATATAGAATGTCCTTCTCGTAGACAATTGAAACATATTGAAGGATTTTTCTTTATGAATTGAATCCTTTCTTTTATTGATAAATCCATGAAACCTCTACACGTATAAATTGCGTGTTCGCCTTTACAAAAATAGCAGGAATATAGGCTTGTAGTCAGAACTCTCGAAGTTTCTCTACGAGGGAATTTAGAGAGATCTCTATTGGCCTTTGAAGCGGTCTTATTTTGGAATTTGGATTCAGAATTATGGCATTTGTAACTTAAAGTTTCTACGAAATTTGCTCGCTCGCGCAAAAACGAAAGGAAGTAATCGATATTAGAATAATCTTCTTTATTTCGCGTTTGCCGCTCCCAGTCGCACAGAGTTTCATTGTCTAGTTTTTGTGAAATCCAAAATATTAAGAGTGTGTCCCAATTATCTGTGGATTGACCTAGCTGTTGAATTGCACCTAAGTGTCTAGCAATATTGTCAGCCAGAAATTGTAGTTTCTCGTGCGAACCCTTTTGAATAGGCTCGAAAAAAAGAAGAGAACTTAAATGATCATGTAATAATTTCTTAACGTTATTAAATCTACAACACAAAGTGTTCCATGCTACCATGTAGTTCGAAGCGTCGTATTGTACCTTCCTAATGCAAGATGCCGCACTGCCTTCAAGACTACCGCGCAGATAGAAAAATTTTTGAATATCTGATAACATCACGTTCTTATGAATTAAAATTTCGAAAGTGTCTCGAAATTCTAACCAATCTTCAGAGTTACCGGTGAATTTTGGCAAGGAAATTTCTGGTAATTTTGTAGCAATCGGTTCGTGTCTAGAAGCGCCAGCATCGCCAACCTCTACCGCTTTTTCCGAACCCGAATCATGTTGCTTATTTTGCTTCAGCAGTAATTTTGCCCTACCTGTAGCTTCGTAAAACTTTTGATGAAAGTTTTCTCTTTCTACATATTGATCCTCTAACTGATTCTCATGACAAGTAGATTCAATCTCGTTTTGGATAGTATCAAATTCAGATAGTATAGCTGTAATATTATCTAGCCAATCTTTCAATTGAAATATTTCGATTTCAGATAAAGTTTCTTTTGTTTCAAGAATATCTAATTGCTTAGTGAAAGACGTAAGAGAACGTTTCACGCTACCTCGTTTTCTGTTTAATGTAGTCATTTCAGTCATTGTAACAGCAATCTTTGTGTGAAATATCGTCACTCTTGTGAAAGGGAGTGGTTATGTATAAAAATGTAAGGAAAATAGGAAACTCACTGTTAGATTGTCTGCTTTCTTGCTCTGATACTGGACAGCTCCGTCTCTCTTGCCTTGTCTAATGGCTGAATTTGGCCGTTGAAACTTGAGAACTGCAGGTTGATGTATTGATGATTTATTGATTATTGTAGATCACTGAAGATGATATCCGGCTCGAAGGACCATGTTCTTCGTATTGAAAAGATGTGGACTGTATTCAAAATAGTTTATTGTACACTTTACTTGATATATATGTTAATTTGTTAATCTGCTGACGATGGTTCTTGTTTCGTGTTGAATATTACAAGCACGTTGGTAGTTGGTACTGTTACTGTTGGTAGCATCTTTTTTGGGTGACCCTAGCGGTGGTTATTGGACTCACAGAAGACAGCGGCGTAGCATGCGGGCAGCGGCGTAGCGTGCGGACGGGTTACGGAACAACAAGAATAGGTGATATTGTAGATCCCATTGGTGTACCAAATATTTGCTTATAATATGTTTCATTAAAAATAAGGACATTAGAATCAAAAATAAATTCAAGAACTATATTGAATATTTCAAAGTTTAGTGAACAATAGTTTTTTATATCATGCCATTTTCTTCTAAGACAATCTAAAATTACTGGAAAAGGTAAATTTGTGAATAGGGATACCACATCAAAACTAACAAGGATGTAATTAAGTGGAATCTTATATCCATTTATGAATTCACTAAAATGAAAGAATATTTTATATAGAGATCATTATTAGTGTTATAGGCTCTTGTTAATATGTCTGTAATAAAAGAAGCTAGATTGTCGTTTGGAGCATCAATTGATGAAACGATAGGTCTCATTGCTAGATTTTGTTTATGAATTTTAGGTAAAGCATAAAATCTAGGTGTTTTTGAGTTGTAGCAATTTAGTTTTTTACTCATAACTTGATCGATCATGCCATCATTCTTTAATTTTGATACAATTTTATTTGCCTTAAGCTGCAATGTATACGTAGGATTATTATTTAGTTTTTTATAATATTTTGCATTATTTAATAATTCTTGACTTTTCTGAATATAATCGTCTTTATACATTACAACTGTAACATTACCTTTATCACTTCGTATAACTATTAATTCGGGATGTTGTTTAAGAAAAGAATGACATTTATCAACTTTATTTGTCATAATATGTGAATTTTTATGATACTTATGGTTGAAATTTGTTATAATATTTGTATATCTAGCTCTAATTAAATCTTTGTCATCTGTATTAATTTTCTGAAGAATAAATTCAAGGTCTGACAGCATATATGGGATATTTATATCTTTAATAGAAGGTGGAATTGAAAATTTTGGACCTAATGACAGAATTAGTTTAGTGTCATCTGGCAATGCAATATTTGTTAAATTTTTTAACCATTTAGGATTGGTTTTAATTTTAGAAATTGTCTGATCCTTCAAATTATTCAATTTTCTAACGTTCTTATCTTTAATTTTCTTAAACTTTTGATTATATTTAATAAAATATAATATAATCAAAAGTTTAAGAAAATTGAATAATTTGAAGGATCAGACAATTTCTAAAATTAAAACCAATCCTAAATGGTTAAAAAATTTAACAAATATTGCATTGCCAGATGACACTAAACTAATTCTGTCATTAGGTCCAAAATTTTCGATTCCACCTTCTATTAAAGATATAAATATCCCATATATGCTGTCAGACCTTGAATTTATTCTTCAGAAAATTAATACAGATGACAAAGATTTAATTAGAGCTAGATATACAAATATTATAACAAATGTCAACCATAAGTATCATAAAAATTCACATATTATGACAAATAAATTTGATAAATGTCATTCTTTTCTTAAACAACATCCCGAAATAATAGTTATACGAAGTCATAAAGGTAATGTTACAGTTGTAATGTATAAAGACGATTATATTCAGAAAAGTCAAGAATTATTAAATAATGCAAAATATTATAAAAAACTAAATAATAATCCTACGTATACATTGCAGCTTAAGGCAAATAAAATTGTATCAAAATTAAAGAATGATGGCATGATCGATCAAGTTATGAGTAAAAAACTAAATTGCTACAACTCAAAAACACCTAGATTTTATGCTTTACCTAAAATTCATAAACAAAATCTAGCAATGAGACCTATCGTTTCATCAATTGATGCTCCAAACGACAATCTAGCTTCTTTTATTACAGACATATTAACAAGAGCCTATAACACTAATAATGATCTCTATATAAAAGATTCTTTTCATTTTAGTGAATTCATAAATGGATATAAGATTCCACTTAATTGCATCCTTGTTAGTTTTGATGTGGTATCCCTATTCACAAATTTACCTTTTCCAGTAATTTTAGATTGTCTTAGAAGAAAATGGCATGATATAAAAAACTATTGTTCACTAAACTTTGAAATATTCAATATAGTTCTTGAATTTATTTTTGATTCTAATGTCCTTATTTTTAATGAAACATATTATAAGCAAATATTTGGTACACCAATGGGATCTACAATATCACCTATTCTTGTTAATTATGTTTTAGATGAACTCATACAGACTTCAATAGATAAAATATCTTTTCCGATACCATTTATCAAAAGATATGTGGATGATTTAATACTTGCCTTACCATCAGATAAAATTGATGAAACTTTAGGTATCTTTAACAATTATAATGAACATCTTCAATTCACTGTTGAAGTAGAACAGGAGCAAAGTCTTCCTTTCTTAGATATGAAAGTTTGTAGGGATAATACAGGCTTACTACGAACAAAGTGGTATAGAAAACCATACTGTAGCAATAGGTATATTAACTACCACTCGTATCATCCAAATAAAATGAAAATTAACCTTATTAATGCTTTAAAAAAAAGAGCCATAAAACTATCCCACAAAACTTTTGTTAATGAAAGTTTATCAAAATTAAAAAGTATATTAATCGAAAATTCATATCCTATTAAATTGATAAATAAGCTCTTGAGTCATACCCAACCTAATTTAAATAATGTTGATAGAATTTTGGAAATGTCTTTAAATGAAAATAATATTGATCAATCACAACCTCGCTCAAATACTCTTCCTATATACTGTTCTCTCTATTTTATTGATGAATTAACCTATAAACTTATGAATGTTTTTAAAGGATATAATATTTTATTTGCAAAAAAGAATATAAAAGTAGTTTCTAAGTTATTTTCAAAAGTAAAAACACCTTTAAAAACAACAGAAAAATCTGGAATAGTATATGAGATCAAATGTAATGATTGTGATTTATCATATATAGGTCAAACTTCTAGGAGTTTATTAGGAAGAATTACGTCTCATAAAAGTGATATATGATAAGATGTAAAAAGCCGTCATGTGCCTTGACCGAACATGCCATAAACAAAAAGCACACTATAGATTTTGAAAACTCAATTGTTCTATGTTCTGAAAAGAACATTTTTAAACGAAGTTTCTTAGAAATGATTCATATTCAAAAAGAAACAAACGTTATGAATAAACGTTCGGATATAAATGGACTTAGTTCCATTTACTCATATATTTTAAAATTATATAATGATAATTATCGTAGTGTGCCATCTGATGTTTCTCTAAATTAATATATTGTTTCATATTATACAAGATAATGCCATATTTTTATATTATATCCATTTTTTAAATGATATATCCTGTGATTAACTTCTGAAGTGTGTTCCATTTTTATTAGCTACATACATATATTGATCTTAGTATGCGTAATTCCATAGTAACTTGTAATTATGAAACATAAAAGTTCAATCATAAAGTTAAAAGCATAATAAAAAATGTTTGTAGCTGGTAAATTTCATTAATCTCACGATTGTAAGTAGTTCATATTATTAATATTTTTTGTTATAATTAATTTGTTCGTTATTTTAGTTTGTCCCGATGAAGGTAACAAGCGTTACCGAAAGCTCGACATTGATTAAAGAGTTTTAATTTTATTGGCATTTTGACTGCAACCCCAATCATTAAAAATTAATCATTAATTAGACAGTCAAGAATTTACAATTCATTATATATATATATAACGAAAACTTTACATACCGAATGTAAATCTAAAGATAGGAAAATGCTCGGACCCGTCGATGGTTGATTCGAGGGGGAACAACTTTGCTTTTTCACTCCCGTAACTCTTAACCCCTAACTGGGGTGAACACAACCCACTGATGTTAAATAGAGATGAGGGGTATTGCTATAACTTTTTTCAAATTTCTCATCGACTAAGTAGAGTAAGTAGTGGAGACATACCTTTCAGGATGACGTTCTTTAAATAAATTAACTGTTATTCGCGCAGAGTCATCATTCATAAAAAAACTATTTTAAAATTTCCACCCTTTCTTCTACTGAATATAAATTTTTTTTCTAGTGAAAACCACAAGAGAGTTAAAACGGTGGTAACATTCGTAAAAATTCACGACGAACTAAGGTAAATAAAGGAGTAAATAGTAATCTGTTTTGAACCCAAAAAGAAAATAAATAAGTTAAGGAGAAAGAAAACACGAAGTCGTCTCCACAATTTATTCATGTGTTAAGATGCTGTATTAATGAGACCTCTTCCGGGTATTTAAACACCCACTATCAATCAAGGTAATGTAACAATAATTATTATATGGTAACTTTGGAAAAAGTGTGTAGAAAAATAATTAATTCATATAGTATTGATTTGATCTTATAAAGTGTAAATGTTTGCAAAAATGTGATAAACGATCATAATGGCTAATGGATGATGGAATACTCACATCTTTTATTTCCATTTCTCAATTTTTAATATCTTATAATCATTCAGATATAGCATTCTACTATTTAAATTTATATCATATAGTTAACCTATTCTCCTATAGATGGTATTACTCACATGATAATTAGAAACTATTTAAGCGACACGTTACCAGAATTTTCTTCTTGTTCACCTTTCAGTTTCAACTAAAAGAAAATGTAGACGTAATTCGAGAATTTAATTTCTTTTTCTTTTTTATTTTTTATGTAGAAGTTATGTTTAGTTTTTGTAGAAGTTATATTATATTTTATTTTTTGACATAGATAATGGGTAGAATTAGTTGAAATCAATGATTTTTCAATGTATTATTTAACTACAATTCTGGTATGTGTTTTTTTTTTTTTCATCTCCATATGAGTATTCCATCATCCATCACATCACCATCACCATAACCATCACCATTAGCATCAGCATCACCATCACCAACACCATTACCATTACCTTCAACATAAGCATCACCATCACAATAACTATCACCATCACATCACAGCAGTACAGTACAACTAAATTAGGAAATAATCTTTTGAATATTGAAATAACAGCTAACTATAAACTAATCGTGCAACTTAATATTAGTCTTACTTCTGAAAAAAACAAAATTTTAATGACTATAAATGAAAATGTTTTCATGCATTTTTACCACAGAATGCAAATAACATACAACACTCTATTTCACAAAACTAGATCTAACAACATAGAAAAATTTAACACTCTGAAAGAAAAATATTTGAGAAAACAATTAAGTCATAAGACCACGATGGATTAAGAATTTAACAAACACGAGCAATCCACAGAATATTACAAGTTTTATAGCACTTGGTCCTAAATTTAGTGTTGAGCCCATTCCTGGCATTGATTTTTGTTAGAATAATAGCTTTGTCGATCTATGGAATTTGTCGACCTATGGAATATGTCGAATCTAACGTAGTTCGAATGCGACAAGCTCTACCTTGACTGGAGGGGATGCTTGGTTCTGCACGGACATACTACGACGTTTTTTCTAGAGATCGATTGTATTGATTGATGTGAATTGAATATAGAGTTCAGAGCTTTACGTTAATGTATAATTTGCTTATATAAAAAATAGATAATAAACAATTAATCATCTGTGTTGTGTTCTTGTGTAGACAATTAGTGTTCACCAGTTATAAAAATAGAAAAGGATAATTCTCGTTAAAATTAATCCTACATGGTAGAAGAGCGTGGTTCCAACCCACGGAAGAAATAGGTGACACTAAACACAAAAGTAAGTTTTTGAATGTTTTCATAAATAAATGTACAATCGAGCCACATTAGTGAGATATTCAGAGATAGTTAAGTACTAGTTAACATTGATGTAATGAGTTTCAGAGCTGAGTACCGATCGTACAGTAGAACTATAAACAGAAAAGTCAGAAAAAGAGTTTTACTGGTATATATAGCATCGAAGTAGCCTAAATAAGGGTGAGCGTCATGTGAAAGATGGCCGTCAAAAAGCATCTTTCTAGAGTAGAAGGCGCCTCCATTTTTCTACGTGGCCTCGGTCGATGTCGTTTCATGCCCATGCGCACTGGCCCCCTGAGTCTTGTGCGGGGTGGAATCGATGTTGTCGATGTGCGCGCGGTGGCGCTTATTTTCAAGAATTTCTCTACCGTAGAAAAATATCCATACTACTTGACAGCGATGCACAATGCAGGCCATTCAGATGAATGCAGTATTATTTTATTATCACAGTATTATAGTGATTATAGTTGTGGTTAAATTGCTTTTCAGAGTGGAGATAAATTAATTCTCAGATAATTTGGGTGCAGATTTCATTTTAATAGTCAAATTATGAACTTAATTCAGTGTGATATAGCTCTATGCTCCGTTTTTCACGGAGACAATCTATCTCTTGAGTTTGGTGTCTCGCTCCTTCTTGCTTTTGCAGTGGGACCCAGATTGCTGGCTCTTGTGGTGATCATTGCTTATGGTGATAAACTTTGTAAAACTTCTGAGCATATTCACTACGTTCTGGGGTCAATGGACGGATCTAACTTGGGTTCAGTGTAGTCTATCCATTGACTAGGAAAATTGGTATGATCTTACATGTGACCCGCATATGTGCTTGGCCAACCCAAATCCAGGTGGCCTTTGGGGTAACTCCTAGGGTCAAATACTGGTGAGCGGTGTGCATATGAGGACTTCACTGTGAGGAAATCCAAATTTCTCGTTTCGAATTGAGGCAATTCGATGTTCGATTGTCTTAGTTCAGAAGCACGAAACATTACTCCTTTAGTAAAAATATATTATGAGCAATTACCTGGTACAGATTACTATATATTTTCACAGTATGTTCAGAGGAAAGAGGTTTTTTCTTATGTTATACGTTTGTATAAAATTTTTATGGCTATAATTAAAATTCAAATTTATATAAGAATAAATACTAATTGAGAATGTTTGTCAATCCTGGAACAGATGACTAGTTATAATTCAGAGGCACAGAATATGAGCTCCGAGGACATGAACCTCGATTACGAGGAATACATTCGAGGCGGAAATGAAATTGAAGGTAAGAGTTGAAATATTTACAAGCCATCTTGATTTGACTGATAATTCAGAGTGTTGTGATTATTTTTGAGGGCTATGTGTGCTTTTATAAACTCACAATAATCTTATATGAGAGAACAGAGGTCAGATCTGACAAATTTTGAGTTAAGAGAAATCCAGGTAATGACGAGTATTTTATTTTAACAGATATAACCACAACAGTTTCAGAGAGGGCTAACGAAAAAACTACAAAGCTAACTGCTGAGGACCTAAAAAACGTTATATTGAATGTGCAATCTCTAGTAAAGAATATACCAGTAAACATATCTGCTGATCGTGTCAAGGGCACTTTAGTCAAAGATGCATCGGATAACCTTTTTTTAGCATATGAGAATATTTAAAAAAATGAAAAGTTTAAACTAATGACCAGGCAAACTTCAGAACCAAGAGTTGCCAATAAATCAACATTAATAACACCTGTAAGAGCAGCATCAGTAAATCCAAGAGGAGTTGGTACTCCTTTAGTGGTCTAAATTCCACTTCTACAACCGAAAATGTTAACACCGAACCGACAACACCTGCTAAAGGATCCTCGAATGATGTTTGTGTAGTTCCAAGCACTTCAACTGGAATAATGCAAGACTTTCTTGAAATGCCTAGAAGATTCCAAAGACATTATAATTTGACTTCCAAAGCAAATTATGAAGTATGGTTAGATGCCCTAAGAACGGAATTAACTAGTTGGCAACTCCTAGACCTAGTTGACCCAAAGGTTCCTAGTCCAACAGTTATATCACAGCAACAAATTGAGATTCGGAAAAATGCAGCTAAGGAAATAATCATTAATCATATTGACGAAGACAATCACAAAAAAATTCTGGGCATGACCGAACCAATGTTGATACTTAAAAAATTGAGAGAGTGTCGACAAAGTGAAATAAGTTCCACTCCTACATCTATAAGAACGAGGCTTTACAACTTGCGTATGTAGAGAGGTGAGAGGATCCATGAATTCTGTGAGCGTTTCGACCAAATAATCCGAGAGCACGAGCTAAGTGGAGACTCACAAAAGCTCACGGAGCAAGAGAAGCGGTCTTCATTTTATCAGGCCATCATTAGTATGATGCCTGAAATACGTAAGATGGACATGGATGCTTTGCGAAAAGCTATGCGTCGAATACAGGAGGACAATTACGCAGATCCTAGAAACACAGAAGTTGTATCTAGAGCCAAATCTTTTAGGGCAAATGTCTCTAAGTGTTTTAGGTGCAACAACACGGGACATTGGCAGAGATATTGTCCTTTGAAACGTGTCAATCGTTGGTTTTGCTACACATGTAATGCCAAAACCAACCACAGTGGAAACGACTGTCCAGTGAAGGCGCACTCATTGAAGAGGACCCATGATAATTCCAAGTTAAAAGGGCCTCCATTTCAGAGGATTAAAACATTCCAACGTCAAAGGGACAATCCATATGGACCAAGTAATTTCAGAGGTAGAGGAAAAAAAGAAAATTTCAGAGGCCGGGGAAAGAGTGGTCGTTCGAATGATGGCAGTAACAACCATGGAATAAGGGATCAACCAAAGGCTCGAAAAGCAGAGTTCAGGGATGATCCTGGTAAGGTTATTTATAACAATATACCCAGTAATGATAATTATATAGAATTCATAGCAGATTCTGGTGCAACAGAACATATAATAAATAAAAGTTTCATTTTAACTGATTTTAAAGTATCAAAAAATGGAGTTATTAAGAGTGCAAATAGGAATAAATTTGCTGATATCGCTATTGATGGAAGAGTTAATCTGTTACTCAATAATGATCCATTGAAATATAGCGATATTAAACTAACTAATGTTATTGCTGCAAAAGATATCTCAGAAAATTTGTTATCTCTGCGTAAACTAGTAGATGCTGGATTCATTTGGACGATAAAACATTTCGAGTCTATAATAAAGATAATAACAAAACCATATTTCAAGGTACTTATAAAAAACCTAATTGGATTGTCAAATTTGAAGTGAAGAATGATATAGAAGACGATCCATGAATATGAGGAATATAGTTGTTTTGCATGCTTAGGTATAGACAATGAGCTCTCAGTGCAATCGCAGGCTGATTATAGAGATAACATTTTATTAGATCAGGGGGGAAAAATTCAAATGAAAATAATTTAAATGATTTACCACAGTCTGCGATTGGGAGGGAGAACTCAGAGCTCATTGAAAAAAATCTTAATTTGGATTCAGATGAAATTAATTCAGAGTTGAGGAATAGTTTAATTGAAAATGTGATCAAAAAAGATGATTTAGATAATATAGAGTCACTTCAAAACTTATTTGTTGAATGTCCACTTGAAAAATTAGATTCAGAGGCAAAACTAAGTGAAGCGATGTTATGGCATATCAGGCTAGGGCATGCATCATTGAGCTATTTAAGGGTATTACAGAAGCAGGAAAAACTATTGCAAAAAGTTAACTTTGATGAATCAATCATAGAATGTGAGGTTCCGCTTTTAAAATTTGCAACACAGGCCAGGAGACATTTGGAACAAATTCGGAGGTTTGGTTGTATTGCTTATATTAAGCTTCCTAATACTGAAACCAAGTTTGGTAATGTAGCGATAAAAAGTGTCCTGGTTGGACATACGCCGACTGGGTATGTATTATGGCATCCTAGTTCAAGAAAATTCCTAGAATCAAGACATGTTAGATTCATAGAGAGGCTAGTATACAAAAATGTATACAAAAAGGCTATAAGGAACGATACAGTCGAAAACAATAAAAGTGATAATGTGCCGATCAATTTCACTGCAACTGGAACAAACGATATTGAAAGACCAGATCCAGAGACTTCATTAACACCAAAATCCAGAAAAAGAGGCAGACCAAAGAAAGCTGATAATGAGAAAGCAAAACAACCAGAACAGAACAGAAAGCAGTTAACAGTTTGTGAAAACATTCAAAATTCCGGTCCAATCACAAGAAGTAAAGATAAAAACATCCACGATATCAGCTTTGCTAGACATACTAGAAGTTTTGAGTGCAATGAGCCACGAGAAGTTGAACTGTAAATTATGTAAATGTAAATGTAAATTATTTTGTGGTTGATTTTGGAAATTTAATGGTCTTTGAAAATTTTGGTAGAAATTTTGATTGGAGCTTGGAGTAAAAGCTCATTGCTGTTGAAAACGACATTGAAGAAGTATGACCATTTTTACCATATGAAAAGCATTTTACAGTTTTTATTTGGGGTTTTCTAACATTTAATATATTTACTTACAATATTAGAAGCTGGCTTATTAAATTTTTGGTTCTCAAAATATGATAATTGCAATTCACTTCGTATGCGAATTTGTGGTTCTAATAAATTTTCAGGCTGATTAGCACGAATGAGTTGTCCTAGACGGGGTTCAAGTCCAGTTAATAAAGTAGTAAGAGCCATAGTATCAATAAGAATTTCTCGTGCAACCTTTTGTTCATTTGATAAATTTGCTGTTTTTTGTATATTTGTATGCATTTTAGCATTTAAGACTTGCACTCTATTCAAAAATGTAAGAGTTGACTCATTCGATAATTGTTTTAATCTTTGTAAATCATGAATAAGAGAAGTAAGGTCTCTTGAATCACCGAAATGAAGATTTAAAAGCTGTCTCATCAATATGTTAGTCTGAGTATTTTGTTAGCTGATTAGTTGGGCCGCTTTTCCTTTTAATTTATTTTTAATGTGAATCACTAACAGAGCCTTTTGGTCTCTGGTAGACATATTATAAGCACAATCACATGCATTTAAAAATGCTCCGAGAAATATCTGATCACCTTCAAATTCAGGCACGATACAAAATATTTTCGAAATTCTATATGGTTCAAGCTCAACCTCTTGAGCTGGATTTCTTTCATTTGCTATTTTTATTTAATTAAATATAAAATATCATATCATATTTGAGTAGTTATTGAAGCGTTTCCATACTTTATCAACGCACTGTATATATATATATATATATATATATATATATATATATATATATATATATATATATATATATATAATATAGAACATTAAAGAGTATTTTAGGATTTCAAAACATCTATTTCACCCAAAAATTTAGAGGTTGATTAGAGAGAGAAATCGGCCTTTTTGAGTGAATAAGTATCAGTGCACTTGCAGGATAATCATATTTATATGTTTCGTATTGTGAGAGAATATGATTACACTTATATAGAAATTTGAAATAATATTATGTATCTTTTTCTTTTAACTGTCAGTTCAAGCCCAGAATAAAAGTAATTTAGTCTATGTATGGGTATATATATATATTTATGCAATATTCTTAAACTTATTTTTTTTTTTTAACTGAACCTGTATCTGCCTTAATAATAATTTTAATTTAATTGTGCTCCTTGTTCAAATAGCCACAAACATATAAAGATCATTCAGTAATATTCATTTTTATCAACAAAATCTAGATACTTTCTTACTTATTGTGTTACCATGACAAATATAAATTATGACATTTGTAATAGATGGCTATGAAATCTTTCCTGTTTTTGGCTAATTTATTTTAAATTCTCGACTGTAAGTATTTTCATAATACTATTAAGTTGTTGTTGAAATAATTTTGTAACGATTTGTAGTTTGCCCTGAAGAAGAGAATACACATTCTCGAAAACTCGGCTTCAAGCAAAGAATTTTATTGAATATATGACTGCATCCCCTAGAACATCTTTTTATTTATATATATATATATATATATATATATATATATATATATATATATATATATATATATATATATATATATATATATATATGAATAGCTGTGGCTATCTTTTTCAAGGCTGTATTAAAATAAAAGAAAGTTACAAATTAGTACTGAATTAAAAGGATATAATCAAGAAAAATAGTTATATATAAAAACACGTTATACGAATTCCAACTTACATTGATTTGAGTGTTAAATTTAGATAGGTACATCATTCATTCTTATGTTATCAGAACTAAATTGGATTTCTACATCTAATATTAGAATACTGAACTCAACTGTACGAGAATTAAGGTAGAACAGAAAATTATGGTCATAAATAGCAAAAACTAGAATAAAGAAACAGGTGAAGATTGTATTTTTACTTTTTATTCAAATTTTTTAATACATGGAATTCAAAGTTACTCTCTTTTATTTTGTTCCTTGATTTGTGTGTTCTTTGTTAATTTTGTCTATGGGTTGCATGTCTAAGCTGTCAATTAAGAATTAAAAATAAAAACAAACAGCAAACGTATGACATAAAGTTATAATATTTGTAGTTTACTTTCCTTTCGAAACCAAATAATGTAGGAAATGACTAAAAACAACAACAGCCATGTGTGATCTAGGGTGCTACAAGTTAAAGTCTGGTGAGTAATCTACGCTGGAAATGTATATTGCAATTGTTTATGCATGTTCATTCTCTTCTAGTGCATTTTCTCTTCTTTGCAGTTTTGGCCTTTTATGAGAAGACAACAAATAGGAGTAAACCTAACTCAGACCATGGATGTCAGTTCTTTTGTTCATGCTGTTGCACTCCTTGTCTATTTCCACATCTGCAAAGAAGAGAAAATGCACTAGAAGAGAATGAACATGCATAAACAATTGCAATATACATTTCCAACATAGATTACTCACCAGACTTTAAATTTTTACACCCTAGATCATACATGATGGCTGTTGTTGTTTGGTCATTTCCTACATTATCTGGTTTCGAAAGGAAACTAAACTACAAATATTCTAACTTTGTGCCATACGTTTGCTGTTTGTTTTTTATTTTTGATTCTTAATTGACAGCTTAAACATTAGACGTCAGACATGCAACCCATAGATAAAATTAACAAAGAACGCACAAATCAAGGAACAAAATAAAAGACAGTAACTTTGAATTCCATTTATTCAAAAATTTAAATAAAAAGTAAAAATACAATCTTCCCCTGTTTCTTTATTTATTATTTTGCTATTTATAACCATAATTTTCTGTTCTACCTTAATTCTCGTACAGTTGAGTTCAATATTCTAATATTAGATGTAGAAATTCAATTTAGTTCTGATAACATAAGAATGAATGATGCACCTATCTATATTTAACACTCATATCAATGTAAGTTGGAATTCGTATAACGTGTTTTTATATATAACTATTTTTCTTGATTACTATATCCCTTTAATTAAGTACTTCTTTGTAACTTTCTTTCATTTTAATACAGCCTTGAGAAAGATAGCCACCGCTATCTAAACGTTGGTAATTGAAAAAGACTTTTCAGTATCCTACAACCCTATGAATGTTTGTCACTTTGGTTATATATATATATATATATATATATATATATATATATATATATATATATATATATATATATATATATATATATATATATATATATATATATATATATATAATGAATTTTTAATGATTGGGGTTGCAGTCAAAGTGCCAATAAAATTAAAACTCTTTAATCAATGTCGAGCTTTCGGTAACGCTTGTTACCTTCATCGGGACAAACTAAAATAACGAACAAATTAATTATAACAAAAAATATTAATAATATGAACTACTTACAATCGTGAGATTAATGAAATTTACCAGCTACAAACATTTTTTATTATGCATTTAACTTTATGATTGAACTTTTATGTTTCATAATTACAAGTTACTATGGAATTACGCATACTAAGATCAATCTATGTATGTAGCTAATAAAAATGGAACACACTTCAGAAGTTAATCACGGGATATATCATTTAAAAAATGGATATAATATAAAAATATGGCATTATCTTGTATAATATGAAACAATATATTAATTTAGAGAAACATCAGATGGCACACTACGATAATTATCATTATATAATTTTAAAATATATGAGTAAATGGAACTAAGTCCATTTATATCCGAACGTTTATTCATAACGTTTGTTTCTTTTTGAATATGAATCATTTCTAAGAAACTTCGTTTAAAAATGTTCTTTTCAGAACATAGAACAATTGAGTTTTCAAAATCTATAGTGTGCTTTTTGTTTATGGCATGTTCGGTCAAGACACATGACGGCTTTTTACATCTTATATCACTTTTATGAGACGTAATTCTTCCTAATAAACTCCTAGAAGTTTGACCTATATATGATAAATCACAATCATTACATTTGATCTCATATACTATTCCAGATTTTTCTGTTGTTTTTAAAGGTGTTTTTACTTTTGAAAATAACTTAGAAACTACTTTTATATTCTTTTTTGCAAATAAAATATTATATCCTTTAAAAACATTCATAAGTTTATAGGTTAATTCATCAATAAAATAGAGAGAACAGTATATAGGAAGAGTATTTGAGCGAGGTTGTGATTGATCAATATTATTTTCATTTAAAGACATTTCCAAAATTCTATCAGCATTATTTAAATTAGGTTGGGTATGACTCAAGAGCTTATTTATCAATTTAATAGGATATGAATTTTCGATTAATATACTTTTTAATTTTGATAAACTTTCATTAACAAAAGTTTTGTGGGATAGTTTTATGGCTCTGTTTTTTAAAGCATTAATAAGGTTAATTTTCATTTTATTTGGATGATACGAGTGGTAGTTAATATACCTATTGCTACAGTATGGTTTTCTATACCACTTTGTTCGTAGTAAGCCTGTATTATCCCTACAAACTTTCATATCTAAGAAAGGAAGACTTTGCTCCTGTTCTACTTCAACAGTGAATTGAAGATGTTCATTATAATTGTTAAAGATACCTAAAGTTTCATCAATTTTATCTGATGGTAAGGCAAGTATTAAATCATCCACATATCTTTTGATAAATGGTATCGGAAAAGATATTTTATCTATTGAAGTCTGTATGAGTTCATCTAAAACATAATTAACAAGTGTTCTTCGTATTGAAAAGATGTGGACTGTATTCAAAATAGTTTATTGTACACTTTACTTGATATATATGTTAATTTGTTAATCTGCTGACGATGGTTCTTGTTTCGTGTTGAATATTACAAGCACGTTGGTAGTTAGTACTGTTACTGTTGGTAGCATCTTTTTTGGGTGACCCTAGCGGTGGTTATTGGACTCACAGAAGACAGCGGCGTAGCATGCGGGCAGCGGCGTAGCGTGCGGACGGGTTACGGAACATGCCCCCACCTTGAAAGGCTTCCCTTTCAATTTTGAATGGGTAAAGGACAAAGCTTCTGGAAACCTCTTTTGATGAGTCCAGCTGCAGTTTTCACCGTGGCAACCCTGGCAACACCATCAAGTCCAGGATGAATTGTTGCAATTCTACCTAGATGCCACTGGGTAGGTCGGGTATTGGGCTCCTTGATTAGGACCAGCTCGCCCTCCTTCAAAACACTCTTGTTTTCCTTCCATTTGGACCGCCTTTGCAGCTCTGAGATGTACTCTAGCTGCCATCTTCGCCAGAAATGCTGCATCATCTGCTGAATTAGCTGGTACCGATTAAGCCGATTCATCCGTAAGTCTATTAAATCGACTTCTGGTACTGACTGCATTGGACGTCCAATCAAGAAGTGAGCAGGAGTAAGGGGAGATAGGTCATTAGGGTCGTTGCTCATAGGAGAGATAGGTCGGGAGTTCAAAAGTGACTCTATTTGCACACAAAGGGTGTAAAATTCTTCGAAGAGGAGCGGTGTGTTAGAGAGCACTCGCTTCAAATGATGTTTGGAGCTTTTCACACCAGCTTCCCACAGACCACCAAAATGTGGCGAACTGACAGGAATAAAATGCCATTCTATCGACTCTGAAATTGAAAATTTGTGAACATCCTCGTTCAAGGATTGAGATTTAAAGAAACCTTTGAGTTCTCTTTGAGCTCCGACAAAATTACTACCGTTATCAGAATAAATCTTGGCTGGTTTGCCCCTTCGAGACACAAACCGATGCAAGGCTTGAATAAACGCTTCTGAAGAAAGATTAGTTACTACTTCGAGATGTAAAGCTTTCGTTGAGAAGCAAACGAATAATGCAATATATGCTTTGTTCAATTTGAAACCACGACTCCTTCTATCGCGAATATTGAATGGACCGGCGTAATCCACACCGACGATACTAAAAGGACTAGATATAGAGACGCGATCGTTTGGTAAATTGCCCATTATAGGTTGGGAAATTCCTGCATTAAAACGGAAACATCGTAGACATTTCTTTACTATGGAACGAGCCAAATTGCGCCCATTGATTGGCCAATAGATGTTTCTTATAAGGCTCAGCAGTAGCTGTGGTCCCGCATGTAATGACCTTTGATGCTCGTTTTCGAATAGTAATCTTGTGAAAATATGACTGCCATGAAGTAATATCGGATGTTTTTTGTTGAAGTCGTAATCTGAATACTTTAGTCGACCACCGACTCGTAAGATTTGATTTTCGTCTAGAAAAGGTGCAAGACCAGAAAGCTTACTTTTGTCGTTTACACAATTACTCTTTGATAAATCATCGATTTCTTGTCGGAAAGATTGATATTGTGCAATTCTGATTAGAGTAGACGTTACCTTATCGATTTCGTGTAATGTTAAAACGCCTGTAAGCCTTTCAAGTTTAGGTCTGAAACAATTGTTTTTAAAACGCAATATGTAAGCTGTAGTGTTAATCAATTTTGAATAACTTGAAAATCTTGCAAATGGAAAATCTAATGTTATGGCTTGGGTTTTATGTGTCAGAAATGTTTGAACTTTCATTTCCGGTAAGTCGCATGTAACAGGTTTTTCGTTAGGCCATGTGTCCATTGAATGATTGAGCCATAACGGACCGCTCCACCACAGATCTAATTTTAATATTTCACTCGGATATACTCCTCTGGATAAAATATCGGCTGGATTTTCAGACGTAGGAACATGCCTCCACTGACAGTTTTCCGTTAGGGACTGAATTTCTGATACTCGATTCGCGGTGAACGTTTTCAATAGATTTGGGCTAGTATTGATCCAGGCTAGAGTTATCGTAGAATCGGACCATAAAAACTGATTAGAAAAGTTGAAGTTCATAGAAGTTCGTACCTTTTCAGTTAGGCGAGATAACAACAATGCTGCGCACAATTCTAATCGCGGAATGCTTATAGTTTTAAGCGGCGCTACCTTTGACTTCGCACATAGCAAACTTACCTTTATAGAATTCTGAGCATCACGACTTCGCAAATATATACATGCGCCGTATGCTCGTTCTGAAGAGTCCGCGAATCCATGCAATTCAATGTCAACAGCGTTTCTGATTATTACATGACGGCTGATCGATAGATTATTCAATAATGATAATTCGAATTGGAATTTTCTCCAATTTATCTCATGATTTGCTGGTAAGTATTCATCCCAAGATAGCTTATTAGCCCACAGTATTTGCATGAAGATTTTAGCGAAAATTGTACATGGAGCGACTAATCCCAATGGGTCAAATATTTTTGCTATTGTTGACAAAATTGATCTCTTAGTACATCTAGAATCAGCAGAGCCTGAGTTATTGATATTGAACAGTAATTTATCATTTTGACACGACCAAGTGAGGCCTAAAGTATTTGTATTATCGCTTGATGAAAACTCTAGAATACTGTGGTCTAGATTGGAAGGATCAATCCCTTGGAGAACTTCCGGTGCGTTTGAACCCCATTTGCGAAGTTCGAAGCAGCCACCTTTTAGCGCTTGAGCTACTTCATAACATATTGTTGTTGCTTCTTCTATGGTATCAGCTCCTGTAAGCATGTCGTCGACATAAAAGTCTTTCTTTATCACTCTCGCGATATTGGGTTTTTTGTGTTCGATTTCATTAGCTATAGCAACCAAGCATCTGATTGCTAGAAAGCTTGCCGAAGCTTGACCGTATGTGACCGTGTTTAGTTCATACGCTTCGATTGGTTCATTTGTGTCATAGCGCCACAGAACTCTTTGTAATGAGCGATATTGAGGGTTTATCATGACTTGTCGGTACATTTTCGCGATGTCTGCCGAAATTACATATTTATATGATCTAAATCTTAAAATAATGGAAAAAAGATCATCTTGTATGACAGGTCCAACTAGCTGAATGTTGTTTAGTGACAGACCACTAGTTGTTTGAGCTGAGGCATCGAAAACAACCCTTAGTTTTGTCGTGAGACTCGTTTCCTTTTGAACACCGTGATGCGGCATATAGTAATGTATGTGAGATTGTTCATTTGAATTATCATCGGTAACAAGTGACATGTGATTCAGTTTTTCGTATTCTCGCATGAAGTTATTGTAAGTATAGCGTAAGACAGAATTTTTCATTAATCGCCTTTCCAATGCTAAGAATCGATGCTCTGCCTGCAGACGTGATTCTCCTAACACATTGGGTTCTTGTTTAAGAGGCATATTAACGATAAATCTTCCATCGGATTGTCGAGTTGTAGTTTCCGAGAAAATTCTTTCACATAAAACTTCATCTTTCGATTCAACTTTTTTATCGCGTACTTCCTCAATCTCCCAAAATTTTGAAATAGATAATAACAGATCTTGATTTGTGGTTAAGTTGCAAGAAGTCGAATTTGAACGTAATTCTGGAGTGCCGAATGGCCCAGAGACCAGCCACCCTAATTCGGTGTCTTGGAGTATTGGAAGATTTTTACCTAAAACGATTTTACGTGACTTTAGGAGAAGCCAAAATAAGTCTGCACCAATTAGCATTCCGATCGGCCCCGGACTGTTGAAATTGGAGTCGGCTAATTGCAGCCCTTCCGGTATATTGATATGATCGACTTGTAATCGACATTGAGGCGTAATGCTGGTGATAGTCGGTAAAATATAGCACGTGACTTCTGCTTTGAAATTTGTGTAAATGGATTTAATATAAATTTTGCATTTTGTATTAACTTGTGAAGTCACATTAGATATACCGAATATCTTTAAGTTTGCATTTTCTTTCGGAATCCGCAACATTTCTAGTGCATCTTCGGAGATGAAAGACGTTTGTGAACCGCAATCTAATAATGCTCGCATTTTCACGTATTGTTTGTCCTTGTTCATGATTAATATATTCGCTGTAGATAGTAGGACTTGGTTTGTTATAGCTGATATGCTACTGTTCGAAACTATCGCCTTACAGCTTGTTGTAGAATCGACATTAGCATATGATGTTGATTGCAATTGATTTGCTTCTTGATCTTCATGCAAAAGCGTATTGTGCTTGGATTTGCATTTTTTGCATGGACCAAGCTTGCACTTTGATATAGAATGTCCTTCTCGTAGACAATTGAAACATATTGAAGGATTTTTCTTTATGAATTGAATCCTTTCTTTTATTGATAAATCCATGAAACCTCTACACGTATAAATTGCGTGTTCGCCTTTACAAAAATAGCAGGAATATAGGCTTGTAGTCAGAACTCTCGAAGTTTCTCTACGAGGGAATTTAGAGAGATCTCTATTGGCCTTTGAAGCGGTCTTATTTTGGAATTTGGATTCAGAATTATGGCATTTGTAACTTAAAGTTTCTACGAAATTTGCTCGCTCGCGCAAAAACGAAAGGAAGTAATCGATATTAGAATAATCTTCTTTATTTCGCGTTTGCCGCTCCCAGTCGCACAGAGTTTCATTGTCTAGTTTTTGTGAAATCCAAAATATTAAGAGTGTGTCCCAATTATCTGTGGATTGACCTAGCTGTTGAATTGCACCTAAGTGTCTAGCAATATTGTCAGCCAGAAATTGTAGTTTCTCGTGCGAACCCTTTTGAATAGGCTCGAAAAAAAGAAGAGAACTTAAATGATCATGTAATAATTTCTTAACGTTATTAAATCTACAACACAAAGTGTTCCATGCTACCATGTAGTTCGAAGCGTCGTATTGTACCTTCCTAATGCAAGATGCCGCACTGCCTTCAAGACTACCGCGCAGATAGAAAAATTTTTGAATATCTGATAACATCACGTTCTTATGAATTAAAATTTCGAAAGTGTCTCGAAATTCTAACCAATCTTCAGAGTTACCGGTGAATTTTGGCAAGGAAATTTCTGGTAATTTTGTAGCAATCGGTTCGTGTCTAGAAGCGCCAGCATCGCCAACCTCTACCGCTTTTTCCGAACCCGAATCATGTTGCTTATTTTGCTTCAGCAGTAATTTTGCCCTACCTGTAGCTTCGTAAAACTTTTGATGAAAGTTTTCTCTTTCTACATATTGATCCTCTAACTGATTCTCATGACAAGTAGATTCAATCTCGTTTTGGATAGTATCAAATTCAGATAGTATAGCTGTAATATTATCTAGCCAATCTTTCAATTGAAATATTTCGATTTCAGATAAAGTTTCTTTTGTTTCAAGAATATCTAATTGCTTAGTGAAAGACGTAAGAGAACGTTTCACGCTACCTCGTTTTCTGTTTAATGTAGTCATTTCAGTCATTGTAACAGCAATCTTTGTGTGAAATATCGTCACTCTTGTGAAAGGGAGTGGTTATGTATAAAAATGTAAGGAAAATAGGAAACTCACTGTTAGATTGTCTGCTTTCTTGCTCTGATACTGGACAGCTCCGTCTCTCTTGCCTTGTCTAATGGCTGAATTTGGCCGTTGAAACTTGAGAACTGCAGGTTGATGTATTGATGATTTATTGATTATTGTAGATCACTGAAGATGATATCCGGCTCGAAGGACCATGTTCTTCGTATTGAAAAGATGTGGACTGTATTCAAAATAGTTTATTGTACACTTTACTTGATATATATGTTAATTTGTTAATCTGCTGACGATGGTTCTTGTTTCGTGTTGAATATTACAAGCACGTTGGTAGTTGGTACTGTTACTGTTGGTAGCATCTTTTTTGGGTGACCCTAGCGGTGGTTATTGGACTCACAGAAGACAGCGGCGTAGCATGCGGGCAGCGGCGTAGCGTGCGGACGGGTTACGGAACAACAAGAATAGGTGATATTGTAGATCCCATTGGTGTACCAAATATTTGCTTATAATATGTTTCATTAAAAATAAGGACATTAGAATCAAAAATAAATTCAAGAACTATATTGAATATTTCAAAGTTTAGTGAACAATAGTTTTTTATATCATGCCATTTTCTTCTAAGACAATCTAAAATTACTGGAAAAGGTAAATTTGTGAATAGGGATACCACATCAAAACTAACAAGGATGTAATTAAGTGGAATCTTATATCCATTTATGAATTCACTAAAATGAAAGAATATTTTATATAGAGATCATTATTAGTGTTATAGGCTCTTGTTAATATGTCTGTAATAAAAGAAGCTAGATTGTCGTTTGGAGCATCAATTGATGAAACGATAGGTCTCATTGCTAGATTTTGTTTATGAATTTTAGGTAAAGCATAAAATCTAGGTGTTTTTGAGTTGTAGCAATTTAGTTTTTTACTCATAACTTGATCGATCATGCCATCATTCTTTAATTTTGATACAATTTTATTTGCCTTAAGCTGCAATGTATACGTAGGATTATTATTTAGTTTTTTATAATATTTTGCATTATTTAATAATTCTTGACTTTTCTGAATATAATCGTCTTTATACATTACAACTGTAACATTACCTTTATCACTTCGTATAACTATTAATTCGGGATGTTGTTTAAGAAAAGAATGACATTTATCAACTTTATTTGTCATAATATGTGAATTTTTATGATACTTATGGTTGAAATTTGTTATAATATTTGTATATCTAGCTCTAATTAAATCTTTGTCATCTGTATTAATTTTCTGAAGAATAAATTCAAGGTCTGACAGCATATATGGGATATTTATATCTTTAATAGAAGGTGGAATTGAAAATTTTGGACCTAATGACAGAATTAGTTTAGTGTCATCTGGCAATGCAATATTTGTTAAATTTTTTAACCATTTAGGATTGGTTTTAATTTTAGAAATTGTCTGATCCTTCAAATTATTCAATTTTCTAACGTTCTTATCTTTAATTTTCTTAAACTTTTGATTATATTTAATAAAATATAATATAATCAAAAGTTTAAGAAAATTGAATAATTTGAAGGATCAGACAATTTCTAAAATTAAAACCAATCCTAAATGGTTAAAAAATTTAACAAATATTGCATTGCCAGATGACACTAAACTAATTCTGTCATTAGGTCCAAAATTTTCGATTCCACCTTCTATTAAAGATATAAATATCCCATATATGCTGTCAGACCTTGAATTTATTCTTCAGAAAATTAATACAGATGACAAAGATTTAATTAGAGCTAGATATACAAATATTATAACAAATGTCAACCATAAGTATCATAAAAATTCACATATTATGACAAATAAATTTGATAAATGTCATTCTTTTCTTAAACAACATCCCGAAATAATAGTTATACGAAGTCATAAAGGTAATGTTACAGTTGTAATGTATAAAGACGATTATATTCAGAAAAGTCAAGAATTATTAAATAATGCAAAATATTATAAAAAACTAAATAATAATCCTACGTATACATTGCAGCTTAAGGCAAATAAAATTGTATCAAAATTAAAGAATGATGGCATGATCGATCAAGTTATGAGTAAAAAACTAAATTGCTACAACTCAAAAACACCTAGATTTTATGCTTTACCTAAAATTCATAAACAAAATCTAGCAATGAGACCTATCGTTTCATCAATTGATGCTCCAAACGACAATCTAGCTTCTTTTATTACAGACATATTAACAAGAGCCTATAACACTAATAATGATCTCTATATAAAAGATTCTTTTCATTTTAGTGAATTCATAAATGGATATAAGATTCCACTTAATTGCATCCTTGTTAGTTTTGATGTGGTATCCCTATTCACAAATTTACCTTTTCCAGTAATTTTAGATTGTCTTAGAAGAAAATGGCATGATATAAAAAACTATTGTTCACTAAACTTTGAAATATTCAATATAGTTCTTGAATTTATTTTTGATTCTAATGTCCTTATTTTTAATGAAACATATTATAAGCAAATATTTGGTACACCAATGGGATCTACAATATCACCTATTCTTGTTAATTATGTTTTAGATGAACTCATACAGACTTCAATAGATAAAATATCTTTTCCGATACCATTTATCAAAAGATATGTGGATGATTTAATACTTGCCTTACCATCAGATAAAATTGATGAAACTTTAGGTATCTTTAACAATTATAATGAACATCTTCAATTCACCGTTGAAGTAGAACAGGAGCAAAGTCTTCCTTTCTTAGATATGAAAGTTTGTAGGGATAATACAGGCTTACTACGAACAAAGTGGTATAGAAAACCATACTGTAGCAATAGGTATATTAACTACCACTCGTATCATCCAAATAAAATGAAAATGAACCTTATTAATGCTTTAAAAAAAAGAGCCATAAAACTATCCCACAAAACTTTTGTTAATGAAAGTTTATCAAAATTAAAAAGTATATTAATCGAAAATTCATATCCTATTAAATTGATAAATAAGCTCTTGAGTCATACCCAACCTAATTTAAATAATTTTGATAGAATTTTGGAAATGTCTTTAAATGAAAATAATATTGATCAATCACAACCTCGCTCAAATACTCTTCCTATATACTGTTCTCTCTATTTTATTGATGAATTAACCTATAAACTTATGAATGTTTTTAAAGGATATAATATTTTATTTGCAAAAAAGAATATAAAAGTAGTTTCTAAGTTATTTTCAAAAGTAAAAACACCTTTAAAAACAACAGAAAAATCTGGAATAGTATATGAGATCAAATGTAATGATTGTGATTTATCATATATAGGTCAAACTTCTAGGAGTTTATTAGGAAGAATTACGTCTCATAAAAGTGATATATGATAAGATGTAAAAAGCCGTCATATGCCTTGACCGAACATGCCATAAACAAAAAGCACACTATAGATTTTGAAAACTCAATTGTTCTATGTTCTGAAAAGAACATTTTTAAACGAAGTTTCTTAGAAATGATTCATATTCAAAAAGAAACAAACGTTATGAATAAACGTTCGGATATAAATGGACTTAGTTCCATTTACTCATATATTTTAAAATTATATAATGATAATTATCGTAGTGTGCCATCTGATGTTTCTCTAAATTAATATATTGTTTCATATTATACAAGATAATGCCATATTTTTATATTATATCCATTTTTTAAATGATATATCCTGTGATTAACTTCTGAAGTGTGTTCCATTTTTATTAGCTACATACATATATTGATCTTAGTATGCGTAATTCCATAGTAACTTGTAATTATGAAACATAAAAGTTCAATCATAAAGTTAAAAGCATAATAAAAAATGTTTGTAGCTGGTAAATTTCATTAATCTCACGATTGTAAGTAGTTCATATTATTAATATTTTTTGTTATAATTAATTTGTTCGTTATTTTAGTTTGTCCCGATGAAGGTAACAAGCGTTACCGAAAGCTCGACATTGATTAAAGAGTTTTAATTTTATTGGCATTTTGACTGCAACCCCAATCATTAAAAATTAATCATTAATTAGACAGTCAAGAATTTACAATTCATTATATATATATATATATAACGAAAACTTTACATACCGAATGTAAATCTAAAGATAGGAAAATGCTCGGACCCGTCGATGGTTGATTCGAGGGGGAACAACTTTGCTTTTTCACTCCCGTAACTCTTAACCCCTAACTGGGGTGAACACAACCCACTGATGTTAAATAGAGATGAGGGGTATTGCTATAACTTTTTTCAAATTTCTCATCGACTAAGTAGAGTAAGTAATGGAGACATACCTTTCAGGATGACGTTCTTTAAATAAATTAACTGTTATTCGCGCAGAGTCATCATTCATAAAAAAACTATTTTAAAATTTCCACCCTTTCTTCTACTGAATATAATTTTTTTTTCTAGTGAAAACCACAAGAGAGTTAAAACGGTGGTAACATTCGTAAAAATTCACGACGAACTAAGGTAAATAAAGGAGTAAATAGTAATCTGTTTTGAACCCAAAAAGAAAATAAATAAGTTAAGGAGAAAGAAAACTCGAAGTCGTCTCCACAATTTATTCATGTGTTAAGATGCTGTATTAATGAGACCTCTTCCGGGTATTTAAACACCCACTATCAATCAAGGTAATGTAACAATAATTATTATATGGTAACTTTGGAAAAAGTGTGTAGAAAAATAATTAATTCATATAGTATTGATTTGATCTTATAAAGTGTAAATGTTTGCAAAAATGTGATAAACGATCATAATGGCTAATGGATGATGGAATACTCACATCTTTTATTTCCATTTCTCAATTTTTAATATCTTATAATCATTCAGATATAGCATTCTACTATTTAAATTTATATCATATAGTTAACCTATTCTCCTATAGATGGTATTACTCACATGATAATTAGAAACTATTTAAGCGACACGTTACCAGAATTTTCTTCTTGTTCACCTTTCAGTTTCAACTAAAAGAAAATGTAGACGTAATTCGAGAATTTAATTTCTTTTTCTTTTTTATTTTTTATGTAGAAGTTATGTTTAGTTTTTGTAGAAGTTATATTATATTTTATTTTTTGACATAGATAATGGGTAGAATTAGTTGAAATCAATGATTTTTCAATGTATTATTTAACTACAATTCTGGTATGTGTTTTTTTTTTCATCTCCATATGAGTATTCCATCATCCATCACATCACCATAACCATCACCATTAGCATCAGCATCACCATCACCAACACCATTACCATTACCTTCAACATAAGCATCACCATCACAATAACTATCACCATCACATCACAGCAGTACAGTACAACTAAATTAGGAAATAATCTTTTGAATATTGAAATAACAGCTAACTATAAACTAATCGTGCAACTTAATATTAGTCTTACTTCTGAAAAAAACAAAATTTTAATGACTATAAATGAAAATGTTTTCATGCATTTTTACCACAGAATGCAAATAACATACAACACTCTATTTCACAAAACTAGATCTAACAACATAGAAAAATTTAACACTCTGAAAGAAAAATATTTGAGAAAAAAATTAAGTCATAAGACCACGATGGATTAAGAATTTAACAAACACGAGCAATCCACAGAATATTACAAGTTTTATAGCACTTGGTCCTAAATTTAGTGTTGAGCCCATTCCTGGCATTGATTTTTGTTAGAATAATAGCTTTGTCGATCTATGGAATTTGTCGACCTATGGAATATGTCGAATCTAACGTAGTTCGAATGCGACAAGCTCTACCTTGACTGGAGGGGATGCTTGGTTCTGCACGGACATACTACGACGTTTTTTCTAGAGATCGATTGTATTGATTGATGTGAATTGAATATAGAGTTCAGAGCTTTACGTTAATGTATAATTTGCTTATATAAAAAATAGATAATAAACAATTAATCATCTGTGTTGTGTTCTTGTGTAGACAATTAGTGTTCACCAGTTATAAAAATAGAAAAGGATAATTCTCGTTAAAATTAATCCTACATGGTAGAAGAGCGTGGTTCCAACCCACGGAAGAAATAGGTGACACTAAACACAAAAGTAAGTTTTTGAATGTTTTCATAAATAAATGTACAATCGAGCCACATTAGTGAGATATTCAGAGATAGTTAAGTACTAGTTAACATTGATGTAATGAGTTTCAGAGCTGAGTACCGATCGTACAGTAGAACTATAAACAGAAAAGTCAGAAAAAGAGTTTTACTGGTATATATAGCATCGAAGTAGCCTAAATAAGGGTGAGCGTCATGTGAAAGATGGCCGTCAAAAAGCATCTTTCTAGAGTAGAAGGCGCCTCCATTTTTCTACGTGGCCTCGGTCGATGTCGTTTCATGCCCATGCGCACTGGCCCCCTGAGTCTTGTGCGGGGTGGAATCGATGTTGTCGATGTGCGCGCGGTGGCGCTTATTTTCAAGAATTTCTCTACCGTAGAAAAATATCCATACTACTTGACAGCGATGCACAATGCAGGCCATTCAGATGAATGCAGTATTATTTTATTATCACAGTATTATAGTGATTATAGTTGTGGTTAAATTGCTTTTCAGAGTGGAGATAAATTAATTCTCAGATAATTTGGGTGCAGATTTCATTTTAATAGTCAAATTATGAACTTGATTCAGTGTGATATAGCTCTATGCTCCGTTTTTCACGGAGACAATCTATCTCTTGAGTTTGGTGTCTCGCTCCTTCTTGCTTTTGCAGTGGGACCCAGATTGCTGGCTCTTGTGGTGATCATTGCTTATGGTGATAAACTTTGTAAAACTTCTGAGCATATTCACTACGTTCTGGGGTCAATGGACGGATCTAACTTGGGTTCAGTGTAGTCTATCCATTGACTAGGAAAATTGGTATGATCTTACATGTGACCCGCATATGTGCTTGGCCAACCCAAATTCAGGTGGCCTTTGGGGTAACTCCTAGGGTCAAATACTGGTGAGCGGTGTGCATATGAGGACTTCACTGTGAGGAAATCCAAATTTCTCGTTTCGAATTGAGGCAATTCGATGTTCGATTGTCTTAGTTCAGAAGCACGAAACATTACTCCTTTAGTAAAAATATATTATGAGCAATTACCTGGTACAGATTACTATATATTTTCACAGTATGTTCAGAGGAAAGAGGTTTTTTCTTATGTTATACGTTTGTATAAAATTTTTATGGCTATAATTAAAATTCAAATTTATATAAGAATAAATACTAATTGAGAATGTTTGTCAATCCTGGAACAGATGACTAGTTATAATTCAGAGGCACAGAATATGAGCTCCGAGGACATGAACCTCGATTACGAGGAATACATTCGAGGCGGAAATGAAATTGAAGGTAAGAGTTGAAATATTTACAAGCCATCTTGATTTGACTGATAATTCAGAGTGTTGTGATTATTTTTGAGGGCTATGTGTGCTTTTATAAACTCACAATAATCTTATATGAGAGAACAGAGGTCAGATCTGACAAATTTTGAGTTAAGAGAAATCCAGGTAATGACGAGTATTTTATTTTAACAGATATAACCACAACAGTTTCAGAGAGGGCTAACGAAAAAACTACAAAGCTAACTGCTGAGGACCTAAAAAACGTTATATTGAATGTGCAATCTCTAGTAAAGAATATACCAGTAAACATATCTGCTGATCGTGTCAAGGGCACTTTAGTCAAAGATGCATCGGATAACCTTTTTTTAGCATATGAGAATATTTAAAAAAATGAAAAGTTTAAACTAATGACCAGGCAAACTTCAGAACCAAGAGTTGCCAATAAATCAACATTAATAACACCTGTAAGAGCAGCATCAGTAAATCCAAGAGGAGTTGGTACTCCTTTAGTGGTCTAAATTCCACTTCTACAACCGAAAATGTTAACACCGAACCGACAACACCTGCTAAAGGATCCTCGAATGATGTTTGTGTAGTTCCAAGCACTTCAACTGAAATAATGCAAGACTTTCTTGAAATGCCTAGAAGATTCCAAAGACATTATAATTTGACTTCCAAAGCAAATTATGAAGTATGGTTAGATGCCCTAAGAACGGAATTAACTAGTTGGCAACTCCTAGACCTAGTTGACCCAAAGGTTCCTAGTCCAACAGTTATATCACAGCAACAAATTGAGATTCGGAAAAATGCAGCTAAGGGTATAATCATTAATCATATTGACGAAGACAATCACAAAAAAATTCTGGGCATGACCGAACCAATGTTGATACTTAAAAAATTGAGAGAGTGTCGACAAAGTGAAATAAGTTCCACTCCTACATCTATAAGAACGAGGCTTTACAACTTGCGTATGTAGAGAGGTGAGAGGATCCATGAATTCTGTGAGCGTTTCGACCAAATAATCCGAGAGCACGAGCTAAGTGGAGACTCACAAAAGCTCACGGAGCAAGAGAGCGGTCTTCATTTTATCAGGACATCATTAGTATGATGCCTGAAATACGTAAGATGGACATGGATGCTTTGCGAAAAGCTATGCGTCGAATACAGGAGGACAATTACGCAGATCCTAGAAACACAGAAGTTGTATCTAGAGCCAAATCTTTTAGGGCAAATGTCTCTAAGTGTTTTAGGTGCAACAACACGGGACATTGGCAGAGATATTGTCCTTTGAAACGTGTCAATCGTTGGTTTTGCTACACATGTAATGCCAAAACCAACCACAGTGGAAACGACTGTCCAGTGAAGGCGCACTCATTGAAGAGGACCCATGATAATTCCAAGTTAAAAGGGCCTCCATTTCAGAGGATTAAAACATTCCAACGTCAAAGGGACAATCCATATGGACCAAGTAATTTCAGAGGTAGAGGAAAAAAAGGAAATTTCAGAGGCCGGGGAAAGAGTGGTCGTTCGAATGATGGCAGTAACAACCATGGAATAAGGGATCAACCAAAGGCTCGAAAAGCAGAGTTCAGGGATGATCCTGGTAAGGTTATTTATAACAATATACCCAATAATGATAATTATATAGAATTCATAGCAGATTCTGGTGCAACAGAACATATAATAAATAAAAGTTTCATTTTAACTGATTTTAAAGTATCAAAAAATGGAGTTATTAAGAGTGCAAATAGGAATAAATTTGCTGATATCGCTATTGATGGAAGAGTTAATCTATTACTCAATAATGATCCATTGAAATATAGCGATATTAAACTAACTAATGTTATTGCTGCAAAAGATATCTCAGAAAATTTGTTATCTCTGCGTAAACTAGTAGATGCTGGATTCATTTGGACGATAAAACATTCAGAGTCTATAATAAAGATAATAACAAAACCATATTTCAAGGTACTTATAAAAAACCTAATTGGATTGTCAAATTTGAAGTGAAGAATGATATAGAAGACGATCCATGAATATGAGGAATATAGTTGTTTTGCATGCTTAGGTATAGACAATGAGCTCTCAGTGCAATCGCAGGCTGATTATAGAGATAACATTTTATTAGATCAGGGGGGAAAAAATTCAAATGAAAATAATTTAAATGATTTACCACAGTCTGCGATTGGGAGGGAGAACTCAGAGCTCATTGAAAAAAATCTTAATTTGGATTCAGATGAAATTAATTCAGAGTTGAGGAATAGTTTAATTGAAAATGTGATCAAAAAAGATGATTTAGATAATATAGAGTCACTTCAAAACTTATTTGTTGAATGTCCACTTGAAAAATTAGATTCAGAGGCAAAACTAAGTGAAGCGATGTTATGGCATATCAGGCTAGGGCATGCATCATTGAGCTATTTAAGGGTATTACAGAAGCAGGAAAAACTATTGCAAAAAGTTAACTTTGATGAATCGATCATAGAATGTGAGGTTCCGCTTTTAAAATTTGCAACACAGGCCAGGAGACATTTGGAACAAATTCGGAGGTTTGGTTGTATTGCTTATATTAAGCTTCCTAATACTGAAACCAAGTTTGGTAATGTAGCGATAAAAAGTGTCCTGGTTGGACATACGCCGACTGGGTATGTATTATGGCATCCTAGTTCAAGAAAATTCCTAGAATCAAGACAGGTTAGATTCATAGAGAGGCTAGTATACAAAAATGTATACAAAAAGGCTATAAGGAACGATACAGTCGAAAACAATAAAAGTGATAATGTGCCGATCAATTTCACTGCAACTGGAACAAACGATATTGAAAGACCAGATCCAGAGACTTCATTAACACCAAAATCCAGAAAAAGAGGCAGACCAAAGAAAGCTGATAATGAGAAAGCAAAACAACCAGAACAGAACAGAAAGCAGTTAACAGTTTGTGAAAACATTCAAAATTCCGGTCCAATCACAAGAAGTAAAGGTAAAAACATCCACGATATCAGCTTTGCTAGACATACTAGAAGTTTTGAGTGCAATGAGCCACGAGAAGTTGAACTGGGACACATACTTCTAGCTATGATACAGAACGATCCATCAACATATGAAGACGCTTTGAGTTCAGAGGACAAAGACTTTTGGAAAGAATCCATAAAAGAGGAATTGGAGTCTATGATTGAGAATGATGTTTGGGAACTAGTTGATAGACCTAAAATTAAGCCGAATGGCCAAAAGCCCAATATAATTGACTCGATATGGGTTTTGAGGAAAAAAATTTAAAGTGATAACACCATTAAATATAAAGCACGACTAGTGACCCGAGGATTTAAAGATAAAAATCAATACGATTTAAAAGAAACGTATGCTCCAGTTTCAAGACTGTCTCTGATTAGAGCAACCCTTGCTACAGTAAATAGAGAGAATCTATACATGTGTCAAATGGACGTGAAAACAGCGTTTCTGAACGGAGAACTGGATGATATAGTATTCATGGAAATTGCAAAAGGGTTAAATGTTTCAGATGAAGTTAGAAGAACCAAAGTGTGCAAATTAAAGAAATCCTTGTATGGCTTGAAAATAAGTCCAAAGATATGGATTAAGAAATTCTCGGATGAGGTTTCTAAATTAAGGTTACAAAATGATTTGCATGATCCATGCCTCTTTACTTGGAGGAGCAATGGATAAGTTGCAATAGTTATAATTTATGTAGATGATATGCTGATTGTAAATAGTGATGTAGAGAAACTTCAACAAATCAGAGCTCATCTGAGCAAGGTTTTTAAAATGAAAGATTTAGGTGAACCAAAGCACTTCCTAGGTATGGCAATTCAGAGAAACAGGGATCAAAGAACTATCATAATACATCAAGCCGATTAAACTGATAAAGTATTAGAGCGTTTCAACATGGTAGAATGTAATCCTCAAAGTACACCAATGGTGACGCGCCAAATTGACAATAGAAATAAACGACAGAGGTTAGTTTCAGACAAGGAAACAGAAATGAAGAAAGTACCTTACAGAGAAGCTATAGGTAGTTTGATGTATTTAGCTAATGCTACTCGAGCAGATATAGCTTATGCCGTAAATTACCTTGCCAGGAAACAACTAGAGCCAACTGAAGATGATTGGAATGCGGTGAAAAGAATCTTCAGATACTTGAAAGGTAGAAAGAGTATGGGAATAAGATTTAGTTCTAGTTTTGAGAATTTGGAAGCTATGACTGATGCATAGTGATGCGCAAAGCAAGACCAAGACCGATATGGTCTTGGTATTGGTCTTGGTCTTGCACCCTTGATATTGGTCTTGGTCTTGCATCAAATCCTTAGTCTTGGTCTTGGGTCTTGGTCTTGCATATAAGGTCTTGGCATTGGTCTTGGTCTTGCTGCAAGACTTGCAAGATTTTGCAAGACTCTTGCAAAAATTTTGATCTTTTTATAAGTGTGAAAAGTTGTTGCGATTTTAAACCGTAAGTGCTTAATCCAAATGAAGAAGAACCCTGCATATGTATGGGAAGTATGTAATTCATAATCTCATAAGATTGCCTATAATTATATTATCATTCGAAATGGATAAATATCGACGGTATAAAAAAATGGTCATTATCCAGAACAAACACGCCTGGCAATGTATAACAAGTAATGAGAATAAAACTAGGTGCCTAGAATTAAGTTAGGGCAAGTGAGATGCGTAAAAGTTTATTAATTAATAATCACCATTCACATATGAGAATCGTATCTTACTAGCGCGACTTTGCTTGTGTTTTCTTGGTATCATCCGTCCCAACTGAGCACTCATTTTACTACATACTTCTACTTCATACTTCTATTTCATAATTCATTCTCTTGCTCATTCTACAATGGTTTTGTACCATTTTCTTTAATAAGATAGAAAGAATCTCTGAAAGCGATCAAAAGTATTTCTGATAAAACTAACTTAAATTTTTGCAGAAAGCTTTTTCCAAAAAATGAAAATTAAAAACAGTTAGAGAATTATACGCGCATTTATAAAACTAGGTATCTATTTAAAAAGTCAGTCGTGTGAATATCTCAGTTGAGTTAGTTAATCAGCATGATCGAAAAAATAGTTTCAAAATAAGGGCAATATAAAATTTCAAATATCTCCAAAAGTGGCAACTGGATAAATGTCATCAACAAAATTCAGATTTATAGATTATTCTTAACGTTTGCTTAAACCATTCTGCGTGATAGAAAAAATAATAAAAATAAAAAACCGTGTAGTTTACCTTCCCCTGGCTACGAACTGTCGGGATTCTTTGAAAACAGCTCGGCTTGCAAAATTGCAAGACCAAGACCAAGACTGCAAGTCCAAGACCAGTCTCGCAGCATCACTACTGATGCAAGTTTTCTATCCTATATCTAGGCTATGTTATAAGGTTGTTTGGAGATGTAATTGCTTGGAGAAGTCGCAAGCAGTCTTATGTAACCTTATCTACTTGCCAAGCAGAATATTTGGCTATGAGTGATGCATGTCAAGAGTTGATATCGTTAGATAAATCGATCAGATATATGCTTGGGCGCACACTATTTCCAGTAATCATATGGTGTGATAACGAGTCAGCCAGAAAATGTACTGAGATGGATGGAAGCCATAAACTCAAAACTTTTGACCAAAGTCTAAATATTATTAATTCAGAACTAGAATTCAGGGAAAAAACTGGAAATAGAAAACATATGGCCGACACACATGGTGATTTTATTAAACAATATGTTGATGAAAAGAAAGTTAAAGTTCTTTGGATATCTACCGAAGAAAATTTAGCCGATATCATGACAAAGTCTCTACCTCAGTCAACACATATTTATTTGAGGGACAAAATAACAAATATGAAAGTTAATTTGTAACCTTTTATTAACTAGAATTTCAGTATTTGAGGTGAAATATGTTCATCCATCATATGTATGTATATGTATAGAATATAATGCGTTGCTATATGATTTCAGAACAGCCATAACATCAGCACAACTGCGCCATACCTGAAATAGTTTATATTACAAATTTATGCTTATTGTAGTTGTTAAAATCTATAGGTTAGTTACAATTATATGTTAGTTTAGATTATATATTGTATATGAAAATAATAATCATTCAATATTTGTAGTTATTTTTCTTGTGATCGACAAAGGGAGGGAGTGTTAGAATAATAGCTTTGTCGATCTATGGAATTTGTCGACCTATGGAATATGTCGCATCTAACGTAGTTCGAATGCGACAAGCTCTACCTTGACTGGAGGGGATGCTAGGTTTTGCACGGACAGACTACGACATTTTTTATAGAGATCGATTGTATTGATTGATGTGAATTGAATATAGAGTTCATAGTTTAGAGCTTTACGTTAATGTATAATTTGTTTATATAAAAAATAGATAATAAACAATTAATCATCTGTGTTGTGTTTTTGTGTAGACAATTAGTGTTCACCAGTTATAAAAATAGAAAAGGATAATTCCCGTTAAAATTAATCCTACAATTTTTCTAGAAGAGATATTTTGAAAGAGGTTGACTTCTTAACCTCTTTAGTTGAGGACATTGACTTGAGAAATATTATTAGAGCTAAGTCCACAAACATTTTAACCAACTATTTCCAACACTCTAGAGTTGAAGTTTCCTTATTTCGCTCTCTTTTCAAAGAAACCAAAATTTTTCTCAAAGATAATCCAAATTTATTTATCACAAAATCAGATAAGAGGAATGTTACTGTCATAATGGAGAAACAACATTACACAGAGTTGTCTATACAGTTAATTGAAAACGATTCTTCCTACATATCAATTCCAAGAGATCCAACGTCAACCATACAGACCAATCGTAATTTATTAGTAAAAAAATTGAGTTATTCTAACCAAATAGACGAAGAGACGAAGAAAATAACTATGTCTTATAGTGGCATTTGTCCAAAATTTTATGCCCTTCCTAAGATACATAAGCCTACCCTGTCGTTGCGCCCTATTATTTCTTCAGTTGGAGCTCCTACACAGTGTCTATCCACTCTTCTTACTGATATTCTAACTCGAGCATATGACTTGAATAATGATTATTACATAAAAGATTCTTTTGATGTGGCAGAAAAATTTGATAATCTACAGTTACCATCTAATTAGATCCTAGCTAGTCTAGATGTAGTTTCTCTATTCAGTCATATAAGCCTAGACACATGCGCGCTGTCAATTGAGAAGAAATGGGAATCTATTGCAAATATTTGTATGATAGGCAGATACTCCTTTATAGAGGCATTAACTTTTCTGTTCAATAACACATACTTTTCGTTTCAAGGAAAATATTTCAAGCAAACGTTCGGAACTCCAATGGGAGCAATAATTTCTCCGTTATTGGCAAATTACGTAATGGATGATTTATAGGATACTGTTATCCCAGTCCTTCCATACTATCCATATTTGTCAAAAAGTATGGCGAGGATATCATTATGTCCTTACCAAAGAATAGTGCTCATGAAACCTTAGATATATTCAACAGTTTTAATCCGGATATTCAATTTACTATGGAAACAGAAGACTCAGACTCAGACTTCCTTGATACTAAATTTATAAGAAAAGGAAACAACACAATTGGTATTGAGTTGTATAGAAAACCAACGAGTTCGGGTAGGTATATCAATTACTGGTCATACCATAAATTCAATATCAAAATTAATACGCTCAACCAGATGAAGAGTACTCACAACTTCGAACCATCAATTTCATCAAAAAAATCTACAAATATTATACAACTTATTTCTAGACAATTCGTATCCCCCAAATTATTGAATTATTTTCTTTTCAACTCATTCCACCAGAGAGCTCAATAATGAATCTTCCAATCGCCCGACAACGGTATTTGCAACTTCGCCATATATCAAAGATATCACTCCTAAATTAGCCAAGACCTTAAGAAATATTGATGATAACATTGACATTAAAATAGGGACAGAACCCCTATAATGTCCCTTTCTGATATTATTTATTGTATACCATGTAAAGATTGTGGAAAGAAGTACATTGGTGAAACAAGTAGGGCCTGTGAGGCACCGAATATCAGGTTACAAAAGTGATAGCAACTTGTACCCAGACAGATGTGCTCTAGCGCAGCATGTCCTCTATCTGCGACATAAAATGGACTATGAAGCAACAAGTATTCTAGCTTATGAAAAAAAATCTTAATAAAAGATTTTGTTTGAAATGGCTTATATTTTTCAAGACAATGAAACTATTAACAAGAAAACAGACGTCAATCATCTCAGTGCAATATATTCTTACTTACTTACGGTTGAAAATAGTCGTGTCAGGAATGGTGTTCCAAGAAATAACACAAACAACATCCAATAATCTGAATTGTATATTGATGTACCAAATGTCATTTGTCTCTGCCGAGAAATGTATATATTTATTTATTTATAATTTGGTATTTGTGGTGAGAAGAGACATTAATATTAATTTGTTAACTTCCAATTTGTATTTTCGTCAGCATTATTTTTAAGCATTTTGTGTGTTACATGTATTGTTCTTGTCTTCCAACCAATGTTTATTATTTATAGTTTCCCTGAAGATGGAATAGAAATTATATTCCGAAAGCTTGGATTAGTTACAAGAGTCAACTTTTATTTGTTATTATTAATCAGCAATTATTTTACACAGATTATATATATATATATATATATATATATATATATATATATATATATATATATATATATATCTGGAGGGTTTCTTGGGATTTGGGCTCAGTGTTTGAAAAAAGATATTGAAATAAATACCATTTATTTCATGTCATTGTTTTTTTACAAAACGTTTCGACCAGTCAATGGTCTTTTTCAATTGTATTAATAATTATTTGGAAACTGTAATTTAAAAGGAAAAAAAATAACCAAAGTTTATAAAACTAAACAGGAAAAATGTGCAAAAAAAGTTTTCTGTAGTTTCCTTACCTAAAACATAATTCTGGTGACCAGGTTGTAAACACTTAAAAATTATTCTCATAGAAAAAACAAACTTAAGGTGACATTCTAAAATTGGTGAAAAAATAAAATTATGATCCCATTCTAATTATTTGAACATTTTTTAAATTTTTTTCTTCTTTTTTCTTTTTTGTATATCATTATTACAATGTTCTTCACTCTTCAAGAGACACTATTAAATTATTGTCGTTTACTACGACACGTGTGCTATTTAGAAATGGCGCAGAAGGAAATTTGGTAGAGGAAATGATGAAAATTATTATGACAAATGATGTATGGCATTATTGGCTGGGATTGATAAAATTCATTATTGGAAAAACCTCGGGACATTAATATTTAAGGTGAGAATGATTATAGTTGTTTTGAGGTTTAAATAATATTTTTGTATATTAAACTAGGTTTTTTTACATCAGTTTTGGAATTAACAGCGTTTGCACTCTTGTTTATGTATACCATTTCCAACACTTCACGTTTTAGTTGATTTCTTTCGATTGTGAGGATTTTTGTTTCATTAAAACTGAATTTGTGTTTTTCTTCACTTTCGTTGTTTTGTAAGAGCGGTTTTGTTTTTCTTTATTCTATTTATGTCATTTGATTCTGTTCGCGATGTGTCGCCTTGTTTGTCCTATATATGTGCTGTTGCAGTTGTTGCAAGGTATTTCGTAAACGGCATGAGTTATTTTATTTTTCTCTGTTTTAGATTTTAGTTTAGTGTATGTTCGTTTTTAAATGTAGTGTGCTTTGTAGCTAACGGTTATATCGTGGTTTTTGAAAACATTATGAAATTTATTTGATAAGTTATCTATGTAGGGAAGTGTGAGGTACTTTCGATTCTTGTTTATTTTAGAGATATTATTTTTACTTGTATTGTATGTTGAATAGATTTTGTTTTGAAAATTGAATTCATAAGTTTGCTAGGATAAAGATTTTGTTTCAGAACTAATTATGCTTTGTCTATGGCTGTTTTTCGGTGTTGAGGATCTGAGTTTTATTGCTCTGTCTGCGAGACTGTTAATTACTGATTTTATTGAGAAAAATGATGTTGGGAGTGAAAATGTAGATATCTACCTGACCAAGTACTCTTGGTATTCCATTCTGTTTGCACATTATTGTTGTAGTGATGTTATGTTAAATCAAGGAAATTTATTATATTATTTTTTTCTATTTCAATTGTGAATTTGATTTTACTGTGGTATGAATGTAATAGATTTAAGATGTAATTTTCTTTCCCTTGTGGGATAGCAGTTAGACAGTCCTCGACGTATCTGTAGAAAAATGGCAAAAATAAATTTATAGTGGATAGCATTTCTTTCTCAAGATCCTCGAGTACTAGTTGTGCAATGCAACTCGAAATTTGTTGGTAAAATTTGTTACTGTAGTTGAAATATGTGGAATTAAGTGTGAGTTCAACAGCGTTTTGAATTCTGTTTGGGGAATATCTCTGTATTGTTTGATTTCGGTCCATTTTTTATCAATAATGTTTGTTATGTTGTTAGTGCAGGGTCTATAGGAATATTTGTTTGCGGGGATGTTATAATGTTTTATTTTTTCTTTAAAATGCCACGAGTCTTTTATGTATGTGTCAGATTTGGTTATTATGTTATTTATTATTTCTTTTAAGTATTTGGATAGTTTACTAAAAGGTGATTGTGTAGAAGAAACTATTGGACGTATCGGGATACCAGTTTTATGTAGTTTTGGTTCGCCATATATTTTCGGGGGTAATGCTTTGTGTATTTTTAATTTTTTCGCTGTTATTGTTGGAATATATTGGTGTTTTACCCATTTTTTGTTTAGTTCATTGTTCTGGTTTTGGTATTTGTTAAGAGGGTCGGATTTTATTTCTTTATAAATTATTTTATTGGATAAAAGTTCATTTATTTTTGTATTGTACGCATCAGTATTCATTATGACTGTTTTATTTGATTTGTCGGGTTTTAGTATTGATAGGTATGGGTTATTTCTTAAAAAGGTTTTAGTTTTCTTATATTCCGTTAGTAGTTTTTTATTTGCATGAAACTATTTCTGATTTCGGTTTTCAAGATGAAGAATCAGAGTTTGTATTGTCAGATCACTACAATGAAGACAACAATAGCGATAAGACTTCCATTTTATTGGAAACGAACAAAAATATTGAAATTTTTGAATAATGGGTTGAGTACACTTTTATCCCTGGCTAAGATAAGAGTTGGAATTTTGGAATGGATTTTTGTAATAAATAATTCCTTCAAACGAGCAATGTTACCATCAACATCTACTCAAAAAAATATTGTATACATATGTGTTATAAGGTACAGACAGATGCATCCGACAAAGTTAAATCTTGGCCTCCAACATAAAGAATTCAGAAATGATGTTTGAACACGTACAAGGACCTAAGTTGCAAATGAATAAATGTTCAAGTAAGATCATCACTAAATGTCGCACGACTTTCTTTTTGAATTTATTTTACTCTATTATCATTTTTGAGTTCATTAAACTGGATGTCCAGTTTGTATTTTATTTTAAATTACGTTATTATAATCTCGATGTGTTTTCATTTTTATTTGATACTAGCCGTTGCTCACGGCTTTGTCCGCGCTATCTGCGAGCGAAAATTCAGTCGGGATCGGTTGACTGGGTATGCAGGTTAGCCGGAACAGACAGACAGTATGCAGACAAAAATTTAAAAAAATGTTGTTTTGTTAGATACTATACCCAATTGGTTAAAAACCTTGTTATTTTGATATGACAAAGAGCCACTTCGATTTTATTAATTTTTAAGGATGTTTTTCTGACATAAAAACTGCCTCAGTTATTCATTATAAATTAACTTCGTGTCATTGAAAATCCCGTTGTAATTGGTTACGTTACGAAGATTAGCTGGAACTAACAGACAGACCAACAAAAATTAAGAAAAAAAAGTTGTTTTGTTATTAGACACATATAATTCCAAATGCAATTAGTTAAAACCTTTAGTGTCCATATGATCGTAAATATTACAAAAAAATATACAAAAAGGAAAATCTGCATACAGGGTAAGTTTTTAGTGTGTCCACGGTCGATAACTCGTTATTATAGGAATAAACATGAAAAGTTTCTCACAAAAAAATTAGGTAGGTACTCTCAAATTCCATATTTTGAAATTAATGAGAGATGTTCTATAATATAGTGACACATCATTCTTATTTTTTTTTAATGGAACAACCTATATTTTTTTATAAAAGTCCGAATCTTCACGATTACATTAATATGAACTTATACTGGGTTATACTGAAGAGCTCAAAAGATTTGATGGATTTTGTCCGAAAATTGCAATGATTTAATCTTCCCGTATGTTACTTAAATGACAAAATGATGTATTTTTATGCTTTTGTCGATTATTTTAACTTTTGTTTTGTTGTATAATCAAGACATATTTTTACAATATTTCAGAAGTTGTGTACACGGGGTGTCAAAACACAAATAAGTGTAATATTTTCTCAACTATTTTTTATATTTTATTTCAGAAACAAGACGAGCTGTCATTCAGTTCTCATTTTTAATGAATATTCCATAAATACTTAAAATGAATAATGATATTTTCATGTTTCTTTCAATTTTATGTATACATTTAAATTGTGTTGCCTATTGAAAAACTATAACAAAAATAAAAACCTATTAAAGATAGGTAGCCAATATAGATTTTCAGTAAAAATCCACGACAATATTATTTTAACAGAATAGTTGATGAAACATTTTTATTTTCTGTAAGGTTAGGTTATTTATTTACAGTAATTTACGGTAATAAAAGAAGGTTTTTATTTCAAAGTACACAGTGCTTAAATTATCATGGCGATTGTTATTTAAACAATCATATTTTCTGAATACCTCACATAATTATTATAGCTTTAATAATGACTATAAGTTGCAAGCAAATAAGGAATGAAAATCATCCATATCATATGTATTCTTTGATATAAAGAAAATTCATTTGGGAAGCCACTGCAAACCTGAAATTTTCTAAAAAATCCACACACTCTGTTATTTTTATTAGATGATCTCAAAAAAGAATTATTTTCTCCCTCATTTCCTCACAGCCTGCATGACATTTCATTTTATCACTTAAAATAATACTGTCATTGATCTTTACTGAAAATTTATATTAGTTACCTGTAATATATTTTTATTGATTATTATGGGGTTTTTACAGTTTTTTCAATAGGATGTCATTTTCATATACCTACACAACGTACAGGTATTCCTAAAACGTTAAGAAAAAATAAACATCTCCGAAACTATTTATTTTAGGTCTAGGGAATATTTAATAAAAATAAAAACTCATTGACTGTTCTGTCTGTTTATGATATAAAATAAAGGGTGTTCTATTTAAAAATGTAGAGAAAATATTTTATTTGAGTTTTGACATTTCTTGAACACAACTTTCGCAATGTCTACTGTAAAAGTAAGTCATTACCTCAACAAAACAAGAGGAAAAATAATCGACGCATGCATAAAATTGACATGATTTTATCATTCAAGTAACATACAGGAAGTTAAAATCATTGCAATCATATCTTTGGACCCCACAATATAACCAAGAATAAGTTTATATTAATTTAATTAATGTATTAAGAGTAAATTCTGAATTTTACATAAAATATATTTAAGAAAAAGCTTAAAAATGATCTGTCACCATGTTGAAGGACATCCTGTACATTTCTAAATAATTTCAAAATATGGAATTTGAGAGGGCCTACATTTTCTTGTGAGAAACTGTTCCTGTAATAATGCAGTTATCGACCGTGGATACACTAAAATCTAACCCTGTATCTGATACAGGCTTAGAGTTTAGGAGAAACTGAGAAAATATCAATGCAAAATTTAAGCAGAGACTGATAAGACTTAGAAAATTAGTTCATTGTGACGTATTTTACGAACATTTTATTTTATGATAGATTTATTTATCAGATAGGATATAATTGCACTATGTGCCTACATTCTACATATTAAATTTGAGCTCAATCCGACATGAATACTTCAAGAGAACATAAGTTTACTTAAAAAACGAATGCTGTCAGCTTTAATGTTGAGCCACGCTGATTGAAAATAATGATGAGCTGCAAACTTATATCTTCCATCGAAGCATTCCGCACCAGAGGCCTAATATTAAACTGATGCACCTTGAAAACTTGGCAACGCTGTAGGGTGCCTTATTGACACCTAAAACTATATACACTGGAGCCATAACGAGGTTTAATCAGATGGTGTCACTTTGACATTGATTAAACTGCTGGTGCCTCAAGTACATTAGACCACAGAGGTGCCACAACGTGCTTTAAGTGAAAATAATTATATATATATGTATATATATATATATATATATATATATATATATATATAAAATGAATTGTAAATTCTTGACTGTCATTAAAAATTCATTATATATATATATATATATATATATATATATATATATATATATATATATATATATATATATATATATAGTTTTTGCCATCATTATAACATCCTTTCATAATCCATTCTTAACTGCGTATGTTGAAAGAGAGCATGTTATTTAATAAAGTAAACACTTTCTTACAGATTCCTTCTTATCTCTGAATCGACATAGTTTCCAGAAATCTAATTTTGTTGCATCCTTTCAAAGGTAATGTTATTGCGTCCTCATACGTGTATATTATACAATATAACGTCCGGCACAGTTGCCAAATTTATAGAAATTATTGAACTAGATTCAGCCGTAAGTTCAGTTTCTTCATAAATTTATTGTATTCGACATGTCATGAATAGGTGAAGGATGACTCTTATATATAAAAAAGAGTTTCAGTGAGGATACGAATATTAAATAAATATGGTGATGAATTATTATATTAAGTACTGAGCTTTCCTGGAAAATATTGTATTGCTCTGACCAAGAATTATTGGTATGGCTTTTTTATTTTTATTATTAAAACTTACAGTAAATGAAAAATTAGCTGATACTATTTAATATTTGAAGATGAAACGTCGAATAACTTTTTAATATGATAATTGATTTCATTTCAGGTTGCTAGGGAATATTTTTTTAATAATGTTAGTTCTAGAAACTATAATAGATTCATTTATACAATAAAACAAATTAACATGTTTGGATATAAAAAATTATCATATTTTTATTTGGACATTTAAAATAATATTAACAAAGAATAGCTAGTATATATCGATACAATGTTTCTGTTTTACAGATTGAAAAATCTATAGATTTATGATTGTGTTTTAATTTTTTTGTGAATACTAGATGATCACTTGTTCCTTTATTGAAATTTACATACTAAATAAATACTATTTTTATCAAAACTATTCGTATAACGAACAATAGTGTAAATTATAAATATTGAATGTTGTTTCTTTGTTTTTACAGGTTTGTAAAAATTATAATGTAAATAATATTTGTAAAATTAATTAACTAATAAAACTCTTAGTGTTTACAGAGAAAATTTTCCGTTTATTCATTGTTGTTACCCAATCAAAATTGGAAAATTGAAGTTTTGGATATGCAATAAAAATATATTATATATTCATAATAATCCTTATTAACAATTCTACATATTATTTTACCTTCTAAAGTTGAGAAGTTTCAATTCTACCAATTCTTGTTTGGCTTCCGCCTCTTTTCTTAATGCAATGGCTGTTTGTAGCTGTTCAGATTCGATTTGAATTTTAATGCTATAAATTTCCGTTTGCTGCTTCATAGCTTCTTGGATTTTTTGTACTCGAATGTTAGCTTCTGTTTGAATGAAAAAGCAGCATTATTTAGAACCCGATTCAGTAAAAAAAATCAGTTAAAAAAGGAAAAACATTCAAGAAATAACAAACCTTTTACTGCAGAAGATGATGGGTTGTGACTGTTGATCTTCGTAGAATCTAACAACTTAAAATTTAGTACGATTAATTTTATGAAAGAAGATGATTTACATACCACAAGTTACTGGAGAAATTGTTGATATTTCAGTATTTTCATGTTCCACTTCAATCATACGAATCTCACAACTTTCTCCTTGAACTCTACCTTCATTTACCGGAAAAAACAAGAAATACTATTCACATTTCTACATAATAAAAATAATATCATCTTGTTTCAATTTATAATGGCTCTCCATCAAGTATCAGCCAATACAGTTTTATTTTTATTCACATTTTTTCACACAAAAGTTTCAGATGTTTTCTTCTCAAAGACAGCTGTGGGGTCCCAGGGGCATAAAAATGAAACATCCGCAAATGAAGCTGCAACATTCACAGCTTCCATTACAGGATCGTCTTTAACAAGGGGTTCCGGTCCACCACCACTCAGTGTTCATCATATTCCTAAAATATGAGAAATTTATTCATATAAATTTGTTAAAATACAATAATCCTTTTTGCAATGTCTCTGCTTTAAACTGTTCCATAGTTGGACTGCTTTTCTTCTTGTGCCAATTATATTTCAGTAGTTCAGTATGTATAACAATCGTAACAAAATATTGGTATTGTTGAAACAAACCTGAACACATTTTTATCAATAAATAATTATCACAACACTATTTCTATCAAACCGCTAAAATCGCATCGAACAAACAACAAAGCTCAAAAAGAGATAAAGGTTAAAATTTGGTTTAGTGTTTTGAACATAATTTCATAAATTCCCTATGATTCAACTTACTCGCATGAAAGTTACTAACATTTCAATCGCTATGTCTTGCTTATCAGACAATTACCGAAGATAACACTATATGAAAGAGGTACTTCTTCTATAATGAGTAATGCTTGGTCCAAGTATGCTCATGTTTCTGATTTAGTATTGACTCTAAGTACGGGCATAAAAGATGGGTATTAAAGTTATCTGTCCTATTGAAATGTTTTTGGCATTCAGGACAATCCAAGATGATGTCAGAAGGTGTATAAATGATAATAGATACAAAATTCCAAAACTTTTCACAAAAAATGATTCGTAACTGAACTTTCCATTTCCACAATGGAAAAAACGATGTTTACAATAGAGATAAAATGACATGTCCCTAAGGAATAATGTTGTCGAAAGATATTTCAATTTTGTCCACTCCCGTTTGGATGATGGTGTACAAATGTTCAATTTGTGAGGAATATTTCAAGTGTAGAACATGATACACTTATAAAGGTGTCAAATGCTTCCCAAAGTGTTAAATACTGATATTTTATAGTATCCACATTTAAATACGCTTCTCTAACCTTACTCAAGGTATCACCTTCAATTATGATGTAAGGCTGTACAGTAATGTTTCTGTTGTATGCAAAATCGGTCTGGTCCTTTATAACTTTTTCAATATCACCAGGCGCCTCAAAAAATTGTTTTGTCTGACAAAATAAAATAAAAAAAATTAAAAAGTTCTATGTTAATCTTTAATGACCAGGAATTTTTACGAAATTTAATTGAATATTTTATTCATGTTAAAATTGAGAACAAAACGTAATTAATTGGGAGAACACCAAGCCGACGGTGGATGTTAGAGTTTGTGAAAATATTAGAGGCTACACGATACATTCAGTAAATTATTTTATTTGATTCGTTATTTTTTTCGAAATAATGCCTTTTTTGCTTTACATATTTCAAATTCCATCTAAAAACAGAGAATAAAAAATAACGTAAAAAAGTACACATTTCTTGTGGTATTTTTTTCATAATATTAGTATTTGTCTCCAAATCTTTATGAAAAAAACTTACTTTGACATGAATCATTATTCCAGATAGAGAGATATAAGGTGGAAAATTTCCAATGGAAATTCCTTTCAATATTTGTTCTACCTTTGGGAGGAATTAAATAAGCCAACAACTTCATCTGAACAGCTACTTCCTGATCTAAAAAGAAATAACTCTTCATCATAATTATAATTAGTTCAATGAAGAACTTTATCAGGTATTGAGCATTTATGCATAAACATTAATATCGAAGTATTGTTCTCCATGTAGAATCCCTGCATAACAGAATTCATTTAACTGTGTTAATAAAAAAATACTATGAAACAAAGCATATGATATTTTGTGCATCTCAAGTTTTATCTGTTTCTCTGTGCTGATCCAATTACACTTTCAATTCTTATTGCTTTCAAAAAGGACTATTGAAAAAGATAATTTCATTTAAATTTTCCTTATTGTTATTTGTATATAATCTTATAATGAGGGAGTTTATACCGTTGCATATTAATTTCTTGAATATAATGTTCGAATTTTATGCCGGTTTTGATGTAGACGACGACCCCATCATTTTGATTATAATGACTCTCGTTATAAACTATATTGTATTCATAATTATTTAATAAACCAAGCTCATGTATTACGTGTGTTTCACTAAGTATCAAACAGTCTATGTCACAGTCAAGATCTTGTAATAGTGTCTTAAACTCATCCAGGTTTTTGTTGATACTTGTGTTCATGCGTATTTTGAAGTTGAAGTTATTTTGATTGGTCTGTAATATTTGAGAGCATTCATTTATTTTGTCTAGTCCAAAAGTTTCTTTATGTTCACTTTCAAAGTCACGTAAGTATTGATCCATCACACTATATCATGTACAAAATAAGTTTTGTTTAAAATTATTAGTATGTATAATTCAAATTCTCATAACGGTTTAAATTAATAAGAATAAGAAAATTTCTGATATAGGTATTGAGGAGCTTACTTTGCGTTTTTCAGATTAGCCCTAGTTTGAACTTCGCTTATTTTTTTCTATCTCTGGTCTCCGGTCTTCTTTGTGAGAAACAGCTTTCAATATTTTTGCTTACTGTGATTTTCTTCTTTGCTTCTTTTGTTTCCTCTTCAGTCTTCTCCGGAGCTCTCATTAATACACCCTTGTTTTCTTTTTGACAGATGGCCTTGAAGGGGTTTCTGATACGCTATTGGTTTTCGGGAAGTCTGTTAAACTCTACAATATCTTTCAGTGTATACCCCATATTGTTCACCACTTTCACGTATTCTCTTCAAGTAATTCCCCAATATTTTATTTGTTTGTTGTTGTTTTTCTGTTAAGTTGGCTGATATTGATATATTGATTCCATTTAGTTTCTTCGAATTCCATAAGATGTTAGTTTTTGTAAGTGCTGATAGCAATTCAATTTTGATTGGACTATCGTTAAACTTTCCTAAATGATAGATGTTGCTTATATCGGCTCTGGTTATTGATATATTAAGTTTGGTATTTAATTTTTTTGCATACGCTTATTGCAGAGGCTTTCTCTCCACTTTTTATCAATCGAACCGCCACTATATTGTTCTTCCGGCTGCTTCGGTCTAATATCTCGATTTGCTGCTTTAGTTCTGCATTCTCTTTTTCCAGTTTCCTTATTTTTTCACAATAAGATTCTATTTTCGACATCAGTCTTACTTCGCTTGCTTCAATAGCACTTTTGATATCTTGTTTGCTAATTCAAAATTTCTTCATGTAGTTTTTCCATATTTTATGTACTATATGGGAAAGTGGTGCGATCGTCCCCGCAAAATACCAGATTTGTTTTGGTTTAAGTGTCAAGGAACTCAAATGGAGTTGATTTAATTATTGCTTCTTAATACGAAACAAATATGTTTATTGGCATTAATGAATCTCTATACCACTTGACAATCTGTAATTATATTATATTACATAAATATATTAAAGTTTGCTCAAAATTGTAAAACACTGAAATATAAGTATATGATAACAACTTGTTCGCTTCGTGTTTTACATGTTATTGATCCAAAGGAATACAAGAATAAGAAAGAATGTCCAAAAAAACATCCCAGCGTAAGCCGAGAATTTTTATAAAAGAAGGTTCAGCCTTATCGAAGGCACATGAATCTTGAATATCCTTTGGCGCAATATTATTTAATTATTTTGGGTGATTACTTGCCCATTTACCTAACTTAAATCCTCCTCGTCTGATAATTTGAACGAGGTCAGATTGGAGTAACAGAGCAGACTTTAAATCAGAGCTTTTCGCTAAAGTCATCAATATCGATTTGTTTACCAATCACCTCAGGAGAAAAGGAACCATCCTGGGAAGCGAGCTCTTGTAAAGTTCGAAGAGGTATGTAATGAGAAGAGGAAATTCCGTAAACTAGAGTTCGTAAAAAATACTCTTGAATCGGATGATCAGGGGAAAAGCGCCAGTATTTCCCAGAATTCATGCTGTATATTAATCTATCTGTACATTTTTTTGATGTTACAAACAAAAACATATGTAAATACTCGAGAAGTCTAAAGCAAAGAAAATATATTTTGCTGTAGCTAGCGTCATAATTGACTCTGATTTTGAGCGATACTTTTGAGTCAATAATTTGCTTCCTTAAAACGGCATGATGAGAAATATAATATGCCATGGGGGATGTTCAATCGGAGGTATTACCGATATGTGACCGTTGTCCAAATAATCCAAATAATCCTTCTATACATTTCAGGATTTTTGATAAAACGTCTTTCTAACAAATTGAAACGCCGGTTAGCTTGGCTGTGAGTATCTACAAAGGAAGGACTGGAATGACGAAATAGCAGAGGTACAGAGAATTGAACTGAAGATTCTGTAAATGTAAAATTATGGAAAATTTCCTCACATTTATTGTCCTCTGGAGACATAGGAGGCTGCTTATTTTGCTGATTTAATCAACTTCCCAAATTTTTGTAATAGGTTTGTTACGGTCCAAAATATTTCTTTGGAAACCTACCTCCGGCCTAGCTCAGAGGAGGCCTGTCGTGAATTCTGGGTGGTTACCGATAGCAGTGAACTTAGTTAAGTCGGTCTCTCAGACCGTAAGGGCGCCACCAGTTTTTTCCTTTGTTTTAAACAAAATAAAACAAAAAAAAAACTGGAAAAGATATTTACTATGTTCTAGGTACAAAAAAAACAACGCAAAAAAAAAAAAAATATAACAGAAATTATATAAATCTAAACAAACTATCTGTCAGAATTATCAGTTGTGTCTGGTGTGTTTATTAAAAATGAAATTAAATAAATCGAGTTGATAAAAGTAACAGTAATGACATCTGTAAATCATAAACCCAATAAAACAGCTGCTTTCTTGGTTGTCGAAATAATTGGAATAAAATATAACTTAATATAAATATATATAAACATCGATCATATAAAGAAAGGCTGTGATGACCTAAAGGGTACGTACGAATTTTGGTAAAATATTTGTTATCTTTGCCGCTCTATCCCACTAGATAAAATAAATATGCACAATGACTGTTACAAATTCAATATTACCACTTGAAGAGTGAATGATAGCAAAACAAAATATACATATATCAACAGGTGTCGACTTATCGTGTGGAATCTCCAGGCCATTTGTCGTCCACTCGAAGATGGTGTCGAGCTAGTTGTTCCGGCGTCGATGTATACGCTCTCGGATATCGATCAAGGGCATCTAGAACCTCTGCGAGAAGATAATGCGATCACCATTCAGGGGGGAACAGGTACCTCCGGGTTCCTTATCAGCAGACTGTTAAGGAAATAATTTTAGGAGATCGCAATCGGGCGTTGATGAAATTGATCCCACGAAAGTAGCCTGTAAATTCAGATTTGTCTAAGCTCGAGGTATTCAAATCACGACTGACTAAGAGAGCACGTGCACGAGGTGCACTTGGTGGGAATTAGAGTGGTGCATGCACTATGACTATGAGAATAACACTTACATTCCGATTATCAGAAAAATTGTTAACAGTACCTGAGATGTTGTGCGGCTACTTAGATGAGGGTGGAGATAGCTTTCTAAGAATCCGACTCGATGTCGAGCGCTCCAGGTGCGCAAATTCCTAGGGTCTGAATCCGTCACTGACGATATGAATTAGCAAAAGCTTCGAAGTATACGAACAACAAACTCACGACAAGCTAATTCTTTAGATAAACCACTAGAAATTAAGAAAACTACGTCTCCACGTCTTTCACTTTTCAACAGCAGAAGCTCTAATGGCCACCGGAATTTCGTAGGCGGAGAATTTCCCACTCTGAATTTTGACTTTCCTTGGTATCAGATTTTGCTACTCTGAGGCGCGAATTTCAAATTTCGCGGGGAAGAAATGTACAACTAAGAGGATAGTAATTTTCCAATGACAATGTTTGTTGTAAAATTAAAACAAGGAGTTGAAACAATAACTGTTGACGAAAACCCAAAAAAAAAAATCCAAACCGTAACACTCTCCTCTTACCTCCTATCGGAAATTTCCGAGAAATTTCACTTCTCGCCAACAAGAGAACTTGGCGATTGATCGAAAATAAACCAATGAGAAGGAATGATCCATAAACTAATTGAATCGACAGCTTAAGCTAATCGGAGTTATCGATATAGGCTTTCAGGTCTTTTACGTGCCAATGTCGTCGGCCGCAGTTGTCATCACCCTCGAGCACATAAGTACCGTATCCGATTCTTTGACGTACCCGGAAAGGTCCGACATATCGTGGTGCTAGGGATGCCGAGTAGTTGTTTGTGGCGTCCGACAATCGATAGTTCTTACGCCACACCAAGTCACCAGGGGCAAATTGAACATCCCGACGTCGAAGATTATACCGTTGGGCGCTTTGCTGCTGAGCCTTCTGCAGACGCTTATGAACAAGTTGGTAATGCCCCTCCAACTGATCTGCTGGTAACTCCAACCGTTCACCAAACTCTACATCGTCAGTTGATTCCAGTGCACCGAACAGACGACCCGATCGTATGAATTCACGTCCAAAATTTAATTTGTACGGTGTGAACCCGGTGGTTTCATGCCTTGATGTTCGGACTGCGCAGGCTAATTTCTTAATCTCTACGTCCCACGTTCGATGGTCCGCATCCTTAATAAATGAAACTAACATAGACTTCAGTGTTTTATTTACCCTTTCCGTAGGATTCGCCTGCGGATGATAAACGGGATTGTACCTTATTTTCGAACCGTAGCGTTGCGCTAGGTTTTTAAACTCGCGACTGATATACTGGACACCATTATCGGCAAGAATAAGCTGAGGTGCACCGAATAGGAGAAAAATCTCTTCCTCTATTAACTTAGTCACAACTTTAGACGACGCCGCACGAAGCGGAAAAAAACGAACGAATTTGGAAAATGTATCCACCACAACTAAAATGTAGTTGTGACCTTGTTTCGAGCGGGGAAGAGGGCCTATCAAATCGGTCGATATGATTTTCCAGGGTCGGTCTGCAACAGGATTCGGTGTCATAAGACCTTTCGGAGCAAGTTGTTCAGGTTTCGACGACTGACAAGTACGACAACCACGTACATACCGAGCAATATCGGCGCGCATCTGGGGCCAATAGTACAGAGACTTTACTCGATGATATGTTTTATACATTCCAAGGTGCCCACACTCAGGCATATCATGATTATCCTTAATGACTTGAAGGCGGGATTCTTTGGGAATTACCCGTTTCCACAGCAAGAGTGGATCGTTCTCATCACCGTCACGCAGGTTCGGATATTTGAACAATTGAGAGCCCGTAAGACGCCATTTGTCTAACTTTAAGGGATTCGCTCGAACCGCGTCCATCATCCTGATATACCACGGATCGCGGATAGGTTCTGCCACGGTAAACAATCCTGCATCGATCGCATCGATTTTCGGTGGTGAATCCTCCGAAGCAGATACCGATCGGCTGAGAGTGTCAGGAACGACATTGAGGCGACCTTTTCGATGCACGATCTCGAAATCGAAGGCCTGTAGACGAAGAGCCCATCGACACAACTTCCCAACCGGATTCTGTAGACTCTGAAGCCACAGAAGCGAGTGGTGGTCTGTTATTACCGTGAAGTGATAACCTTCCACGTATCCCCGGAATTTTTCGATCGCCCAGATGACCGCTAGGCATTCTCGCTGAGTAGTACTATAGTTCCTTTCAGCGCCGGATAATGAACGACTGGCGTAGCTGATGACATGCTCGCCATCAGGATAAGTCTGCGTAAGCACCGCTCCTATGCCGTAACCGCTCGCGTCCGTCTGGATGGTAAAAGGTCTTTCGAAATCTGGACAGTATAATACCGGTGCCGTTATCAAAAGTTCCTTGACCTTCCGAAATGCTTCTGCACACTCGCAAGTCCAGACAAACTTATGATTTTTACGAAGAAGACTGGTCAGAGGTGCAACGAGGCTCGCGAAGTTTGGCAGAAATCGTCTGTACCATGACGCCATGCCCAAAAATTGACGAACACCCCTCACCGTCTTCGGCGCTGGAATATCAAGAATGGCCGAAACCTTTTCAGGATCTACATGCAGTCCTTGGGAGTCGACTACATACCCTAAGTATTTTAAACTGGGCCGACAGAACTGACATTTTTCCCGATTTAAAGTTAAATTAGCCGAAGACAAGCGTTCGAAGACCTTAGATAGGGTGTCCATATGCTCCTCAAAAGTAGACGTAACGATAACGAGGTCGTCGAGGTATTGAAACACATAGGGCTCAAGGTCGTGACCAATTACCTGGTCCACAAGTCGTTGGAAAATGGCTGGGGCGTTGGTCAAACCAAAAGGAAGTCGACAAAATTGGAATAAGCCCCGTCCACTCACGGCAAACGCGGTATACTGGCGACTATTCGGCGCAATAGGAACCTGCCAATACGCCGACTTAATATCCAGGGTGGTCAGGTATTTTGCGTTACTCAGCTGATCTAAGATGCTGCTTATACGTGGCAGAGGGTATGCATCCCTCTTAGTGACCCTGTTTAGTTTCCGGAAGTCAACGCAAAAGCGATAAGTCCCGTCTTTTTTCCGGATCATCACTACTGGCGACGACCACGCACTGGTCGATGGCTCAACTACGCCGTACTTCAACATACGATCTAGCTCTGCGTTGATTGCGGCCTGAATCAGCGGTGACACGGGATAATTGCGCTGTTTGATCGGTGTATGGTCGACTAACTCAATTTGGTGTTCGACAGCTGTTGTGCAACCGAGTTCGCCTGTTATACTGCTGAAATACTGCTGAACAGCCGAGTCGAGTAGATCGCGCTGAGCTGCACTCAACCGATGACTCGCCAAAATTTCGGCACAATCCGTAGGTGAGGACGTAAAATGCCAACATTTGTTTTTCAAGTCTGGAACGATACCGGAGAGAATCCAGAAATCAACGCCGAGGATAAGCACGTGCGGTAACGATGGTACTACAGCCACATTTAAAAGTGTTATTCTATGTTCAAGTTTTATTGGCAACGGCAATAAACCGATTATTGGATGCGAAGTGCCGTCCGCCACAGTACAGGCATGGGTCGAGGATTCCCGCATAGGCAGTCGAAGATGTTCTATGAGCGAGAGACCTGCTCGTCCGAGAATCGTAGTACTTGCGCCGGAGTCGAGAAGTCCTTTCATAGCAATCCCATAACAAGAAATCCCAAGATGAGGTCGTTGATCGTCTGAATTTGTCTGTAGCAGGTAATCGAGGATAATTTGTACGCGACTAAGTTCCGAAGAATTGGTCTTATTGACAAGTGAGCAGGGTCTTTGTTGACCACTCAAAAACCCTGCTTTTAGTTTCCCGACGAGGACTGTTTCGAACATGTTGGGCACGTCCTCAACGTTACATTTGGTGCTTTACACTTATAACACATTACACCTCGTTTGGATCTACACTCGGAAGCGCGATGCCCTATCTTGTCACACTTCCAACAAGTGATAGGTTTGGCTGATGACTTCGAAGAACTCGCTGTAATCCGTGCATCTACCGCATCAACCCTCTTAGAGGAATTCGTCTTCGTTCCGCGTTGGTGGTACGCGAGGTCAGGTTCAACCAATTTATGATATGAAGTGGCCGGTGGTTTGTACGCTTCCGCACTTACCTTACAGCGTTCGAGCTGTTTGCATAGGTCGACCAATTCAACGACAGATGTGATTCGCGCAAGCCCCAAATGCGTTTGGAAGAATGGCGTCAGATTCTTCCGGAGGGTCTTGACCATGAGCGCTTCCGGTATTTTTGTACTCAGCCGCGCGAAGAGATTAGTTATATGCGCAACATACAAATCTATTGACTCGTCCGATCCCTGCGTTCGCTGACGAATTTCGTCCCATAGACGATCATCGTAGTCATGAGGCAAAAACGCGTCTCTCAGGCGCTTAGTCAACATACTCCAACTGTTAAATGAAGCCTTGTGTGCCCTGTACCAAACTCGAGCTTTACCTTCGAATAAAATTATCGCCATTGGTAGAAGCCATTGTTTATCTATTTGGTAGGCCCCACAAAGGTCATCGACTTTTTCCAAGAAAGCTACCACGGTCAACTCGCCTTCGCCGGTGAACTTGAGGTTCCAGGCGATAATATCTTTAGGTTTAATCGAAGGTACTCCGATTCCCGAAACAACCGACCGCCGCGAAACATTCGGTCCTTCGTCCTGATCTACGTCATTGTCTTCCGACTGGTTATCATCGAGTTCAATCCGAGTCGCTAAGTTGGCATGAAATTGTACAGAAGAGTTTATTTCGGATTCGCGGCCCAGTTTTTCTTCCAATGCGGCTTTAATATTTAACACCTCAGCTATAATTCCCGAGCGCGTCTTCTTTTTCTCCGCAGTATCCGCGGACGGAACTCGACTTACGCGCCCGAACAGATGAGCCAACTGGGCCTTAAGCTTTAAGCACGTACTGTCAGTCACCTCTCCCGATAAAGCAGTGACCCCTGCCTTAAGCGTTTCGACCTTTTGAGTGATAACCCTTATCTCCTCATCAAAAGTACCCGGTACATCGTGTTTCACACCAGCCCCTGATCGCTCTAACCGCAACAAACTACGCAACCAACTACGCATGGAATCGACAGTACCAGTCTCCGAAAGACGACGAACTTTGAGCTCGTACATCAGTTCATCCTGCGTGAGATAGTTGATGTGTCCACTAACAAGTTGTAACGACATATTGAATAATGTCAAATCAGTGCACGTTAGATAACTCAATCGTGGTGCGCAAAAAAAACAAAAGATCTAGCAAGACAACAAGTCTCCCTTAACAAATAATGAAATGGATGAGGTCCAATTCGGAAGAAAGAAGAGAAAAGAAAAAAAAAAAAAAAAAATAGAAATAAACACCAGCCACAACTGACTAATCCACTGCCAAAGAAACCCACAAAAGAAGAATGGAACAAGTCGGGCCCCACGTTGGGCGCCAAAAATTCTGTTACGGTCCAAAATATTTCTTTGGAAACCTACCTCCGGCCTAGCTCAGTGGAGGCCTGTCGTGAATTCTGGGTGGTTACCGATGGCAGTGAACTTAGTTAAGTCGGTCTCTCAGACCGTAAGGGCGCCACCAGTTTTTTCCTTTGTTTTAAACAAAATAAAACAAAAAAAAAACTGGAAAAGATATTTACTATGTTCTAGGTACAAAAAAAAACAACGCAAAAAAAAAAAAAAAATAACAGAAATTATATAAATCTAAACAAACTATCTGTCAGAATTATCAGTTGTGTCTGGTGTGTTTATTAAAAATGAAATTAAATAAATCGAGTTGATAAAAGTAACAGTAATGACATCTGTAAATCATAAACCCAATAAAACAGCTGCTTTCTTGGTTGTCGAAATAATTGGAATAAAATATAACTTAATATAAATATATATAAACATCGATCATATAAAGAAAGGCTGTGATGACCTAAAGGGTACGTACGAATTTTGGTAAAATATTTGTTATCTTTGCCGCTCTATCCCACTAGATAAAATAAATATGCACAATGACTGTTACAAATTCAATATTACCACTTGAAGAGTGAATGATAGCAAAACAAAATATACATATATCAACAGGTGTCGACTTATCGTGTGGAATCTCCAGGCCATTTGTCGTCCACTCGAAGATGGTGTCGAGCTAGTTGTTCCGGCGTCGATGTATACGCTCTCGGATATCGATCAAGGGCATCTAGAACCTCTGCGAGAAGATAATGCGATCACCATTCAGGGGGGAACAGGTACCTCCGGGTTCCTTATCAGCAGACTGTTAAGGAAATAATTTTAGGAGATCGCAATCGGGCGTTGATGAAATTGATCCCACGAAAGTAGCCTGTAAATTCAGATTTGTCTAAGCTCGAGGTATTCAAATCACGACTGACTAAGAGAGCACGTGCACGAGGTGCACTTGGTGGGAATTAGAGTGGTGCATGCACTATGACTATGAGAATAACACTTACATTCCGATTATCAGAAAAATTGTTAACAGTACCTGAGATGTTGTGCGGCTACTTAGATGAGGGTGGAGATAGCTTTCTAAGAATCCGACTCGATGTCGAGCGCTCCAGGTGCGCAAATTCCTAGGGTCTGAATCCGTCACTGACGATATGAATTAGCAAAAGCTTCGAAGTATACGAACAACAAACTCACGACAAGCTAATTCTTTAGATAAACCACTAGAAATTAAGAAAACTACGTCTCCACGTCTTTCACTTTTCAACAGCAGAAGCTCTAATGGCCACCGGAATTTCGTAGGCGGAGAATTTCCCACTCTGAATTTTGACTTTCCTTGGTATCAGATTTTGCTACTCTGAGGCGCGAATTTCAAATTTCGCGGGGAAGAAATGTACAACTAAGAGGATAGTAATTTTCCAATGACAATGTTTGTTGTAAAATTAAAACAAGGAGTTGAAACAATAACTGTTGACGAAAACCCAAAAAAAAAAATCCAAACCGTAACAGGTTATTTACATTGAGAGTTTAGAGCTGCATCACAACTGGTTATAAGTGAAGTCATGTTACATGAAGTGCTCAGTTTTCCTTGAAATATATAACCGAAGCTGGTTTACAAAGATTTTAAGAAAGACGAAAATATTTCAGCCCCAATAAGAATGACAGTAGGAACAGGTTGATGAAAGAGAGAGAAGAGTCGGTCAGCTTCAGAACCTTAATGTGCTTGATATTCCTGGAATTTTTTGACATTTTAGGTTGATAAGCACATACCTGAGGAACAATAAGTGTCCCAAACAAGAAGGTTGGATTATCTTGCTCGAATGGCTTAATAGAAAATGACCATGTTCTAATTTAAGGCTGATTGCAACTTCAAATCAGTTAAAATAGTACACCTATGGTCTATGATTCCACTTTCAGTTTTGATGAGTTGCAGCTGGTGTTTATTTTTAATTTTATTATCTGTGTATTAATAAATCAATTTCAATAATAGGAAATGGAAAGGTTCCCTGATTTCCTGAGTATTGCCAAACAAAACTGGCAACGGTGCTAACTAATATTGCGAAATTGTAGTCCCGGTATTTCGAGGATTATTTACAACAAAAGTCGATTTATTAATTTGTTATTTCATCAAGTAGTGTTCCTTAGTTATCATTGCTTAATAGCAAACGAAAAATGTAGGTGCCTACGTCATTTATCAGTATAATAAATTGTATTATTTTTATAGTAATCAGTGCCGCTACCAAATAGATGTCCTAGTGTGTACAGCGTTGCAATATAGAGCAAATAGGATGGGAGGAGACGACAATGATGATGATGGTGATCCGTTCTGTAAGATGTCTAAAGATATCCTGGTTATTCTTATCTGGTTGTGTCCTACATACAAGAAACATATCAAAGATCTAATAAATATCCATGCCTGTAATTTTAATATTAAACCCCTATGTGACAAACTGTTAACGAATCTAAGCCCCTCTACTCGCAAGTTACCAACTACAACTATAAGCCATCAGTTATAAAAACCCCAAATCTACCTAATTTAATAATCAAACCAATAAATACGCAAGACGTACAAAAAACTAAAGAGGATATGGAGAAGTTGAAACCTTCGGAAATTGATACCAAAAACGATCTTACGAATGGGAAAATTCTTTTGAAATTTCCACACAAGCAGACATTGAAAAGATGAAAAATACGGCTACGAAAGTTCTAGGTAACAATTATGAAATAATCCGAACTACATTAAAGAATCCACAAGATTTTAGTGAAAATGTTATAGAAACGGCAAAAGAGGATTAAAATCCTTTTATAGGAGATGAACACTTTAAAGTTACTTAACTCAAAACTAAAAAATAGAGGACTATATATGCAGAGTGTTCCCCAAGATTGTTTCACATATTTATGAAAAACAAGAAGATATATACAGGATGGCAGAGGTTCCCGATTTATGAAAATATTAGCATACTTAAATGTTTTAAATGCCAGCAGTTTAATCATAAATCAAAGGACTGTCCAAATCAGCCCATTTGTTGCAATTGTGCTGGAGAACATAGTACATCTGACTGTCTTTGTCCAAACCAAAAACCAAAGTGTAACAACTGTTATATAGCAAATAGAAAGTATAAGACAATCAAAGATATTCACCACAAAGCAAGTGATGAGGAATGCCCTACATATCAGTACCGCCTAGTGAACGTAAAATCAAGAATTAATTATGGCTGATCCCACTAGTGAGCTTCTTGAAATTATTCCTGAGTTTTCGAGTTCCACTTTGAATCTTAGCCCTGACGTTCTGATTACTAGGGTAAATATAGAAACAAAACTGTTAAATATTCTACATATCAATATTAGAGATTTGACCACAAATTTTAATAAACTAATAGTATTCTTAGAAACATACAAACTAAGTGATATCTGTGATTTTTTGGTTTTAACAGAATGTTATAAATTAGAGTCGCTCCTGCAATTCGACATACCAGGTTTTTGTTCATATTATAATAATGGCAACTACAATGCTTTTGATGGAGTAGTTATATATTCAAAATTAGACTTAAATCCAAAGCTTGTCGACTATAAACTTCAAAAGTCAAAAGTTACTATAACAAAAATGACATCAACTGTAAATTATATAAAATATAATATTTTTGCATTATATAGGTCACCCTCATCAAACTTAAATGACTTTTAAAGTGATTTGGATGCATTCCTGGATGTAAATGATAATAGCACTAGTAACATTGATATTGATGTGGGTAATATCAACATTAACCTCCTCAACAAAGACAACGTTGATATTAATAGATACCTTTCCTTAATGCTATTGCATGGATTCGCGCCGTTGTGTCAGGAGGTTACAAGAGAAGAGAGCCAGTCCTGCTTTGACCATATATTTCTGAGAGACAAAAGCAGAGCAGTGCATACGAAAGTAAATACATATATTCTAGAACATGATATAACTGATCACCTACCTCTCATGCTTGATATATCAAATGATTCTGTATTAAACTCAAAATTATCTACCTCCCAACACACATTTAAATGTACTGATGTAAATTAAAACAACTTGAATCTCAAGTAAATTGGATGCATACTTTAAGTTTTGATCAACCAGAAATAGCGACTAATTATCTTGTAAACAGATTAAAACAGAGAAGTCAGAATTTAATAAGAGCACTTCAATTAATTATAAAAAGTTTAAACCGTGGATAACAAGTTCCATAATAAAATCCATCAAAAACCGTGACAAGTTAAAAAGTGATCTAAAATTCAATTCTTCCCCAGCAAAAATGACAGAATATAGAATATACAGAAACCGTCTTAACAATATTATAAAATTGACAAAAAATAACTACTATAGCAATCAATTTAGTCAAGAATCCCATGACATAAAAAATATATATAAATTAGTTAAAGAGGCAACAAATGAAAAAGAAACAGAGATTCTTTGACCTGCATTAAGGACGAAAAAAGTGGTAATATTTATGAAAAGAAAAATATTGCTATTTTTTTTTTCACTAAGGTAGGTAGGGAAATGTCTGAGCAAATAAAGAAACCATTAAATCCTTTCAGATTTGTTAATAGTCCCTCATTTTAAATGTACTTAAAGCCAACAAATACAAACGAGGTTATTGAACATATTAAGACTTAAAATAATAATTGCTGTCCTGGTCTAGATAACCTAACATCTAAAATTATCAAAGAGTTACATGTCCATCTTCTAAATCCTTTAGCCCATATTATAAATTAAATTTTTAAAACGGGAACAGTACCTCTGCATTTTAAGACCTCAATAGTGATCCTAATTCACAAAGCAAGAGATAAAGAAAATATAAATAAGTATAGACCAATAAGTATAATCTCAAATTTAAGATTTTTGAAAAAAGCTTAGATTAAGTGAGTTTCTAGAGTCAAATAAGCTCTTGTCTAGAAGTCAATATGGGTTTAGGCAGGGTTTGAGTACCTCTCATGCTGTTTATGACTAGTGCCTAACGTTATAGGTCATTCCATAACCATATTATCACTGATATCAGCTGCTCTATTATCAATGATGATTCCATCCAATACTAGGGATGTTTCAATTAAAATAGAAGTAGTTGCCATTGTCTCAGTAGATTCCGTGCAAGCTGATGCCGTAATGGTGGATGGCAAGCTTTGCTATAAATAAACAAAAATATGTATATCCCAAAGAAGACTAAAAAATCTTCACCTATTCATACAGCTGCTTCATGAGTTTTTCAGTTTGTTAAAGGCAACTAAACGAGGGCCCGTCATAGAAATTAGTTCCTTGAGAACCTTTTGGTCCAAGCCTATCAACTGTGACTCAACAATACTACAGCCTAAAATATTATTCAAAGTTGAAATTAGTAGACTCCTACCCCATTTTTCACAGAAGAGCACACTGCAGTTCTTACTAGTTGAGTTATTGGGATAAGATCTTATTATTAACACTAATGCCACAAAATTCATTTGTTTCCTCAAGCATTATGATATCCATAATTAAAAATAGTGAAACGTATATATATATATATATATATATATATATATATATATATATATATATATATATATATATATATATATATATATATTATAGCGAAGTGATTCACGGATGGAAAAATATGTTGGTGGTTTTATTCGGGAAATACATCCGTTGTTCGTTCCTTTTTGGAAAAATTGCTTGACGTTTCGCCCAAAACTGTGTTCTGTTTTCGATCAGATTCCAATTAAGATTATATGCTTATGAAGATGCCCAATGAGATTTGGGCGAAACGTCAAGCAATTTTTCCAAAAAGGAACGAACAACGGATCTATTCTCGAATAAAACCACCAACATATATATATATATATATATATATATATATATATATATATATATATATATAAAAATGACATTTGTAATTGATGGCTATGAAATCTTTCCTGTTTTTGGCTAATCTATTCTAAATTCACGATTTTGTACTGAAGAAGAGAATAAACATTCTCGAAAGCTCAGCTTCAATCAAAGAATTTTATTGAATATATGACTGCATCCCCAAGAACATCTTTTTATTTATTATAAAACCATTAAACGTAATTTTGCTCTCAATACCTAGGTGGCGCGAATTGTGTCCCACTGGTAGATAATGTCTCAAAGTTTTTGACTACTTCCAGTTGCTTTTGTATAGTTGGATACAGCTTCCACTTATGTGGCGCTGATGAAAGCTAACAAGCTTGAAATCACGTGATCCGCTTCTAGTGGGTGGTTGTATCCGACTAAACAAAAGCATAAAGGTGTAGAGCTTCATCCTATTTTATATTTTAAATCTCATTCATTAATGAACTAATAGATTTCTTTAATTATTATACATATTTACGTTAAACGTAATTTTGCTCTCAATAACTAGGTGGCGCGAATTGTGTCCCACTGGTAGATAATGTCTCAAAGTTTTTGACTACTTCCAGTTGCTTTTGTATAGTTGGATACAGCTTCCACTTATGTGGCGCTGATGAAAGCTAACAAGCTTGAAATCACGTGATCCGCTTCTAGTGGGTGGTTGTATCCGACTAAATAAAAGCATAAAGGTGTAGAGCTTCATCCTATTTTATATTTTAAATCTCATTCATTAATGAACTAATAGATTTCTTTAATTATTATACATATTTACGTTAAACGTAATTTTGCTCTCAATACCTAGGTGGCGCGAATTGTGTCCCACTGGTAGATAATGTCTCAAAGTTTTTGACTACTTCCAGTTGCTTTTGTATAGTTGGATACAGCTTCCACTTATGTGGCGCTGATGAAAGCTACCAAGCTTGAAATCACGTGATCCGCTTCTAGTGGGTGTTTGTATCCGACTAAATAAAAGCATAAAGGTGTAGAGCTTCATCCTATTTTATATTTTAAATCTCATTCATTAATGAACTAATAGATTTCTTTAATTATATATATATATATATATATATAGTTGACATAATACAAGCAGTGGTGGAGGATAAAGAAAGTGTTCTGAGTGATGAAGTTACTGACTTCAAGGATTGAAGATCTACTCTGTGATTTTATGGATAATACCAATATGTCAGATGATGATACATATGTACCAGACGATAGATAAATAAGTACCTCCAGCTCAGATCAATTCTGTGACAGTAAATTTAGCCACAGTGAGTCAGAAGATTTTCAGTTGGCAACACCATCCAAGACAGAAAAACGTATTAGAAAGCCAGTAGAAAGGTATGTATACAGTAACATATGTCAAAATATAGAGAATGCGTATGAAAGCAGTCTTACATATGAAGATGAGAGGACCAGAACGAGCAGAATGGTGTGAAACCATGGAAGAACTTCAGTCATTTAGTCAAAATGAAGCTTGGGAAATGGTCGACAAACCGACTGATTGTAAAGTTGTGCAATGCATGTGGGTGTACAAGAAAAAGCTAAATAGTAATAATACTAACAACACAGTGCGATATAGGGCTAGACTAGTTGCTAAAGAGTTTACCCAAAGAGAAGGCATCGATTATATAGAAACCTTTTCTCCGGTTCTAAAATATTTAACCCTAAAATTGCTCTTAGTGATATTTAGATCTCGAAATTACCCATTTGGATGTAACAACAGCTTTTTTAATGGTTACTGAGATGAAACTGTTTTCATGCAATTGCCTCAGAAATTTAAATGTGAATGTACTGGTAAAGTCCTTAAACAGAAAAAGATCATCTTCGGAATCAAATAGTCAACTCGTGCTTGGTATAAATGAGTAGATGATTGTTTGCAGCAATAGGGTTATAAAAAGTCCAAGTATGAACATTGAACAGGAATTTAAATTGAAAGACGTAGATCAATTAAGACGGAAGAATCTGGCTAAACCGTTGGTGCTATGGAAAAATGTTTCATACAAAAATTCTCTCGATTTGTACGCTGCACAATTTAAAAATATTTTCCAAAATGGTGGACTTCCGGTTATACCGGAAAGCGACACCATCTTCTTTATTTTAAATAAAATACTCTGTGTATTATTATATTTTTGAATTCCATAAATTATTTGTAAAACGTACCGTTTTGGAGAAAACGGGCGTTTAAGCAGAAAACAAGAGAAAATAGTACTATGCGCCATTTTAAAAAACATAGAAACGCATGCACTTAAAAGAATGTGGTTTTCGCCACTGGTTTAGAAAGTAATGACCTATCGTTAAGTTATCAATACTGGGAGATTGTATAAATATAATATGTAATGGTATAATTTAAACAAATGAAACTTTAAATTGAAAATAACTGATGTAAATAAATAATTTGTCCTTTGACAGAATATTTCAAAATTATTTCGTAGCTGCTATTGAAATGAAGATTTTAACATATAATTTATAAAAAAGCGGTCCAAGTATTACTATTGATATGTATATCCTGATGTTTTTCTAAATTTGTCAATTTTTAATACCCTCACAGTTTTGGTAAGAATTATTATATTTCTATGTATTTATACTTATAGAATTAATATTATAGCATCATGATGAAGACATGTATTATGTCGGTTACTGATTATAACCTTTTCCAATCGAAGTATATATATATTAAAACTTTATGAATATTTGACAACAATAGCAAAGAGTACTCTTTCACATGGTCACCATTTAAATGAATGTAAGTAAAAAATTACCAGTTGAGTATTCTTATTGTTCATTGTTTTTGTTGTGTTTGTTTTCCATTTTGCTAATTGCTCATTCGGTTTATTACTTGAAATATAAGAAAAGTGATGCTAATACTAATTGGAGAATGCCTAGGAAATTGCCTGTTATCATCAAGAATGTATGTCCATCGATACTCAGAAGACATCCACGTGTGGAATCATTTCAAACTATTTTATGGACATTTAACAATAGCTATGAATAACATGAAAGACTTAAAACCGGTACAGAATGTAGATAATAATGATTTTTTAATATTGACTGCAGCGGTGGAAAATCAAAAATCCAGCACTAGAAACATAAGCCATGCTAGTGATATTAGTAGGACGTTAGTAAATAAATTGCTAAGGAAGCACAAGTTTCTCCCTTACCCCTTTCAGCTTCATTATTAAATCTACGAGAGGGATTTTCAAACCAGGATGGTTTTTTGTGATTGCACAGTGGGGAAAATTGAAGAGCAACTCGACTTCTTCGATTTCTTTTTATATAATGACGAATCGACATTCAACAATAATGGTGTTTTTAACCGACATAATTCGCATCACTATGACAATGTGAATCCTCATGTGTAGAGATGTACCCAGTGCCATGGTCACTAAATGTATTCGGCGGAAAAATACAGGGCAGAGTCTTTGGCCCATATTTCTTTAACGAGAATTTAACTAGGTAGGACTTTCAGTGGGTAGTACGTCTTTTGTACTGAAAATTTGCAATAAATACATGGCACTAAAATATTGATCCATAACAAATAATACCGGGCGGAAAAGAAAATAGAAATTTACGAATGCAACAAACAAAAACAACAAAATTGAGAGCAGAACGTACGGAAAGCTGAATAAATAGTAGCAAATCATTCGCGATCCACGTACGGTTTCTATTATTTGAAATCGTATCCATGGTAACAAGCACGAATTTCAATGTTTCAAAAAAAAATACAAATAACAGGAAAACTATTAGGTTTAGATATGGAAAACCTTATATTCTCCTAAAGGAAAAAATCTGCATTTTATAGTGTTCGAAAGAATGGGTAATTCTATTTGAAATAATGAAATTATTGCTCTTTGAATTTTACAAAGTTCATATCGATTTCTCGTTGTGCTTTATATTTCTTTTTCAAAATTTTTTATAACTTAACGATAGGTCATTACTTTCTAAACGAGTGGCGAAAACCACATTCTTTTATGTGCATGCGTTTCTAAGTTTTTTAAAATGGCGCATAGTACTATTTTCTCTTGTTTTCTGTTTAAACGCCCGTTTTCTCCAAAACGGTACCTTTTACAAATAATTTATGGAATTCAAAAATATAATAATACACAGGGTATTTTATTTAAAATAAAGAAGATGGTGTCGCTTTCCGGTATAACCGGAAGTCCACCATTTTGGAAAATATTTTTAAATTGTGCAGCGTACAAATCGAGAGAATGTTTTGTATGAAACATTTTTCCATAGCACCAACGGTTTAGCCAGATTCCTCCGTCTTAATTGATCTACGTCTTTCAATTTAAATTCTTGTTCAATGTTCAAACTTGGACTTTTTATAACCCTATTGCTGCAAACAATCATCTACTCATTTATACCAAGCACGAGTTGACTATTTGATTCCGAAGATGATCTTTTTCTGTTTAAGGACTTTACCAGTACATTCTATTTAAATTTCTGAGGCAATTGCATGAAAACAGTTTCATCTCAGTAACCATTTAAAAAAGCTGTTGTTACATCCAAATGGGTAATTTCGAGATCTAAATATCACTAAGAGCAATTTTAGGGTTAAATATTTTAGAACCGGAGAAAAGGTTTCTATATAATCGATGCCTTCTTTTTGGGTAAACTCTTTAGCAACTAGTCTAGCCCTATATCGCACTGTGTTGTTAGTGTTATTACTATTTAGCTTTTTCTTGTACACCCACATGCATTGCACAACTTTACAATCAGTCGGTTTGTCGACCATTTCCCAAGCTTCGTTTTGACTAAATGACTGAAGTTCTTTCACACCATTCTGCTCGTTCTGGTCCTCTAATCTTCATATGTAAGCATGCGTATACATACCTTTCTACTGGCTTTCTAATACGTTTTTCTGTCTTGGATGGTGTTGCCAACTGAAAATCTTCTGACTCACTGTGGCTAAATTTACTGTCACAGAATTGATCTGAGCTGGAGGTACTTATTTATCTATCGTCTGGTACATATGTATCATCATCTGACATATTGGTATTATCCATAAAATCACAGAGTAGATCTTCAATCCCTGAAGTCAGTAACTTCATCACTCAGAACACTTTCTTTATCCTCCACCACTGCTTGTATTATGTCAGAGTCTTTTATTTTATCCGTGATGTCCCATTTAGTCCTCTTAGCTTTAGGGACATGGACCATCACGTCTTTGGAAAACTATCAAACTCCAGTGAACAAGTCCCCGCCATTGTCTGTTCTTAATACCTTTAGTTTTCTGCCCATCTGTCTCAGCTCTTTGACATTATTATGTGGGGGAAAAATAATTAATTTAAACAATGCTAACTTATCAACGATCAACGGTGTTGAAAAAATAAGTGGTTTGACAACATTGAGAATAAAAATATTGGAAATAGAGGAAATGATCGATATATACATTATTAATGACAAAAACTTCGATTTTTTGATTGGATTATATATGATCCAAAAGTTCAAATTGACTCAAAATGAGGATATAAAAATAACTCAAAAATATAATATGAAGTTCAAAGGTATGGAAAATGAGAAAATTGCATCTGACAGTTTTATGGTAAATTTCAATGAGCAAATAGAAGAGAAGAACTTTATAGCAAAAGTATATCATCAAAGCCAAAGCTATGCAGTAATTGAAGTGATTAGCAAATATATATCAATTTTTGCTAGAGATTAATATGATGTCGGAATATGAGGCAAGAATTGATTTATTTATAGATAAATATTGTAGTGAGAGACCATACAGGTGCACCATTGAAGATAAAAAAGAAATTGAGGAACAAATTTCAAAGTTATAATAGTACCTCAAGCCCAACCATTTCTACTGATAGAAGACCTAATGTTTATGACAAGACATTGCAATGTTTTCACATCGTTAGACATAAACTCAGCATTTTGGTAAATTCCACTGCGTATTGAAGACAGAAAGAAAACTGATTTCGTAACTCAGGAGGGACATTTTCAATGGACTGGTCTTCCTTTTGGACTTAAAACTTCACCAGCAATTTTCAAAAGATATTGAGTAATATATTGAGAAGGTATAATCTTACTAATTATGATGTAAACTATGTAGATGATATTTTGATTTTTTCTAAATCTTTTTCGGGACACATTCATCATCTAACAAATTTATTTGAAGCATTACAAAATGAGGGTTCCATGTTAAAGTTTACAAAATGTACATTTTCATCAGATTCAGTAAAATATCTTGGCCATATAATAAAAATAACTCAATCAGACCAGTAAAGGATAATTTGATTCAATTGGACATTTTCCGATTCCAAAATCCCCAAAAAATTTTAGACATTTTTTTGGGAAAATCAATTTTTATCATGAATATATACCATAAAGGGCGATTGCCTTAGATCCACTACATAATGTATTGAGAAAAGGCCAAAGCTTCATATGGTCAGAAGAATGTCAAAAAGCATTTTATAAAATTGAAGAACTGTTGTGCTCTCAAGCAATCCTATCAATTGTAACATCGAATGCTACTTTAGCCTATCGACTGCCCACTTCAGGCGATGGGTCGAGGTTCGTAAAATATTTAAGGCTCCGAACAATTGTTGATTGGGCGCCAGGTTCAATACAAATAACACAACAGAAAAAAATTAAGACAATTCATTCTACTACGATTTACAAAAAGTTTGAAGATATTAACTATAATTAAATTTTCATTAAATAATTAAAGTAAAAGTTTACATAGGAAGGCCTGAAGGGCTGAAGTTACCAGTCCGCTATTCCTTGGAGATGCTGGATAAGGTAAACAGAATGGATTTACAGTTTGGGTGGTGCCGGAAGCAATTCAGGAAGAGCAACAGTGAGAGCAATCGCTGCGCTGGCCAGAAATGGTGGGCTCGATATGTTTTAGCGGCGGTCACGTCATCCAAAGTGGCCAGAGGAACCACAAAGTTGAATCAACCGGAAGTGGAGAGTGGGGGGCGCCGGAGGCACTCAATGATTGCAAAAAAAATATGCAGTCAAACGCCGCCCAGTAATGGTTGTCTCGGTATGATCTTGCGGTAGGAACCAACGACTCGTCGGAACCCCTTTTCTGATCTGGATTTGGATAAGGCAGCTGCTGGCCTCACTGGAGCTCTGAATTTGGTTCTTCAAACCAGGTGATAGGAAACAGGAAGCTTGATCTCTCCAATATCAATGAACTCATCAGGAAGTAACTTTAGCTTGGCTGATGTTCATATATTTAATACAAAGCAATTAGGAAAATAAATATTATCAGAAATACAAACAACTATTAGATAATAGAAAGTCCGGTAATAATAGATAAAGAATTAATACTCCCCAACGTCCAAAAGATAAATTTTAATATAAAGAGTACCTAGATAAATTTTATAATGAAATTAATAAAATGGTCGGTAATGGAAAGAAATTCGGTAACAATATAATGCATTTACTTACTGAGATAGTCAATATGGATCATCTCAAAAGTACCAATTAATATTTAACTTGAAATGTAAAAAAACTAGTGAATCCACAAAAATAAATATAAACTCATAATATATATGGAAATATATACAGTATATATAATTGGAAGTACGGCAGTGCTAATTATGTCACAATCAGTTATTTATGGGTATTCTGCCGAAACGATAAGGGGCTTGAATGAGTATACTCTTTTTGCTCACCGAGCTTTTGAGAAAGTTTATTCTCTTCTTCAGGGCTAAAAAGTACATTCAAGTTATTGTACAATCGTATTAAATATATCTAAGACATTTTTTAAGTATTGTACTTATTGTGCAAGCGAGGCTACATTTTCACATCAGCAAGGACAACAGAAGAAGTAAATGCCCTCATGTGGACACAGGAACAGTATATATATAATAATGATACTTTTACACAATAATATAATTGAAATTAATAAGAACATTAACAAAAATTTTTACAAAAACAGTTATCACAAAAACAATATATATATATGTGTATATTTTTTTGAACAATGTCATTCTCTTTCATTTGAAAATGTGGAGACTTTTCAAAATTCAAATATTATGTTGGTACGATTTCAGACAAGTAATTGATATGAGGTGTCATACATCATCCATGAAACAAAACTTTTATTTGAGTAACAATAACTTATCCATCCTATCCAAATGACAATATGAGTATATGCAGATTTCAATTCATGTTGTTATTATTGTTATTGATGCAATATTTTGAGATCAAATATGAGTATATAGAGCTCAGGCTTCTTAAATCGGAGCATTTATTCATCGCTTTGGGTTCCTTGGCAATTTCTAATATCTCGTGAACTAGTCTTTTTTCGTAGTTTGATTCATTTACCAAGATAGAAGCACCATCAAAGTTAGGTTTATGTTGTTTTTCATGTGAGTGTTTGGCAATTGTACAGCTCAATTTCTTAAATCTACAATCACTTTTATGGGCAATGAGTCTATTGCTCAGCTGTCTCTTAGTTTCACCAATGTAGACATTATCGCAGTTGTGACAGAGAATTTTGTATACAACATAACGAGTTTTGCCGGTAGGTATACTATCTTTGATCTTAGAAAACTGACGACTTAAAAAGTTCACATTCCTTTTAGCGACATTATTACCCACCAAGGCTTCCTTGATGACACCAACCAACTTGGGTGTGAGCTCCCGGATCCAAGGAAACGAGAAATAACGCTCAGGACCAGGTAATTATTGAGATGCTCGATTATGAAATGAATTGTGGCTGTCGTCAAGCGTTTATACTGCTGTATAAAAGTTTACAAAGAAGTTTGTGGGGGTAAGAGTTATCAAGTAGAATTTGATAAATTTTGTCGATATTGCTGTTATATAAAGTCGGATGGCAAATATTTTTGATTCTATTCTTAAGTCCCAGTACCTAGTTAATTTTTATCCTTTCGTCGTGATAAGAACAGTAATTAAGATATCTACCGCTACTGGTCGGTTTCTGATACCAATCCAAAATGATAGCTTGGTTTTCCGTGCGAATACATTTAGTATCCAGAAAGGGCAAAGATTTATTGTGTTCTCTCTCTATCGTAAAGTAAGGTTGGTTTTATATCCATTAAACACATGCAGTACTGAATCATAGGCTTCTGCTGGAATTGAACAAATTATATCGTCTACATATCGTTTCAGGAATGGAATGTGGAAAGGTAGTTTTGGCAAACAGGTATCGAGCAAATCATCCATTACATAAGCTGCAATAATTTGTGAAATAGTATAGCCCATTGGAGTACCGAACACCTGTCGGTATATGTCTCCCTGATAAGTGAAGACAGTACTATCAAAAATAAACTTGAGTGCCGATAGAAAGAGCTCTAAATTAAGATTACACTGTGATTGTAAACTCTGGTATATGTAAATTACAAAAATTCTTACTAACTCTTACAATAACGACAATGACAATTTTATCCAGAATTCATTTCATTTTGCCAACTTCATTAATAATTTCCAATTACCACCGGAGTATGTATTGTCAGACGTTTCATTTCTTCGCACGGAAAACCTAGCTATCATTTTGGATTGGTATCAGAAACCGACCAGTAGCGGTAGATATTTTAATTACTGTTCTTATCACGACGAAAGGATGAAAATTAACTTGGTACTGGAACTTGAGAATAGAATCAAAAATATATGCCATCCGACTTTATATAACGGCAATATCGACAAACTCAAGGATCCCTCGAGTTAAATCAATTTTTGAGATTATTTATACAATGAAATGAAACGCAAGTTAAAGTTTGATCTCAGAAATTTTTGTTTTTAGAAAATCTCTAATCAGCTTAACAAATTTATTTTTGGAAATGACTTCTACAGATTTCACCATGTAGTGTATTAGAATAATATCTTCTACCAACCAAAAAATACAATGGTTACCTTAGATATATTTATAATTATAAAATAGCTGCATCAGCTAAAAAGCTACTCGTGTTAGAACAAATCATCAACTAATAAAGCTGAGTATGCTAAATTAATGTCGTTTGTTAGATATTTAACTCCTCCCATCGAAGAACGAAACTCCGGAGAAGTTCATATGACGGTATTTGTTGTTCATCTTTCTTTTTTAAATATCTTTGAAAGATAATTTTTAGTGTTAAATATAAAATTGAACAAATGGCTATCAAGTAAAGAACAACAGTCCATACACTTACAATATTGAAATCCACTGGTTCACTATCAATGTTTGCGACTCTTTGGTTTTGAAGTTCCATAGATGTTCGAATATCCTTTATGGCATCTAGATTCAGGTGTTCAATTTTGAGAGATTTAATTTTTTCATTGTTATTTCCTTGTTCATCTTTAATGGGAGCAATTTTGGGAAGTTGAATTTTTCGATATTGTGATCTTGTTGGTTTTTTGTTTCTTATTAGAACTTGGTTCAATTGGAGTGGGCATGGTGGATCGATTTCTAATAAGTAGGTGCGTTGGAGTGGGATTTTTTCGTGAGATTTTTCGCATTGTTGGTTGGCTATAGTTCTTTCAGGGACGATAAGGATCCATTTTTCTTTTTCAATTTTCTTGGCTTTAATTGATGTTACTTCTACTGAGATTTCGGTGCAGTTTGGATTGATTTCTGTATATTTTAGCATTTGGATTTAACAAGGTACATCATTGGTTAAATATATGGTTATGGCACATATGTTGGTCGGGTGATATTTCTTGGCTTATTCTTTCCAGGAATATGTATCTTTGCTCATTCAGGAGAAGGAATTTTTTTCTCGGGATAATAATTTTAAAATGGTTTTTTGGTGATAGTAGCTATAATGTTCGAGTTCCACCAATGGGATTTCTATTATAAATATAATTTGATTACCTTCACTGTAACTCTTGATATTTCGTATTTTTTCATAGTTCAGTATATTTTCAATATTTGATTCGAATAGTAATTTAACGTTAGTTACATTTTTTGATATGAATTTAATCTCCTCTAGTAATTCTTCTGGGTTAATGATGGAATTGTGAAAAGTGTTTGATTTTGCAAATGATATAGATATCTCTATTTTTTCTAATGCTTCATACACATTTCTGAATGATGATAATACTTGTGACAAGAACATTTTCATTAAGAAGTATTCGTTCTTATGAAAATCTCTGAACTTTGCATGGATCTTAATGTTTTGTCAATTTGAAGTAAATGAGCTTGTAATGACATCTCATTTTTTGTTATTTGCCATTTCTTCAAAACATTTGATTGTTTGGTTAACAATAATAACCGGTACTTGAACCAACGTTTCAATTTTTCCTTGATTTTTCAATAAGATATTTATTGCCTTATCATATCTAATAGATCCTAGACCGTTTATTAAACCTCCTTTTTTCTAATATTCAATAGTGGATTTAATTGCACTATTTGATTATGGAATTTTATTTGTAATGATATGACTAAATTGTTATAATTTTGGTACTCAACTGACTTATTTGTGGAGTTTTCTATTCGGGATATCAATTTTTTTTCTCTAATCCTCGGCAGTAGGCCAAGATTCTGAAAGGGTATTAGGTGGTTTTAGTTCTTTCATATGTATTACCTGAATTTTATTATCCTTTTTATTTTTAACCTTTATTTTAATGTGCTCCAATATTTCCAAAACCTCATAAGGTCCAATGAATTTATGTTATTTTTTTTTATTAGATTCGTATACGGTTTATCCTACTTTGAATTCTATTTGCTCTGGACCTTTGTAGTTTCGTTTTTCTATAACTTTTTCTTCTCTGTGTTCTATTTTTTTGGGAAATATTCTGATATAAATGTTTCACTTTTTCATTACGAGTTGTTACATAATCAGTATAGAAGGATGTCTGAATTAGATTTGATGGGTCTCGTGAATTTGTGTGACCGAACGTGAGTTCTTATGCGGCATAATTTGTAGTGTGCTGTAGTAAGCAATTGTTGCGTAATTCATTCTATGACAAATTATTCCGATATTTTTGCCTTAGGATTCTAAGATGCTCGATAATACTTGAATGGAATCTCTCTATAGGGGCATTGGATTCATGATGTGAAGGGGTAGTGAAGTGAATATTAATTTTGTAGGCTTTTAACAATTCTTGGATTCGTTTTTGAACTCGGTGACATTGTCGAATGTTATCTGTTCTGGGAATCCATATTATGAAAAGAACTGTAAAAGGCCTTTACATATTTCTATCGATGTTTTTCTTTTTATTGGAATAGTTTGACAAAATTTTGAAAAAGTGTCTATAATGGTCAGGTTAAATTTTGTTCATCGAATCTAAATATATCTGCGTGTAAAAATTGGAAAGGTTTTCCTACGGACTGAGTGACGTTAAGCGGTACATAAGCAGTTTTTCTTGAATATTTTGCGGTTTGGCTTGTTTCACAGTCGTTAATATATCTAGTTATATCTTGGTTCATAGATGGCCAGTATTTTCTCTAGTGTTTTTTTTATTCCTCTGTGGTTACATTTACCTTCGTGTTGGTGTTTCATCACCGTTATTATTTTTTTTGGTCCTTAATATTGTTCACTAATTTAGTAAACTTAATCAATTTCAGAAGGTTTTCGTTAAAAGTTTCTATGAATATTTCATTGAATTCTCTATAAAGTACTTCATCGTTGAAATTCATATAAAAGGTTCTATCAGCTGTCGTGTAGTTTTTTAGGAAGTTTATTATGGAAGTCCCGTTATTTGGTATTTCTATATGTAAAATCTTATGATTTCCGAAACGTTCTTCTTTAACTTCTGTGTTGTCGTGTGGATTTTTCGTTAGTATAATCTGGAGATTATTATTATTGATTATAGAATTGGGATTCCTTCATTTATATTATCATCTGCATTGATGGAGTGTGCTGTCTCTGTGCTTTCATCTGTTGGTGCTGTTTCTGTGCTTTCATCTGTTTGTGCTTTCTCTGATCCGCTAGAAGTTCTTCGTTGAGTTGGTGTATTTTTTTGAATGTTTTGTAGAATTCTTATTTTATTTCTATTATCTTTAGTGCGTGATGAACTTGTTTTGTTTTTGAGATTATGATCTAATATGTCTTGCTTATTTTCTTCCAATTCATGTCAGTAGGACTTTGAATTAGGAATTCTGAGACTTCTTGATCGATTTCGCCTGGGTTGTTAAAAATGCTTTGGTTTTCGATTGCGTTGATTTGGATCCTAAAAAGGGCGTCGGCATTGGTTGTAACGGGCTCTTTTAACTTAAAATTTAGGATTAATTTGAGATCCGACAACACCGTGGCTTGATGCGCGATAATTGAATTTTGGGAACCGATTCCAAAAAGACAGTCAGTAGTTGATCGGTCGATGATCTATTAAGACCAAAGCGCTCTGATTGTTTTATCATCAAGGAAGCGAGGCCTTCTTTCCCCCAGATTACATCCTGGAAAAATTAAATTGAGATAGTGGAGGATACCGTGGACGATATTTTGTCAATATAAGTTCCAGGATTCTGTATGGCGTAGCGGTTCTATATCGTAGACGGGTCTATCGTCTTCCAAGGTAATTTGGGATCAACATAAACCACGAGGCGGTTCGAAATACAAGGATTGGTTGTAACCATCTTCCGAAAATACCATTGTATCCTGCAGTATCTGAGATTGTGGTACCTGTCGGCAGATTCAAATCGCAGCGACTGCCATTCCCCGGCGAGATTTTTCCCACTAGACCAGTACCTAATCCGGGAGATCCCGTAGAAATCTTCACCCTATCACTGGTATTGTGCCTTCCCTTAATTTGAAAAGTAATTTTTGATTAGTATATGTTTGATAGTTATCGTTAATGGACATTGAATAGTCTCCAAATAATTTCGATAAGTGTTTTTTTATTTTTATGTAATAAATACGTATGATTTCTTAGCAATTAACTTTTGGAGAATTTGCGATATTAAGATGTATATATTCAGATAGGCATATGTGTATGTCTATAATGGACATTATACATTCGTTATTGATTATTCATATTGTTGATTAAGTTTAATGAATGTTGAGAATTCCGTCAGAATTTTGAGAAACAGGCCTGCTTCGTAGACATTATTTGACGATATATTTCCTGTATATATATATATATATATATATATATATATATATATATATATATATATATATATATATATATATGTACTAAATGACGTCGGTCTTTACAGTAGATAGATGGCTATAATCACACATAGCCATAAACTACCAACGATGAAAACAACTACTCGGTGGACAAAAGCCCCATCCCGCATTGAATTATATCATCGCTGGCAGGTGCAAAGGATCGAGATCTATCCCGATACCAATTGCGGTAACTTCTAACACCTTTTTGTTTCATTATCTATGGAACACATCACTTTTGAACCAAGAACAGGATCACTGTGATTTCGACCTTATTAGGATCGAAATGCTTTTCAACCAGCTAATTATAACGATGAATTATACGACGAAATTAAGCGTAGAACTCAAGCCCCAGTTGAGTCAATGTCCGTTTACTTTGCATGTATGGATCAGTTATTTGAAAGACTGACGATTAAAGTCTCAGAACAGACACGCCTAAAGATCCTTCTCAAAAACATTTCACCACTCTATCAGTCCCACCTAGCACTCACAAAAGTCAGCTCCATTGTTGAATTGGAGGATTATGGTAGGGAAATAGAAACACTCAAACTCTCAATCGATAGTTTCGTACCACCACAACGTAAGCCTTTTAGGTTAAGATGCAATAAATGTAAGAAATCAGGCTATACGATTAAAACTTGCCTCGATTTTAATAGTAGCAATAGAGCGGGAAACGATCAGGCAGGTCATCAATAAGCCGATCCGTGATACCGGCTAATGACCAATCGGCTGATAGCATTAAGAACCAAGCTATAATTGATTTCATATTATCAGCCGTGAAAAAGGACGAAAGACCATACTTAGAAGGTGAACATCCACGGCATTAAAATGTTAGGCTTATTAGACTCAGGCGCTTCACGTACGATATTAGGAGAGAGAGGTTGGAATAGAATAAAAACCCTAGGTTTTCCACTAAATACCACACATTTGGCGACATGTACAGTCGCAAACGGCGATGAATGTCAAATCTTAGGTTCATTATCAGTACCAGTAACGCTAGAGGATAAGACGAGAATAATAGAAATGCTTGTCGTTCCGAGTCTGACACATTGTCTCATATTAGGATCTGATTTTTGGCGCATTATGATAATTATACTTAATATCAGTCAAGGTAGTTGGAAATTTGAAATAAGCCTAATCGAACCCAGGCATGAAGGAAATCTTCTTTCCTACGCCGATCCATGTACCTCAGAACTAGCTACTCTGCAAAGCTTTATAGATGACATTTTCAATAACATGCCTGATTGATAAGATCGGTTGTACAAATTTGGTAGCACACAAAATAATAGTTAATTCTACCCTTATTAAACAAAGATATTATCCTGTTTCTCTCCTAGTACAGAAATCGATAGACGAAGAACTAGATAAACTAATTAAGGATGATATAATTGAACCCTCTTCTAGTCCTTGGGCTTCACCCCTCGTTTTAGTTCGTAAAAAAGATAATACTTATCGATTTTGCGTCGATTTTCGGAAATTGAACGCAGTCACCGTTAAAGATGCCTTTCCGCTTCCAAGAATTTCGGACACGTTGAACAAGTTGAAAGACGCAAAATATCTATCAACTATCGATATACGGTCAGCATTTTACCAGATACCTATGCATGAAGACTCTCAAATTGATACTGCTTTCACGGTTCCAAATAGAGGTTTATGGCAATTTAAACGTCTACCCTTTGGATTAACCAATAGCTCCGCTACTTGGCAAAGATTCATTGAACGCGTTATCAACCATGATTTAGAGCCGGACGTCTTAGTATACTTAGATGACATCGTAATAGCAACCTCCACGTTTGACCAACACATGTCAGTTCTAAAAGAAATTATGCGTAGACTTGTAGGAGCAGGCTTAACAGTAAATAGAGACAAGTGCGTATTTTGCAAACCTGAACTAAAATACCTTTTTTATGTAGTCGAAATACAAGGACTACAAGTGGATACTAGCAAAACTGAAGCCATACTTAAAATACCGAGGTTATTAGGTCTTACTAACTGGTACCGGAGATTCATTCCTAATTACGCAAACATCGCAGCTCCGATAAATCGTTTACTATCGAAAAACACTCGTTTTCACTGGACACCGGAATGTCAGAAATTCTACTAAATACTCTGAAAGAAGCGTTAGTAAATGCACCCGTATTGCAATACCCAGATTACTCGCTGCCGTTTGTTATTTCAGTGCGATGCTTCAGGATTTGGTCTAGGCGCAGTACTTACGCAAACGGATCCGAAAGGTATAGAACGCGTAATATCTTACATCAGCAGATCTCTGAGCAAAAACGAACGAAATTATACGACCACAGAGCGGGAATGCTTAAGTGTACTTTGGGCAATAACAACCTTTCGTCCATTTATTGTAGGACTAGATTTCACAGTTATAACAGACCACCACTCTTTACTATGGCTAAAAAACCTCAAAGATCCCAGTGGTAGACTAGTTAGATGGCACGTTGCACTACGACAATACCAATTCAACCTCATACATCGAAAAGAGAGAAAACATAAGGTCCCTGATTGCTTATCTATAACTGTCCTAATCATCAACTCTATAAAACTCGACAGTTATAATTTCACTAATACATCGGATAAATGGTACATAAAACTGATGGCTAGGATAAAAGATAATCCCGGTAAATATCCAGCATTTAGGTCCGATAACGGGGCGATTTATAAGTTTATTAAACCGAAATACCCTGAACTAACGGCAGAAGTTGACGCTTGGAAAATATTAATTCCGGAAGAACACCGTACCACACTTATACATAAAGCACACGATATACCGACGAGCGGCCATGGTGGCATCTTTAAAACTTGTAACCGCCTTTACAATGAGTTTTATTGGCCAAAATAAATGCAAGATTTGCCTAACCACCAAGCCAGAACAACGAGCTCATCCAGGATTCATGACACGTCGCACGTTCGTAGCGAAACCTTGGGAATTAATCACTTGTGATCTGATAAAGCCCTTTACCAAAATCCAAAAACATTAATATGTACATTTTCGTTGTTGTAGATAATTTTTCTAAGTTCCCTCTTTGTTTTCCCTTGAGAACAGCAATATTATTACAGATAACGGTGTACAATTTAAATCACATGAATTCCAGAAGCTTATGAAAGAATATAACGTTAAGATTAGGTATATTGCTATCACCCAGCTTCAAATTTAACAGAACGCGTGAACAGAATAATTAAGACAATGTTATCTTCCTATGTGTCCGAGAACCAAAGGTCGTGGGACACGGTATTGCAGAAAGTCAATTGCGCAATCCGATCTGGCAAACACGAAAGCACCGGTCAAAGTCTGTACTTTATAAATTTTGGTAAAGAAATGTCACTAGGAGAAACACCGAACAGACTAGATAGCCCAGACGATAAGCTAGATGTTAGACGAGATTCGGCAGAATTATGATAGAGTTCGTGGATTTAAGAAACTTTATAACGATGTCAAAGCTCGAATGGATAAAGCAGCCTTGATAAACGAGAAATCATATAACCTCAGACGTCGTGACGTACAGTACAAGGTGAACGATAAAGTTTTTAGGAAAAACTATACATTGTCCAACGCCGCTAACTACGTAACATCTAAGTTATCCCCCAAATTCGTCGGACCTTTCTTCATAAACAAGAAAATGTCACCTTGGACTTATGAGTTGAGAGATGAAAGAGGAAAGATGTATGGTGTGTGGAACGTAAAAGACCTAAGATCTGATTCTTCATGTATAGACCCAGGAGACTAGAACTCATTTCGAGGAATAAAGTTTTCATCATGTCGATACCCTTCGTAAATGGACCGAGGTTATGACTTATTCATTAAATTATGTTAAAAAATTACAGTATATCTAACAAATATACTTTTCATAATTTCAACTTCCACCTGCTTGGCCACAAGAATATCCAATTCATGTCACATCTCTTGTAATAGAGCGCCGTGTGTTTTCTTTTATAACCATATTTGGTTGCCATAGTTTTGGGATTTGTGAGATTCACACGTATTTTTACTTATGTCTATCTGGTTGTTTATAGATATATTAAGGACTATCTCACTTCAGCGGTTTGGTGTGTTTTGGTCATAGGACCTGCATTAGCTGTCGAGGATTAATAGCGCTATGCATGAGATGGGTCAGTGTATTCTTTTTTTTTTGTATCCTTGGCCGTAGCTTGGCGAATTTCTACGAAATTCTTTTTCTGGGAAAGGGGAAATGTAACGGGCTCTTTTAACTTAAAATTTAGGATTAATTTGAGATCCGACAACACCGTGGCTTGATGCGCGATAATTGAGTTTTGGGAACCGATTCCAAAAAGACAGTCAGTAGTTGATCGGTCGATGATCTATTAAGACGAAAACGCTATGATTGTTTTATCGTCAAGGAAGCGAGGCCATCTTCCGATCCAGATTACATCCTGGAAAAATTAAATTGAGATCGTGGAGGATAGCGTGGAAGATATTTTGTCAATATAAGTTCCTTGATTCTGTAAGGCGTAGTGGTTCTATATCGTAGATGGGTTTATCGTCTTCCAAGGTAATTTTGGGATCAACATAGACCACGAGGCGGTTCTAAATACAAGGATTGGTTGTAACTATCTTCCGAAAATACCATTGTATCCTGTAGTATCTGAGATTGTGGCACCTGTCGGCTGATTCAAATCGCAGCGATTGTCATTCCCCGACGAGATTTTTCCCGCTAGACCAGTACCTACTCTGGGAGATCCCGTAGGAATCTTCACCCTATCACTGGTATTGTGCCTTCCCTTAATTTGAAAAGTAACTTTTAATTAGTATATGTTTGATAGTTATCGTTATTGGGCATTGAATAGTCTCCAAATAATTTCGATAAGGTTATTTTTTATTTTTATGTAATAGATACGTATGATTTCTTAGCAATTAACTTTTGGAGAATTTGTGATATTAAGATGTATATATTCAGATAGGCATATGTGTATGTGTATAATGGACATTATTTATTCGTTATTGATTATTCATATTGTTGATTAAGTTTAATGAATGTTAAGAATTCCCTCAGAATTTTGTACATGTTGAGGAACAGGCCTGCTTCGTAGACATTATTTGACGATATATTTCCTGTATATATATATATATATATATATATATATATATATATATATATATATATATATATATATCTATTTCTCATTAGGAAGAGGTACCAATAGAAGTAGATTTGCTCTACTATTTTAATTTTTTTTATTATTGGGATTCTCATATTGACGATTATTTATTTCTTGTTTGATATCTCTACCTGTGCATTTATTTTATAATAATGTTGTAGTTCCACTCCTAGGAGAATGCTTATGCTTAGCAGATCTTACATTTTAATTCACTCTTTCTTATTTTATTATATTTGACTTTTTTTTATCTATTCACTCTCCTTGACGGTTACTGCCACCGTAATGGTTTCCGGCTTTTCTAGCGCAAAGCCGGTGGCGCTCATTGATCAGTCGTTGATAATCGATCAATAAATTTGTTTTGTTTAATTTTCTTTTCCTTTCAATCGTAACGACTCACACCCATCTCTCGTCTGAGTTGGCTTGCTGGCTTGGCGGTCTATTTTTCTTCGCGCTAGTCGAGGTAAGTGATCCTCATCATTTTTTATTTCAATTGCCCGCGTTACAAATTTTATATTTAGGTTTAGTGAAGAAGCCGTTATATGGTGTTTTGGGTTTCCTTTTTGTATATTATATCATAGTCAAATTCTTCCAATTCTTTTAAATTGAAAAGCCAAACTAGTGGTCTATGATCTGTATAAATTTTTAACTTTCTGCCATATACATACGGTGTAAAGTGCTTACAGGCCCAAACTACTGCAAGTAACTCTTTTTCGATGGTTGAGTAACGGCATTCTGTATCGTTTAATGTTCTGCTAGCAAAAGCGATTGGCCTGTCATTGGGTACATTTCCTTGACTCAGAACGCTGCCTAGTGCCATTTCTGAGGCATCTGTACTTAATATAAATTCTTATTCAAAATCTGTATATATTAAAATTGGGGCATTGGTCATAAGTTTTTTACAATATTTGAAAGATTCTTTAAATTCTGGTGTGTTTCCCAATTTCTCATCCTTTTTTGGGCATCTTGTCATTGCAATTTTTGCTAAATCTTTAATACAACGTTGGTAGTTGCCAATTAGGCCTAGGAATGACTTGATTTATGTTCTACTTCTCGGGATAGGGAAGTTTTTTACAGCTGCAATTTTACCTGGGTTCGGTTTGACCCCTCCTGGTGTCGGCGGGCGTAATTTCAGCCGGTAATCCTGTCGACTACCTGTTCAAAGCAAAAGACCCATCTAATGACATAAGCAAATTCGGCCGATGGAATAAGTGCCTTGAAAAATTTTCAGTTTGTAAACAAGACGTATTAAAGAGTGGTGAAGTGCGTTGGAGGTGCATCAAGAAAAATTTAAAGTGTTTAGCTAAGTTGTATACTGTTGGTACCGAATTTACCTACAGTAACCAGGAGTGAGTTAACTCACCATCATGAACCAGATCCACGTTCTTTGAAGAGAAAAATTGTAACAACTGCTTGCAAGCGAAAAGCCCAGGAGAACAGATCGGAGAAACTTCGAAAATTATAAAAAGCGTTCTTTCAATACATGTACCGGAAGAATTGATTATAACAAATATAAATCTCATTAGATTTTTTTTAATATAACAGTCGTCGCAAGCTCTTGCCAACCCTGCCTACAGATATTCATGAAGTACATAATGTAGTTAACATACATTCACCTAAAACGACAACAGGTGTTTTTTTTGTTTATTAACAGTTCAGCTGAATATATCATTGTTTTTTGTGCCAAACAAATATTACTACGTTGTGTAAAATGAATGTTATATAAATGGATGGCACATTTTCTTCTTTTACGAAATATTTTTGTCAGTTATTCATGGCCTGGAAAACGGGCACTATATTTCTATTTTATATTGTCTGTTAACAAATAAGACTGCTGACTTCTGTTGCTTAAATCTAAAATTTTGAAACTTTTTCATATAGTGTTTGAACCGACGAAGGCATTCGTAGATTTTGGAATAGGAATACATATCGCACTAAGAAATGTTTTGCCAAAAATAAAAATAAATGGTTGCAGATTTCACTTATATCAATAGTGGTATAGACAAATTCAGTCTTTAAGGCTAACTCAAATATATAAAGACAAAACTCTGAAGAAAGTAAATGGCTTACTCACACTTTTGGGCTTACTTATTTAAAACCATCTGATGTTGAGGATTGTTTTATATCGATTTAATCTCATACAATCCAAATAATTAACTGATCGATAAATACGCAGACTATTTATTAGATTATTATATAGCACCTTATTCCAATTTTCCACCAAAAATATGGGCAGAAGAAAATCCAACGATAAAACGAACTACTAACGCTTGCGAATCTTTCCATTCAAAATTGAATTCTTCATTTTATTCTTGTCAACCTTTCATATTTATTTTTATAGAAAAGTTAAAAGAATTTCAGATCGATACATATTTGAAAAATTCTCTCGAATGTGCCATGAAAACACGAATTTTATACACGAAATATAAACAACTGTAAGCTTAAAAAAAAAATATATATAACAAATTAACATATGATTCCGGACAAAGGGGTAACGTACAAATGTATCCAAAAACAATCTCACCTAGATCGGATTTAGTTAGCGAAGGTCAGTCAGAGCCAGGGGCGAGTGCGGAGGACAGAAGCAATACCTCAACAACAAAAGAGAAAAACAACTTTTACTGTTCTGTTCTAATTTTTGTCACTTACATAATCTTACCGGGGGCGCGATGGCCCTGGTTGGTTGGAAACTTCTCACCTAGGCCCCCCCTCTTCCTCATCTAGTCATCAGCCACCTAAAGGTACCTAGTTAACGAAAATCTCATACATCTACTTATAATTTCTAAGTTCTACTAAAAACATGCATTTGTGAGTTTCTGACCATCACGGGGTCACCTCCAGGACACAACCCGGAAGTCAACGATACTGAGGGTACTTCACTCAGTCGTTACAGTCGGCAAACATCAATCGACAGTTTTCTAGCGGAATATCATCGCCAGACAATCCCTCGTGGCTGACGGAACAATCATCGTCAGTTATCACCCTATCATATGAGCTCATATGTAAAATAATCAAAGTACTCACTCACACGTGTATTCTCAAATCAGTAATCAAACAGGTAATACTTTGACCAAATATCAGTAATCCTAAGGGTTGGCCCTGGCTCCCTTCACAGCCACAGTTCTTCGGATCACCCGCACTCTAAAAATGCTAGTCACTCAATCCCCTCTCCCAAAAACTCTCCCTACCACGCAACCTCCCTTGGGTTCGTAGCATGGACTCGACCAATCCACAGTATATGATAATTTAGACACCATGGAATAGAAAACATCAATTTATTAAAGGCTGAACAAAACATGTTAATAAGAGAGAAAAAGAAAACAAAAACTTAAATAACTGAACATGACATTTCCTTCAGTCGGCCATTCCTGACATTTCCTCGACCCGAGGAACTAATTTAATCTTAATCTGACTCGGATGGCAGGGGTACTCCATCTTCCGCATTGACCAGATCCTCATCTTCATCGTCTGAGCTTTCGGACTGATCTACTAGGACTGTCCAGGGTTTCAGTCGATCGACCGCTACTACGTTTCGATAGCTCCCCTTTTGTCGCCGTGTAGATGCCTTCATGTCGGATACTTCGTAACGGTCCTTATCCAACACTTGTGTCACCACCATAGGTCCATCATACCTGGGTCGCAGTTTAGCACTCACACCATCACCTTGTACTTGTTTCTGGACCAAAACCATATCTCCCGTAGTATATTGGCGAGGTTGCTTACGTTTTTGGTCAAATCGTACCTTATTCTTATCCTGGGCGCTAGCTAGTTTTCGACTGGCTTCGTCTCTGATTTGAGTTAAATCGGCCTGCACTTCTGGTTCAATATCCACTGCATGTGCAAGTGCCGCATCTGTTCCTGCTTTAGGTGTATAACCCATCAACATTTCATTTGGCGTTTTCCTCGTATCCTTGTGGATGGTGTTGTTGATGGCAAATTGTACTGTTGGAATCCGTTGGTCCCATTCGCATTCGTCTTCATAAGCTGCCAATGAAGCAAGAACGGTTCGATTATACCGTTCCACCTGACCATTGGCACGAGGTGTACCCACTGCAACTTTGACATGTCTAATCCCTTTAGCACGGCAATATTCCTCAAATTTCTTGGAAGTAAAGGCGGTACCCCGATCAGTCACCAAATAAGAGGGCACCCCGAACCGATGTATCAATTCTGCTTCCAAGAATCGTAGCACAAACTTGGTCTTCGTCGAAGGCACCGCACACATCATCAAATATTTGGTGAACCCGTCTACCAGCACGATAAGGTGTACGTTTCCTCCTTTCGTTTTATTGAAGGGTCCTAGGTGATCCACATGTACCGTGTGAAACGGTTTGGGATGTTTTGGAATGGGGTGGAGAAATCCTTCTTTACGTCCTGCGCACTGTTTGGTAAATAGACAGGGAATACAGCTGTTGATATATCGTTGAACTTTTTCTCTCATTTTCGGGAACCAGTAGTGCTGACATAGAGCATTGAGCGTCTTGTCGACCCCGAAATGACCCAATTCATCGTGGGCTGCTCTGATCACTTGAATTCTCATACCCTTAGGCACTACCCACTGTAGGCCTCGTACTGTAATACGGTACAGTCGATTTTCGCGAATCGTGAAGTTTTTATAAACATTCCTCTCATAATCCGTCTCTGGTGTTTTTGACAGAATTTGTCGTATTTGTTGTACCTTCTCATCAGTCAGTTGCGCAGACAATACCCAGTCCGCAGGTTCGATCCGCATGATGACGCGTGCTTCACAAGGTGTTTCAGTTGGGTCCGGATTTCTACTTAGAGCATCTGCATGGCGCATATGGTCTCCCTTTCGATAGACTATGTCGAATCGAAACTCCTGCAGTTGTAACCACCAACGGGAAATACGTGGTAGCAAGTCGCGCTTTGTCCAAGCCGTCTTCAGCGCATTGCAGTCCGTTACAACTGTAAACGCCTTGTCCAATAGATACACTCGGAATTTTTGCACTGTTTGTACCACTGCCAGCGTCTCTAGTTCGTAAGAATGGTATCGACTTTCAGCCGCAGTGGTTCGGCGACTATAGTAAAATACCGGATGTAACCGTCCTTCGCTTTCTTGCAGTAAGATTCCGCCCAACCCCTGACTGCAAGCGTCGGTGTGAACTTCCGTCCTGTCCTCAGGTGCATAGATTTTGAGTACCGGGCGTTGAGTTAGAGTCTCTTTCAAGGAAGTGAAAGCCTTTTCTTGTTGTGGTTCCCAGCTCCACGAACAGTTTTTCTTGGTTAGTCTTGTTAAAGGCTCCGCAGTGAGGGCACAATTCTTGACAAAATGTCGGAAGAACCCCGTTAACCCTAAGAACTGTCGCACAGTATGAACATCGCGCGGCTTAGGAAAGTTGTTGATAGCTTTACATTTTGCCTCTCCAGGGCGAACACCTTCTGTGGATATCGTGAATCCTAAATAGTCAACAGTTGAACTCAGAAACGTACATTTTTCAGGATTCAGGGTAAGTCCTTCCTGCTCAAACATTTTCAATAGGACTTCCAGTTTTTCGAGGTTCTCTTCCGGGCTCTTTGCGAAGACTAACACGTCATCGAGATATACTGTTGCGAGACTACCGTAGGGCAAAAGCAAACGATTCATCATCCTCTGGAATACGCTGGGTGCATTGCATAATCCGAATGGGACTTTGTTGTACTCGTAGTGACCGTCTGGGGTAACAAATGCCGTATACTTTTTAGACGATTCGTCAAGAGTAATCTGATGGTATCCTGACATTAAATCTAGAGTGGTGAAACTCGCGGCACCTTGAAGTTTGTCTAACTGATCATCTATACGTGGCAAAGGGTACTTGTCTTTCACGGTCGCGGAGTTTAGTTTACGATAATCAATACATAACCGATACCTTCCGTCCTTCTTTTTAACAAGAAGTATAGGTGAACTAAAGGGCGAACAAGAGTCGCGAACAATACCGGAATCCAGAAGTTCCTGCACCATCTCTTTTGCGACTTCTTTTTCTGCCGGTGACATGCGATAAGGACGATAACTGAATGGCTGATTGTGGGTCAGTTCAATGTGCATTCTAGTTGACTTTGACTCCCCAAGTTCCTTAATGTTTGTCGCGAAGCAATGTCGGTAGGTGTTGACTAGTTGTTGTAGGTGCTCTTTGATTTCCTGAGAAACGTCACCAACATGCAAATCATTTACTAACAATGGAGATAATTTTGTCGCTCTCTTCTTTATTTGTCGTACATTTAATTCTCTTCCAGTTTCAGAAACACAACGCCGAACCCGAACAAAAGGTCTATTTGTGTTCAACAAAACATCACGCTTACCTAAATTTATAACCGGCACAACTGTTTCAATGTTTTCACCTAGAGTTATGATACATCGCGGAAGCACAAGTTCGTGTTCTGGTTCCATACGTACACTAACATCCACCAAATATTCTCCACTAACCCATTGTCCCCGATTCTCCACCATAATATTCGAAACATATCCTGGCGGTATAATCGTCTTTTGCTTCGGCCACAATTCCACCTTCATCCCGGGATATCGTTGGTAAAACTGCAACAGCTGATGGTCCTTGTAGACGACCAAATCAGGTAATTCGGTGAAAGGCTGTCCAACGATAAGTGGCACGGATTGTGCCGAATTTGATACTACGTCAGCTTCGACGTGCGTGCTGATATTATCCACTGAAAGCTTGAAGCTGGTACGTCCTTTGGTGGTTACCAAGGAGTTTCCAAACCCGCGAAGAGATGTTACCCTATCAGAACGAATTACTAAGTTTAATTTCTCACAAGTTGAGTACTGAATGGTGATACATTCACTACCGAAGTCGATGTACGCTTTGACAGGGTGTCCATTGATCAACGCATCTTTGGAATATTTATCACCGCCAGTTCCCCGTCCTAGTCACAATATTTTCTTTGGGTTATTTTTACCAGGTTGATCCTTGTTGGTCAGCTGTTTTCGGTAACATTTATCATCCGTATGTCCCCGCTTGTTACAGTAATTGCAAGTACTGATGGTAGTCGTAGGGCACATTACGGCTTTGTGCCCTTCCCTCTTGCAAATAAAACACAACATCTTGCGATTTTCAGCTCTTCGAGTATAGCCCTTTCGAGAGTATTCTTGGTGTCGTTGACCCTTGAAGGATACATGCCTTAGTCTATCAATTCGATCTGCTTTGGTAGAACAATTCTTTAGAAAGGCCAACAAGTCTTCCACGTTTTCAAAGTGACCTGCTTCAGCAGTACGTCGCAACATGACATCGGTCAATCCACCAATGATGCACGACACCGAATTCTCCCCAGTTATTTGGCATCTATGCAGAAGCGTCACCTTATCAAAGTAGTACTTCAATAATGTTTCACCTGGTCTGTGCTTGCGGTCTAACATTTGTTGAAGTACTTCACAGTAGTTAACTTTCGTTGGGAAACTCCTCAGCAACATTGGTTTCAACTCTATCCATTTCATACATGTAATTATTTGGGACTCTAACCATTTCTCAGCTAATCCTTTCAAACGTCTGGTAGCATTGAACGCAGTTAATTCGTCACTCCACTGATAAATGGCTTGTAGTTGATCGACTTTTGCGACCCAGCGTTTAACATCCAAATCCCCATTTTCGGGATCATATTCGGGAATTAAATCGCGATGATTTCCGGACGCATTTTTATTTTCTACAAGTTGTTGAGCGAGCAGAGAAATAGCTTCAGCCAATTTTCCCATGCATTCCTCCGATGCTGGGGTTAGCAACGAATCTGAAGAAGTGCCTTGGGTCCCACTCATCCCCGGTAAAACAACGACATTTTCCGCTACCGTTTCCATATCGGAGTTTTCGGCAGAGCTTATAATCACTGGACGAACGCGCTTGTATGATCGTTTTCGCATTTTCGACACATGAGGCATTTTAAAATTCAATGAAATAAATGCAGCACTCAGTTAAGTATTACAGTTCTAGTTCGCACCGTAATAGAACAATTATTGCAATAATCACAAAAATACTAATAAATAGCATTAATTCATTCCACCGTCCGCATGCGCAAATTCTCGGCCATAGAATACCTCTTAAGTCAACTTCATGGAGTAGCAGTGTTCTCAAATAAAAGTACATAGTACATAAAGAAATTGACAGAAGAGGTCATAGATCACAGACAGCCGCTATCATTGAATTGGGCACAAGCATAGTACATGCTGTCAAAAAGGACAGGCATAGTACATGCTGTCAAAAAGGACAGGCATAATACATGCTGTCAAAAAGGTTAACATTTCCATAGATTTACCACAAAATAAATAACACCACCACATCTATGAACATTTCAAATATGAGTAGCCATGGCAACAAAACCTATACGAAACAAACCCTTCGGGCAAGTGGGTCAGAGCGACATAGCGCTAGCGAAAAAAGAAACAACTTAATCATATACAGTTCGTTTAGGATGAAAACTGCGAGAGATTGCATTTAGCGGATATGTACGTGAACCCCACACCTGAAAATTTGTAAGCTTAAAAAAAAATATATATATAACAAATTAACATATGATTCCGGACAAAGGGGTAACGTACACATGTATCCAAAAACAATCTCACCTAGATCGGATTTAGTTAGCGAAGGTCAGTCAGAGCCAGGGGCGAGTGCGGAGGACAGAAGCAATACCTCAACAACAAAAGAGAAAAACAACTTTTACTGTTCTGTTCTAATTTTTGTCACTTAAATAATCTTACCGGGGGCGCGATGGCCCTGGTTGGTTGGAAACTTCTCACCTAGGCCCCCCCTCTTCCTCATCTAGTCATCAGCCACCTAAAGGTACCTAGTTAACGAAAATCTCATACATCTACTTATAATTTCTAAGTTCTACTAAAAACATGCATTTGTGAGTTTCTGACCATCACGGGGTCACCTCCAGGACACAACCCGGAAGTCAACGATACTGAGGGTACTTCACTCAGTCGTTACAGTCGGCAAACATCAATCGACAGTTTTCTAGCGGAATATCATCGCCAGACAATCCCTCGTGGCTGACGGAACAATCATCGTCAGTTATCACCCTATCATATGAGCTCATATGTAAAATAATCAAAGTACTCACTCACACGTGTATTCTCAAATCAGTAATCAAACAGGTAATACTTTGACCAAATATCAGTAATCCTAAGGGTTGGCCCTGGCTCCCTTCACAGCCACAGTTCTTCGGATCACCCGCACTCTAAAAATGCTAGTCACTCAATCCCCTCTCCCAAAAACTCTCCCTACCACGCAACCTCCCTTGGGTTCGTAGCATGGACTCGACCAATCCACAGTATATGATAATTTAGACACCATGGAATAGAAAACATCAATTTATTAAAGGCTGAACAAAACATGTTAATAAGAGAGAAAAAGAAAACAAAAACTTAAATAACTGAACATGACATTTCCTTCACAACATTTTTTGTACAACTGTCAAAAAAATTGACTTTCACCGGAAATCATTTATGTTGGAAGTAATTGTTCAAACTTCACTATCAATTATTATTCCAATAAATGAAATTGTTTTATGATGAATAATCAATTGATAATTGAATCTGTTAAAAATAAATTCTTCAAAAAGGATTATTTCATGTTTTATTTTGTAAATATTTTGGCAGTGAAAAAAAGTAAGCATTCACGCATCAATAGAGATGCAGAAATGTCAAGTTCTTTTGACATTTGTAAATAATATTTTTGTTTTTCTATTTATTTTTATGTATATACTGTCTTAACTTTTTATATTTGCCAGTCTGTTTAAGTACCTTTATTTGATTTGTACATACTTTCTAATTTTTCTCTACCTACAACATTTTGTTTTTGATTTTGATGTAATAGAGAAAGTTTAAAGAACATTAAATTTTATTTTACCTGCTCCTCTCGGCCGAAAATACTATAAGATAAGAACGAACCCTTAAACTTCCCGTTGAATTTACGTGTCTCTTTAAGTACCTGTACTGATTGCGGCCAAAATTTTATCCATCCTCTGGTGTCATAATATGGCCTAAGTATTGAACTTCTTTTCTTAGAAATTCTGATTTGTCTAACTGGATTTTGAAATTTTATTTGCGTAGTCTCTTGAAGACTTGTTTTAATCTGGTGAGATGTTCCTGTAATGAACTGCTGTAAATTACGATGTCATCTAGACAAATTTCGTTCTGAAGACCTCTTAAAATGTTGTCCATTACGTGTTGGAAAGTTCTAGGAGAATTTCGAAGTCCAAACGGAAGACGCTTAAATTGAAAATGAAAATGTCCATTCTCTGTGGAAAAAGCCGTTTTTAAGATGTCTTTGGGCTCCTTTTCAATTTGATGAAATCCACTTGCAAGATCTATTGTAGGGAAATATTGACTTCGACCTAACTTGTCCAATATATCTATTATGTTGGGAAGTGGGTACTTGTCATCAATTGTCTTCTCATTTAACTTTCTGTAGTCGATCACTACTCTATATCTCTTTCTCCCCGATGCATCCGTTTTCTCTGGCACAATCCAAATCGGGCTAGACTAAGGGCTAGTCGAATGTTCTATTATACTTTGGTCCAACATTTTCTCAATTTGTTTTTTGACTTCACTTTTATGTATTTCGAGATATCGATAACTTATGGTATAAATAGGGGTGTTAAATTAATTTCATGTCTAATTTTATTTGTAAATGTTAATGAATTTTTTTCTGAATGAAATATATCTCTGAATTCAAAACACAACTTTTTAATAGCTTCCTCTTCTTCTTTGTTACAATGCTCTAGTGTTAGATTTTTCAAATTTTCCTTAAGAATTTCATCGAGATCACGTTTGTCCTTTTCTATTTCCATGGTTTCGTAGAATTTTAAATCAATTTTATTTATAAGTTATATATCTAGAGGTGTAGAGATAGTAAGGTCAATTGGTTGATCGCTATTATTTGAAATTATTGTTTTAGCATGGTGTTCTATAACATTTACAAGGTCCTCTGGCATTTCCAAGTCTTTTTGTAAGATCGTATATTTTAAAATTCCTATTCCACTTTTATGTCGTACTGGAATTTTGACGACGTCATTCTCGTTGTAGGTTTGCATAGATCCTGTTTCACGGATGTTTAAGCAGGAATCCTGTTTTGGAGTCAAATGAAAATCCAGATGAGCAATTAAAAATCATAAACGTAATAAAATTAGAATATATCTTAACAGATCAAGAAATTGATGAAGATATACAGAACAGGAAAAACACATTAATTAACACCATGTTTAATTCAAAAAGGTCAAGAAGAAAGAAAGAATAATTTTATCAGAGAATGAAAATCTTTGTCATCTAGGAACCAAACAATTGCAAATGAAAATTAGCCCCCTTTATACTGCATAGAAAATATTGAAGAATATTGAGTTTGTAGAAGTTGCACAGTATGTATTAGAAATAAATTCGGAGGACTTGAAAAATTTGTTTTAATGTCTCACCTAGTGGATCATTTTACAAAATATTCCTATATTTTGACATCAAAAACACAAAACGCAAGTGATTTTATTAAGCTGGTGAAAAACGTTACAGAAATTTATAGAATTGGAATGTTTCTATCAGATCAATATTTTGTAATTAGTTCAACGGAATTCAATAAATTTCTGGAGGAGAAGAATATACTAATATTTTTTACTGCAGTAAATGCACCGTTTTCTGATGAATTAAATAAAAGATCAAACCAGACCCTTGTAAATAAAATCAGATGTATGGTAAATGAGTAGAAGAAGAGAGCTTGGACAACGGGAGCACAGGAGTATGTAAAAAATATAACGATACCGAACATACTATCACTGGATTCGCATACTTATTAGAAGGCACTAACGTTAAAATATTATCAAGCGAATTAAAACAACATTTTTCTAAGACTGATTTGAAGCAAGACCGAGAAACAGCACTGAAGAATACAATAAAATCATACAATTACAATAAAAAAGTATTTGATAAACATCGGAAAAACTTTGAACTTAACGTAGGAGTATGGTATTTATCGAAAATGGCAATAAACTAAATAGGAAAAAGCTAGATAAATTGAAGATTGGACTATATAAAATTTGAGAATAGATATCAAACACAATATACAAAATTAACATTGGCCATAGAAAATCAGAATCAAGTCTCTTCCAAAATTCAAAATTGGCACAAGTCTCTGCCATTAATAATATTAATAATAATAATTCATTTATTTCACATTTTACAATCTAAAATGATCATGAAAATGAAATTTGTCATAGAATGAAAAGAAAAGGTACACAAATATATACAAATTTAAAATTAAATGTTGTTTCTTCAGAAGGTATGCTCTAAATATTCAGAAATGCCGTACGGTTCTAAATTGAGCAATAATGATTTAACTTGTTTTTCGAATAAAAAGTGTAGTCAAAAATTCTATCACTTCGTGTTTTTAGACCGCTGATGGAACTTTTATTTTTGAACAGGAATTAATGATGATTTCATATAAATAAAGCCCTGTCAATGTGAGCATGTTATTTTCCCGAAAGTGGGTTCTGCATGATTCTTTGTACCCCAGATTCAAAATGGTTCTGAGTGTTCGTTTTTGTATTATAAACAAGTCTTTTGCTTCCCACCTGTTTCCCCAGAAAATTATTCCAAATCTGGAAATTTGAGAAATACACGTTTTTTATTGTGTTTATGTCTTAGTAAGGTTTCAGTACTCGCAAGGTATACAGGGTGTTGTTTCACCGAAGCGTTTGCGGAGCTTTACGCGGATAAGGTTAAAGTTATCTAGAAAATCCTTTAAGTAACCTATCTGATTTTAGAAGGTCTATAACAAGAAAATATTTTCGTATATACAGGGTCTTTCCAAATAGTCGCAATCGAGAACAACTTTGTTTTTTCTTATGGAGCAAATTCAATTTATTTTTTATCAGATTCTACATAAAAAAAATATTGTGTTCATTATGCGAATTTAAGCATATTACCATCGGTTGTAGGGTTATTAATTTTTTGTCGAATTTTTTTGACAGATAACTACCCTAATTTGAAGATTTATATCTTTTGACCTTGAAAAGATAGAGTAATAATATTCTGAAGAAATCAAGTCAGAATATTGAAGATTGTACTGCACTTGCGAAATTTTATTTAAATTATACAGGGAGTTTTCAAAAAATAAATATTTAATAGTTTCATATAATCATCAATAAGTCATTTTTTCAAATAAGATTGTATGTTTTTACTACGCCAATGGATAGACCGTTAAATTTTACATAGGAATCACAAAAAATACAGTGTAACTATAAAATTAGTAGATATTAATGATTTCTTTAATTTTAATCTAAAAGTCATGATCAGGTTAGCCATGGCATGGTATTACATGTTATGCATTAAACCATTATCATCACTGACACAATTGAAAAACATTAAGTAATCTGAAAAATTTTAAAAAGTTAATAATTAAATAAAAAAACTTAACTTAATCTAACGCCTACTGCAATAAATGTTCAAAATTATTACCATTTTCCTGTAAACACAAATCTACTCTACTAGAAAAAGATATCATCACATTATTGAGCATATGAGGTGTGACTGACCTGAATGCATTTGTAATACGAAGCTTTAAGTCAGTGTCAGTGAGGGGTTACTGAAAAACTAGATTCTTTGCATAACCCCACAAAAAAAGTCTAAGTCTAAGATAATGTATATGTCCCTTCAGACCGACCCGTCTCTGACCAAACCTCTCGTTTAAGAGGCGTTGAACAGCATTGCCTGATGAGGAGGAGCTCCATCTTGCTGAAAATACAGATTGCGTCTTATAGTTAGAGGCACTTCTTCCATCAACAATGGCATTTCATTTTGCAGAAAATTTAAATAACCATTTTCATCCAAATATCCGTCAAAAAAGTAAGGCCCTATTAGTCTATCTCCCTTGACGCCTCCTCAAACATTTACGGTCCAGCGGTGTTGGTTGTCTATTCTACGAATGAACAGGGGATTTTCAGGTGCATAGAAATGAAAGTTTTTTCTGTTTGACATCTCAATGTTTGAAAAAGAAGCTTCGTCCGTAAAAAGGATGTACTTTAAAAAATATTTATTTTCTAACCGTTGCTTAGCCCAGTTACAAAATACTATACGTCTTTCTAAATCAACCTCTCGTAACAGCTGTTGTTTTATGAAATTATAGTCATGATATCTGAAAAAAGAGGGATTGAATATTAAATGTTAATTCAGTTTAAAAAGTATAATATCACTTGTTCTTTCTGAGCACTCTTCTTACAGACGAGTAGCTTATATCGTGCTCTCTTCCATACCATTGCAGACCTTCATGAGGGTGCTCCTGGACGGTTAAAAGAATGTCTAGCTGCTTCTCTTGATTTATATGGGGATATTGCTGATTTCGCTTACTATAAGATAATGAACCTGAATCGCTAAATCTATTTAATAATCGGCGAAAAGACTTTGGTTCTGGACAGTAAAACATTTTGATAATTTTCACCTAGCACGAAAGTCATGTCTCTGAGCTCATCATCACTGAAATTCATTTTTAATCAAAGAGATTTTTACACCTTAATATTTTATCAGCACTGACGTTTGAGAGGCATCTAATAATTCGACATACAATAATTTTAATTATACTGACATTCCAAGGCAAACGCTATCATGATTTTTAGATTAGAATTAAAGAAATCTTTAATATGTATTAATTTTATTGTTACGATGTAATTTTTTTGATCATTCCTACTTAAACTTTAACGGTCTTTCCATTGGCGTAGTAAAAAACATAAAATCCGATTTGAAAAAATTTGAATTATTGATGTTTATATGAAACTAATACATATTAATTTTTTGAGAACTCCCTGTATAACTTCAATGAAATTTTGCAGTACAATCTTCAATATTATGGCTTAATTTTTTCAAAATATTATTACTCTATCTTTTCAAGGTCAAAAGATATAAATCTTCAAATTGGGGTAGTTATCTGTCAAAACATTTCGAAAAAATTCACATAGTGAACATATTATTTTTTTTTTGTAGAATCTGATAATATAAATTGTACACGTTCCATAAGAAAAAACAAAGTTGTTCTGGATTGCGACTATTTTGACAGAACCTGTATACACGAAAATATTTTGTTGTTATAGACCTTTTAAAATCAGATAGGGTTACTCAAAGGATTTTTTAGATAACTTTAACCATATCCGCGTTAAGCTCCGCAGACACTTCGGTGAAACACCGTGTATAGAGTGGAGTTCAACTTCTTACGCAAATATTCAATATGCAAGATCCATTGAATATTTTCATCAATAGTTAATCCTAAGAATCTAGTCGATTTTACTCTTTTCAAAGTTTCATTTGCAAATTGGATCTCTCTGGGTGTATTTATATTGGATCTGGTAGTCTTGAACATAATTGCATTGGTTTTTGTAGTGTTCAAGGTTAGAGTATTTTTTTCTAAACCAGTTTACAAGGCCGATCACTGCATGTTTGAAGAGTCTGCGCAAGTTGTTCTTTATTTTTTTCATGTATCAGAAGATTAAACTCGTCGGCAAAGTTCACTAGATTGCATTTTAGGTTTTCCGTAATCATCTCCAAGTCATTTACAAATATCAAAAACAAAAGTGGCCCGACGATCCCCCCTTGACCGATTCCTAATTCCGGTACGTAGGCTAGTTCTGAAAAATAGTGCACTCCTTCATATTCGACAATTACTTTCTGTGCCCTATTTGAAAGGTAAGATTCAAACCATTTGAGTGCATTTTCTCTCACTCCCAATATCTCTAGTTTTCTCAATAGGATTTTGTGAGGGACAGACTCAAAAGCTTTCGTTAGGTCCAAAAATATACCTTGTATGTATTTTTTATTTTCAAAGCCCGAGAGAATTTCTTGTATAAAACTGTTTGTTGCTGTGTTTGTAGATCGGTTACTCAGGTAACCATGTTGACAGTTACTGAACAGATTGTTAATTATAGCGACTTTCGGACTATCTGGGAATTTGCCATATACTGGCGAGTTATTTATGATAAATGCCAAGTGTTCACAGACTTCCTGGGAGCATATTTTCAATATGCTCACCGGAACCTCGTCAATACCACATGTCCATTTGTTTTTTAGTCTTCTTATTATGTCGTGAACTTCAAACCCCAGGACCGGACTCAAAAAAATCGAAATGGAACAAGGGTTGTTTCTATCCACAATATCTTTCCGAGTTGAATTTATTTGCAGTAAATGCAGGTGTTCCATTTATTTCAATATTAGTTGCTCTTTTGTCACCTGATTTCTTTCACTATATTCCTGACTACATTCAAGAGGAATATGGTGAATAGGAAAATTTAGGTATCAATGCAAACTGTAGTTTGCAGAGTTGAGAGCGGTACCTCGCACATCTGCCTACAGAAACATTATTTTCAGAAAAATGTTGGATTTTCAAGGTCACGTAATGGTTTTTCCCGATTAATTAAAAAATATAGCTTCAAATTAATGAGATATTGTATATAATAGAATCCTACAATGATAAGTAATCAATTGAAAATGTTTTCAACTCGTAAAAGGCTGTAATATTTATTTTATCAATTTATGTAAAACCAAATAGACGGATTTCACTATTTATTTTTTCAAGACTCTACGGTGTTGCCGGTGCTAAAATTTTACCTGCTTCTAAATACATAAATGTCGCATAAATACTTATCTTCATACACAGGGCAGCGTTCCCATGACATAAATACCTTCCTGAATTTCATTTGTCTTCTAAACAAATCTCCCGAGGATTCGCCAAATACTGTTGACATTATTTTGAGTTGCTTTAATATAGGTTATAGTCAAGTAATCTTCATCCGGAATATAATGGTTTTGTTTTCTAAGATAGTGCGCAATATCCTCTGTGGTCATATTATTTGTTGCTGTGGTTATAATTTTGAACTTAGGCTTTATCATTTGGGGTTGTTATACCGTGTAATTATCTTGTATGTCTTCTTGCATGCTTTTTATTAGTTTTTGGCTTTCTTGTCCGCTATTGTATTTTATCACAACAACTCCATTCTTTCGCAGTTCTTACGGAGTTAATACTCATTTTTAATTGGCTTGGATTAATTTTCGACTGTAGATACTTTTTGTGACTTTAGCATCTTTTGTATGCTTTGGTTTTATTAGCACGGGGCTTGAGTTTTTAGTGTCAGTGAGTTTGAGGTAGTAGGGGATGCAATACTTGCTGGGGCACATTCTAATTTTTTATTTTTTCCTGCAACATCTTAAGTATTAGTTCTTTAATTTTAAGTTTCGTTCTATTAAAGCCATGCATTTTACTTCAGATCCAGCTAGTTCAGATCATTCCCGCATTAATGAGTATCACATGAATCACAGGGAAAAACATTTTCTTTTTATTTTTTTGCACTTTATACAAGCAGTATTACTCATATTTTATTTTCATTTGGAGATTGCTACAGGACAAACTGGCAACTCTGCCCGCACAGCTGATGATAATTAGACGTTTTCCATTTTCTTTTTTGTTTTTTATGCACAAAACCCTTCGACTTTAATTGTGTTATCACATTAGGACTAGGAGAGTCCCAGGGATAGCATTTGGTGAATTAATTTGTTAATAAACGTCGCTACTATACACGTATTGCAGCAAAACGTAAACAAAGGACTATGTCGGGTTGCCAAGTTAACTCAATGAATATATTATTGTTTTTTTTGTCGGGCCCCAACTTTTTGTATTTTATGTATACTATGTTTTTTTTTATTTTTTGTGCATACGTACTTCTTTTGTTGTGTATTAATATTTTCCGAATTTACTACCGTTTATTTATTTTATTATACCTTTTACCTTTAACGATTTAAATAACAAAAGAGTAAGATTCTCAAATTTAGAATAAAAATTTAATTGGCGCCGAATCGGCCGAGCCGAACTGTCTCCTCGCGCCGAATAAGGTCTCATCTCAACGGCTGCGCCGAACGGTCCGACTCATGTTACCAAAGAAACCACTAATCAACATTAGAAAAAATCAAAAAAGGCTCCCATTGAGACGGAATGGATTCAAGGAAATTTGGTTTCATGGTCAGCTTCATATCCCTGCTCAAAATATGATATTTACAAAGAAATGAGCCCCTATGATATATATTTCGTGAAATATTCAATGACGAAGTATTTGAGCATCTTATCCAAGCTTAAAATTATGCATCTCTGAAAAATCATCCAGAACTAAATGTTAACGAACAGGAGCTTGAAATATTTCAAACGTTTTTGATCCTTTCTGGATACAACTCTATTACTTCGAAATACCACTACTGGGATTCACTAGAGAGAGAGATCCACGGAGCGAGTTTGTATATAATTCCTTGAGAAGAGATAGATTTCTCATAATATCAATATTTATACATTGTGCCGACAATTCCAGTCCATTCAATGTTGACAAGATGTGGAAACTAGAATTTTCATGGTTATGTTGCAGAATCGATTCCTAGAACTGTATCGACCAGAACAGCATATCAGCTTTGATGAATTAATGATCGAGTATTTTGGCAGACACAGGTGCAAACAATATATTGGAAATAAACCAATTAGATTTGGATCAGAGCTGTTCCGAGTACAGGCAAAAAGTACTCGAGTACTGAGTACGAATACTCATAAATGTATTCGAGTACTGAGTACAAGTATTCAAATGTCTGTACTTGAGTACTTTTATGAGTACCAAGTACATAAGTTTACTATTTCTACTATGAACTATCAATCAGTTATTTTGATATATTTTCCAAATATGCTTTAAGGAATATGTTCGCTATTTTCTTATGGAGATTTTTCTAATTAGTGTACTGAGATAGAGAATAAAATGCATATTTCTTAAAGACCTACTTTATTAGCTTTTAATACAACTAATTTTTCAAAATTTTCATCAGTAAGTGCATGTCGTCGTGGACTATTCACCATCGTCGCGAAGGAAAATAAACGCTCTACAGGTGCAGATGAAGGCAAACATGTATTGTACCGTATGAATAGGCTCTGTATAATAGGATATTCCTTCAGTATTGCTAAATCAATTCGTTTGTCATCTAGATAATTTAATAATTCCAGCTCAATTTTTGATTTTTGCTTATCACTTTTTGATTGTTTTGGTTTTGAGGATTCGGATATGTGAGCCAGATCAAAATCAAAATAACCGTCATAGTCGGATTCCCCCTGGTCTTTGCCATCACTGTTACCACCACTATTCGAATTTTCAAGCCCGTCCGACTCCAACATTTTTTTTCTGATAAAATTACCATTTGCTTGATAGAATCTATTGTCTCTGGTTTGTTTTTTAGAGCACTAAACCAACGAGTTTTAAACTTGGGAAATGTAACTGCTGCTAATTCTGCTTCTTGTGATTCCAATTGAAATGTCACAAAACCTTCTTTCGAGGGCATTTATACAAGCATTTAAAGTTAAGTTGGAACTGAAATGTCTGGGACTTTGAAAATCATCCTTCAGTTTTGCCCACTTCGAAGCTAGACAAACTAGTGTCGGAAGTAGAAAACCATAATAGGTATTTTCTTCTCCTTGCAATATATCAATAGCCGTTGCTAAAGGTTTCATTACTTTACAATAATCTTCCAAAAATTGTATTTCAGTATCCTGAATCTGCGGAAGGCCCAGTTTTTAATTAAGGGAAACCAGTTTAGATTTTTCATGTAGAATTTGTGAAATCGCATCGAAGTAGGAATTCCAACGAGTATCACCAGGACTTGATAGTGTATGCCCTAAAAGTTCAACTATAATTTCTGAGGTTCCGGGTCTTCCAGCCTTTGTCCATAACTTACGGCACTTAGCTATGACCTTAATATATTTATTTCGCACTGTCACATTCGAAGATATCGCTTTAGTGCAGTCCGATGTTGCTATTAAATTTAAAGTATGAGTGGCACAACGAAAATGCTTAGGTAACGTTATTATATGTTCAAGTTCTTGTTCTGTAAATTTGGAGTCTACGTGTGGAATAGTCAACAAGTTACATTCATTGTCAGAATCTGAGTCTTCATCACTGTTATTAACAACCGATTCTGCGGCATATTCAGGTAGACATGGGGCTGGGGATCCTTCTCGAACACTGAATTCTTTAAAGGCTTTTAAAAAATTGCTTCCGTTATCCAACACGGTAGCAACAATTTGATTAGTTTCTATACCATATGTTACAAATATTGAATGTAACATTTCTGCAACGTTTTTATAATTATGGATTCCATGAAACCTTCGACACGCTAAAGCAAACGACAACCTTTGCAATTCATCATCCAACCAATGTAATGTTACACCCATAAAACTACGACGTTTTGATGACCATATATCTACAGTTTAGCACAGAAACTTTTGTTTGCTTATTTGGATTTTCAAGTTATCTTGGTGTGACTTAAAATTTTTTTCAATTGTATTCATTGCAAATTTACGACCCATAACTCTGAGATCAAATCCATCAAATAGTCCTTTAAAGCTGGGATGATCAATAATGGACACAGCTGAAACAGTGTTAATAACAAAGTGAACAATTCTCTTATTGAATTCTGAATGAGTAATTTTATGACTAAGGGCCCGTGCCGATTTTAATCTAATTAGTAACATTTTACCATAAGATGATGATGGAACATCAGTCAACTTGTTAATTTTGTTTGATTGTTTCTCAGCTTTATAAGCTAAATAAGTTGGAAATTGAGCAGAATGAATCCGTTTCAGATGTTTCACGTAATTAGTAGTAGTCTCTGCATTTCCTTTAATGATTTTTGTTGTAGGAACGCATAATTGACATAAAACTTCTACATGGCCTTTCCCATCAAATTTAACGACATTAAAAAAACGTCCATCTAGTAGAGCACTTTTAGAAAATTTTAACTGATTGTTTTCTGATAAAATACTTGGTGAGTTACCGACGGTTACACAGTACTGCAAATACACACATTTTTGTGAAAGACTACGTGTTTGGTCAAATTTCTCAAATAGTCCAGGATTTCTCAATACCGGCAGATGGAATCCTTTTAAAGAATTTAATTTGAAGATATCTTGATTATTATAACTCCACTGTCAAATTAGGAGCTATAGACGGATACATTATTTTGCCAATTTATAATAATTCAGAAGACGATGTCATAACCTAGATGTGAAGTTATAAGGAAATTAAACTTATTATCATGCCTTAAATAAGATTCAGTAGCTCAGAATGATGAAATAGCTACAGGAGTGTTTGTGGCCGGAGCTATAGTGTCTAGCTAAAGTCCGTATATAAGGATCTTTAATACAAATTCGGAAAGTGTCATATTAAAAAAAATCATGCATTAATTCAGAAAACTACAGTTTTTACTCTGTGAGTAGCATGACCAACGATTAGGGTTTACAATACAGAAATGTAATGTCGATGAACGGACTCAACACGAGCGCAATACCAGGCCAGGGACGATAAATTTATGCCAAAAATATTCAGATATTATTGCACTAGAAAATGATCAATTAACTACGAATAATTTTTACAAACAAAAAATCCGATTGACAGATAAAACGGAAGTTTATATGGAAAACTACAGGGCACCTTATTCACAGGACAATGAAATTAATGCGCAGGTCGAAAAAATGTGTAAAGAAAAAATAATCGTGCCATCGCTATCGGAATACAACAGTCCACTACTACTTGTATCAAAAAGTCCAATAATGGAGAGAAAAAATGGCGTCTGGTGGTAGATTGTCACCAGATTAATAAAAAAACCTGATGCCGATAAATTTCCCATCAGCAGAATTGATGAAATTCTGGACCAACTCGGTAGAGCAAAATGGCTCTCCACATTAAATTTAAAAGCTATATTTCACCAAATTCCTTTACAATAAGATATAACCTATTTTAGTACAAACTCCGGCTCGTAAAGTTTTACTAAACTACTATTTGGACTAAGAGTTGTCCCAAATAGCTTTCAAAGGATAGGAGTAGAGCTTTTGCAGGTATTACACCAGAAAAGGCGTATCTTTATATGGACGATTTAATTGTTTTCGGATGCTCAAAAGGGCATATGCGTGTTTGAAACTTGCAGACAATTTCAGTTAAAGCAAATTTTTGCAGTTTCAGAATAATATCATATTCGTCGGACATAAAATCACGTCAACAGGAATCTTGCCCGATGAAAAGTATGATGTTTAGAAAACACTATGCTGAAATAGCAAGGCCATTAAATAAACTCACTAAGAAAAATGCTAAATTTGTATGGACTGAAGAATGCAAAAATTCGTTCGAAACGTGAGAAAACCAGTTGCTTAATCCAAAAATTTCAAAATATCCTCAGTTTGACAAGCCGATAGTCCTTACTACCTTGCAGCAAAGAAGCGTTGTGGCCATGTCACCGTCATTTTCAAGTCACTAGGATATACAAAAAAATGAATATCGATGATCAGTTGCAAGCCATTATTAGAGAGACATGATTAGAATCCGTTGCTTTATTTAAGACCTCTAACATGGCGATTTTGCCTGTGAAAATATAGTCAATTTTAAAAGAGATTATTAAACATGATGCAAACTATAGAGTGTCGGTATACATACAGCTGATGATCACCGGAATTTAATTGGTTCGTGCCAAAATAGTAAAGAGTTCCAGAAAACACTTCGAAGTAACAGCCACCGGGGCAGTTAACTCGAACTTTGTAGTGGGAGAAAACGCAGCTTCCCACCCGCAACACGTACGAGTAGTTTTGTACGTGAGCGCGATAGCCGTGTGCATTATGGTCGCTATGGAATTAAGAAAAGCTTATAGGCATTAAGCCAAATTCGATCATTTTTAATGTGTATTTATTCTTTCAATCAATCAATCAATTTATTACCATATATATATATATATATATATATATATATATATATATATATATATATATATATATATATATATATGTTATATAAAGTTATAATTGAATTATTTTTTAAAGTCAAATAATAATAACAATAACAAAGTATTATTTTAAATATTATTTCATAATATTATATTACATCCGCAAGATGCAGTATCTCACCATATCGTATTACATCTGCAAGACGCATTAATATTGCACCATATCATATTACATCTCCAAGACGCAGTTTAAGAAGATAACAAAAGTCATAAGGATATTTACGTGCCAGAGATGCAGACCAGTAGTCAGCAAGTTACCATAAAGACCATTGTTAATTGTTTATCTAGTTCGGCCTCCAAAAAGACATTACTATGTATTTTAATTATAATATTTCTAGAAGCTTCGATTCAACCTTAGGAGAAAAGATCCATTGTATTAATTTACGTTTCATTTTGTATTTCTGATGATTAAACATTTTTGATTGTATAAATACTAGATCTCCAGCTAACAGCATCATTCACAATTCACAATTCACTTGTTCACTTACTTACTTGTGAGTCAATATTCATACAGTCATGTAAAGTTATTTGTATTTTAATATTTTTTGTGTTAATAAATAATTGTTTTTTAAAAAGTTAACTTGGAGTTATGTGATTTAACATATATATATATATATATATATATATATATATATATATATATATATATATATATATATATAATTACAATTTCTTTTTCTAGTATTAATAAGGTTAATAAATACAGGCCCAAAAAAAGGTTTCCCTTGAGCATTTACATTATTTTAAATTACTATACATAAGATAAATAAAAATTAGAAATAGTTAAAAAAAATTAATTAACATATAAATACGCATGTACACATCCATAACACATAAACGTCTAAATTTAAGCACTTATGTCTGAAAACGCACATATAGGAAAGTTATATTGACTATATGTATTTCATTTCAAGTTTCTCCTATCAATTGCACGATGTATTCCTTCTCTTGGGTACGTATACAGCCAGTGTTTAAGTCTTTTTCTTAACAAGTCGAGCGAATTAATTCTTCGTAAATCATCAGGTATATCAGCATATTTATTTTTATTTTTTTAAATCGCTCCTCCTCTTCAAATAAGTATTTATGCCGTATAATTGGGACGAAATTTATGCCCGGTTGACGAATTTAAAAGACGCCATTGTTAGCAAACCTAAGAGGGTTTTAAAAGTAAATGTGCCAAAAGAGGCGAGAATGTTCGTGAAGAAATTAGAAATAATTTTACTTAGCTCATTTAATAATTCCTTAGACCTTTGTATAACTAACTAGGTACCAATTTTTGGATGATAGAAAATATCAAGTAGTCAAAAAACTTTTAGCGCAGGGCAAGATAGAATAATTAGGGCTTTCTTGGTTCTTGGAGTAGTGTATAAGATACCGGTTTCATGCACGCAATTCCTTCAATATTAGAAGAATACCTAGAATTCCCAGAGAGCGAAGGATCATTTTCAGATGATCTAATTTTATTAGAGACAAATTCAACAGGCCGAGAAGCTAATGCTGCGGCATTCGTTAGGACAAAGTTAAATCAAATCAAATCAATCTTTATTTGATAAAATCTCAAGGATTCAACAAGAATAGTGTCATGAAACATATAAAAAGATATAAAAAACATCTAGTAAAAAAGCTTATCTAAAATAATTCTTTAGTCTATAGGTAAACATAAAAATTCAATATACATGTTCTTCAACTCAACAGAAACTCAGCGACACTGTAGGGTTCAAGTTGTAGAATATACTGAAAAATTCTCCTTTTAAATTCTTTTATATTTTTTATTCTCCTAATTTCAAGAGGGATTGTATTAAAGTAATTAATGCATGCCAATAATGGACTCCGCTCAGTTACGGTTAGTTTATGTTTAGGAACATTATATTTAAAAGTTCTAGCATCTTTACTATAACTATATCTGGCAAATAGATGTTTGTTATTGACGAGGAAAATTGCACACTCATAGACATGCAGGCCTGCGAGGGTGAGCAAACCATGTTGCCTGAAAACTCCCCTACAAGAATTATATGTCTTCATTCCAAAAATTATTCTAACAGCTCTTTTCTGGATTAAAAAGATTCTATCAACATTTACTGAGTTTCCCCAGAGAATGTTACCAAACCTAAGAATAGAGATAACGTTGGCTTAGTAAACCATAATTAAATGTTTAATATCTAAGTAATTTTTTCAAAATTCCCAACAAGTAGCAACATCCGTTAAGCTTACCGGCGAAATATTCTAGCTGTCTCACCCAGTTAAGATGATATCCAGCGTCGTTTTACATTCAGCGACCTGCGGGCAATTTTTATAGATATTTAATTTCTTCTTTGTCTTTTTAATTTTTTTAATAGGAAAACACCGTAGATTGGCATTATAGTAGATATAAAAGCATTCCACTGACCATTCACATCATTCTCATCCATACCAAACACCAGTTGCCAGTCCTGACCAGCCAAAATTTCTCTGAAAAGTTGAATATTATCTGCACAGAAATCTCTTCTATTTAGGTATATTTTATCAGGTCGTGAACATAAAGTGAAAGTTATTTTCTGACCAGTGTGATCAGAGATATGTGTGTTTAGAGTTCTGGCTAAAAAGGAGCTACAATTCTTGTATATATTATCGATACATGTACCTGTACCTTAGTTCATTAGAGACAAGAGCATCGCTGAGTTTCTGGTATTTTGAAGAACATCAATATTAAAATCCCCTGCAACAAAAATTAAAACATCATTGTCAACAAGTTTGCAACACTATCAATTTTTGTTAAAAATATATCAATATCAAAATTAAGTGCTCTGTATACAGAGAGTAAAAATATACGTGTATTATGGTATCAAATTTCGACGGCTGCACATTTGAATATGAAGTATGCAGCTGCTAGTTCATACTCTGTCAGACTGAAAGAGTTCAACTGTGTTTCATCCTTCCAGTGTTCTGTGAGTGCCAAGGCAATCCATTTGTGCTCTTCAACTATCTCTTCCAGCTGGTCGATTACATTGCCAATGGATTGTACATTGTGGTGTAAGATGCTTACTTCACTGAATTTTTCTTTGTTTTTAGGACCACGTTCTCCCATCTTGGATGGCGTCTCTGAAGTTTTAGAAAATTGTTAAACACTATTCCGCTTGGCCAGAGTTCTGTATGAGCTCTTCTCGCTATCTCTTCTCGTTTTCATTTTGTAACAATAGCATTCTTGAAAACCATTATCTTTCAGGAAGACTGATATCTTTCTTCTGATACCAACGGTCCAAAACCCGATAAGAATATCCAGGCTTTCTGCCACCTGCAGTTGAGTGAAATTATTCCGGAATCCTTTTCTAGGCTCAGGACGTTTAATCTTTGAATTGCCTCTCACTTCATGATAGCTTTCAGATAACTTTTCTGAAGATACTTCCATATTTTGTACTTTTGTTGTTTCACTTCCCGATTTATTATTGTTTACATTTACAACAGAAAGGATAGAGAATTAATCAACGAGGTGGACGACTTGCATCATTAAAAAAATAAACAATTACAAAAATTCTTTCCCTAAAGCAGCAGAATATAGACAGTGCAAAATTCGCATCTGAAATAGAGGCACTGTCGGCGAGTTTAAGAAGAGCATACATAAGAGAATGCATGCCAGCAGGAGTAGCTGAAAAATATACAAGCACTACTGTTAATTCGCTGAAAAATAACTCAAGTTCAGAAAATAAGTGTATCATTATGGAAGCCACTTTACAGACCCCGAACAAAGCGATCTGGAAATTTGCTGACTCAGCTGACAAAAGCTCATCGATCTTTTTTGCAAGAAAAAAATGGCCAAAAAGAGGACAGCGAAATTCTTTCGTGAGAAGCTAAGAGTCAGACGAAAATTCGTGAAATCAACAGGATCCTCAGCTAGGTCCAATGGGGTCATATGGACTTGTCACTTTCAAATTTTGTATTAACTAACACACAAATGATAGAAGGCGAAAGCATTACACTAATCGTCGACACAGAACTGACATATCGATATTTAAGAAAACCAAAATCAAACCGCCACAAATGTTAAATAGAGCAAAGGTTAGCAAAATTATAGGCGTCATAGAAGGATCAACAAGTTCAAATGGAGTCACAGAAACTAATATTTTTATGAACAATTACTCATTACAACACACATTACATGTGGTGGACAATAATGTTCCCATACCATCTGATGGAATTTTAGAGCGAGATTTTATAGCAAAATATACCTGATTACTCAAGTTAGATTATGACTGTCCGATGTGGAAATGTAGAAATAGAAACTCCAATTTTCCTTGGTCCGGAAGAAGACGTACTCATAATACCACCCAGATGTGAGATAATTAGTTACATAGAATACATACGTAGTACCCGGAGCTTTTACAGCAGGTAAGATAATTTTGAGTTCAACCACTATAATAAAAGTATGTATTAAATACAAACATTGAAAGTGTTACCATAAAAAAGCGGAATATAATAGTCCAAACTTATTAGTACCAAAAAAGTCATCAGGCAAAAACTAAAACGTAGTGACTAGTGATAGATTTCAGGGGAGCTAATAAGGCCCATTTTAGTGATAAATTTCCTTTACAACGAATTGACGTTATCCTAGATCAATTGGCGAATCTACCAGTTCTGGGTATCGGAATCATGTTCTTTCTTTCAGGATTTGTGGCAACAGTACTATTTATATAGATGAAGTCGATCCTTTAGTTAAGAAGTCGATAAATTTACAGAATATGCCTCCTGTGCCCTTGAAAGTCATTTCGTATCACATTATGTAGTTTAACCGCCGCTGTTGCAATCAAATCAACAGTATCTGGAGTAAGTGCTATTGGGGTAAAAAATACCCTAAAAGATTGTCAGCATAATCCAAAAGCGTTCTCTGAAACCCTTGCTCTACATAATTTATAATTATTTGAGAAATTTCGCTGTGTGACACCTGGAAAACAAATGATCTGAATGATTCCCCTGTAGCAAGATATAGGAAACAAAAAAAGTTGAAAAATTAGTATAAATTTATTTATAGATGAAGATTTTAAAAGAAGGTGAAGATGAATAAGACACTTGCAAAGAAATAAAGACAGAATGGAAATTAGGAACAGGTTCAGCTGCCATAGGGAAAGCTAAGTGGTCTCTTTTAAAGTACCTCTCGTTCAGAAGAAAAAAGGTAATAGAACTTGAGAAAGTCATGTTCTACTAAAATACTTTTCAATAGTTTGATTTGTTTTTAAAACCATAACTAATATTTTTGAGGATTCAGAGGAAAGCATGCGCCAAACAATATAAGCCAGGATGGAGATAGAATGATAAAAGTCAGAATATCTAGAATGTTCAACAGATTGAAAATGATGATTCAGTTCTATCGGCTACCACTATCGCAAATACTCCTTCTGCCTCAAGAGCTGGAACTTAAAAAGAAAAGTTACATCAACCAATGAAATTACTGAGGTACTGGAAAATGGAAAATCGAGAGAAAACCTATGAATATTTTTTTGGACAAAAAATCATCTGAGAATGACGATGACGTTAACACATTTTACAAAAGTATAGCGATGACAGTAAAAAAACTTTAACCTCATCTTATCCGTAAAGCCAAACTCAAGCATCTTGAAATTGTTAATGAATTGAAAACAGGAAGCCTACAACAACAAAATATAATTATAATAAGCTGTCTATGGATTCTAGCTCGAACATTCAGGGATATCAGTCCCAGTTCAGCTCTCATAAACAGGGATATAATTTTCCAGTAGGACAGAACTGTGTTACTGAAAATTTAAACTTTGCAACAGAAGAAGAGATCGAAGAAGCTCTTATATGATTTCTACAGCAAAATAAATAATAGGTAAAAAAACTTTAATAAGAAACTTAAAACAAACCGCCAACCGAATTAAAAATGAGAAAATAAATAACAGTTGAAAAACTAAAAAACACGCTTTAACCAAACTAAAAATTAAATGGGCTTATGAAGGGAACAAGTTTACAATACCGAAGAGTCAGCGGCCTTCTGGAGAGCTTAACATGACACCATATTATTATTATTTAACGCAGGGGTGCCAAAGAGGGTACTTAGGCCAATTCGGCCCATTGTGCCTCTCCCCCTTGCTCCACAGACTTACGGTTCCCCGAGTATCCCGACAACCTGGTCCAGATATCCCCGGATTGCCGCAGGCGAGGTGCGTCTGATGTTGGTCACATCCGGCCACTTCAGTCCTAAGATGGCCTTAAAAACGTCGGATAGAGACGGGCATTCTGTGAAGAGATGCTCCACAGTTTCTTCCTCCTCCATGCATGCCCGACATGTCGGGTCGTCGATGACACCCATTGTATGTAGGTGTTTTCTTAGCGCAGCATGCCCGGTCCAGATGCTCACAAGTGAGCTTAGTTTGGCCCGGGTCATAGCTAGGCAGTCTTCGGCCCGTTTCCGGCATGGCTCCGCTATAAAGTTCTTGCTCTGTCGACAGCCCAGAATTGAGTTCCACCTCTTACAGTGTCTGAGGTTTGTGTCCACTTTAATGAGGTTGGCCATGATATGCGGTGTGATGTGTACTGCCGGTTCGGGCCCACACATTGTTCCCGACGAAGCAGCAACCGCCAGCTTATCCGCCTTGTCATTGTCCTTATTCTCATCGTGTGCTGGCACCCAAGCTAGTTCCACCACATTTTCATTCGCTAGTTCCGAAAGTTTGCGGTGGCAGTTCAGCGTGGTTCTCGCGTTGTACCTACCTATTTCATGCGCCTTTAAGGCGTCTTTGCTGTCTGTGAAGAAGCGTATTACTCTCTCACCTTGCTCATGCGGACCTCATTAGCCCCTCGAGCTAGTGCAATTAATTCCGTTTGTAATACGGTGGCATACTTCCCAGACGGTTGTGGTACAGACAATTGCAGGTCTTGGCTGAAGATTCCCATGCCTGCACTGTCCCTCTTCTTAGACCCATCAGTGTATACGTCTATTGTCGGCACAGTGCGTGGGTCTGTTTTTTCCCAACAAACGTGGTTATTGATGTAGGTGGCGAAGGTTTATTAAATGATGGAGTGATTTTGTCAGAATCGTTATTTGGGCGCAAACTGACATCATATGAATTGAATACTCCGGACCACTCAACTTTACCAGGGTCTGGTTTACCATAATTCTTTGTGAGTCAAGTCATTATTGGAACGTTTCTTTCATAGGAAATAATTCTAAATTGAATGCTATTTTTAACAGTTTTGTTAATTAATTATTATAAAAATTCTAATAATTGATAATTCTGTTATATCCAAGTTATCCAGTTGAAATGAATATATAGATAATCAATATATGATTTATTTATTAACATTCCAATCCCGTTCTCACCAGGCTTCTATTTATTCCAAAATAAAAATTGAAATTAGGATATGTTTAAATCTTTATTATACAAAGAGTAATTAAAAAAAATATTCTCAATAGAACACGAAATAAACAAATAAAAGCCTCTTAATTATTGTCCACTATTTCGTCCTCCATATCGTATAACATAAGGCGGAATTTCCTCTTCCACTTGTTCTTCAAAACTGGGTTGAAAATAGAGGCCGGCGTCACCTCAGTAATTTGTTGGGAAGTGTCGAGGGTTTGGTGATGGGTGGGGTGCGTATGGCCGGATCGAGCGTTCCGACTACCCTGGTGATTTCTTCCCCCAAGTCCGTCTCCATTTTGCTTGTGCTCCTTCTCCTCCTCTTACAAGTGGTCTCGTCCTTCCTGGGAGACAGAATTGGAGTTTTGCTGCGAGGGGTGGAATATTTCAATCTTTTGGGGGTAGACGGAGCGGCCATCAAACTTTCTCCCACTTTTCGAGGGCTGCTTCTCTCACAGGGCTTTACTTCTGGAATAAATGAATTGCGGTAGATTATCACCCAAAATAAAACACATGTATCTATTAACCTACATGCACTTCTGTTAGAAACTGAAACAGTTCGTCAGCAGCCCTCCTATCCGGGTAGTAGTTGGGATCAAAGATATCAAGTTCTGCCTCAATAAGTTGGCCATTACCATCTTCTTCATCTATTATTGATGCCTTTCCGCCATCTTCCATGGAACAGATACTTTTCAAAAATATCCATTGAAATATCAGAGTAACACAAAGTTTATAAGGCTGATAGCTTAGAGTCCTAGAGTAAAGTTTGTGTCGCCTTTCTTTTTGTTTGCTAATCAATAGTAAGTAGCAAATGCCCGCGACTTCACAGTCGAAAATCAACATATTCTCTTTCAACTAACTTGAAAATAAATACTGTTCTCGCAATCAACATCCCAAAAAACGACACCCATATCAATTTATAAAATTATTCATCTCAGAGTTTGAATTTCCAAAAATCACGAGATACGTGTTTGCTTATTTGTTTTTGAGAGTACCCTCTTGAATTTTTAAATAGAAATGTCTATTCAAAATTATTTTTCCATAGAAAATGTATTCCCCCATTTCACCCCTCTAAATGTCAAGAACCATCAATTTTGGGGATAAAAGTAGTTTATGTTGTTGTCGGGTGTCTTACTGCCAGCATACCAAAAATCAATCCATTGAAACGTGAAAGAAAGAGAAATAAACCAACCAACACACTTTCAGATTTATAATATTAGTATGGATAATACTATTTAATTGCTTGTGCTCTCTACTTTTTAAGAAAAATCAAGAACTGATTTCAAAATTTGTAGAGTTAGACAATCAACTATACATTGTTGAAAGCTATATTAACGAAATTGAATTTTATCTAACATGATTTTATAGAAATTTGTAATCCGATGAGATATTACTGGTAAAATTTTAATATAAATACACAAAAACATATTTGAAGTTAGACTTAGATTAATAAATATTTCTAAATTCTTAATATACTTTCAATTGTGTTGGTGACTTTTTAATTTATGACAAATTTGATTGTTGATTCGTGTTGGCTGTCAAGTTTACACACATTAGACGAAATTTGTAATAAAATTTACTTACTCTCTTCTTCGAATGAAGCCCTCCATAAACTTCATCTGCTCATAAAATTGAAATGAGTTTAGACGGGTTGCAGCAGCTCCACTCAAATTTTCTATCTTCTACATACTGTTCTCTCTCGTAAAGGCATCCCGGAGAGATTTTTCTAAAAACATTTTACTATAATTATGAGGAAGAAAAATATTTAAAAAATAAACGCACTCACCTTTTAAATCACTGGATATTTCTCCCCAACTTTGTTTTCTTAACTGCGTGTTTTTGTATCCAGGGTTCTCCTTGTCGTACAACTGGGGCCTCTGTTCCATTTTCACTATCGGGAGATCTCTCAGTATTTCCTCTTCTGTCTTCTCAGCGGCACTCTCCTCCTTTTTCAATATTTTTCTTTTCTGTCCCGAAGATGCCAATATTTCAAAATAAACTAAATCAAAATTACAATTTACAATTTCGATTAAATCTAATGTGTATCGCCCAAAACTCAAACAGACACTCTAAAATTAAAAAATAATAATTTCAATTTCAATTGATTTTGACTTTTGACAGCAGGACGACTTTAAGAATGCCTAGTCGGGATTGGTCGCTGTGGTCACGTGGTCCATATCTTAGCGCCAGCAGAGCTTCGCGCGCGTTGTATTTGTCACGGGAAATATTTTAGTCTTCTTGTGCGCCAGCATCTCACGTAAGCGGACCGTGGCGCACTCATGACTCGTAAATGATCATATTAACCGACATATTTTTAATCTGTTTACGTGCGCGAAGCAATTTGCGTGCGCCAGCCTATCACGCGCGCCAAGAAATTCGTAAGCGCACACTTATTCCTTGCTGCAATGCTGCAGGAACACATAAGTTACCACTTTTAATTCTTGGAAAAGCTGCAAATCCAAGATGTCTTAAGAGTTCTACATTACTAGTTATTTATAAAGCAACTACAATAGGATGGATGACAAGACCACTTTTCACAAAATTGTTTAGAACGTGTTTTATACCCAAAGTAAAAAATTCTAAACTGAAATCAACAGACCTCATATAGCCTTGTTATTGGAAGATAACGTTCCTTCTCATCCAGCAGAAAAAGAAATAAATTTTGATTCCTGACTTTAGAGTGTTGTTTTTGCCCCCCCCCCCCCAACTGCACATCAATTTTGCAACCAATGGACCAAGATTTAATCCAAAACATCAAAGTAACGTACAAAAAACGTTTACTAAATCATATTATCTCCCAAAAAGGATAATCTAGATATAGCCTGGAAATTCGTTTCTGAAAGAAACATATAGAAAAGCTGGGCATCATTGTAGGCAAATCAGCAAGGGAGTATAAATGCAGAAGACTCCTAAGAAGAAAACATTTCACCCTCAGAACTTCAAATTCTACTTCACCGATTAAATGATGAGTTCTTACTTATTATAGATCCAGAAAACAATTTAGGGGGAAACAAATTGTTGATTGAGCGGTAGGAGAAGCAGAAGCTATCTCAGATTTATCGGAAGAAAAAATTATTAATGAAGCATTGAAGACGAAGGACGTTGAGAACAAGGAATCTACTGATGCAGATGACGAATTTGAGTGTTAAAATTAAGTGATGCTGATCATTAAGTGTTCAATTGGCCAAAAAAAAAACGATTATACTATCCAAGAAGTTTTGCTTTTAAAAAGGATACACGGGAGGGCATTGAAGAAGCAAAATCTAGAAATGTACAGTCAAAATAACATTAATTTTTTTTAAACAGTAAATGTTAATACAGATATGTGAGCTTGGGTCTGTTTATTCATAAGTATATTATGTAGTTTTGTATTTACATATTTACATACTTTTCTATATTCCCATAGGTTATTCACAGAATGTAATGTTCGTTTGAATTTAATAAATAAGTTTTGTTCTGTATCTGCTGGTCGATTGTTATTTTTATCTATGTAACAATAATTGAAAATATATTATGCAAGACATATACCATTCTAAATTATATATAACATACTAATTCTGTAGTCCGGACACCTCGCTAATCCGTCGGTGGCTGGTACGATATGTGTCCGGATTATCGAAGTTCTTATTGCTAGGTGTCTATTTAGGAGAATTCATATATAAATTAAGTATTTACACAAATTTAGTTGCATAAATTTATGACACGAATAGTCGATATATTTTGGCAGTCGTCGGTATGTTGATAACACCCAGCCCAGCAACCACACTTACGTCAAGTTGACGTATATTTTAGGTCATGGTTCATCACTGACGTCAGTTGACGTCACTGGAACGTCCCCATTTTGACGTCAATTCTTGACATCATTATATCCTTCTTTTACGTTATCATTTTTCAAGTTTATACTATCGGAATTTAGGAATCATAAGTTTATATACCTACGTGTGCAATAAATTATTAGATGGTGCTGCAAGTGTGCCCAAATACCAATAATACTTAATAGAGGTTGGGATTTCGTTCTGGATTTTTAGAAATTATGTCGTAATTAGGGGTCAAATTCACAAATCGTGACTTACTCCAAAAAAGCAGGATGTTTTTTGGCCCCCTTATAAATTTCAAAACCATTTTAATACCCCGCTAAAATCTGGCGAATATCCAACAGATGATTGTAAAATATGCGTTTTGAAGCTTCCCAAGATCCACCATCAGAAAATTTAAAAATCCCATTCACAGATCTTTCTGAAAATTTCAGGAAACAGGCAAGAAAATAAACTAATGATAATATTAGAGGGGCTGGAACCACCAAAGGCACCAGGTACTTTGATGAGTGCTTCATAGAATCTTCAACCCCCTGGTATTCCAAAAACACCTAGATAGGGCTTATACTGTCAGCATAAATAGAATCCGCGCCAATCACTACAAATCGGCTGCATAACTGGCATGATTGGATACATAAGCGAGACCAACTGTTTGTGCAGTGAAAACATAAATCACATGCAGTGACTACTCGAATCATGGTAGCTACACCTACTAATGTTTTCTGTAAATATATGATTTTTTAAAACAATGTAACCTCAACATTTGATTTGAAACTTCACAATGTTATTTTCTGCATTATTTTTGTATATCTAAATTTCTTATTGTAAACTCTTGTCAGCTAAGATAAAACTCACATAGAGTTTTCAGAAAAACTTAATAAGAAATGAACAATAAAAAACAGGGACAATAGCTTATTGAAAACCAAGTAAATTGTAATCTCGATTTATCTCAATACATACCAACAGTAACTTTCAAGTTCACAGCAACTTCCATTGAAATATAGATCCTTACTTGCTGAAAATGTAACGCTCAAGAACCAGTTGATAAATATGAAAACAAAAATGTTTTTTTTAGAAACAAGTTAATTAATATGGAAAATGATTTGGAAAGTCTTAGTTCTAAATTAAAATTAGAGAATCAAAGCGGTTTGAAAAATCACTTGGCAAATTTATAAGCGTGGACCCGTGCACAGGTATCTCTAAACCTCTTCGGGAATATGTATTCTATTGAATAAAAAAATACAGGTGGTTATGGCAAAAGCCTTTTCTCTAAACAACCAATATATATCAACTTTGATAAAAAAAGACCAAAGCAATTCTATTCGATCTTATTCAAAAACTCATGAGATATCATATACAGTAGTGGCTTGTGTCTCACATTGCGGAGGTGATAACGTGGGGCTGTGGAAGGAAATGGGAATTGACAAGGACCATACCTATGTTCCAAATCCTGTGACAGGTCAAAATGTTTATTTTTTTGCTGATGCTCCCCACCTTCTCAAACTTATAATGCTATTAGACCCCGGATTATTGACTGAAAATGGAACATTGATAGGCATTGAACCAATCAAATATTTGATCGACATGGAATCACATGTCTCTCATGTTACAAAGTGAGTAAAAATATTTAGTGTCATGGATCTTAAAGGCAGAATGTTTCTTTGGTTGTACGGTTGCTGTCCCATAAAATAGCAACTGCCTTTAAACATTATCAGCCAGGCTTGAATAAAAAAATTTCAACTGACTTGGCTGAATTCATTGAAAAAATAAATTACTGGTTCGATATCTTCAATTTCTTTGCAGCCGACATTTTGGTACCAACAAAAAAGTCATATGGACTCGATATAGTATCTCAAAATAAATTTTTGAATAATGTGGACAAAATGATAAACGGTATGAGATGCAAGGGGGAATAGGCTCCAAATATTTCAAAAGGGCATATTAATTTCCATTTCACCTCTAATACTTTAATTCACTGACATGAAAGAGAAGTACAGAATCAGGTACATACTGACTATTAAATTAAATCAAGAATCGCTGGATTTTTTTTTTCCCAGATACGGGGTAAGGGAGTTCTAAGTGATCACCAATGAATGCAGTTTACTATATCAGGATGCTCATTTTAGGTAAAAATCCTGGTGTTGTACAAAATAATAATAACACAATAGCCTGTAACAAAAATGAGTTTCTGATCACAAAAATAATCACGGATTCCGTTTCTACCGGAAATATTGTGAATGAGTTCACACTCAAGGATCACTCCTTGCATCTCAGACACAGATAGTATTCAGAGTGCTTCTTCTTCCGATAATTCTAGTAGAGACTTGAGAAAAGTAAATGATGGAATTGAAAACTTAGCAGGTTAGGTGGCGTAGGTATAGGTTGAAAGACAAATATCTCGACTTCGAAGACCCCACTTTTAAAATCCAAAGAGGACACGTCGTTAATATACCCACATGGGTGTCTCATCTTTCATTTGGAGATCTTATGCAACTCAAAAAAACCTGGCAGAATCAAGCCAAAAAATTGAACAGTTTGCTTGAAAGATTCCATTTCCAGGTGATATTGAAAAAAAACTTTCGGATTAAATATCTGAATGAGTAATTTTTGGATTGCGAAGAGGATGGCGAAAAGAAAACATGCCGTCGAAAAGCAAAACAAGCCTCAGAAAATAATTAAGAAATTTATTAATTAATTTATATCTTGAATATTGGAGGACATACCTTACTGTTATATGTAATAATTTGAGAAAAACATCTTTTTTATATATCCATATTTTATATTTGTTCTAATAAATTGAATAAAAGATAACGTGAGTATAATTTTCATTTAAGTAATGCACACGTCTCTTGTTTTTGTTCAGGTCTTCAGTTCATAACGATTATCTCTTGATAAAGACATAAAAAAGCAAACCATATGGAACACAAAATGTATCCTAATATCCTAATCAATATTTTTAAATTGCACCTTAGTCAAAAATAAATAACCAATTAGACTATTCCTTAAGATGTTATTTAACTGTTAATAAGCCACAGATTTATTTACAGAGACGCAAACACAGCCGACATCACCGATAGTTATTCAGCGCATATCGATTAAATATCGGAAGAGCCGTAAAAAACAATCGGTAATAGTGAGGGCATCATTAGAGCTCAGTTCGGCGTATCTGTGCGGTAGGTCAGGTACGAATGGGCCAATAAGGGCGAAGCGTAGCCTCCCGCAGACAATGGAAGAAGTTAAAGAAGACCTTAATGCGAATAACATCAATTATACAGGTGTTTTCCGTATAAAATCAAAAACCACTAATAAGGAGACCACGCTGGTCAGCATAAACACAGAAAACCAAGAAAATTACATATTCTTGGTTAAATATGGAATCGCTATATATTACAAAAGATACAAAATCGAGGAATCTAAGAATTAATGGCTACTCAAGGGAGGAGTGCACCGCCTGCACTCCCCCTCAATGCCCTACTCCCTCTCAATGACATACCTGCAAAGAAGCAGTACATTCAGGCTCTAACTGTCTCAGTGCCGATAAGCCAGAGTGCAGAAACTGTGGCAGTAAGAATCACGCTTCTTACTCAGTAAAATGCCCCAAAATACTCCAACCCGTTAAAGAGGCCTCACAGGCTATGCCACTTATCCGGGCGACCATCCACCCTTTCTTAAATATTCCGAACTGCAAGACTCCGAGAGATCCGTTTTCGAAATCTTCCTATTTATACTACTAAATAGATTTCCAAACCAATGCAAGGCAATAAGCACTGCATATGAAACCGCAATAAATCACATCCTGGGCGCCGTTATTCTCTTAGACTTCGTGGCGGTGACTGTGAACTGCCGGGGAGCGTGCAATAAAAAGCCGCTCCTCGCTAAACTTCTAAATACCTACAACGAGTAGACTAACTAGACATCATTTAGCTGCAGTAGTACATACTTTTTCCCCACATCTACAAAATATACAGTCCAGCGCAATAGACCTCCACTTCAATAACATTATCACTACCATTATGTCTTATTACCGTCCACCTTCAGAGAAAATATCATCTGATCTACTTGAATATGCTGCTTTTCTTAACCGGAAATGTACGCTTGAAAAGTAAATGTATTTTCATCTTTATACTACATTCAATATTCATTTGATTTAGGAGAAATCGATAAATTGGAGGTCTAGTTAGTGTAAGAAGAGAATTTGATGACTCTAGAATTGAAATAACGCTTTGAATTAGCATTACGAGTAAGTTAGTCAACTCTTTTAAATGTAATAGGTATAACAAATTATAGATGGTGACTCTTCTAAATGCAATATTCTATTATAGATTCCCTGTGTGCGATTTGAGATTTGAGAGCTTTGAGTTATTTGGCTCATGACTAAATGTATTTTGAATATCGTGCGCGACCTTTGAAGAGGAGAGAGAGTTGATAGGAAATTATGGAGATATTCTCGCGATTTCATGAGATGCATGGCTACGAATTCTAGAACTTTAGTTTCTTTCTATTTCCGTTAACCTTATACCTATAAATACTCAATCAAAGTCAAATTTTGTTCTTTCTTCCTTCACATCTCACCTCGATCATGTTCTTCGTTTTCTTCTACTAAGGAGACCAATTTTTCTTCAAAATGTCTGTTCTTTTTAACATGTAATTTTAAACTATATTTTTAATATGTGTTTTATTTAATTCTGACGTATATATAACATCACTTGGTAAGTAAATTTTTTCTTTTATCCATATAACTGTATTTTCATTCTGCTTCTATCTCATATACAATTGTTCTTATAATTAAGTCTTTATACTTCTTACTTTACTTACTTTAATTTAATCTTTTTGCCCTATCACCTTTATAATTTTGTATTAGTTAGCTAACCTTTATAAATACTCAATCAAAAGTCAAATTAAGTTCATCTCAGCACGATCATGTTCTCCGGTTTCCTGTCTCCTAAGGAGACCAAATTATTCTCCAAAATGTCTGTTCATTTTAACATGTAATTTAATTGTAATTTAATATGCGTTTTCTTAATTTTGACGTATATATAATATGATTTGTAATCAAATTTCTCTTTTCATGTAAATAATTGTATTTTCATTCTTTTTCTATAATTAAGTTTTTATACTTCACTCCCAACTTAAGTTAATCATTTTTGCCCTATCTACCTTTATAATTTTGTAAAACCTTTGTTTTCCGTTTGAACATATTTCTTGTATCTAATTTGAAACTTTTTCTAGTTGATGATGACCCTAGCGGTCCAAACATGTCCTACAATATTTAATTTTTAATCAATAAAGAACTTTAACTGTGGAAGTTTGACTTCGTTACCTTTCCCCTTTCAATACTTCTTCCACTTTGAGAAATGGATCTGTCTTCATATCTGGTCTTGATTTATTTGTTTGTATTTTATTTCAAATAATTCTGATATTATTTATGATATTAGTGATATTAATAACACACAGATGTAATCTGGTTATATCATTGGAAAGTTGCTTCTCTTTTGTACGTGACCATATGGCAAAAACCTAATATTTAACTGTATTTTTCCTTAAAAATTGATATAGATTAGGAGATATAATTGACACGCTCACAACAACACAACGTCTTTCGACAATGTTTTCCCCAGGTCAGTTTTCTGTCGTTAACCACCCCTATGTATTTCACCTCGTTGGATAGCTTGAGCTGGGTTCCATTTAGTGTGGGCATTTTTATGTCGTTATGTTTTATATACCCTCTACTTTGTGGGGATTCATAGAAAGAGACGTTGCCCCGCACCACTTGTATGGGATGCGGAGTGCCCTTTGCATCAGTTCGCATAGCACTCCGATGTGTTTCCCTCTCAGCAGTATGACTATATCACCCACATATCCTATGGTGTACAGGCCCTCGTCGTTCAGAGTCATTAGAAGGTTGTCTACTACTATATTCCATAGCAAGGCGGAGAGTATCCCTCCCTGAGGACAGCCCTTCGTGACACTTCCCGAGACAGTTGAGCCTGCAACACTTATTTTAACTATTCTGCTCTCGAGTACATTTCCTATCCACCTGCGCAAACCTGGCGGTATGGTTCTGTCCCGGAGAGCTTTATTGACTGCTTGGAAGGTAGTTCGATCGAACGCGCCTTCGATATCTATGAAGACTCTTAGGGAGTGTTCGCCATTGTCCAGGGCCCACTCTATCCTGCCCACCAGAAAGTGGAGAGCGGATTCCGTAGATTTCCCTGGTGTGTAGGCGAATTGGTTGGGGTGTAACGGTCTTTGGGTTAGGACGTTACCCCTGATCCAGCCGTCGCATAGAATCTCCAACGTTTTCACTTAAAACAAGGTGAGGCTAATTGGACGGTATGATTTGGCAGATAAGAATTCAGATTTGCCTGGTTTCGATAGGAAGACTACCCTGGCTATTCTCCATTTCTCGGGTACATGTGCAAATGCAAGGCACGCCCTGATGATAACCCACCAGTTCGTCCAGTACAGTTCCCAGTCCCCACTGAAGAAGACCTGGGAAAATCCCGTCGGTGTCTGATGACTTATATTGGGAGAATGCCTTGATGGCCCGTATCGTTCCGGTACGACTTCCTCCGCCAGTTACAAGTCCTCCGCAGAGGGAGATCACGAACTGTGAGGAAGTTTTGTAACTGAATTGTTCCCTATAGTTGTAACTCCTGTTAGTTAAGAATTCAACAATTGCTGATGTACCTTTATGAAGAAATTTAGAAGCAGATTACCCGATATCACTTATCCTTCCAGAAGTAATAGTTTAGGGAATAACCTAACCAGTTCCGACGAAGTTATCGAACTATATTCCAATATTTCTTTAATAAATAATACGTCTCATAAACATTCAGTATCTTTAGATAATTTAGAAAATAGTTTAGAACCATTAGTTAGTGAAAATATTATTGTTACCACTGATACTATTAAAATGGCCGACGCTTTGAGATCAACTGTGACATTATTAAAAAAATTTGATGGTACACCATCGCGTCTAGAATCATTCCTTAATCAAATCGATACTTGTTACGCCAGATATTTTAATAATGATCAATCACATCAAGAATATGTTATCTTACCAATAAAATCGAAAATAGTAGGGACAGCCGAAGATTTCCTCTTAACCCGTCCAGATCTAAAAACATGGAACGAGATAAGAACGGCTTTAACTCAGAAATTTAGTGATCCAATTACTAGAGCAAACCTCCATCAACAACTAATATTTTTAACACGAACAAATGAATCTACTCAAGATTACATACTAAAACTCAAAGCCTTAGTCACTAAAATTACTACAAAAATATGTTCTGAAATTAACAATGTTGAAGCAAGAGCAATATTAATTTCTCAAAATGAGTTAACAGCAACCCAGAATCTATTAGCAAATATTTCTAACGAACTAAGAACACTATTTATCGTTCGAAAACCACAAAATTTGGATGAAGCTATTGACATAATAACAAACTATGAAATTTTAACTAGTCAAAGCCATTTCAAAAACATCTATTTACACAATAATAACTTGACAATTAAAAATAAGTCATATACTATCGATATTTATAACCATTCGAAAAAATCAGTAGCCATCGAAGGTAGTGTAGACAATAACTTACCTTTAGAACGAATTGAACTTAACAATTTTGAAATATTTAATTTAGAAACAATCAATCCCAAACCAATCAACTCAACATTAGGAGAGGAAATCCTTAGAACAATTGATATAAAACATTTAATAAGACACAAACATTTAAACTTAGAAGAAAAAGACCAACTTTTTAAACTTATTAGAAAATTCGGTAAAATTCTACATAAACCCGGAGACTCCTTAACATTTACAAACCAAGTCAAACATGTCATAAGAACTACCGATGAAATTCCCGTTCACGCAAAAAATTATAGATACCCATATGTACACAAAAACGAAGTGAGCAGACAAATAGAAGAAATGTTACAAGAAGGAATCATTCAATCATCATGTTCCCCATGGAGTTCACCAGTATTGATCGTTCCGAAGAAAGCTGACGCATCAAGACAAAGAAAATGGAGACTCGTTATAGATTACAGGAAATTGAACGAGAAAACGATCGATGACAAGTACCCAATACCCAACGTCGCAGATATACTCGACAAGCTTGGACGATGTCAGTATTTCACAACACTCGACCTTGCCAGCGGATTCCATCAGATTGAAATGGACCCTGAAAGCAGCCCAAAAACAGCGTTTAATGTCGAACATGGGCATTATGAGTACACACGTATGCCTTTTGGACTTAAGAAAGCGCCTTCCACATTCCAACGTGCAATGGACAACGTGCTTCGTGGATTACAGGGAGAAGTATATCTAGTGTATATGGATGACATCATAATATACTCAACCAGCCTTCAAGAACACCTAAATTCTTTAAAATTAGTTTTCGAAAGACTCGCATCATTTAATATGAAGATACCCGATACTCCAATACCCCGATTTCAGCAAACCTTTTATACTAACAACAGACGCATCAGACTATGCGATCGGTGCCATTCTATCACAAGGAACAATCGGAACCGATTTACCAATAGCATATGCAAGCAGAACTCTAAATCCTGCTGAGTGCAATTACTCCACGATAGAAAAAGAACTCCTCGCTATCGTGTGGGCTACCAAATATTTTCGACCGTACTTGTTTGGCAGAAAATTCGCTATCGTAACTGATCACAAACCATTACAATGGCTCTTCTCGATTAAAGAACCGAATTCAAAATTAGTCAGGTGGAGATTAAGACTACAAGAATACGAATACACTATCCCATATAAAAAAGGTAAACAAAACTCCAACGCCGATGCCCTGTCTCGACCACCTATCGACATTCACGCCGTTGAGAAAGATGATCTTCCATCGCAAATGTCAGCAGCTTGCGAAAAACCCAAAAACAATGACAACGACCAATATCTTTGGCACGATAGAATTAAACACTTCTTCGAAACTCAGGAAACACTCCCTACTTTTGAACCTCTCGTAAAAACAAATACTGAATTTCAAAAATTTGAACAAAATTGGAAACCAGTTGTAGATTCCGAAACAATTAAAGAAATTAATAGTAACCTGTTTATACAACCAAACGATTACTCTTTAGCTCATTGTGTGGCAGCCGATTTAAAAATGAAAAAAGGCATTCCAGTAATCTTTAAGCATAAATTTAAAAATTTACAATATCTAATCAATCAAAATGCGAAACCAGGTGGAATAGCCACTTTGTTTGATCATGAAAATAATCGATTTATCTATTAACTCACCGGAGGAGAGATGGAGAAAGCCTCCACCTCTTCATCCGGGCTCCCTGTAAAAAAGGGAAATGCCAAACGGCAAAGAAATCGTTTGCCGTTCGACCTGCCGAAACTCGGACAGCCGGGCGGCAGAGACGATCCACTGAGAAATTGGCTCAGTGGAGCAGGAGTGCGGAAGTACCTGCGACTCCTCCATCAGGGACTTGCACCTGAGGAGGCCAGAAAACAGGCTCTTCAGCACTCCACACCACCTACTGTCCCGACCCCGAAGGTAACACCGACGGGAAAAGGGACGGGAAAGAGAGGCGCGGAGCATATCACTCCTCCGGAACGGCCTCAGCCTAAAAAGCCGAAAACAGCTGCAGCAAAAACCGGGCATGCCACTGGATACGCTGCAGCTGCCAAGGCCGTAAAGGCTATTCGCGTGGGTATCATACCCAAGGATTACCCTAGAGTAATCCTGGAACCACAGCGGCTCTCAACACTGGAGGATACTCTAGTGGAAGAGATGTGCAGTGGAGAGGTGAAAGGAATGCACTTCACCGGTATACATTTCCGCTGTGGAATGATGCTGGTGGACTGCGGTTCTCAGGATTCGGCGGACTGGCTCATTGGAGTAGTGCCGGCCTTGAGGTCTTGGGAAGGACCCGAGTTAGTGGCGGTGGAGGAGAAAAACATCCCCAAGCCCGTCACTGTAACGGTGTACTTCCCAAGAAGCTTCGAAATGGAGACGGAGAAGATCCTCCGACTCGTCGATGTACAGAACACCTGGCTCAGTACCGGAGCCTGGAAAGTTCTCAACTCCAAAAAGGAAGGAACCGGTACTGTCCTCACGATTGGGATCGATCACCAATCAGGAGAGGCCCTGAAGGCAGAAGGATGCGTCCTAAACTTTAGGTTTGGACGTGTGTCTGTCTCGGGGCTAGGACGGAAAAATAATCCTGCGGGAGGTTTAAAAGATGCGGAGATGCCCTCCACATCTACGGACTCCGGTGTGCAGGATAAAACTGCCAGCTCAGGTCTGGTCGAGGCCGCTGCTGGCTCTGCCAAAGAAGCCGGGGCGGCAGAGAAATCATCTGCAGTCCTGGGGGAAGGGCGAACCAATGCGGGGGTCGAGGCCATAATCCGAGACCCAGATACCCGCTCGAGCTCCAAGGAGACTACTCTCCCGATGGATCTCGATGAGGGACAGGAGGAAAGAGAGGAGGGGGGAATTAGAGGCTGGACTACCCAGCCCCTACACCCCAGACTACAGCACCTTCATCGCTTTCTCCAAGCAAGTGAACTTGCATCACGCGAAGGGAGCTTCAGCAGTGATTGCAAGGCTGTTTGCGAAATCCCAACTGGATTTTGTACTGATCCAGGAACCCTGGACAGGCAAAGCAGGCCAAATTAAAGGTTTGGCATCTAAAGATTCAAAATTGATCTATGACCTGAGGCAGGAGTCCCCTCGTGCCTGTGTGATCATAAGAAACAACATTAATTACACATGTGTTTCAGAATTCATGACTCGGGATCTAGTTCCAATTCTACTACACCTCAACACTGGGGGCATCAACCGAGACATAGTTATTGCATCTGCTTATTTCGCTGGAGACAATACTGCAATACCTCCAGTAGAAGCTCAAGAGCTAGTGCAATACTGCAATAGCAGACAACTGCCAGTCATCATAGGCTGTGATGCCAATGCGCACAATGTTATTTGGGGAAGCACGAACAACAACCCTAGAGGTGAGTGCTTACTTGCATATCTCTTAGCTACTAATCTAGAAACCCTTAATGTGGGAACAACCCCCACTTTTGTCACGAGAGCAAGAGAAGAGGTCCTGGACGTAACAATTGCCAGCTTTACTGCCAGGAATAACGTATTTGATTGGAGAGTGATGGAGGAACCTCTCTCTCCGATCATAGGATTTTAGAGTTTAGGATTGCGGGGGAAGTAACCTCACTGTCTCCAACTCGTAACCCTAGAAATACAGATTGGTCTAAATATAAGACCCTTCTGAAGCAAAACTTGGAACAGATCGAAAGTCAAACACCCACACTGCGATCTGGATCAAGAGGTCGATCTGGTCAGTGTGGCGATAACGGAGGCATTCCAATCAAGTTGCCCACTCTCAAAAGCTCGACCAAGCAAGGAAGCACCTTGGTGGAACAAAAACCTGTCGAACCTCAGATTAGAGGTCCGTCGGCTCTTCAACTGGGCCAAAAGAGACCATAATTGGCAGGGCTACATCGAGAAGCTCACACAATACAATAAGGAGATCAGGAAGGCCAAGAGGCTTCACTTTCAAGCTTTTTGTGAAAAGATCACTTCGACTCCTACTGCAGCCAGATTGCAAAAAGTCATGGCAAAAGGGGCAATCAGCCCCTTAATGTCGCTCAAGAAGCCAGACGGGACATACACTGAGGGAGAAGAGGAGCGATCTGCTCTACTTCTCAAAACACACTTCCCTGGAAGTGAACCCCTCAGTAGTACTGACGTAGCAATCCAAACCAAGAATCCTCGCAAGGAAGATTGGAGTATTGCTAAGAAGATATTTACAAGACAAAGGTTGGAATGGGCAGTCAACACCTTTCAACCTTATAAATCATAGGGAGTAGATGGCATATTCCCAATACTCCTACAGAAAGGAATGGAGGAGATCCTTCCCCATCTCCTGAAGATTACAAGAAGGTGCCTAGCACGGGGCTTTATACCTAGCATATGGCAAAGAGCCAAAGTAATCTTCATACCGAAAATAGGGAAGAAAAATGGGACTGATCCCCGATCTTTCCGACCTATCTGTTTAACATCGTTTTCACTGAAAACGATGGAGAAAGTAGTGGCTAACTACATAAGAACAGAGATTCTGAAGGACAAACCACTTCATAAATGTCAGCATGCATACAGGGCGGGGCGTTCAACAGAAACCGCGCTGTATCAGCTAACCGAGGTCATTCAGAGCTCTCTGAACAATAAAGAAATCGCAATGTGTGCCTTCCTGGACATATCTGGGGCTTTTGACAACACCACATATGTGTCAATCAGGGACGCACTCACACGGCGAGGAGTGAACAAGACCATTATCAAATGGATGTATGAGATGTTGAAGACGAGAATAGCTGAGGCCCAAGTAGGTGATCACACCACCTCTGTTAAAGCTACTCGTGGAACACCTCAAGGAGGAGTAATATCTCCCCTCCTATGGAGCTTAGTAGTAGACGAGTTACTCCACAAACTCACGGAGCTTGGCTTCACATGTATAGGCTATGCCGACGACATAGTCCTAATAGTCCGAGGAAAATTCGCGAACACCCTATGCGAATTATTGCAGGAGGGCCTCAGAACTATTGAGCAATGGTGCTTGTCAGTGGGGCTTAGCATAAACCCATCCAAGACCACAATTATTCCATTTACTAGGAAAAGGAAACTTCCAGTTATGAAACCTCTCACTTTAAGTGGAGACATAATAAGCTGGAAGGCTGAAGTCAAATATCTGGGATTAACACTAGATAGCAAGCTTCTGTGGAACAAACATATTGAGGCTACTGCTAGCAAAGCAATAAAGGCCTTAATGGCGTGCAGAAATCTGACTGGTAAGACTTGGGGATGTAACCCAAAAATACTGCGATGGATGTACGTCATGATTGTAAGACCGATAATATCATATGGGTCAATAGCCTGGCATGGCAAGGCAAGTCAGAGCGATACGAGGAAAACCCTCGATAGAATACAAAGACTAGCCTGTGTCTGTATCACTGGAGCCATGAGAACTTGCCCGACCAGGGCACTAGAGATCATCACAGATCTCACACCTCTCCATCTAGTGATAGACAGATTGGCCCATGAGGCCATTCTAAGACTATATAGGGAAGGTTCAGAAATGGGGGGAATTCGGAATCAGAGGGCTTGGTCCTCTTTGTCCAAACACATCCCATCAGCAAACCTTCCCAGTGATGTAATGACAAAGAAAATTAATTAGCATCGAGAGAACTTTCACCACGGTGCTAAGTAGCAGAGAAGATTGGGACAGGGGGCTCACAACCCAAGCTCTCAAAAAGAATACCATCAAATGGTACACTGATGGTTCTAAGACCACGACGGGGACAGGCGCTGGAGTGTTTGGGAATCGCACCAAATGCTCATTTGCGCTAGGCCGCTGCCCAAGCGTCTTTCAAGCAGACTTGCTTGCAATTGAGAGATGCGTGGAGGTGAACCTTGAAAGAAACTATCAGAAATGTGACATTGCAATACATTCTGATAGTCAAGCTGCAATTAAAGCACTGAACTTTCATACCATTGACTCTAAAATGATATGGGAGTGCCGAAGGAAGCTCAATGAGCTAGGCAAGAACAACAGGGTCTACTTAGTCTGGGTTCCCGGCCACTCGGGAATCAAAGGCAACGAGGAGGCCAACACACTTGCCAGGAAAGGAGCACAAACTCCATGTACTGGCCCAGAACCCTTCTGTGGAACAGATAAAAGCACCTACAAGAAGGAGTTTCTGGAGAAGGATAAAACCGTAAGAGAAACACTCTTGCGGGATACCCCTGGATTGGATCATTCCAAAAAGTTTCTAAAAAACTTTGATACTGCAAGATCCAAAAGGTATTTGGATCTCAGCAAGAACAAGCTACACCTACTCACTGGATTTCTTACAGGACACTGTTGCCTCAAGAAGCATCTAATGAGATTAGGTCTAGCAGAGGATGACGAGTGCAGATTCTGCGGGGAAGAGGAGGAAACTCCGGATCACCTGGTGACGGAATGCCTCGTCATTGCTAGCCAACGCAAACAGTGCCTTGGACTAGCAACCTGCAGTAGTGAGGAAGTATCCTCCTTGAAGCCAACCCAGATACTGGAGTTCATTAGAACTCTGGAACTGGAAGGCGAGTTGTAGACCGCGTATAGGCGAGTGCAACTCAGGTGGGGGGCACAATAGACCTTATGGTCGCAGTGCAATGTAACCCCCTCTTAAATCTAAATCTAAATCTATTTCACTGATATCCTCGGTGTATTGACGGGGAATGTACTTTATATCCGCTAGAACTGTTTATGAAAGTTTTTTATTGAGTTGTGTTGATAGGGTACGATGATCTTTCTGCTTCGATTTTTTTTGCTATTTCTTCCCAATTAATGGTTTCATTAATCATTTGTTTTAGTTCTCTTGCCTTTATAAACTAACTGCCTGGGTTAAACCTTCTTTGAAATGCATAGGGGGATGGGAGCGTTTTACTGATGAGGTAGGCTCAAAAATCGAAGGAGGTAGAATTGGATACGCAGAAAGCTAGCTGTCGTGAGGTTAGAAGTTTTCTCTGGTTGTTGCACTTATATTTTCTGACCTCTTCAATGGAATTGGGTCATACTCTATTTGTTTTGGGCATCTTTTATCAATAGGCCCTTCTTTTTGCATATAAAGTAGGACATTGTATCAGTTGAAAGTATATGCAGTAGTTTGTTTCTTCTTAATTTAATATCATTGACTCTGGTATTTTGTTGACTTCATCAGGAGCAACATAATATTATCATCTAAAACTTAAAATATGATTGAATCCTGGTTCTGTTAGGCAAGCTCTTATGAATGTCATTGTTGACATAGGTGTAATTCCTGTGATTGACTCTCAAACTAAGTATTAACTTAAATAAAATAACACAAAGAATACCCGCTACACAAAATGCATTTAAAAAACAGCAACAGTTATATATATAAATCCAAAAACGTAAGAAGAATTTGAGCAAATAGGATAACCGCACTTCTTACGCATACGTAATGTATCTTTATTTCCCTATTATAAAATATTAAGATGGATGCGACATATGTAAGAAATAGGCCGTATTTGTGTGGTTCACCAAATCACAGAACTATGCTTATGTAATTGGTCAATCTTCGAATGTGGGGAGCTGTGACCTTCTCAAAATAAGTGTTTTATCACAATAACTAACAACCAGAAAAAGAGATCGGATATTGTCGCCTCTGACGTTGAGCTATCTCAGGCGTGCTTCCTAATATTTATCTAAACGTTGCCTACTAGAGCCGACGTAAGGTTGTAACTAAAATTAAACAGTACATTACATTAGAGATAGAATATGTTCAATCACATTTGTTTCTGAAAAAATATGTAGATATCAATGACAGTGTCGTATCTAACAAGAAATAAAATCATATCTTCCAGCAACAAATTAGCAACAAATTCACATGGTGTTGATATTGAAAAAGAAAATATTTTTCAGTTGTCTCACTGCTATCTAACACGCTAATATAGCATTATTTCGATTTTTTCAGAACTGGTTCGAGCAACATAATCGGGATTTTAGAAAATAGCAACAAATTCCCATGCTGGTTTCGATTGTTCCTGCTAACTTGTCACTGCTAGCTTAACAGAGCTTTAAAAGTTAAAACTCATATTTTCGGTAAAGAGCATTCTTAAGTGGACTGAAAACATGTTAGAACTAATGGCTAAAGATGGTGTGAGGTAGAAGAGACACCATATGAATGTTATATTCTTAAGGTACACAAGTTTTAAGCTGCAATCGAAATGTGGCTTGAATGATTATCTAAAATCAAAAGAATGGGGTCGGATGCAGTAGGTTTTCCGTGCTTTACAATATGAGATAACCATTCAGGATTAATCCAGCCATTTTTCGAACATTTATAAAGAGCACCTAACGGCCCGTTTTTTTGAAGAGTTGCTTGCATTGCCTCTTCTGAGGATAAATAAGCAAGGGGAAATATAATTCTCTGCCGCACTGATACAAGAGACATCCATAATTGTCCTCCCTCCCCTTGGCTCCGTACACCTTTGGACGTTTAACCGTTGTGATACCGGTTACGTCCATGTTATAAATTCTGTTTGGTCCAAATTTAATTTTTTTCATCAAACTTTGCAGATTAGAATAAAACATGCTTACAGCTTCCTTATTAAAGGACGAGATGCGATTAAAACTAGTACCCAAGGATGTCTAAGATTTATCTCAGGAAATATGTTTAAACATCCATAAAGTCATACTTTACCAACTGTGTCTATTCTTATCTTATATCCTAGGTATACATATTTATCTACAATTTCCATACTTTGATTTTATATCTTCACTTGGGATAAGGTTAATCTTATATCAGGTCTTTTTCCGATTAATTTTTAGACCGATTTTGGAACGTCTATCCAAGTCTCCTTACATCTCCTTTATTTCTCCAAGGTGCCTCAACCTTTCCCCTTTCATAGTGTTCGTTGGATATCTTCTTCGATTGTAATGGACTGTATGGATTTACTTTGTTTACTCTGGTTGACTATAGATTTTATGATGGAAGACTTATCGAATGATAATAATAACACTCGTAGTTCGTAGTAATACGTTTTGCTTCCTTACATTTATTATACCTTTTATATACAAAATTGAAAAATAAACATGAAAATATACGTTGTGCTCGATTGCGTTGCTTATAAGCGTCTGCTCGTTTTAGCCTTGGCCGCACACGGCCATGCCGTTCGCAAGTAGCAAGCGAAAGAGAGCGTTGGGGGTATGAGGACTTCTAACATTTGAAAAGTTGTACTTTCAAAGATGCTAAAATATAAAGAAAAGATATTTTTATATTAAATAACTTAATTACTAACTATTCTGACATTAACAATACAAATGTAGTCAAGATAGATTTTCACAATATACAATGTTTGACAAAGTTTATATGAACGTAATAATGTTTACGCACACTGCACATCACTATCTGCCAGCGTTAATGGACATAGTTTTGCGAAGGAGCGTTTTATTGTTCCGTGGGTAGTCTTTATGGTGGTTACTCTTGCCAAGCCATCAACACACACATCCTTAATGAGAACCAGATCATTTACTCGGAGTTGTCTGTTGGATGGCTTCGAACATTTTTGTTTCGGAGATGTACTCAAGTGACCATCTCACCCAAAAATGTTGCTGGAGTTGCTGAAATTGTTGATAGTGGTCTAATCGGTTGCTTGGGGTTGCTAGTAAATCTGGATTTGCAGCCGAAGTCATAGGTCTTCTAATCAAGAAATGAGAGGGGGTAAAAGGAGATAGGTCAGACGGATCGGCGGAAAGGGGAGAAATTGGTCTCGAGTTTAACACTGCTTCGATTTGTGTAAGTAATGTGGTCAAACTCTCGAAAGATAAAGCAACGTTGCCAGCTACTCGTTTTAAATCGTGTTTGGTGGATTTCACACCCGCTTCCCATAAACCTCTAAAGTGAGGGGAGTGGGCTGGAGTAAACGACCATGTTATACCTTCGCTTTCAATAGCACTAGAAAGATCTATAGAGTTTGACTTGAGAAACTCTCCTAATTGCTTTAATTCAGAGCTAGCTTCAGTAAAATTTGTACCGTTGTTTATATAAATATATACTTTACTGATTTTAGCACCACGTGTTTTTCGGTCTTTGATCAAGAGAGGACCGGCTTAATCCACTCAAGTAGTATAAAACTGAGGAGCCGGACTTACCCGATTTTTGGGGAGGTTGCCCATGATTGGAGTAATTTGTTGCGGTTTTGCTATAAAGCATAGAATGCACCGCTGCACTATTTTCCGTGCTAAATTTCGAGCAGACAAAGGCCAGCACCTCTCACGAATGGAAAATAATAATTGCTGCGGGCTTGTGCGTAGCAATCGAATATGTTCTCTTTGAAAGAGAAGCTTCGTAAACTGGTGCTTCGAAGAGAGTAGTATCGGGTGTTTTTTCTGATAATTAAAATTTGATTTACTAAGCCGGCCGCCTACTCTGATAATATTGTTTTTATATATAAAGTGGCTTAGTTTCACGATTTGGCCTTTCTTTATAGTACCTTTACGCATGAGAGTATCAATTTCATTGCTAAACGAATCTACTTGCGAAAGTTTTTCAAGTCTCAGAAGAGCTCCGGTTACTTCAATATGATTGACAGGACCAATGTTTCTCTCAGCTCTCAGTAAGCGACTATTTTCTCTTTAGTTTGGACAAATCTGAATATTTTTCATATAAAAATTGCTGTTTACAGTACCAGTAAAGCTTTTTACAATTTTACGCATTTCCGGAAGTTCGTTTTCAACTGATGGCAAACTAGGCCAAGTGGCTCCTTTTTGGGTAAGCCATTCTGGTCCAATCCAATATATATCTAGGGAGCATAAAATACTGGGCAATACCCCATGAGAGGCATAATCGATGGGGTTGTCGGCCATAGGGACATGTCTTCATTCGTTAATATCGGATTGCTCCTGAATTCTGGCCACCCTGTTACCTACAAATGACTGAAGAAAGCTTGGAGAAGTTTTCAGTCATCCCAAAACCACAGTTTAGTCGCAACAGTAAAAGTTCCAGTAAAACAAAATTATTTGCGACCTTAGCCACTAGCTGCACTAAGATAAGTGCTGCCATTAGCTCTAAACGTGGTATGGTCTGGGTTTTCAGAGGAGCGACCTTTGATTTAGCGGATATTAACGAAACTCTATAGCTGTCATCTGAAACTTGAGACCTTAAATACACACACACACACCGAATGCTCGCACGTATGCATCAGAAAAGGCGTGTAAGTATAGATTGCTTCCATTTTGGCTATTGATTTGACGGTCTATGTTTAGATTGTTAAACGTGCTAAACTCATTACAAAGTTGCAGCCATCGAGTTTGAAGATGGTAAGGAAGACTTTCATCCCAGGATACCTTCTCTGACCATAAATCTTGACCACTTATCATTCCTAAAGGGTCGAATATCTGAGAAGATTTTGACAAAATGGTACGCTTGCTTATCTGTTTGGAAAAGTTGTCGTTCATGCTATACCCTAGATAATCCAACTGAGCTTTCCACATGAGACCTAGAGTTTTCGTGCTCTCGTGTGCTCCGAAATCTAGAGTATGAATTTTATCCTGTGAAGAGCTTATACCTCATAAAACGTCTTTAGACTTTGAAACCCATTTGCGCAACTTGAACTCATACCCTTCTAAAACTTTAGAGACTGAATTCGCAAGGAAGATTGTCTGGTCAATGGTTTCCGCATCACTGAGAAAATCGTCCACACAGAAATGATTCTTGATTATATGAGAAATCGAAGGTCAACTTACGGAGCAATCTATACCGGTTTGGTATAAACATCGAATGGCCAAAAAGGCGGCAGCAGAACACCCTTACGTGCTTGTAAATAACTCCTAAATATCTATGGTATCGTTTGGAGATTCTTGCCATAAAATTCTTTGTAACGAAGGTTGGGTAGGATTTCCGAGGCACATGCGATACATTTTTTCAATGTCGCTAGCTATGACAACGTTATACAGTCTAAAACGGATCAAGGTAGATAATAGTTCAGGCTGGATTGTGAATCCGACCATTTGCAAATCGTTAAATGAGTATCCAGAACTGGAGACACAAGAGGCGTCAAATACAATACGCAATTTGGTACTTAGACTATTCTCTTTTAATACACCGTGGTGGGCTAAGAAATTCACTATCTTGGCACTATCGTCTACAGGGACCTTGTGCATATGCCCTAAAGAAATGTATTCGTTTATGAATTTGACATATGCAGATTTAAAGGTAGGATTATTCTTAAACTTCCGCTCCAACAAGAGGATGCGCCTTTTGGCAATATCATATGTGTCGTCCAACAAATCAGTATTTTCTTTCAAAGTTATTGTGACTATGAATTTACCTTGTTCATTACGCTGCACCTGTATCGACAAACAATGATTCACAAAGTTTTTCCTCTATAGACAAAGGTTTTGTGGTGCATATTTCTTCCACCAAAATCGCGTGAGTTGTTTATCTATATCTATGTTGGAAGAAAGGTTGCAATGAACTACACGGGAGCTGTTACACGAAATGCTACCAAAAATGATCCAACCAAATTTACTTTTTTGTAAAACTGCTGCGTGGTTGTTGAGTTTAATTTGGCCTACACACATGATTTGCCAAAAGTACTCTGCACCTAAAAGTATATCTATTTTGTCGGGTCGATTAAAATAAGGATCTGCTAGCTGGATGTTTGCGGGTATAATTAAGGAATGTCTGTAAAATTCTAAATTAAGTAAAGGACCTGTAATTTCAGGTACAACTAAACACGACACCCTTTTTCTGAAATTGCTATGCTTAGATTGTACATGCACTTCAGTTTTTGAATTTATACTGGACTCCGTTTGGTTTAAGCCACACACATTTATTTCGATTCTGGACAAGTCTAAGTTCAAATCTCTTGCGAGTCGAGAGGAAATAAAACAACTTTGACTTCCAAAGTCTAGAAGTGCGCGTGTGGTTTTCAATCTATTATTTTGGACATTTACTAATACTGTCGATAGTAAGACCTGACCGCTTGTTTTTCATTTTAGATCGAAGCAAATATAATTTATTTTATCTTTGTTTAGTATGATTTGTTTATGGTAAACCATTCCTGTGCCTTTTCCGCAGTTTCACTCGATATGTCTAAAAGATTGCTTAATTGACCTACAGTTACAATGTTTATGTCGTCTGCAAAATTCACAAGATTAATATTTTCATTATTCACAATAATAACAATGGGCCCATGATACTAGCTTGAGGTACCCCTACCACTGTCGTTACTTTCTCTGAGTAATATTTTATTCCCTGGTAATGTATAACTACTTTTTATTTACGTTGTGTCAGGTAAGACTTTATCCAGTCAATAACGGGATCTCTGATACGATATCTCTCCATCTTGTCTAATAAAATTTCATGATCCAGACTGTTTAAAGCTTTTGACAGGTCTAGAAAGATACCCATTGATATTCTTTTGTTCTCATATGCAGTAGTAATGTTTTCTATGAATTGATATATGACTGTCTTAATAGACTTCCCTTTCAAGTAGCCATGTTGCGAGTGACTCAACAATTTTTTGTAACAGAAATAGCTTAGAAGTCTGGAACACATTGCAAGTTCAAAAACTTTGGAGAGAGATGGTAGCAGACATACCGGTGTATGATTTTCCTTGCATGTTGGGTGACCTTTTTTTCAACAGGGGCTTGACTATTGCTATTTTCAAGTTGTCTGGGCATGAACCAGTTGAAAAAGAGTTATTGATTATGTGGCATAATAGTATTACTAATTCATTTTAAATATGCAAACAGTGGCTTTCTGTACAATGGAAATATTTTTGCTCATTGATGAGTTGCCCCACAACCAAATACCGAAGCGTAGCCTGGCTTCGACTTGGCCGTAATATATGCTCATCAACTGATTTGAGTCTTAAACTGTATTAAGGGTAGGTTATATTAGTCGAAAACCGTGCGGCATTCATGTCAGGACACTATGCAAATCAATGAAATTACTCAGACGGTCTAGAAATGAATACTAAAAATTTTTGAGAAACTTGGGAGGATGGTTACTTGTCTAAAATTGTCAATTGTGAGTATTTTTGTTTTTTCTGAATGGGAGTTACCTTCCGCACGTTTAAAAATGCTGGGAAAATACCCGTTGAAAATTAAAGATTTACTAAGAATTGAATTGGTTCTATAATTAAATGTAGAACTCTCTTTACAATAAAAACAGATATCTCGTCGACTCCCGAGGATCATTTGGTCTTCATTTTTCGTTTTACCAGGTTGATAAGTTCCGTTTCACTAAATGGATTTAATAACATAGTATATGGATTTAAATCTTTCTTTTGTGTTTTGTACGGCTGTACGGGTAGCAGTCTTTAGTAATATTGCGTAGAAGTGTCTTGGGTGCTTCGAAAAAAAAAATCGTTTAGTTCATGTACAATACAGGCGAGGTCTCTAATAATCATATTATTTTTTTCAATAACGAGGTTTTTATATGAGCCATTACTTATCTCTATAAGTTCGGAGACTACATTTCAAGGTCCCGTGGATTGTTTTCAGATATATTGATCCTTTGTTAATAGTATTTTTTGAGTCATTGACAAGCCTCATGTGCTTCTTCTTCTCATTTTGATAAGTTTCGGCTAAAACTGAATAACTTTTTTTTAAATAGAAAAGTTGTTTCAATGATGCACTTGATTTTTGTACCTCATCATGGATCCAACTATTTCCACGTGCAGGTAAAAGTATCTAAAGGATAAAAAGGGTAGTAAACTTAAAATTTGATTAATTAATTCACTTACTACAAAAAGCTACTTTTACGGTTCTCTTAAAACTTTGTATTTTAATAATTGACAATAGTTTCAATAAAAAAATTAGAAACATGAAAACAAATAAAATATCTCATAAAACTGTTTAAAGTGTCCACCATTAACACGAATACAAAGATCTACATGATGGCGAAAATTAAAAAGTACTCTTTGCATAACTTCTTCTTTGCCTCTGAGGTGGTTTGTTGTATTTTGAACCCGTTCCCACAGTACTTATATTTATCTATGGGCCTATTGTAAACCACGGACTTAAGATGTCCCCATAAAAAGTAATCCATTGGATGTAAGTCTGGATCTCTACCCATCCATTTGGTCGTGTACTATTGATTTAAGTAGTTCTTAAAATTGTCAATTGTGAGTATTTTTTTTTAATGGTTACCTTCCCCACGTTTATAGATGCTGGGAAAATATCCGTTGAAAATGAAAGATTCGCTAAGAATGTAATTAGTTCTATAATTATATATAGAACTCTCTTTACAATAAAAACAGGTATCTCGTCGACACCCGAGGATCAATTGGTCTTCATTTTTTGGTTTACCAGGTTGATTAGTTCTTTTTCACTAAATAGATTCAAGAACATACTATGTGGATTTAAATATGTGTTGTGTTTTTACGGCAGTACGGTTAGCAGTCTTTAGTAATATAGCGTAGAAGTGTCTTGGGTGCTTAGAAAAAAACATCGTTAAGTTCATTTGCTCTGGGGTATATTGTTTTAGAAGGATGTCGAGGGTTTTTACGGATATGGCGACTAGCGGCTCGGGTCCGCAGGGAGGACAGTTTGAACCGTGTCTCCTTAATTCATCTGCCTTCTCGTTGCTCTCGTTTCCTTGGTCTCCTTTGCCCCAACAAAAGGAAGGAACATTTGTGGTTTGATATCTCATTCAGTGCTCTGATGCATTCAAGCAGTCCAGGCCCGAGGTGATTCTGTTGATATCTGAATGGTTTTGTTACGGATATTTTTAACTTGGACTATCTTTGCAAAGTGCAGTATGCCACAGAGCTCTGCTTGAAAGACAGACGCATACTGGCCAAGTGGTATGCTTTAGGTTTAGATCGAGTTTAGCGGAGAAAATTCCCGCCACCGAACCAACTTTGTTTTTAGAACCGTCTGATGATAGACATATGTCATAACCGTTGATTCCTTTTGTACATCCAATTAAATAGTTATTTAGGGAGAACTCTTTTAGGTTCAAGATAATGAAGAGGCACTCTTAAGAAATATTCCTCCTAAGATTCGCATTTGACCCAGAGCTCTTCTTCTGTCATTCGCAGGGAAGGGTCAAGCGCCGTAGTGGGAGCTATTCGCGTCACTCCAGTTGCAGACAAACAGATTAGTCCCTCAATCCGTTATAAGGAGGACGCCGCCTGTTACTTGATTGGTTCTGGGCCACCATACAAGTGCACCGTAGCAAAGCCTAGGTCTGAAAGACCCCATGACCGTCCCGTTAATCTTCGACACTGCCAAAAAGCCATCCCCGCCTGTCTTAGTTTGTTCTGCAGGTGGCGTCGAACAGTTAAATAATTTTTAATCAAGGAAACGCTGGGATTATCGAAGCCATATTTCCCTAGTTTGGACAGGAGTATCCCATGCGACACCCAATCGAAGGCTTTACTTAAATCACAAAAGTTGCTTGCCAAAAATCCACGTCCTTCAAAGGCCTCATGAATTATTGGTACTAAGTCCAGAATTCCTAGAGCCGCATTCAGGTTTTTTCGAAAGACGAACTGGTGTGCATAGAAAAGCTGATTAGTTCCTAAGAATTGTGTGATGCGAGAGGTTATACATTTTTCGAAGATTTTTGAAAAGACGAGATCGGTCTATAGTTGGAAATATTACTGTTATCACCACTCTTGAATATTGGAATTACTATTGCTTGTTTCAAAATATCAGGGAAAGTGTTTTCTTTGATGCTATAATTTATAAGCTTGGTCAAAGGGGATAGGTTTTTGATACGTTTCAGTAACTCCACCGAGTCCAAAAGGACACTTTTTTATTTATTAGTTGGGTAATAGATAGATAGATATATACCTTTATTTCAATAATTGGAAACAATTACATGTTACAAAAATGAAACAAGTCAAATTACCTTTAGCTAATTACAAAAATGAAAGAATTTTGCGATATCATAAGGTTCACAATTCATTATGAGTTTATATATCTCCTTCTTGAATACACTTTAATCCTGATTTTTTTGCAATTTTCTTGGTAACACGTTAAAAACCTTTATTGCCATATATAATGGATGTTTCTCAAAACAAGTAAAAGTGTGATCAGGAAAGAACCAAGGACACCTACGTCTTGTTTTGTTATGATTTTTGTACCGTAAGTAATACTCATTCTGCTTGTGAAAGAACAACATTAATCGATAGATATAGACCTGATATTGTTAATATTTTGTTTTTCTTGAAAATAGATCTACAACTCTCTCGATATTTGATACCAGCTATTTTTCTAATCGCACATTTTTATTTTAAGAAGATTCTATTCATCACTACCCCACTACCCCAGAATAAGATGCTGTAGGTTGTCAATGACTGGAAATTGGCAAAGTATACCGTCCTTAGCACCTCATCATCATCAATTCTTTTCAAAACATTCGGTGTATAAATTACATTGTTCAACTTTTTACCCAGCTGGTCCACATACTCTTTCCATTTCAAATTTCGATCAACTGCAACCCCTAAGAAATACAGCACATCTTTGACGCTAACATCAGCATCTTTGCATCTCAGAGCGTTAGGAAAAACTTGTGTTGATCGATCCGTACTAAATTAGATGCAAACAGTCTTCTGCATAGTCAATAATAGCTTGTTTTCACAACACCAGTTGCATATCTCTTCTAGCAATGAGCTGAATAAATTAAGTGATGTTTGGAGCTTGTCCAGAAGCAGTTTATGGTCAACCCAATCAAAGGCTTTCGAGAGATCAAGAAACAAGCCTAAGGCCACATCTCCCCCTTCTAAGGCCTCTAGAATAGCCAATGTTAGCGGCAGTTTCTGCATTTCTATTTTTCTGATAGCCATGTGGGCATTTTGAAACGATGTTGAATTTCCAGAAGAACTTTATTAATCGCGTTGCTGTAACCTTTTCAATGATCTTTGAAAATGAACTAAGTAGACTTATGGGTCTGTAATTACCAAATTACTCTTCATTTCCTTTCTTGAATATAGGTCTCACAATAGCTACCTTCAGAGCATCTGGAAAAATCCCTTCTTTTGGAACACAATTTAAGATATGAGTTAATGGACATCACTTCTGCCTCAGTAATGTCAAAGTCAAAAAAATATATTTTTTATGTTTTCCATCTTTATTTTGCTCTGCGGTGGTTTCATTGGGAGATTTTTAGTTAATAACGGTGCAGCATTGGCGAAAAATTTATTGAATTTCTCCATTTGGGATAATCCGTTTTTATGCGACATTCGTTGTTCTGTTGTTTTCCCGATAATGAGTTTAGTAACCACCATGTTGCAATGCTTTTGTTGTCTGATGTTGCTATTATTTTGCCCGTGTACGTGCGTTCCACATCTTATTTTCCTCGTGTGTTTCCAATTCAAAAATATCCTGCCAGTACTGCTCCGAGAGGCAATCAAGAAATTGTTTTGTCGTTTCTTCATTTATTGCTCCTTTGACGTTTTCTGTCTTGCTATTACCTTCAGGTACATTTTGAACAAACCTGAAAACACAGGTAGAGTGATCCGATATATGATTTTCAATTATTTGTGTTTCTCCCTCTATACTAGTCATGAAATTATCCAAACATGCTTTAGACACTGGACGTGTAGGCTCTTAGATAGTGAACTTTAGACTGAAATATTCTGCAATGGAAATGAACTCACTCGTTTCCGTGTTATCCGAAAGAATGTTGATATTGAAATCTCCCATAATTAGAATTTGTGCATTTTCCTGTAAACATTTCTGGAGAATTGTTGTTATTTTTTAGAAGAATATATTAACAGCAGCTTCAGGAGACCTGTAATTACAGACTGCAATGATTCTAGTTGCTCCCAAGTCAATATGAATTGCTGAACACTCAAAAATATTAGAAACACTGATTAATGTTATATCTAGTCTCTCCTTAAACCAATGACCTATTAACAGAGATAGACGGAACTATAAACAATATATTGTGTTGACATCATCCCTTGTTCGGCCACGCCTCATCGCATATCAGTATCTCCCCCCCATTATGTAAATACTTGGTGTTTTGGTTGTTTTTGAATATTCTATTATATTCTTTGGTTTCAAAACTTGAAAGAATGAGTAGAGCTTGCAAAGTGTGGAATAAAATAGAATCCACGACCCCAGAATTAATTTTAATCGGTAATTATCCCGTCTAAATTAAAATTTATTAACTTATATATTTGAATTTTGAAAGAAAATTATTGACATATAAACGTCGGTGGGCGTAGTAAAGAAATTATTACCTAATCATTGTTATTTCATTAAAGAGATTGTTATATTGTTTGCGCTTTTCAAATCCTAGACTTTAAAAAAGAATTATACCTACACACCTATTAAATAATATTAGTATGGGATAGGAACAAAAATCAATGTCCATTTAAGGGTCAACTGAAATTCATAAGAAGATAAACGTAAGCCAGTATGTATATAATAGGTATATATGTCAAAAACTATAACACATGCGGAGCATGGATATAAATCTTCCTTGCGATTATTATATGAACACAAGAAATTTAGCAAGTTTATTTGCAGAAACATACAACTTTCGGATACTGACTTTTTTTAACAAGCTTCAGATGTATTTTGTGGTATTAATTATTTCGACGTATAGCAAATGAAACCTAAAAGAACGAGACGCCACTGTTGTCATATTTTCTATGCGAAAAGATGACTACAGTGAGACGGGGTTTAGTTAAAATCATTCTATCCCCCTTCTGACCGCTTCCACAGCTCACCCCCCTGGCCCACAGAGATGTTGTCAACAAACAAAACGTATATTATCAATGAAGTGTTCTGTCTATCTCTGTTAATAGGTCATTGCCTTAAACGTATAGGTGTTGTATACGTACAGGGCACAACCCTCATGTTTACCTTCCTCTCTACAAAAGCTTAAAGCCAATTTATATTCCTCGAAATGGAAAGCTCTAAGTTCATTGATATCCTGCCAATGTTCCATGATTGCGAATAGATCAGGTTTTTGTTTATCTATTTCTAAATCAAATTTATTGAAAGCTATACTTAAGGCTTGAACATTTTGTTGTATTATACAGAAGTTTTTGGAGAATGTATTACTTGCCTGAAATTGTTCTTTTTCTGTTTGACAAAAAAATTCTTAAATGAGAATTCTCTCAGGGTTACTCCTTCTGGTCAGAACTCCTTATTGTATACAGTATTGTAAGCTTCAACTGTTGGTAAACCTACACTGAATGCAGAATTTGAACCTTTTGTTTCTAGTTTTTTCACTATAATATCCCGTAGTCCATCAGTATTTTTCATGAACTTCTCAACATCTTCTTACTTGACATCTCTTCCTGCAATTCTTCCCACATAGAGCCATTTCCTTTTTGTAGCCCCGATATAGTATTTTGTTTTTGGTCCATTGCAGACTAATTCATTCTTCGATTCGGTCTGATTTTTTCTTCTGATATGTTACTTGTTTCCATTTTTCTCCATCCGCTTCACTAGAATTTCCATCTAGTTCATTTCCACTGTTTACATTTACGTTGACCATTTGTTGTTCGTTATTTAATCTCAAATTGGGAAGTGTCATTTTACGATTTTCTGAGACTTCTGCGTATTTCTTAGATTAATCTCTCGTTCCATTCTCTGCTTCTCTGTCAGAGAACACTACCTTCAGTTCTCTGTCGACGTCAGAAACGTCCTCTCTGTTGTTTACGTTGCTAGTTTTTTTGTTTATCAGTGTTTTTTGCCTTGATGTTGATGAAATTTTTGATCACACTTTGCAACAATTTATTGTTTTCCTGGAGAAATTTATTCTTTTCATGCACTTCGTTTAACTGAGCATTCAAATATTCCACTTGCTGTTTAGGTAGTCTGTTTTCCATACGTAAATCTCCGGGAACCATCATTTCTTCGTATCTAATGGTTTCCTGTTGACACACAGCTGATCCCCTGTTTGCATATCTAACTAGGCAGGACGGATGAAAAATTTCGATACATTTTGAACATCGAACGAAATCAATCACCTTTTGATTACAAAAATTACATAATTTATCTATTAACACTTCATTTTTACGTGATTCTTTGGTACGTCTTCACACGACAACGACATAGTTGATAACATCCCATACCTCAATAAAAGTAACAGGTCTAAAAGTAAAGGTGTTATGTGTAAAAGTAGCAATATTTACAATCAGTTGCATCATCAAGGATTTGAATTTGCAAGTCTAGTGCAATGTTTAAAAAAACTTATTAAAGTCATCTGTAGAGATATTAGAAAAAGATTCCTTTTAAGGAACATGCCTAGCCTCATTCACAATTTGCCACATGGTTCTGATGGGGTTAAGAGAATTTGAAATTAGATGGTCATTTGCTGCCTGTATTGCTCTTTTATATGCAGACTGCTGTGTCTTAATAACTGAATGACTGAGATCACGACTTGAGTATTGAGAATTCAATTCTCTTAAGAATTGTAAGGTTTCACGCTTCTCCCGAAGGTCCTCGTTAAACCAATTTGAAGTATGATTTTGTTTTTTACGTTTATTAAGTTGTTTAATAGGAAATGGATTAGTGAAAGCTGAGGTAATAAGCTTAATGAATGATGTAAATTATTCGTTTGCAGAAAGTTCTTCCCTTTTTATGAAACCCCAAAAAATGTCCTCAACCGAGTAAAAACTACCTATCACGTTGTGTAATAGGTCGCATACAAGCTTCTCTGTCATTGTTGACACTACAGAGCCAGACGGGGCAGAGAAGCTAACCACGATGATCGGAAAGACCCGTTAAAAAAAAATTGAAATTCACTTATCGGCACCAAAGCTAGAAAACAGATAGTCTAGTTACCTATCCTACCAAGTTGGCTCAAAAATGATTTGAGTAAAACCATATGACTAATAAGCACCATACTTCAATGCATTATCTAGCATCCATGCCGAAATGCACGTTAAAGTCATTGCTATTAAAATATTTTTATTAAAGGCTATTATTATATTTATGGCATTTTCGATGTTTTCCATAAAAGTATTAAAACAGCCTGAGGGAGGCCTGTACATATTTCTTATATATACATCTAAATTTATTAAAAAGACAGAACAAACCTCTATACTATTCTCTACTGTAAAGGCAATACCCTTAAATATCCTTAAAAAGCATACTTGATTTCAGCTGAATGACTGCTCCTCCTCCCTTGGAGTGAGACCTGTAGGTAGAGACTTTATAATCACTTATGTAGAAAGCTGCGATTTTATTTTGGGTCAGCCATTGTTTTGTCAGGCATAGGATATCTAAGTTTTTATCTTGAAGAAACGCTTCTAATTCATCGAACTTGTTTCTGGCCTCTAGTATGTTTAGATGAAACAGATTTTTTAACCCAGTATATTCCTCTGGTTGACCAGAGGAACCCTGTGGCTCTGCAGATACTGAAAATGATTAATCGAGGTTCCCGCTGGTCATAGACTTCCATTCATTACTTGATTTTTCTTTTCTGGTTTTCATCTTAAAGCATCGATAATTATCCTCCAATTTGTTATTCTTAAAAAATTCCAGAATGTCCTTCCCATCGCATCTGAATACAAAATATGTTCTCAAATTTACCACTAAGCAGGATATTAATATGATCTGCGTACCCTATGGTGTAAAATCTCTTCTCATTAAGGCGTTGGATAAGGCTGTCAACCACCATAATCCACAAAAGTGGAGAGAGGACGGTGGACCTTGAGGCCAGCTCTTAATTACAAAGACCTTAATATTTATGTCTCCATCAACCACCTCCACGACTCAGTCGTTCAGTATGAACCTGATCCATTTTATAATGGTTATGGGAACTCCATGTCGGTATCAATAAACGCTCATAGGGTGGAAGGGCAGTCTCTATAGATCCCCCGGAATGCATGCATGTTGGTTCATTTGCAGTGGTCTGAGGGTCAGCGTCACGTCAGGAAATTCTCTGTCGCATAACTTTTCTAACATTTTTAGGAAGAATAAGCTGATTGGCTTAAGGATGGAATACCATGCGTTCTGGGCCTTTTTGTCACAGGTTTTGCCTGGGGAGGGGTTGTCCCTTGCTGTCTGGGGCGATTAATCGCCTTCTCAGTAGTTCCTGCTGGGCGTTTTCCCGCCTCTGCTTTAGTCTTACTCGACTTAATGTCCTTAGGTTGCTGACTTCTTATCAAGTTTTCCTTGATCACAGCCTTTTTGGCTTTGTTCTTCCTTCAGTTTGAAATGGTTAATTTTTAATTAATCACAAATGGATCGATGGAGATATTGTAAATAATAAACCTTAACAAGTCAAACCTGATTATTCCCAGATCTTTAACAAGACAGTCATAGAAGTTTTCAAAATGTTTCTTGATGACGTTATAATAAATCATCTTGTGGAAGAATCAAAGAGATTGATTGTTTTTTACGTTTATTAAGTTGTTTAATAGGAAATGGATTAGTGAAAGCTGAGGTAATAAGCTTAATGAATGTTGTAAATTATTCGTTTGCAGAAAGTTCTTCCCTTTTTATGAAACCCCAAAAAATGTCCTCAACCGAGTAAAAACTACCTATCACGTTGTGTAATAGGTCGCATACAAGCTTCTCTGTCATTGTTGACACTACAGAGCCAGACGGGGCAGAGAAGCTAACCACGATGATCGGAAAGACCCGTTAAAAAAAAATTGAAATTCACTTATCGGCACCAAAGCTAGAAAACAGATAGTCTAGTTACCTATCCTACCAAGTTGGCTCAAAAATGATTTGAGTAAAACCATATGACTAATAAGCACCATACTTCAATGCATTATCTAGCATCCATGCCGAAATGCACGTTAAAGTCATTGCTATTAAAATATTTTTATTAAAGGCTATTATTATATTTATGGCATTTTCGATGTTTTCCATAAAAGTATTAAAACAGCCTGAGGGAGGCCTGTACATATTTCTTATATATACATCTAAATTTATTAAAAAGACAGAACAAACCTCTATACTATTCTCTACTGTAAAGGCAATACCCTTAAATATCCTTAAAAAGCATACTTGATTTCAGCTGAATGACTGCTCCTCCTCCCTTGGAGTGAGACCTGTAGGTAGAGACTTTATAATCACTTATGTAGAAAGCTGCGATTTTATTTTGGGTCAGCCATTGTTTTGTCAGGCATAGGATATCTAAGTTTTTATCTTGAAGAAACGCTTCTAATTCATCGAACTTGTTTCTGGCCTCTAGTATGTTTAGATGAAACAGATTTTTTAACCCAGTATATTCCTCTGGTTGACCAGAGGAACCCTGTGGCTCTGCAGATACTGAAAATGATTAATCGAGGTTCCCGCTGGTCATAGACTTCCATTCATTACTTGATTTTTCTTTTCTGGTTTTCATCTTAAAGCATCGATAATTATCCTCCAATTTGTTATTCTTAAAAAATTCCAGAATGTCCTTCCCATCGCATCTGAATACAAAATATGTTCTCAAATTTACCACTAAGCAGGATATTAATATGATCTGCGTACCCTATGGTGTAAAATCTCTTCTCATTAAGGCGTTGGATAAGGCTGTCAACCACCATAATCCACAAAAGTGGAGAGAGGACGGTGGACCTTGAGGCCAGCTCTTAATTACAAAGACCTTAATATTTATGTCTCCATCAACCACCTCCACGACTCAGTCGTTCAGTATGAACCTGATCCATTTTATAATGGTTATGGGAACTCCATGTCGGTATCAATAAACGCTCATAGGGTGGAAGGGCAGTCTCTATAGATCCCCCGGAATGCATGCATGTTGGTTCATTTGCAGTGGTCTGAGGGTCAGCGTCACGTCAGGAAATTCTCTGTCGCATAACTTTTCTAACATTTTTAGGAAGAATAAGCTGATTGGCTTAAGGATGGAATACCATGCGTTCTGGGCCTTTTTGTCACAGGTTTTGCCTGGGGAGGGGTTGTCCCTTGCTGTCTGGGGCGATTAATCGCCTTCTCAGTAGTTCCTGCTGGGCGTTTTCCCGCCTCTGCTTTAGTCTTACTCGACTTAATGTCCTTAGGTTGCTGACTTCTTATCAAGTTTTCCTTGATCACAGCCTTTTTGGCTTTGTTCTTCCTTCAGTTTGAAATGGTTAATTTTTAATTAATCACAAATGGATCGATGGAGATATTGTAAATAATAAACCTTAACAAGTCAAACCTGATTATTCCCAGATCTTTAACAAGACAGTCATAGAAGTTTTCAAAATGTTTCTTGATGACGTTATAATAAATCATCTTGTGGAAGAATCAAAGAGATACGCTGGATTCATTAATTGCCCTGATCCTAAAATAAATGGAGATGAAATGAGATGCTTCATCCTTTTCTATTCTCTAAGTTTTTACGTCGTCCTACCGGGAAAAAGATTCAACTTGGATACTGGCCTCGATATGCATAAAAAATGAGTCTATGATTCTATGCGCAGAAACCGATTATTCAGATAATGAGATTTCTATACTGTGCAGATAATAAAAAAAACTAGATTGAAGGATTTGCAAGCTGCGACCTTTTATTGATATGTTGAATTCGTTTTTTTAAGTTGTTCATTCCGGTTGAACATCTAAATTATTGTGAAGCTATGATCAATTACTTTGGGTGCCATTCTTGTAAGCAATATATCAAGGGTAAACTCATTCGATTTGGTTACAAGGATATGGTGCCTAAACACAGATTTTGGCTACTTAGTAAATTTTGATATAATATAGAATAGAATACTTTATTTGCTCAAAATAACAAAACTATGTTTTAGCATCGTCTTAAAAATGTGTTTTCTTGTTTACTAATATGTAAGACCTTATAAAATACAAGTACATACATTCAAACATTTATGGTATAGATACAGTTATGTATAGGTGTTTATAAATAACATGAAAGACATTACAGTTAAAATCTTAGTACTGAGGAGAGATCGGCTTCCATGAATTCTTCAATGCTATAGATGTTAAGTGCTAGAAGAATTTTTTTAATTTTCAATTTGAAATTTGTTGTTTGGAGATATCTAATCTGTGATGGGAGTTTATTGAAAAGTTTTATAGAGATGTTCATAAAGCTTTTGTGTGTTAATGTGAGTCTATGTTGGGGAATTATCAAAGTCTCTTTATTTCTTGTGTTTACATAAGGGTAGGGTATTTTGTTTATTGAATTTGCTTTCTTCTGCTTTGATGTAATAAAGGCAGTGGAAGACAAATAAGGCTGGGAGAGTTAGAATCTTAAGATTTTTGAAGATCTGTCTGCCTGACTCCTTGAAGGGAGAATTTGTTATGACTCTGATAGCCTTTTTTGCATGCTGAAGATTTTGTTCCAGTCCGTTGCGTTCCCCCAAAGTAGTACTCCGTAGGAGATTTGGCTCTCAAATAGACCTATATAGGCAGCTCTGCATATTTCTGTGTTAACGGTTTGTGAGAGTTTTCTCAATAAAAAAGGAATGCTAGCAAGTTTTTTGGACAGTGCTTGAATATGGTGTTTTCAAATTAGTTTTGTGTCAAGAAAGAGCCCCAGGAATTTTATGTTATCTATATCCCTACTGAAATTCCTGAGGGTGAAATCTAGAGTGACTGTTTTGGTTAAAAATTGAACCAGGGCTTTATTTCTTCGGTTATGTTTTGATATGGTTTCCGAGTCTATTGGATCATGATGGGAGCGAAAGACAGTTGTGTCATCTGCATTAAGAATTGATTTTGAAGTGGTGATATCTTGAGCTTGAGAAATCATTCTTGTATAAAATGAATAGCAAAGGTCCAATGATTGAGCCCTGAGGGACACCTGCCTGTATATTTAGTGTTGGCGATCTGACGCCATTGTGTTCTACTAGTTGTAATCTGTTTCTTAGGTAGGCTTCTGTGAATCTGTAAGAGTTTCCCCCTTATCCCGTAAAGTTCAAGCTTACCAAGGAGGATGTTATGGTGGACACAGTCAAAAGCCTTTGAAAGAAGTTACCACTTCGACCTTTCAAACGCTTCGACTATGGCCGTGGATAATTTCCCCTGAAACCAAACTCTGAGGAGGATAACAAGTTATTTTTATCTAGGTATGAGAGTAGTCTATTTTTATAAGGTTTTTCTATAGGCTTGGAGAGAATTGGGATTATAGATATTGGTCTGTGATTGTCACAAATATTTTCATTACCCTTATTTTTATAAATTGGTATCACCTTTGCGAATTTTAATTTTGTGGGAAAGTCGCCAAGTTCAAAGCATTTGTTTATTATGATGGCAAGAGGGTGTGAGATACCTTCAACAATAATTTCTACAAGTTTGTTGCTTAGTCCATATATGTCCAAAGCAGAACTATTCGACATGTTTTTTTAATGTTTTCGACTTCTGTGGGTATGATAAGGGAGAGGAATAATGATTTCCTGGATCTGTATTATTGAGGAATCTGCCTAATGGGATCTCTATTTGTAGTGGGGAGTGAGCCTAGGAGACTGAAGGAAATGTTTATGAAGAAATTGTTAAAATCTTCTGGAAGTATTTCACAAGCGATTTTTTCCCTATTTTTCTTTCTTGGTTCATTTATAATATGCAAGATTGCTTTAGAATTGTTTGATTCAATTAACTGTTTGGAGGTGAAATTTCGTTTTTGTTCCTTTATTTTATTTTTGTAAATTTTTCTTGTTTTCTTAATTTCCCTATCCACAGGTTTTTATTTTTAGCTAATTCCGAAAGAATTGTTAAGTTTTTTCTAAGTGATTTCAATTCTTCATTATAGCATTTTTTATTGAGGTTTTTAGAGTGTTTAGTTTTAGTCTTTTTCGGAATACATTCATCTATTGCTTTTAGGTTAGATTAGGTTAGGTATTAAGTATATCTAGGTGTTCCCATTTATGTTGCTTCAAAATAAAGATGCACTTTTTGATTGCCTCATCAGACATTGGCCTGAATTCAATGATGCTGGTCTCCCCCTTCCTTTCTAATTTAGATTCTATTGTGTATTTATTTTTTAAGCCTATATGATCAGACAGATAACAGTTAACAAATGGTATTTCGCTTGCTTTTCTAACATTAGTAATACAATGTCTATGCAGGTTTCACTGATTTGAGTTATTCTAGTAGATTCATTTACTAATAAGTCACATCCGAAGAAGCTAAGAGTGTCACGGAATTCATTAGTCAAATTACAATATACCTTAATATTTATGTTGAAATCCCCATAGATAAAAATGGGCTTTTGAGTTTTGTGGAGAATGTTTAAGATCTTGTTGAGTTTTTTTAGAAAGATGCTGGGTCTCCTGAACGTGATCTGTACAGGCTGTCCAGAATAAGATTCACTATTCAGAAACTATGAGAGATACGAAAAAAAATTTTGAAACTAAATATTTGTAAATTTCTTAGAATTTTTTATTTTTATAGTTATCATATCCACAGGGTGTTCCGTATATCTGATACAGGTATCAACTCTCTTATTTTAAAAGGAACACCCTATATATTTTTTGATTTTTAGATTATTCGTAAAATGTTAAGTTAATTTTGTGTATCAAACCCTATACCTATTATTTATAGTTTTCGGGATTTTATCATTTTTGTGAAAAAAATGACAGATGGAGGTGTATGAATAATGCATCATTAGTAGTAATTCATTCGATAAATTGAAGAGTCACTATCATGAATCTAACAAGCAGAGGTCAACATTTGTAACCAAACTAGAAACAATCTCTGGCAATATACAGGGTGAGTACGAGAGCGATGAAAACTTTGAATTGAATATTATCAATTATCTCCGATTTTTTAAATGCAAACCCCATTTTTTTTTCTGTTGCACTATATTCTTCCCTCATGTTTCACAGAGTTTTCAATTTTGGCCAATATCTCAGAAACTTTTGATATATGGTATAGGGAAGTAAACTGGGAGTACCCTTATTTTTAGACGTAGAATACAGTGCAACAGAAAAAATTGGGGTTTGCATTTAAAAAATCGGAGATAATTGATAATATTCAATTCAAAGTTTTCATCGCTTTCGTACTCGCCCTGTATATTGCCAGAGATTGTTTATAGTTTAGTTACAAATTTTCGCCTCTACTTGTTAGATTTATGATACTGACTCTTCAATTTATCATATGAATTACTACTAATGATGCATTATTCAAACACCTGCAACTGTAATTTTTTTCACAAAAATAATAAAATCTCTAAAACTATAAATACTAGGTATAGGATTTGTTACACAAAGTTAACTAAAATTTTACGATGAATCCAAAAATCAAAAAATATATAGGGTGTTCCATTTAAAATAAGAGAGTTGATACCTGTATCAGATATATGAAACACCCTGTGGTAGGGGGGTAGTGATTGTTATTCTGGACAGCCTGTACATTCGTAGCACTATATTGACTTTACTTTTATTGCTGTCACTTCACATGTATGTCAACTGAGAGAGAGTCAAGGATTGTAAGTTTTTTGGTTTTATACTTGGATTTAACGTAGATCATAACACCTCCATGGTTACTCTGGGTTCGGCAGTAGTTGCTCACTAACGAAAAATTTTCATTTCAAAAGTATTCGATAATTTCTTGATTGAGCCAGAGTTCGTGCAGACAGATAATGTCTAGTTTTTTTCTCTATAAACAATTCTAGTTCTTCTAACTTATTTCGAAGGCTTCTAATATTTATGAAAAATGAATTCAGTTCGGGACTGTTTTTTTCTTTACTGTTGGGGGGCTCACTTAAAAATTTTCACATCTATGTAGGACTGTTGTTTCTTGAAGTCGTATCTTTTAACTCCCACGCCTCGTGGCCAGAAGTGGAACTACCACTCTAAAACATTTGTTTTTGTCCTCCGTTGTAGGCACTTCGAGGACTCCTTCATATATGCTGAATGGAATATTTTTAATAGTTTTCTCATGAGCATCTAATGAAAAAGAAAAATGTTCATCTGAAGGTTTCCTAAATTTAAAAGGGATTTCCACATATTCTTTACATAGCCTTTGATTTGTTAAATCGATGTTGAAATTCATATTCGTTAAATCTGTGAGTCCTATAACTCCATCAAAATAATCGTGGAAGTCAAATAAAATGAAGTCTATTTTATAATGGCAACGAAATTCTTGATAAGCTGGTATTAATGCTTTATATCTGATTTTCTTACTTCCTATAGCTGTTTTGATTTCAGAGGGTGATTGATAAATTGTTTCTGGATAATATTTCTCAATAATGGAAGGTCTAATGATAGATTCAGAGCTTCCTGTGTCAATTAATAATTTTAATTTTGGATTTTTTATTTCTAAGTATTGAAGGGCATTACTAGATGAAATGTTTATTTCTATCAAGGATGTTAGTTTTGAGATGGGTCTTAGCAAAAATTTTCTTAAGAATCTATATCTTTGATAGAATCTGAGTTGTCGGACTGTACCTGTTGATTGGCGTAATCGTATTCTACGTGCATTTGTGAATGAGATTCATCTTGATGAATGTTTGGGTATTGATTATAATCTGATTCTACGCATGTATCATCATCATATTCGTTAGAATATAATTCTTCAAAAGTGTATTTCGGGGAATTATTAAATTGACGATTAGTGAAGACTTGTTTTTGAAAATTTGGGCGATTCCGGAATTGTCGTCGACTATTTATAGTAGGTGTTCTGGAGGTGGTGGACATTGGCTTGGTTTCGGAAGTTGCGCCGGAGGAATTGGCTTTGGTGCAAATACATTACTTGGGGGTCCGAAAACTTCTCGATTAGTGAAATATCTCTTTTCTGGCTGAGGTATGGGTTTGATATCTAGTGGTTGGTTAGGCCATATTTGATTTCTTTCGGTATATTTTTGATTGGAAAAGGGATTATTTGATGTTAAAAAATTTGTTTTAGTTGTTTGCGGGAACTGATTAAGTGGAAAATTTTGAGGGGTTTGAGGAAATATTTGTTGTCTTGGTTGGAGTGTGGGATTAAAGTGTGATGTCTGTTTATAATTAATTTGAAAATTACCGTATAATCTTTCAAAGTTTTCATTCACATAAGCCATAGCACCTTCTAAAGATAATGGTTTTTTTGATATGCATATTATTTTTCAAAATTCCGGTACATCCTGCAATAAAGGTATTTGGGACAATTTTGTGGTTATGTTTAATATTCAATAGTTTCCCTGCTTGTGTCTTATTTGTATCATTGCTTATTCTTTGAACAATCTTACTAAATAATAATTGTAAACGGCTGCCAAAATTAAGGAGATCTTCGCCTTTCTGAGATCTAGTTCTTGTTAATGTCCCTACGGTTGGAAAAACATTGTATAAGCGCTGATTTCAGACTTTTCCAATTATCAAGCTCAACACGATTTCCTACCATAGCTTCAGCTTTACCTAGTAATTTATCCTGAATGCAATCTATGATATGTTTATTCAATTTACGGTGATTAAATATACCATAAGAAGTTACTAATGTGTCACAACGATTTATAAATTTGTTCAATGTATTGCTGTTACCATCATAAGGCTTGATATTATCAACTCTGGACTTGAAAAGGTCCCAGTTGACTGTTGGTGTTGGTGTGGTCATTTTTACTTCTTTCTTAATATCTAATTCTGAACTATCTCTATCTATTCTACTTTGTGTTATTTGAAAATTATTCAAATGATCTGTTAATTCGTCCAATTCAGACATATACTTAATATATAATTATTTCTTTGTTTCTCTTTCTTGAAAAAATTTTGGTAAATAAGGTATCTTTTCTCAAGTCCTTAAACACAGGGTTGTAAAAGGCAAGAAGGAATTTGGCACTTACAGTTTTTGACGACGGTTGTCCTGTAGTCTCCGCTCCTTCCTCGACTTTTTGTTGGTCATTGATGGTCTACCAAGAGTCACAGGTTCTCCAGGAACTTCCAGGCTCTTGTGCGATGAAGAAGAAAAGGCTTCAAATCAGGAAAAAGATAATATCGACACCTTGCGATACTTTTTCAGACCTCGCACAAGACTGCGCCAATTATATGTTTGTGACTCACAAAGACTTTTTTAAAAAGATTTATTTAATTATATAAATGATCTTATGACAACGAGATGATAAGACAAAAAGCATCTTAAATCTAAGTACAAATGTTTTTATATTATAATTATGCTGACGGATGCACACTGGTTGTTGATCCGCGATGTCAGCGTCTTGGTAGCGGGTTGAAGGTTCGTAACTCATATCATGTATATACGTTGAAACTTTTTCATGAAACAAATATTATGCCGTGATATTTTTAACATAATTTTGTATATCTAAAAAAGTGTTTCCACTGTACAACATGAAATATTTGACACAAAAATTTCATGACAATAGTTCATCGTGGATACCTTTAGTGACTGGCACGATGTTTTAAATACATTTGAGAAAGTGTCAAATAGCTCAAACTAGTGGTTAGCATTTTTTACAGAACATGTTAAGTATATATTAATTTTCGAAAAAAAAAGAGATGAAAATACATTTTCTTTTGATGTTAACTAAATACTCTTGGTCTTGGAGGATCCTACGACTTTTGTCGCATCCCACTGCTCCATCTATGTCTTTCGTATACTCATAAAATTATATTGAGCTCATTATTTCCTCCCTCCATTTTACCGATTTTAGAGGCGCCAGAAACTCGCCTTTTACCCTCACCCGTCGGCTATGTAACGTACATTTAATACAGGAGTCCCGAATTGGACGAAGATGTAAGATTTGTCAGTTTATCAGAAGACCACGGGGGGTGCGTCAACCCAAAAACCCCGTTAAAACGAATATAAAAAAATGTATTGCAAAATTATGTGCAAATTACGGCCACAAAAAAATTGTGCACAATTTTTTCTTAATTTGATTTCTGTTGCCGAATTTTGAAAATCGATACATCATAACTATGTGCAAATTACGGCCACAAAAAGTTTTGTACTCCATCCCATAACCTTTTTTTCCGAGTTACAAAAGTGGTGTGTAAAGAGAATTTTGAAAATTCTTATTGCAAAATTATGATCAAATTACGGCCACAAAAAAAAATTTGCACATTTTTTTCGTAATACGAAAAAGGAGTGTAGTTCTAAGTCAAGCTGAACATTTGCATCGATTCCTATTTTCAGCAACAGACAATCGATTACTTTATGATTTGAAAATAACGTTTTATGCACGGTATTGAAATTGTTTCTTCTACTTATTTCTGCAATATTTGATAGAAACTTTTTTGATGTTTACTCACATTCTTGAATTATATTTGTTTTGTACTGATTTAGTCTTATAGTTCATGTGAGTCACAAAATTTTTCAATTTTATTTAATTTTGAAAGCGATAACAGTAATGTGAAAAATTATACTTTGTGTAATGATTTGCGAAATAGAAAAAAAAATTACGAGATATTTCCATTTTATTGGGTATTTCATTGAATTTTTAAACAGATATTCAAGGTGATCGTATGTTTTATGTGGCTGTTTCCTTAAGCTTGTTGTCGTAGGCAAGTTCCTAATTATATGGCAGGGAAAATTACGATGCAAATACAGGTTTCATTGTCGATAGTATGGTTTCTTTCATTCATCAATTCATTTTTTTTTTCATAACATCACTAATCTGTTAAAACTGTAGGACAATGTTATCGGAAATATTTATTAACATTTTTGTGAATATCTTAACAAACTAGCTGACCCGACAGACGTTGTCCTGTCTTAACAAAAGCAAGAACAATATCTTGGCTCTCTAAATTTGACATGACAACAATAGGAACTTCATCAATTGTTGCCATATTATAGCGTCTTGCGTATTGTCCTCAGGCGTCTTATCGGCTTTGCTGACAATTCTGTGGTAATCAAATGGCATGCGGTTTAATGCAGTCTTGAATAATACAACCAATTCGTTGTCTGATGGAAAAACATTTGATGTTGCTCCACTCTTGGTCTGTTCACCGATTTATTGTGTGCATAACGCTGATCGACTTGCTTTGCTGAATCGCCCATGAAATAAATTTGCAAAAATTGTACCACCATGTGACTTTAAAGATACTTTATCAGCACTGCCATTCCCCCATAAACTGTTGACTGGCTGCTTTTGGTTATTCACCTAGCTACAAACCTACTGTAGGTACGCTACTTTAATTGATATATGATTTCAATTGAAAATTACCAACGTATTCAGGCACGTGGTGGTAAAAGTTTATTGTTTTATGATACAGTTACCTTGAAAGTTAGCATAAAATTGTCTTCAATAACTTTTGTTGCGCCAAATGTCTTCATTTGAAAACAATTATTGTATTCCTGTATATGAGTTAAAAATGTATATAATCCGTCCCATTTCCGTAAACCAATGAATGCAGAGGCTTTGGTGGCAGTACCAATGGCGTCAATTTGACTTTACCGCCCCCGCAACACAATCCAGGGGCTTCTTTCTTTCAATATTAGGTGTAATTGATTTTAACTTACCGAGATGAATGAACACTTCTCAAAAAGTCACTGTATGATAAATTGAAATGAAACTATTATCAGCCCCGTTCTGTTAATTGCTGACAGTTATATCAAATAACTGACAGTTATCTTAAACAACTGTATATTAATATTGTCGTTAAGTTTTCTTAAATTTTCTAATATTCCGCTCAACTTTCTTAACTTTTTCTCTCCGTAAGAACTATCCTCGTACTTCAAGGAATATTATAAAAAAAGAATTAGCAAAATCGGTTCAGCTGCTCTCGAGATTTGCGCTTAGCAACACATTTAGCGATTCATATTTATATTATAGATGAGGAATGACTGACCTCTTTTTCAACCAAGATTCCGTTGCAGTGAGATCATCAACCTCTGTCCATTTGTCATTGGCACTAGGGAAGCACCGCCTTGTAATGGTATATTTTGGCGCTCAACGCCAAGAAAGAATTTCGTTCCTCCGAATATGTTCTTGTTTCCATTGATGGTGGTTTCCAGTTTACGAAGAAGTTTACGAATAGTTGATAGCACTACCAGCTTTTTCAGAAGTATAGGCGTTGGATCGTGGCACTCTTAAGTGTTATTTCTTTCAGGATTTTTCTAGCTTGGTCCATCACTTCAATGTATATGCATTTGTGCACATCAATTGTCAAAAAGGCACTGTGAAGGTTGAAAAAAAAAGAAAAAAATCACCAAGAAACATACTATCAAAATCTCAATGTATTAAAATTTCTCTCGCGATCAGCTGATAACGCTTCTACATGTTTGTGAGCTCTTGCGAAATTAAAAGCTATGAGGTTTCCGGTTTTATCCGGTTTAACAGTAAAGACCTTATAATAAAGAACTTTTATATACTATACATGGAGACATCTTTTTGAAAAAGTGTAGGAAAGGTAATAATTATTAAGAGAAATTTTCCATACTCCCTTGTTACCGTACAATATGGGACTGTTTTCATACAATATGGAAGAATCTCCGTACACGAAAATGTAATTATTACCTGGTGTTCGGTTTCAAACTAACTTCTTAATTCTTAAATTTCCAATTGGCTAAATTCCCTACATAAAAAACATTATAAGGTGCTTGAATTTTCAAATTTTACGCCCGGCATGTTGAATGTTAAATTTCTGTAATAACAAGTCAAACCTGTTTATCGATCATATGACAAAATTTCCATAATTTAAATAAATTCTTACATTTGGACGCAATGTAAAGAGAAAGTCTTTTACAAAAAAAATATTTTCTGTAACTTTTTTCACGTTTATTACAAAATATATACTTATTCATGACGTTTTCTTTGCACGGCAAAATTTAAATATCGATAGTTATGAAAATAGCCGTATTCATAAACTAAAAAAGGACAACCTAGACTTATTTTTCTAATTTGGTCCGTATTTCGCTATTGCAAAAGCTCACAAGCATGTACAACTTTTACCAATCATTTCGAAGTTTGTTACTTGATCGCAAAAGTTTGCATAGGTTCTAGTAACCTTATCACCACATTCCCAACAGCCAATATCCTTGTTAGGTTTCATTTTCGCCTATATTTTTTCCGCACCACACGTTTCGCAAAAAGCACTTCATTCAGGGAAAGAATGTCACTGATGACTTACGCCATCACAACTTACTATATTAAACCTCCAAGTGCTGGATGTTTTTTTTTAAACATTTCAACTAAAATGCTGGCCTGTCGCGAATAAGTATTGGAAACGATATCTGGAAATCTATGGGTAATATCACTTAAATTGCCCAAGTTAACTACAAGAGTGTTCATGTACATAGTAGTGCAAGGTCAGCAGAACCAAAGCGGATGCTGCTAAGCACAAATTACCGGGTCCGGATGTTGTCAATCAGCATCTGGGAGGAGTGAAGTGCCAACCCGGCGCGTCTCCAGGTGGCGGATAGGAGGGGGCCTCTGACGATGACTTTTATATGAGAAGGGGGCCTGCGGGGAAATAAGGCTCATTGAGACTAAAAACTCAATTGGCAGCCACGAATACCCTGCCGCGGACCAACTTCACCTGTCCCAGCTGTAGTGTCGTGGCTAAGGGAATTGCACTCAGGTACAACGATGCCAGGTGTGCGTTCGAGCTAACTTCGAAACCACCCTGTCAAACCAACGCATCCTGGTCGTCTGTGGTCATGTCTCGCGGGCCAGTGATGCGGGGGGGGGGTCTTGGCTTAACCGCCCGGACCAAGAGGAAATAACCTCATCAAAAATTCTAAATCCAAGGCGGGAAACCAGGCCGAGGGATCCATGGTCAGATAGAGGACTGGTCTCTACTGGTTTCGACCTTGGAGCACAAGGGGGAACTCCACTGTATTAACCCCTTACTCCTGCATGCGGGGCTCTGCAGGAGTGGACCGATTTGTCCCCAGCTACTCGTGGGAACAATATGGAAAAGACATATCAACCCAAACTCACCGGAGGAGAGATGGAGAAAGCCTCCACCTCCTCATCCGGGCTCCCTGTAAAAAAGGGAAACGCCAAACGGCAAAGAAATCGTCTGCCGTTCGACCTGCCGAAACTCGGACAGCCGGGCGGCAGAGACGATCCTCTGAGAAAGGGGCTCAGTGGAGCAGGAGTGCGGAAGTACCTGCGACTCCTCCATCAGGGACTTGCACCTGAGGAGGCCAGAAAACAGGCTCTTCAACACTCCACACCACCTACTGTCCCGACCCCGAAGGTAACACCAACGGGAAAAGGGACAGGAAAGAGAGGCGCGGAGCATATCACTCCTCCGGAACGGCCTCAGCCTAAAAAGCCGAAAACAGCTGCAGCAAAAACCGGGCATGCCGCTGGATACGCTGCAGCTGCCAAGGCCGTAAAGGCTATTCGTGTGGGTACCATACCCAAGGATTACCCTAGAGTAATCCTGGAACCACAGCGGCTCTCAACACTGGAGGATACTCTAGTGGAAGAGATGTGCAGTGGAGAGGTGAAGGGAATGCACTTCACCGGTATATATTTCCGATGTGGAATGATGCTGGTGGACTGCGGTTCTCAGGATTCGGCGAACTAGCTCATTGGAGTAGTGCCGGCCTTGAGGTCCCCAATCCCAACTGGATTTTGTACTGATCCAGGAACCCTGGACAGGCAAAGCAGGCCAAATTAGAGGTTTGGCATCTAAAGATTCAAAACTGATCTATGACCAGAGGCAGGAGTCCCCTCGTGCCTGTGTGATCATAAGAAACATCATTAATTACACATGTGTTTCAGAATTCATGACTCGGGACCTAGTTCCAATTCTAGTACACCTCAACACTGGGGGCATCAACCGAGACATAGTTATTGCATCTGCTTATTTCGCTGGAGACAATACTGCAATACCTCCAGTAGAAGCTCAAGAGCTAGTGCAATACTGCAATAGCAGACAACTGCCAGTCATCATAGGCTGTGATGCCAATGCGCACAATGTTATTTGGGGAAGCACGAACAACAACCCTAGAGGTGAGTGCTTACTTGAATATCTCTTAGCTAATAATCTAGAAACCCTTAATGTGGGAACAACCCCCACTTTTGTCACGAGAGCAAGAGAAGAGGTCCTGGACGTAACAATTGCCAGCTTTACTGCCAGGAATAACGTATTTGATTGGAGAGTGATGGAGGAACCCTTTCTCTCCGATCATAGGATTATAGAGTTTAGGATTGCGGGGGGAAGTAACCTCACTGTCTCCAACTCGTAACCCCAGAAATACAGATTGGTCTAAATATAAGACCCTTCTGAAGCAAAACTTGGAACAGATCGAAAGTAATGGGGTCAAACACCCACACTGCGATCTGGATCAAGAGGTCGAACTGGTCAGTGTGGCGATAACGGAAGCATTCCAATCAAGTTGTCCACTCTCAAAAGCTCGACCAAGCAAGGAAGCACCTTGGTGGAACAAAAACCTGTCAAACCTCAGATTAGAGGTCCGTCGGCTCTTCAACAGGGCCAAAAGAGACCATAATTGGCAGGGCTACACCGAGAAGCTCACACAATACAATAAGGAGATCAGGAAGGCCAAGAGGCTTCACTTTCAAGCTTTTTGTGAAAATATCACTTCGACTCCTACTGCAGCCAGATTGCAAAAAGTCATGGCAAAAGGGGCAATCAGCCCCTTAATGTCGCTCAAGAAGCCAGGCGGGACATACACTGAGGGAGAAGAGGAGCAATCTGCTCTACTTCTCAAAACACACTTCCCTGGAAGTGAACCCCTCAGTAGTACTGACGTAGCAATCCAAACCAAGAATCCTCGCAAGGAAGATTGGAGTATTGCTAAGAAGATATTTACAAGACAAAGGTTGGAATGGGCAGTCAACACCTTCCAACCTTATAAATCGCCGGGAGTAGATGGCATATTCCCAATACTCCTACAGAAAGGAATGGAGGAGATCCTTCCCCATCTCCTGAAGATTACAAGAAGCTGCCTAGCACGGGGCTTTATACCTAGCATATGGCAAAGAGCCAAAGTAATCTTCATACCGAAAATAGGGAAGAAAAATGGGACTGATCCCCGATATTTCCGACCTATCTGTTTAACATCGTTTTTACTGAAAACGATGGAGAAAGTAGTGGACAACTACATAAGAACAGAGATTCTGAAGGACAAACCACTTCATAAATGTCAGCATGCATACAGGGCGGGGCGTTCAACAGAAACCGCGCTGTATCAGCTAACTGAGGTCATTCAGAGCTCTCTGAACAATAAAGAAATCGCAATGTGTGCCTTCCTGGACATATCTGGGGCTTTTGACAACACCACACATGTGTCAATCAGGGAGGCACTCACACGGCGAGGAGTGAACAAGACCATTATCAAATGGATGTATGAGATGTTGAAGACGAGAATAGCTGAGGCCCAAGTAGGTGATCACACCACCTCTGTTAAAGCTACTCGTGGAACACCTCAAGTAGGAGTAATATCTCCCCTCCTATGGAGCTTAGTAGTAGACGAGTTACTCCACAAACTCACGGAGCTTGGCTTCACATGTATAGGCTATGCCGACGACATAGTCCTAATAGTCCGAGGAAAATTCGCGAACACCCTATGCGAATTATTGCAGGAGGCCCTCAGAACTATTGAGCAATGGTGCTTGTCAGTGGGGCTTAGCATAAACCCATCCAAGACCACAATTATTCCATTTACTAGGAAAAGGAAACTTCCAGATATGAAACCTCTCACTTTAAGTGGAGACACAATAAGCTGGAAGGCTGAAGTCAAATATCTGGGATTAACACTAGATAGCAAGCTTCTGTGGAACAAACATATTGAGGCTACTGCTAGCAAAGCAATAAAGGCCTTAATGGCGTGCAGAAATCTGACTGATAAGACTTGGGGATGTAACCCAAAAATACTGCGATGGACGTACGTCCTGATTGTAAGACCGATAATATCATATGGGTCAATAGCCTGGCATGGCAAGGCAAGTCAGAGCAATACGAGGAAAACCCTCGATAGAATACAAAGACTAGCCTGTGTCTGTATCACTGGAGCCATGAGAACTTGCCCGACCAGGGCACTAGAGATCATCACAGATCTCACACCTCTCCATCTAGTGATAGACAGATTGGCCCATGAGGCCATTCTAAGACTATCTAGGGAAGGTTCAGACATGGTGGGAATTCGGAATCAGAGAGCTTGGTCCTCTTTGTCCAAACACATCAGCAAACCTTCCCAGTGATGTAATGACAAAGAAAATTAGCATCGAGAGAACTTTCACCACGGTGCTAAGTAGCAGAGAAGATTGGGACAGGGGGCTCACAACCCAAGCTCTCAAAAAGATTACCATCAAATGGTACACTGATGGTTCTAAGACCACGACGGGGACAGGCGCTGTAGTGTTTGGGAATCGCACCAAATGCTCACTTGCGCTAGGCCGCTGCCCAAGCGTCTTTCAAGCAGAATTGCTTGCAATTGAGAGATGCGTGGAGGTGAACCTTGAATGAAACTATCAGAAATGTGACATTGCAATACATACTGATAGTCAAGCTGCAATTAAAGCACTGAACTCTCATACCATTGACTCTAAAATGGTATGGGATTGCCGAAGGAAGCTCAATGAGCTAGGCAAGAACAACAGGGTCTACTTAGTCTGGGTTCCCGGCCACTCGGGAATCAAAGGCAACGAGGAGGCCAACACACTTGCCAGAAAAGGAGCACAAACTCCATTACTGGCCCAGAACCCTTCTGTGGCACAGATAAAAGCACCTACAAGAAGGAGTTTCTGGAGAAGGAAAAAACCGTAAGAGAAACACTCTTGCGGGATACCCCTGGATTGCATCATTCCAAAAAGTTTCTAAAAAACTTTGATACTGCAAGATCCAAAAGGTATTTGGATCTCAGCAAGAACAAGCTACACCTACTCACTGGATTTCTTACAGGACACTGTTGCCTCAAGAAGCATCTAATGAGATTAGGTCTAGCAGAGGATGACGAGTGCAGATTCTGCGGGGAAGAGGAGGAAACTCCGGATCACCTGGTGACGGAATGCCTCGCCATTGCTAGCCAACGCAAACAGTGCCTTGGACTAGCAACCTGCAGTAGTGAGGAAGTATCCTCCTTGAAGCCAACCCAGATACTGGAGTTCATTAGAACTCTGGAACTGGAAGGCGAGTTGTAGACCGCGTATAAGCGAGTGCAACTCAGGTGGGGGGCACAATAGACCTTATGGTCGCAGTGCAATGTAACCCCCTCTTAAATCTAAATCTAAAATCTAAGCACAAATTATGTGTTAATTTAATGCTTTATTTACAAATGCATTGCTACTTTTTTTCAAAATTTAAAACGTTTAACTTGGTTACACATAAGGAATTTCTAAGTAATACTGAAGGGTTCCAGCGGGATTTAGCTGGAACCGGTCTCAGGTGATTACTAAGGCTGACAATTGAGCAATTAAATGAAGGCACTTACCCCAGAGGTAGAAGGTAATTCAGCAGCAGACGGGGACTTCGAGGGATGGAAAAAGGGATGAGGACCTCCTCTGCACTGGCGTCGTGGCGGTCACTTCACCGATGGCTCTAGGCACTTCACTTTAAATTGCTCAATATGCTTGATGAGATGAAGAGATGATTTCGCGAATAACTTTTTTTATAAGAGGAAAACAGAAGATTGATTTTCCGTGACTCTTTATATGTAAGAGATTGCGAGCACGAGGTCGTTCCAAAGTCAACGAAACAATAGTATGATGGTTACTCGCTTTGGTCAATCGTCAGCTGTAAGAGGGGGCCAGGAGTCGGGACGAACTGCTTGAAACGTTAGGCAGCCCAACTCTCACGACTGAACATGCCGCCCGCCCTGAAGGATCCCTTCAGTGAGATCAATCGAAAGGAGTGAACGGACGAAAAAGCTATCTACTGACTTGGAAGAGGACACAGTTTGACAACTGGTCGTCGAATTGTCCCAGAAGGAGTAGCGACATCAGCCACACGAGTCGTGGAATCAGCTCCGGGGAAAACAGATGAGATACGGCCGATACTCCACTTCAGAGGAGGAAGATTATCATCTTGAATGATGACAACAGTGCCTGGAAGAATAGGGGTAGATGGTTGCAACCACCTGTGACGTTGTTGCAAGGTATGCAAGTATTCTTGACGCCAACGCTTCCAAAAGTCTTGCTGAAGTCGCTGGACTAGTTGCCACCGTGACAGGCGGTTCAGAGACACGGAACGGAGATCATGATCCGGAGGAGCGGTGAGGGGACGGAAAACCAGGAAATGCCCTGGTGTGAGGGCCTCAAAGTCAGAAGGATCAGACGATGGAAGATACAGAGGTCGAGAGTTGAGAATTGCCTCAATCTGAGTGCAGACGGTGAGAAACTCCTCATAAGTGAGCCATTGCTCGCCAATAACGCGAGTGAGATGATGCTTTGCTGATTTTACAGCGGCTTCCCAAAGGCCGCCGAAGTGGGGACTGGATGGTGGTATAAATCTCCAGTCGGTGCCGGAAGAAGATGCCGCATCGCAAAGACTCTGCTGATGTTGTGGAGCAGACAATAGGCGGCCAAGATCACGGAGATAGTTATGTGCACCTACGAAATTGGTCCCGTTGTCCGAAAAGATAACGGAAGGATGACCTCGGCGTGCAACGAATCGACGATAAGCAGCAATGAAAGCTGCGGTGGACAGCTCAGACGCCAGTTCTAGGTGAACCGCTTTCGTAGTGAAACAGATGAAGACAACCAAATATGCCTTGGTGCTGACGGCTCCACGAAGTCGTGCACTCGTCACATAAAAGGGGCCGGCGTAGTCAACGCCAGTAGTGAGAAAAGCCGCAGCAGAGGATAGACGCTCAGGTGGAAGATTGCCCATTGGTTGAATCAGAGGACGGGGTTTGCAAGAGAATCATCGGTTGCAATTACGCAAACGATTATGCACCACATTACGTCCATCTAAAATCCAGAACCGTTGTCGAATGAACGAATGAGTAGCCAAGGCACCGGCGTGCAGAAGGCGAAGGTGAGCATCATCAATGATTAGATGAGTGAGATGATTAATTTTTGGTAGAAGAACCAGATGTTTGTGTCTATATGGCAGTAAGGACGCTGAAAGGCGACCTCCAACACGTAGAAGGCCATGCTCGTCACGAAACAGGCGGAGTTTCATGATAAGACGAAGACGAGAAGAAGGTTTTTGAAATTCAGCTAGCTCCTCAGCGAAGTTGTTAGACTGGACTAGACGTATTAAACAAATTTCAGCCTCCTGGAGTTCAATAGAGGAGAGAAAACCTGACCGACGGGACGATGGACCACGAGCATTTAGTATGAATCGTCGACAATAGGCAGTGACTCGCTTGAGTCGAAGATACGAGGAAAACCGGTCAATCATGGTGGGTTCATCGGAGATGGCAGCTAACATCAAAACGGAGATCGGTTTGGCTTCTTCGTCCACTTGATCAGTTTGAAAGGAATCAACAGAAGAGAAGGGCCACAACGATGAGTCGAGAGGCAACCAGGGAGGACCACGCCGCCACAATGGGTGATGATGTATGTCTGCAGGCATCAATCCTCGAGATGCTGCAACACGCGAGTGGACAGGTGATGCATGAGTTTTGCGAGAAGATGGGCACCGCATAGTTCCAAACGAGGCAGGGTCATAGCCTTGCAAGGAGCAATTTTGGATTTAGCTGCTAGAAGAGACACCTGGCAGTGACCAGACGGTGCCAAAGTGCGAAGATAGACGACTGCAGCGTAGCCTGATTCAGAGGCATCCCAAAAGCCGACCAACTGATGCGCAGAAGAAGAAACGTCAGGGATGAAGCGTGGTATCTGAAGTTCTGACAAAGTGGAAAGTTGAGACTGAAACCGCAACCATGAGGGCTGGGCCTCATTTGAGAGAGGTTGGTCCCATTCCAGATGAAGAAGACAGAGCTGACGAAAGAAGATTTTAGCGTAGAAGGTGACAGGAGTTAACCATCCCAAGGGGTCGAAGATTCTAGCCATCTGACTCAGCACAGTCCGCTTGGTGATTGCCGTTGAAGTCAAGCGGACAGAGTAGAAGAAGTGATCAGATGCAGGGTTCCATCCAAGTCCCAGAATCTTGAGACTTGGTTCACGATCAAGAAGAATGGGGTCAATAGAGGAGGATTCTCTACGATGATCAAAGGGAATACCGTTCAGCAGAGGAAGATGATTAGTAGCCCATTTACGCAACTCAAATCCTCCCGCCATGAGCAGATCCTGAACTTGCTGTCGCAGTTCAAGAGCTTCAGCTTCGGATGAACAGCCTGTCAAGATGTCATCGACATAAATTGCATCCAGCAAGACCTGCCTAGCAGCAGGAAACTTGGGTCCGTCATCCAAAGCCAGCTGCCGAAGGGTCCTAAGAGCTAAGTAGGGAGCAGAAGAAACTCCATAAGTGACGGTGTTCAGACGATAATATTGGAGAGGTTCCTGTTTGGTGAAACGCCAGACTATACGTTGATAATCTCTTTGCTCAGGGAGTATCAAGGTCTGTCGATACATCTGTCTAATATCGGCAGTGAAGACAAAGCGATATAGACGAAAGCGAAGAAGAAGAGTTGAAATGTCCGCTTGCAGCTTCGGGCCGGTAAACAGAAGATCGTTGAGGGATTTGCCATTAGAAGATGCACAAGAGGCGTTGAAGACCACTCGAATTTTAGTAAGAGGATCATCTGGCCGATGTACGGGATGATGAGGGATATAATATGGCTCATATTGCGGACAATCAGAAGATTCTGGAACCAATTCCATATGACCACTCTCGAGATAATCTCGCATGAAGTCATGATAAGCGACACGAAGAGCAGGGTTATTGTCGAGACGATGCTCTAACCGAATAAACCGTCTAGTTGCCACATTGACAGAGGTACCCAATCGATTAGAGGACAAGGGTAAACCAACAGTGTATCTTCCATTGGAGTCACGGGTGACCGCAGCGCAATACAGCATCTCACACTCCTTCTCGGCAGGGGTCAACGGAAGCACGTCAGGTACCTTATCGACTTCCCAAAACCGCCGAAAGATGTTGATAAGTTCCTGGTTCGACCTGTGCGAGGGGTTCGAATTCATGGTTTGAAAGTCTTCAACAGCAGGAGGTCTTATCATGTCAGATGGTGAATTTTGGTGAGATGCACCAGTAGAGTTAGTTTTGACAGAGGAAGATTGGTAGGTGATCACTGAGAGAGGAGAATCGGGCTGCGAAGACGATGGAGAACGCATCGCAGTAGAAGATGAGGGAGAAGTTTGCCGCCTTGAACCCCGATGAACACTGGAAGGACGTCGAGCACGACCATTGACAGTGTCTGGTGAGAAGGAAACATGTTTAGTCTTCCTGCGATGGCGAGCATAGGGCCCATAAAGCACCCAGCCTAAGTGGTAGACAATGCCCCTGGAAGCTCAGACGATGGACATAACGTGCCAGGAAGAATAAGATGAGGGAGCACATCCGAGCCAATCAACATCCCGATGATACGAGGAACATTCAAGAGTGGATCAGCTAGGTTTAATTTCTGAAACTCAGGCCATCGGCCATTGAACGCTTGGACTGGAAGAGGATCTATATGACTGTCAATAACGTAGGCTTTGATGATAAGATGAGGAGGATCCCCTTGGGGACAGAGACTGACGTATGCGTACCCTTGGATGCGAAAATGATCTGCGTTGCTTAAGGTTCGAAGTCGAACATCTTCAGGGTGAATGCGCAGATGAAGCTTGTTGGCCCAAGCTCGGGTGATGAGGGTGTGTTGGCAGCCTGAATCGATAAGAGCACGGCCGAAGACAACATTTCAGCAGTAGGAATAAGGAAGTCAGGATTACTCATCTTACGCAAGGCAGACCGCGTAGGTGGAAACAGATGACAAGACGAGAACGGGTGAGAAGATGGGGACAGAGGGTTGCTAGTTGGAGTTAGCCAATCAAACGCTGACCACACTCGCAGTCAGGAACTCCCGAAGCCCGTACTTCGTGTAATTCGGCCTCTTACTGAACCACCCCGGGAGGTAGAAGCACGGGCTGGCCGCTCTGATGAAACAGAAGACTGAGAAGTAAGCTGATCCGCCGATTTCTCCTCCGTTTGGGCAACGGGAGAGACCATAGAGGCAGCAGGTGCCAGATGGAGAATAGTGTGGTGACGTTCCCCGCACGTGTGGCAGCACTGACCCGAACCGCACTTATCAGTGGCGTGGAATGCCGACATGCAGTTTCTGCATAATCGCCTCTCAGTCACGAACTCTCTTCGCTGATGAATAGTCATGGATTTGAATCCACGACACTGGCGAATGGAGTGATTCGCCGAACAAAACACACACGCAGACGACGGACTGGAAGATGTGGGGAAACGCGCACCAGTGTAGGCAGGACGACGAGAGGCCGGACCAGCAGAGGAAAGCACAGACGATGAGTGAACAGACGCTGGTGATTGGGTTCTTGACAGACTCTTCGGCGAAGGCACACGGGAGGAGATGCTAGGAGTGCTTTCTAACACCCACAATTGTCGAGTGGTGAACTCGAGCAATTGGGCTAGATTAGGAAAGTCATTCGCGGATAACTGCCCTTCGAAAAACTGGCGAGATGGCACATCAAGATTGCGCAAAGTTAAAGAAAACAGAAGATAATCTGCCATAACGCCTTGAGGGCATTGATGGCATTCTGATGTTTGGTGGCGAACTGTTTCAACTGGGACAAAGAAGAAACAGACGCAGGCTGCGAATCCAATATCTGGTTGACATAAAGATCGGCCAGCCGACGAGGGTTTTGATACCGATCGTAGAGGGCTTTGTAGGCGAGAGGGTAATTGACCGAATTCAACTCAAAGCCGGAGATCACAGAAGCCGCCTCACCTGAAAGAGCAGACGACAACAGATGAAACTTTTGGACCGGCGCGAGGGAGTTGCTCTGATGTACAAGGGCATCAAACAGCGCGATGAAGCCGGGCCATTTGTCGACCTTTCCATTAAAACGTGGTAACTCGACCCGAGGAATAGGGAGATCTGTAGAGGAAAACGAAGACGACAGAAGAAGACGCAGTCAGATGACTGTGGGCGGCGCGGATTTGAAGGTAGGCTTCAAAGAAAGCTGCGAATTTCGACGGTGATCCGTCCCGCTCTGGCTCCTCCAACTGAGAGTTGAGCTTGACAATCAACGCATCAGCCTCCTTGAAGGTCTTCTCCACCTTAGACAATTCGGCCAAGTACATATTGGCCACATCTACTTCAGTGGTCAGACCTTTAATTAGGTTAAGCAAAGTCGAGGCCGCGGCGAAAGCATTCTCACGATTGACGATGTGTTCGGAGATTGATGCTTTCAATTTTTCAATCGATGAGGGCATTTTGAATTTTGAACGACCCCGGTAGCTTCGCAGTAGAATTGTTGAAATTATTGGCGAAGAATTTACAGATGAACAGACGATGAAATTTATTATAAACAGATGGTAGAAAAACAGATGGTAGAAATGGCAAAATCGTTCACGAAGAATTGAGAAATAATGGTAAACAGATGGTAAAAAATTATTTATTCAATGAATCTAAATAATTAATTTACGATAGAATGATTAGATGAAGATGATAAAGATGATAAACTGAATTTAAAATCTAAAGTTCCCTGGTTTCGGCACCAATGAAGGGTTCCAGCGGGATTTAGCTGGAACCGGTCTCAGGTGATTACTAAGGCTGACAATTGAGCAATTAAATGAAGGCACTTATCCCAGAGGTAGAAGTTAATTCAGCAGCAGACGGGGACTTCGAGGGATGGAAAAAGGGATGAGGACCTCCTCTGCACTGGCGTCGTGGCGGTCACTTCACCGATGGCTCTAGGCACTTCACTTTAAATTGCTCAATATGCTTGATGAGATGAAGAGATGATTTCGCGAATAACTTTTGTTATAAGAGGAAAACAGAAGATTGATTTTCCGTGACTCCTTATATGTATGAGATTGCGAGCACGAGGTCGTTCCAAAGTCAACGAAACAATAGTATGATGGTTACTCGCTTTGGTCAATCGTCAGCTGTAAGAGGGGGCAGACCAACTCTCACGACTGAACAAATACCGAGTCTTCAAAGCATGAAAACGCCATCGGATCAAAATAGGACAATGCCGTGACTCCGAAAATTCACTAAGGGTCTCTGTTCAGTGAAATGTTTCTCAAGGATACACATAAGGAATTTCGAAGGAATACTGAGTCTTAAAAGCATGAAAACGCCATCGGATCAAAAAAGGACAATGCCGTGACTCATGAACGTGGAATTCTTTCAATTTCCGACTTTTAAATCATCAATCTAGATACCCTGGTAGTCGCTCTACTCCGTACTTACCGGTCATGTACAGGGCAAGTATGGGCACTTTTTTCCGCTCAAAATTCACTGAAGAGATTTTCTTACAACTTAGACACTACTTTACGGTTTTAGTGAAATTTCGAAAAAGGCAAAACTTTGAGAAAAAAAATTAAATTGTCGTTTAGTGACGTTTGAATATACCTTTTTTTACTTCCCTTAAAAACTACGCGAATGATGAAATCGTCGGCCCAAGTTTTGACTTTTTTTTGGAAGAGTCGGACTTTGATATTGTTGAACTCTGACTCTACAGAGGCACTTGTTGCTGGAACTCTGCCGTATCTAAAATGATCTCTTGCAATAAACGACCACAAGGGTATAAGCTTGCAGTCTTCTATGAGCGTTCTGGCTAAAGAAGCAATGAAATATCCATTCGACATATCTCAATTTTCTTGAATCATCTCCATCGGACAAGTTATTCTGTGCACCTGAAGTTGCCAGCTGAATGATGAAATCAATGCTTCGGGAAATTTGTGTAAGCTTATTCTCTTCAGTGTATCCATACGACTCTGCTTGTCACATAAGAAACTTCTTTTCTATACGTGTTGTGTCCTTTAGCAAAATAGCTTACTTTTTCATGAAATGGACTACATCAATTCTAATGTAGCAAGATATCGGCTGTTTTTCATAGCAAGCGTTGACGTACTCCGTAATTAGATGGTAATATGGATAAACATGTGGTAGCTATATCGATATTCAAAGTATAAGAACTAAGCATATGTATTGCATCGGTATTTTTATAATAAAAAGGTATGTGATCATTTTATTGATAATAAAAAATATAAGAGCTAAACGTACGAATTATATCGTAGCCCTTTTTCCTTTTATTTTTTTATAAAAAAAGGAAAAAACGATATCCAAAGCAAGAGCGAAAATAATATGATACTACTTGCATATACTCTCCAGATCTCTCCCTCGATGTTGCCCTTGATAGACCATGCGGGATAGAAAGAGGCGGGTGCTGACAAAAAGGTGTTAACAGCGGATCTCATATACTCCCCGGATATCTCCTTCGATCCAGAACTTGGCTTCGGTGGAAAGACGTGATTCCATCTTAGAACTCGACTTTTTCGAGCAACCACGGACTCAAAAACGTGGCTGCCCTTAAAAGACCCTCTTTAGACGGATTTCAAAAATCACTAATTCCACACAACGCTCGAGATTACTACTACTAGGTCAACTAATATTCAACGAATATTCTTTGCACAAATGTGAATCCGACAAGATAAGGCACAACAGATCACGTGTCACTCGTTTCAGATCTCAAGCAGAAAAGAAAGACGCGATTCACCCTTCTTCCCAAGAAAATATTTTCTAGAAATTACGATAACCGCCTAAAGTCCCTACCTCCATAGAACACAGAGACAATTCACCACTCCATGTAGCACCAATCCACGGTACTAGTAGATTGGAGAGATACTTGTTGCACTACGAGCGTTGTGAAATTGTCTTTTTATGCAATTGTCCAATGTCAACTGAACGTCCGCTTCAGTTATTTGCTTATGATTTACATACAACTTAGATAACAACAACAAATAGACGGAATAGACACCATCTCTCCAGAGGTAGAAATCAAGCCAACTTTATAAAATGCACGTATACTTTAAATGACAAAGAACAATTAACTTTCTCCATTTCAGGCATCGAAGGTTTTTGCATGCTGCTAAGACGATTAGTATATCCTCATCGTCTCTGCGACTCACAATATATTTATGGAAGGTCTACTTCAGCCGTTTCAGACATAATAAATTATGTTACTGCACACATATGTAATGAATTTGGACACCTTCTGGAGGATCTAATTAATCTCAACTGGTTGGATCAAGGCAGGTTTCAACAATATGCACAGGTAAGTCAATGAACATAGTAGAATATATCTGTATGTACATACTTGTAGGGGCTTTATTGATGGTACAGTAAGACCTATCAGTCGTCCTTCGATTCAGAAAGAAAATTACTATTTGGGTCACAGACGGCTGCACTGTGTTAAGTATCAATCTGTAGTGACCCCAGATGGTATTACTGTGAGTGAGCTTGGGGCCTTTGAAGGAAGAAGGCATGATGGAGGCATTTTTAGAGAGTCTGGATTTTATTACCAATTAGAAGCTCAAGCAAGATTTCCTGATGGAAACATTTTTGTGGTTTACGGTGACCAGGCATATGGTATTAGAGAATTGCTTTTGTGCCCATTTCTGGACACGGCATCAAGAAAGAACAACAAAATTTTAATGCTTCAATGTCTGTAGTACGAGAAGCTGTTGAATGGAGTTTCAGCAAAATTATATCAGAATTCGCATTTTTAAATTAAAAAAAAAAATATATCCTGTTACAGAATATCGAATATATGTACAAGACTGCCACAATCTTAACAAACTGCCACTGTTTTTTTAATATAGAGCCTGTCCCTCTAGAATTATACCTTAATATCAATATATAACTTTTAAGAGTATTACCATCATAATATAATAAAATGTGCAATTAACAAATTTAATAATGTACAATATATTCTGTTCACAATAACACTAAAGGAAGGATAGATATCTGTTTCAGTTAAAAAAATGGTAGGAGAAGTAAACTCAAGACGAGTAGGTATTTTTTCCTTTTATTAATATATAAATGAAACGTTATTTATAATAAATGGCTCAAAATAAATTTTAAAAGAAAATCAACAGTTGCTAATATTTTTATTTATTATATAATTGATTAAAGAATCTTGCCTCTTAAAAATATCTGTTAGCTCTTTGTTGTGCTCAATTTCTATATATATATATATATATATATATATATATATATATATATATATATATATATATATATATATATATATATATATATATGATGCAGTCATTTAATAAATAAAATTCTTTGGATTATGCCAAGCTTTCGATAATGTTTATTCTCTTCGTCGGGGCAAACTAAAAATCGTTACAATTTTTTTTTTTAACTACATAATAGATTATTAATTAAAGTACTTACATTCGTGAATTTATATAAAATTAACCACAAACAGGAAAGATTTCATAGTCAGCAATCAGAAATGTTATTAGTTATTTATAAATGTCATGGTAACAGCATATCTAGAGTTGAAAGTGTCTAGATTCAAGTTTTCTTAGGAAAAATCCAAATAGGAGTTATCTTTGTATTTGTAGCTCTTTTTTAACAAGTTACACATTAAACTTAAAAATATTGAGGCAGATATAAGTTTAGTAAAAAGAAAAAGTTATTATTCAATTATATATAAAAAAAAATATATTCATAACAGACTTAGAAACACATAATATAAATAAATATATACCCGTACACAGACTAGACTATCTGAATTCGTAGGTATTGCAGTATACTGCAATACCGGAATCACGTTAGTGCATTCTATAATAGCCATTATTTCTGCATGAAATATTGTGCAACTCCCGCCTAGGGATTTGTGTATTTCAGTGGAGGGTCCACAGACCTCCAGGCCGGCTTTGCCATCCCTCAGTGAACCAGTGCCTTCATCCATTCGTTCACTTTTGGTATTTTTATAGCCGGTCGGACTATTGTAATATAAGATCAGTGAGCCATGTTTTTCCCAGTAGCTGTCAGCATACATTGAGATTCATTAGGGCTTTTTCCTTTATATGTGTAATTTGTATTGTATTCCAGTTCAGTTTTTGATCCAGGTATACTCCTAGATATTTAACTTCCTTGAAAAGCATTATTTCTTTAACATCTAAAAGTAATGGGACTTCAACGTCGACCTTCCTTTTTTTGGTGTATGGTATGATAACCGTCTTTTTGGGATTGATGTTCACTCCCTACCCCTGCACCACCTTAGTACAAGTGCGAGAGCATCTTTCATTAGTATTCTCAAGGTTTTCATATCCTTTCCTGAAATTATTATTATCAGCATAGCAGATAACCCCATAGCCCACCTCAATTAGTTTGCAAAGGAGTTCATCCACCACGATGGACCACAACAAGGGAGATAGAATCCCTCCTTGGGGGCATCCTCTGGCAGTCCTTGGTTTCTTCTCCGATTTTTGCAGTAGTTTCTCTGCTAGTCAGCAATGATTTCATCCATCTGACAGTAACAGGATTTATTCCCTTATTTCTGGCGGCGTTTTCAATGGAATCGAAGGATGTATTGTCAAAGGCTTCTTGAATGTCCAGAAATGCACATAGTGCTATTTCTTTTCACTCTAACGCCTTTTCAATCCTTCCAGTGAGGCCATCAATAGCATTGAGTAGATATGCCTTTTGGGTAGGCATATTAATTTTTATGGAGTGGATACCTACCTAGGTATCCTTCTCTGATGTGAAGGTCCAGCCTTCTCCATACTTTTTAGGAAGAAGGAAGATAGGCACGATTGCTCTCCCAGCCTTTGGTATAAAGATCAACTTTGCTCCTCTCCATACTTTCGGTACACAACCCAGAGCATGGCTTGCTCTAAAGATTTCCGTGAGTTTTTGATCTATATATTTCAAACATTTTTGAATCATTATAGGTTCAACTTCATCACCTCCTGGGACATGTATGGGTTAAAACTGTTGACAACCCATTCCACCTTCTCCCTTGTGATTATTTTTTTAGATATATTCATTGCCCTTGTGATACTTTCGTAACACGGGGCTGCCTCTACTTGATTGTTTACTAACCTACAGTCCGGCAAGTGCGTTTGGAGCAGGAGCTCCTTCCTGTCCAGAGTGTAGCTGCCATCTTCTTTTATCAGATAACCTAGGTCGTTAGAGTGTTGTCTCTTTAAGAACCTTTAGATCCTGGTAGCTGTAGGGAGTTCTTCTATTCCTTCGCACATTGATTTCCAACAATTTCTCTTAGACTCCCTGAGAGTTTTGTTGTATTTGGTGAGGGCTGAGCGATAGATATCCCAGTTGCTTTTTAGCTTTGTTTGACAGTCTTCTTGCAAGCTTTCGGCATTGTTCCCCATTCCACCAGGGCACCTTTTTCTTAGGCGCCCTTTGCTGAACGGGGCAGCTGATCTCGAGGGCACTGTTCAACATGTTGGTCAGGTCATTTGCAGCCTTTGTCATGTGTTATTTTTACTTACCTAGTAAGTAAGTAAGTATTTCATTCTTGGAAATAGGCAACTGACTTTCCTTTGTTTATGTAAATTTTACTTTCAGCACATGTAGGGACATCTAAGTGGGATAAAGAGAAACTAATAATTTTTATTGCAGGAATTTATTTAGTTATTTAAATCTAGTGGAAATGTTATTTAAAAATTAAATACCTAATTCTAGGAATAGTTGTAATTTCCTCAGGATTGTGCCTCTCCTTTTTGCGGGGGAGGAGTACTTATTAGTTGGTAGTTGGTTGATGGTTGACAGGTGACCATCTTGGGCTGAAGGTTGCAGCTAAAATTAATTTAAGTATTTTACCTTATTATAAAGGCATTAATTAGCTCACCTTATTCAAGAAGTTGTAGTCTGTGAGCAGTACCTTGGTTTAGTTGGAGAATTTACAACTTCAGTCTTCGTGAGAAGGATCAATTGGGCCCCGAAAGAAAAGTCGCCATGTGTTCCGAGTAGATGAGCCAGCCGCAGAGCTATTTGATTCTGTGATTCTTTTAGCTGAAACGTCAGAAGCTATTTAAGGGAATTTTCGACCACATTATCCTGTGGGAGAAGTTTGACATAATTTGTACCTGGTGTCTTGGAGGCGGAGAGTGAGAGTTGATCCTGTACGAGCATCGACAGTGGTCGAGGGCAAATTACCACTGTACTGAGGGCACGACATATGTTGAGGCACTTCTGAGGTAACGGATATTGAGCCAGCCACCAGTCTTCCACTTATGAGTCGAAGCGAGACCACCAGGTGTGCAAAAGTACGCCTAAGGTCAAATTCGTCACGAATTTATCTCACCAATTACGAGTCGAAGCGAGACCACCTGGTGTAAACCTATGTAACCTAAAGGTCAGATTAGTTAGCTAAGTCACGAATTTATCTCACCAATTACGGCTTCAGCTATATATACATCTATGATTTATGCTTGGGCCACTAGAGTCCCTTCAACCACACCTTCTTGTTGTTGAACTTGTATATAGAACTATTTATTTCGTGCTTCATTCTGGAAAAGAGGAGTAGCGAGTTTAGAGTTAGGTTGTGAGGTTTAATTTAGTAACATATGAAATATTAATTACTTACTTGTGTGTAGTTCCTAAGATATTATACTTGTTCCTTTTGAACAAGTAGTACTTCATTTTTGTGGCTGTTTTCTTCTTAAATTGTAGAATAATTGCAACATTTATTTGCACGTAAATCAGCTGTTACGCGGAAAGTAACTGAGAAAACTAACAATCTACCATATGTTGTTACAAAACTATTTGGCAAGAAAGGCAATTTCTTAATAGACTCTGGCGCGAGCATTAACATTTTAAAATACCATAAAGGCTTGCCCAAACCAGATTCTTCAGAAATAACCCAAATAACAGGTTTCAATTCTAATCCATTCAATACTCTAGGAACAATTAAAACTAAAATAGATAAATTGCCGCTAACTTTTCATATTATTGATGATACAAACTTTCACTTGGATGGAATTAGTACACAATTTTTCCAAGATCATAAAGCTATAATTAATTACAAAACTGGACAAATTAAAATTAACGATTTAGAAAGTCCACTAAAATATAATCAACGAAGAACCATTAAAAATGTTAGTCTATTTCCTCGACATGAACATAAAATTCAAATTAAAGTAAATGACTAAAGACAGAATGCAGATTATTTACTAAGAAAATGCAATTTTAATAATCATATTTTAATATCCAATTGTTTAGTACATACATCACAAAATAATTATATAACGTTTACAAGCATCAATTTAACAAATGAATCACTTGACCTAAAAATTGACGATATCAAATTATCACCGTTCAAAGAAGTACAATGTTTCAATATCAATAACAATAGTAGTGAAAACATTGAACATAGTAAAAGACAAGGTAAACTACTAAAGCTGTTACGAACTGAACATATGAACGAGGAGGAGAAGAAATCAATAATAGACATAATAAAACAATAGCAGGAGATATTCCACCCAGAAGACGATAAATTGACACACACCAATATACTCCAACATAAAATTATAACAAAAGATGAAATACCCGTACAATCAAAAAACATACGATATCCTTAGATCCATCAACAAGAAGTAGAAACTCAAATAGCAAAATTAATCAAAAATAAAATTATACAACCCAACTTTTCACCCTGATTTTCACCAGTCTGGATAGTACCCAAGAAATAGGATACAAGTAGAAAGACAAAATGGCGTATGATTATTGCTTACCGACAACTTAATCAAAAAACAATAGATGGCAAATACCCTCTGCCAAATATAGAAGAAATTCTTGATAGCCTTGGTAGAGCGACCTATTTTTCTGCTTTAGATCTAAATAGTGGCTTTCATGAAATTCAAATGTCGAAAGAATCTATTTCAAAAACTGCATTGTCCGCTAATGGCAAACATTATGAATTTCTACGTATGCCGTTTGGACTAAAAGATTTTATCTTAACAACACATGCAAGTAAACATGCGGTATTCTTTCGCAAGGATCAATAAAAAACTCACTTCCGATAGCATATGCTTCTAGAACTCTAAATCCAGCGGAAATACGATATAGTACTATTGAACGTGAACTCCTTGCCATCGTTTGGTCTTTAAAACATTTTCGGCCTTGTCTTTACGGACGAAAATTCAAAATAATAATTGACCATCAACCTTTACGATGGTTATTCTCCGTAAAAGATCCCACTTCCCGTCTAATGAGATGGTGATTGAAAATAGAAGAATATGATTATGAGATCATATACAAACCCAGAAAACAGAATACCAATGCCGATGCCTTATCACGGATTCATGTTACCGAAACAATTCCTGAGTCCAGCACTTCTAATGATACACTACTTTCAGAACTTGATTTAATCCCATCATCAAATGGGATACCATTGTCACCATCATTTAATGAATATATTGACGATCTAGAAGAACTTCTAGATAACATACCTTTGCAACAAATACGGTCACCCAATATATTGATAAATAACTCTGAAGAAACACCAGACTTCGATATATTGGTGCTTCCAACATATAGACACGAAAAATATATTAAAGCTATTTTGTTAATGATTTATGTCTATAAATCAATTGAGTAACGACCTCGAGATATGTACCACAACCGAAGGACAAAAACTTGTTTTTCACCACAGTCCAGATATTCATAGTTTCAAATTAAATCTAAGTAACATCTTGATTCTATACCCCGAAGAAAAATTATGGATAATCGGGTCTGATAAAATTAATTGGCACGCTATTCAAGAAATTGACCTGAATTTATAAAAAGATTTAAGTACATTACAGATTTCCAGTAAATATCCAGACCTCATACCTGCCGAAATTAAAATCAAAATTATAAAAGAATATCACGAATATCCAACTCAAGGACACAAAGGCATAATTGAAACGTTTAGGAAGCTAACGGAATCTTACGCATTTCCCAATATGAAAAATGTTATAACGCAAGTAATCAACGGTTGCGAATATTGTGCAAGCAATTAACATGACAGACAAAAAAGACAACTGCCAGTGAAAATCTCGGATTCACCAACACAAATCCTAGAACGTATCGACATTGATAGTAAAAGTAAAAAGACAAAAAGAAACTTAATAGTAATTCAAGATCAACTTTCAAAATTTGTCCATATCTATAGCACCACTAAACCAATAGACGGTAATTTCGTTTTAAGCTCATTATATTATTTCATTGCATCATTTTGATACCCGAAAAGTATACACTCAGATTAAGGAAAATAATTGATTAACCAAACTATCAAAAATTTCATAGACCCGTTAAAAGTTAAATGGACACATTCGGCCATTTACCATCCAAAAAGGAACGGTGCAGTTGAACGTGTCATTGCTACAATAAAAGGAACAGCCAGTGCACTACATGACCAATGTAAAAAAACAGATTAATATTGACAATAGCCTACAATTGGCAGTGCATTCCTATAACACATCGTTAAACGCCACCACCAAATACACACCATATGAGATAATGTTTGGAATAAAACCTCCAAATCATCTGGCTACGCAACCACCAGAACCTCCGATTCAAATAAATTCAGAATATAGACAAAACATTAGAGATAATGCAAACCTAAATATCCGAAATGCAAAAGAAAGATTACACAAAACTTCAAAACCTCTAGAGTTAAAAAAGTTTATATGAAAGTATTTAGAAAAGGCAAGATAACTTGGGAAGGACCCTTTATAATATCAAAGGTAATAAACGACAGAAACTATGAGATTCTAACTAGTAATACAAGGAACCCTGTATAAACTGTGAAATTAGGATAAAATATAAAGCGAAATAAAACGTACACATTTAAGAAGAAAAGAAAAATGATTTTTCTCTTTGCAGAATGTTACTCTGGTTAATACTAAACCATCACAACTGACACAGCACTTCTAGATGTCCACATCGACCCTCTTAAAACAGACACAGGAATAAACCTACAAAATTTAGGATCAATCCAAAATGTTGTATCTTATTGGAATTTGATAGTTTTTAAAGACACCAGCTCATTGATACAGAACATCCTCGATATCCAGAGACTCATAGCAAAATTAAGATTCTATGAAGCCCGGTTAAATTCAAGCGACCACAAACTCGTATATTCTCTAACAATCGAGAGAACTATGAAGGACCTTACACAAAAACTAAAGACAGTTATGGCACTTTTTCCAAGGAATCGCACCAAACGTGGATGGTTCAAAATTATAGGAAAAGGTCTACACACACTTTTCGGAATAGTCGATTATGACGAACAACAAACTATAAATAGCGCAATCACTCAAATACAAGAATCCAACAAAAATACACTAACACTTCTTGACAAATCATTGCACGTTATGGAAGACTCTATAAATGACTTTAACAGCACCCTAGCGGAATTAAAAACAAACTTCGGCAGCAGAAATAAATGATAGTTTTAGAAAGATAGAAGTGGCCATGAATTGTACTTCGACCAAAATTAACAAACTGGAAATAGAAAATGAGATCTTAATATTAAATTCCTTAATAACAGAAGTTCTTATAAATCTAGATATGCAAATACAGTCAGTACAAGATCAATTATTATTTTCAAAAATAGGTATTTTACCACCCTCTATATTTAGAGATGAAAAGTATTTAAAGTATTAAATAACCTGCAGTTAGGAGATATAAAATTACCCTACGCAGTATCACTACAAAATTTATACAAATATACCTCATTTAACAGAATAATAATCTTAGCTTAAGAAATGAACCTTATATACTACATCCAATTACCACTAGTTACACGTCACTCTTTCACTTTATACCAGTTACATCCAATACCTATTAAAAGTGATGACCTATTTAATATAATTATTCCTAATTATTTGTGCCAATTGATAAATCAGATCTCACTCAAATTGAAAACGATTTCTTTGGAAGAGAAATTTAAACTTTATCTCTTAAAAATTCAAGAATCTGCGAAACTGAGCTGATTCTAAGAAAACAATATTCTAATCTGTGCGACATGCTTATTTTTCCCATGTCTCACGAAACAGCTGTCAGATTGAAAGAAAACTTTTAGCTTATACTATTAAAAAAGTCTCTTCACATACAAATGTCAAAATGCAGAGATCCAAAGTTCACAAATTAATGTTAGCAGCCTCATTAGATTCACTTCCATTTGTAGTTGATATTTAGATAACGAACTTGAATTAGTCACTTATCAAAATAACACCAGTCACATAAATGATAGTTTCGAAGAGATCGCAGTCTCAAGCGATTGTTGCACTGGTTCAAAGAAGCCATACGCTCGACCTCAAACCAGTCCGACTCCAGAACTTCAATCAAGAAGAAATAACACTCAACAAACACCGATTGAAACAACTTGAAAAAGAAGTTACACATGAGCGACTGAGGGATACATACAACTTATTCAAGATAAATGGTGAACCCTATTTATAGGCGTCCTAATCAGCATTGCTACTGCAATATGTTGCTGTTATTCAACCGTTCCAAGGCGGATGTGGGAAATGCATTCGAATAATCAATAAAAATGTGTTACGACAACCCAGAAGACGACCTTAGCCACAGAGAGGAACTTCCAACCCAAATGGGAAACTTAACCCATCAATCCTTACCAGACATCCGAGAAACCACAACCATCAAGGAACAACGATCACTACTTCAAGTACATGCGAGTCCAACCGAAGAGAAAAATATATCTTCATGGAAATTGGAATCACTAAAGGAATAATAATAATTAATTATAATTATAGTTTATATATTGTTTATATTGTACCTTTGTTCAGTCGTGAGAGTTGGGCTGCCTAACGTTTCAGGCAGTTCGTCCCGACTCCTGGCCCCCTCTTACAGCTGACGATTGACCAAAGCGAGTAACCATCATTTTATTGCTTCGTTGACTTTTGAACGACCACGTGCTCGCGATCTTCTACTTATTTCAAGTTCACGGAAGAGCTCAATTCGTGAAGTCATCTGTTTTATCCTCACATTGTCCTATTCGCGAAGTCATCTACTTTTTCATTCTCAAAAGCTGGCAATTGAGCAATTAAATGAAAGCACTTACCACAGAGGTAGAAGATGAGCACTAATTCAGCAGCAAACGGGAGGATCGGGAGATGGAGGAAGGAAAGGATGACCTCCTATGCCCTAACGTCGTTGTGGTAACTTCCCCGATGGCTCTAGGCACTTCACTTTACTTTGCTCAATTGCCAGCTTTAATAATCACCAATGAAGGGTTCCAGCGAAAATTTAGCTGGAACCGATCTCAGCCATCGGGGAAGTGACCACAACGACGTTAGGGCATAGGAGGTCATCCTTTCCTTCCTCCATCCCCCGATCCTCCCGTTTGCTGCTGAATTAGTGCTCATCTTCTACCTCTGGGGTAAGTGCATTCATTTAATTGCTCAATTGCCAGCTTTAATAATCACCTGAGATCGGTCCCAGCTAAATTTTCGCTGGAACCCTTCATTGGTGCCGAAACCAGGGACCTTTAGATTTTAAATTCAGTTTATCATCTTTATCATCTTCATCTAATTATTCTATCGTAAATTAATTATTTAGATTCATTGAATAAATAATTTTTTACCATCTGTTTACCATTATTTCTCAATTCTTCGTGAACGATTTTGCCATTTCTACCATCTGTTTTTCTACCATCTGTTTATAATAAATTTCATCGTCTGTTCATCTGTAAATTCTTCTACAATAATTTCAACAATTCTACTGCGAAGCTACCGGGGTCGTTCAAAATCCAAAATGCCCTCATCGATTGAAAAATTGAAAGCATCAATCTCCGAACACATCGTCAATCGTGAGAATGCTTTCGCCGCGGCCTCGACTTTGCTTAACCTAATTAAAGGTCTGACCACTGAAGTAGATGTGGCCAATATATACTTGGCCGAATTGTCTAAGGTGGAGAAAACCTTCAAGGAGGCTGATGCGTTGATTGTCAAGCTCAACTCTCAGTCTGTTTCTTCTTTGTCCCAGTTGAAACAGTTCGCCACCACACATCAGAATACCATCAATGCCCTCAAGGCGTTGCCCATTCCCGATATGGCAGATTATCTTCTGTTTTCTTTAACTTTGCGCAATCTTGATGTGCCATCTCGCCAGTTGTTCGAAGGGCAGTTATCCGCGAATGACTTTCCTAATCTAGCCCAATTGCTCGAGTTCACCACTCAACAATTGCGGGTGTTAGAAAGCACTCCTAGCATCTCCTCCCGTGTGCCTTCGCCGAAGAGGCTGTCAAGAACCCAATCACCAGCGTCTGTTCACTCATCGTCTGTTCACTCATCGTCTGTGCTTTCCTCTGCTGGTCCGGCCTCTCGTCGTCCTGCCTACACTGGTGCGCGTTTCCCCACATCTTCTAGTCCGTCGTCTGCGTGTGTGTTTTGTTCGGCGAATCACTCCATTCGCCAGTGTCGTGGATTCAAATCCATGACTATTCATCAGCGAAGAGCGTTCGTGACTGAGAGGCGATTATGCAGAAACTGCATATCGGCATTTCACGCCACTGATAAGTGCGGTTCGGGTCAGTGCTGCCACACGTGCGGGGAACGTCACCACACTATTCTCCATCTGGCACCTGCTGCCTCTATGGTCTCTCCCGTTGCCCAAACGGAGGAGAACTCGGCGGATCAGCTTACTTCTCAGTCTTCTGTTTCATCAGAGCGGCCAGCCCGTGCTTCTACCTCCCGGGGTGGTTCAGTAAGAGGCCGAATTACACGAAGTACGGGCTTCGGGAGTTCCTGACTGCGAGTGTGGTCAGCGTGTGATTGGCTAACTCCAACTAGCAACCATCTGTCCCCATCTTCTCACCCGTTCTCGTCTTGTCATCTGTTTCCACCTACGCGGTCTGCCTTGCGTAAGATTAGTAATCCTGACTTCCTTATGCCTACTGCTTGGGTCCGCCTAGATAACCAACGGAATGTTGTCTTCGGCCGTGCTCTTATCGATTCAGGCTGCCAACACACCCTCATTACCCGAGCTTGGGCCAACAAGCTTCATCTGCGCATTCACCCTGAAGATGTTCGACTTCGAATCTTAAGCAACGCAGATCATTTTCGCATCCAAGGGTACGCATACGTCAGTCTCTGTCACCAAGGGGATCCTCCTCATCTTATCATCAAAGCCTACGTTATTGACAGTCATACAGATCCTCTTCCAGTCCAAGCGTTCAGTGGCCGATGGCCTGAGTTTCAGAAATTAAACCTAGCTGGTCCACTCTTCAATGCTCCTCGTATCATCGGGATGTTGATTGGCTCGGATGTGCTTCCTCATCTTATTCTTCCTGGCACGTTATGTCCATCGTCTGAGCTTCCAGGGGCATTGTCTAGCACCTTGGGCTGGGTGTTTTATGGACCCTATGCTCGCCATCGCAGGAAGACTAAACATGTTTCCTTCTCAACAGACACTGTCAATGGTCGTGCTCGACGTCCTTCCAGTGTTCATCGGGGTTCAAGTCGGCACACTTCTCCCTCATCTTCTACTGCGATGCGTTCTCCATCGTCTTCGCAGCCCGATTCTCCTCTCTCAGTGATCACCTACCAATCTTCCTCTGTCAAAACTAACTCTACTGGTGCATCTCACCAAAATTCACCATCTGACGTGATAAGACCTCCTGCTGTTGAAGACTTTCAAACCATGAATTCGAACCCCTCGCACAGGTCGGACCAGGAACTTATCAACATCGTTCGGCGGTTTCGGGAAGTCGATAAGGTACCTGACGTGCTTCCGTTGACCCCTGCCGAGAAGGAGTGTGAGATGCTGTATTGCGCTGCGGTCACCCGTGACTCCAATGGAAGATACACTGTTGGTTTACCCTTGTCCTCTAATCGATTGGGTACCTCTGTCAATGTGGCAACTAGACAGTTTATTCGGTTAGAGCATCGTCTCGACAATAACCCTGCTCTTCGTGTCGCTTATCATGACTTCATGCGAGATTATCTCGAGAGTGGTCATATGGAATGGGTTCCAGAATCTTCTGATTGTCCGCAATATGAGCCATATTATATCCCTCATCATCCCGTACATCGGCCAGATGATCCTCTTACTAAAATTCGAGTGGTCTTCAACGCCTCTTGTGCATCTTCTAATGGCAAATCCCTCAACGATCTTCTGTTTACCGGCCCGAAGCTGCAAGCGGACATTTCAACTCTTCTTCTTCGCTTTCGTCTATATCGCTTTGTCTTCACTGCCGATATTAGACAGATGTATCGACAGATCTTGATACTCCCTGAGCAAAGAGATTATCAACGTATAGTCTGGCGTTTCACCAAACAGGAACCTCTCCAATATTATCGTCTGAACACCGTCACTTATGGAGTTTCTTCTGCTCCCTACTTAGCTCTTAGGACCCTTCGGCAGCTGGCTTCGGATGACGGACCCAAGTTTCCTGCTGCTAGGCAGGTCTTGCTGGATGCAATTTATGTCGATGACATCTTGACAGGCTGTTCATCCGAAGCTGAAGCTCTTGAACTGCGACAGCAAGTTCAGGATCTGCTCATGGCGGGCGGATTTGAGTTGCGTAAATGGGCTACTAATCATCTTCCTCTGCTGGACGGTATTCCCTCTGATCATCGTAGAGAATCCTCCTCTATTGACCCCATTCTTCTTGATCGTGAACCAAGTCTCAAGATTCTGGGACTTTGATGGAACCCTGCATCTGATCACTTCTTCTACTCTGTCCGCTTGACTTCAACGGCAATCACCAAGCGGACTGTGCTGAGTCAGATGGCTAGAATCTTCGACCCCTTGGGATGGTTAACTCCTGTCACCTTCTACGCTAAAATCTTCTTTCGTCAGCTCTGTCTTCTTCATCTGGAATGGGACCAACCTCTCTCAAATGAGGCCCAGTCCTCATGGTTGCGGTTTCAGTCTCAACTTTCCACATTGTCATAACTTCAGATACCACGCTTCATCCCTGACGTTTCTTCTTCTGCGCATCAGTTGGTCGGCTTTTGTGATGCCTCTGAATCAGGCTACGCTGCAGTCGTCTATCTTCGCACTTTGGCACCGTCTGGTCACTGCCAGGTGTCTCTTCTAGCAGCTAAATCCAAAATTGCTCCTTGCAAGGCTATGACCCCGCCTCGTTTGGAACTATGCGGTGCCCATCTTCTCGCAAAACTCATGCATCACCTGTCCACTCGCGTGTTGCAGCATCTCGGTGCTGAGTGCATGGCCTTCAGTGATTCATCTGTGGCCTTGTCGTGGATCCGTGGCGAGAGTCATAAGACATTTGTGGGCAATCGGGTCGCTGAAATCCAGGATCTCATTCCCTCGAATTGCTGGAGACATGTGGTGTCTGAGGACAACCCAGCTGATTGTGCCTCTCGAGGATTGATGCCTGCAGACATACATCATCACCCATTGTGGTGGCGTGGTCCTCCCTGGTTGTCTCTCGACTCATCGTTGTGGCCCTTCTCTTCTGTTGATTCCTCTCAAACTGATCAAGTGGACGAAGAAGCCAAACCGATCTCCGTTTTGATGTTGGCTGCCATCTCCGATGAACCCACCATGATTGACCGGTTTTCCTCGTATCTTCGACTCAAGCGAGTCACTGCCTATTGTCGACGATTCATACTAAATGCTCGTAGTCCATCGTCCCGTCGGTCAGGTTTTCTCTCCTCTGTTGAACTCCAGGAGGCTGAAATTTGTTTAATACGTCTAGTCCAGTCTAACAACTTCGCTGAGGAGCTAGCTGAATTTCAAAAACCTTCTTCTCGTCATCGTCTTATCATGAAACTCCGCCTGTTTCGTGACGAGCATGGCCTTCTACGTGTTGGAGGTCGCCTTTCAGCGTCCTTACTGCCATATAGACACAAACATCCGGTTCTTCTACCAAAAATTAATCATCTCACTCATCTAATCATTGATGATGCTCACCTTCGCCTTCTGCACGCCGGTGCCTTGGCTACTCATTCGTTCATTCATCAACGGTTCTGGATTTTGGATGGACGTAATGTGGTGCGTAATCGTTTGCGTAATTGCAACCGATGCTTCTCTTACAAACCCCGTCCTCTGATTCAACCAATGGGCAATCTTCCACCTGAGCGTCTATCCTCTGCTGCGGCTTTTCACACTACTGGCGTTGACTACGCCGGCCCCTTTTATGTGACGAGTGCACGACTTCGTGGAGCCGTCAGCATCAAGGCATATTTGGTTGTCTTCATCTGTTTCACTACGAAAGCAGTTCACCTAGAACTGGCGTCTGAGCTGTCCACCGCAGCTTTCATTGCTGCTTATCGTCGATTCGTTGCACGCCGAGGTCATCCTTCCGTTATCTTTTCGGACAACGGGACCAATTTCGTAGGTGCACATAACTATCTCCGTGATCTTGGCCGCCTATTGTCTGCTCCACAACATCAGCAGAGTCTTTGCGATGCGGCCTCCTCTTCCGGCACTGACTGGAGATTTATACCACCATCCAGTCCCCACTTCGGCGGCCTTTGGGAAGCCGCTGTAATATCAGCAAAGCATCATCTCACTCGCGTTATTGGCGAGCAAAGGCTCACTTATGAGGAGTTTCTCACCGTCTGCACTCAGATTGAGGCAATTCTCAACTCTCGACCTCTGTATCTTCCATCGTCTGATCCTTCTGACTTTGAGGCCCTCACACCAGGGCACTTCCTGGTTTTCCGTCCCCTCACCGCTCCTCCGGATCATGATCTCAGTTCCGTGTCTCTGAACCGCCTGTCACGGTGGCAACTAGTCCAGCGACTTCAGCAAGACTTTTGGAAGCGTTGGCGTCAAGAATACTTGCATACCTTGCAACAACGTCACAGGTGGTGGCAACCATCTACCCCTATTCTTCCAGGCACTGTTGTCATCATTCAAGATGATAATCTTCCTCCTCTGAAGTGGAGTATCGGCCGTATCTCATCTGTTTTCCCCGGAGCTGATTCCACGACTCGTGTGGCTGATGTCGCTACTCCTTCTGGGACAATTCGACGACCAGTTGTCAAACTGCGTCCTCTTCCAAGTCAGTAGATAGCCTTTTCGTCCGTTCACTCCTTTCGATTGATCTCACTGAAGGGATCCTTCAGGGCGGGCGGCATGTTCAGTCGTGAGAGTTGGGCTGCCTAACGTTTCAAGCAGTTCGTCCCGACTCCTGGCCCCCTCTTACAGCTGACGATTGACCAAAGCGAGTAACCATCATTCTATTGCTTCGTTAACTTTTGAACGACCACGTGCTCGCGATCTTCTACTTATTTCAAGTTCACGGAAGAGCTCAATTCGTAAAGTGATCTGTTTTATCCTCACATTGTCCTATTCGCGAAGTCATCTACTTTTTCATTCTCAAAAGCAAATTGAGCAATTATTTTTTTCTACCTAATATTTTTATATATATATTTTTTTTCTCATTCTAGTACCTTATGTTAAGCATAATAATAATAATAATAATAATAATAATAATAATAATAATAATAATAACAATAATATTTCTTGTAGATGTCTCCATACCCAATAATAACAACGTGTTGGAAAAGTACCGGGAGAAGCAAAGTAAATATATGGACTTGGCCATTGAGATAAAGCCGATGTGGCACGTGCATAAGGTAGAGATTCTACCAATTATAGTCTCATCAACAGGCCTAGTTCCTAAATCTCTTCACGATAGTATTGCAAAGTTGGGACTTCGCAAAGGCATTTACATCGAGATGCAGAAGGCAGTTATTTTGAACATGTGCCGCACTGTTAGAAAATTTCTTTTCTGACTACAATAAAACACACCTGTTCCTTTTGATATTTGTATCTGGGAATAGGCGATTTTACCAGCACTATGCTGAGATAGTTTAAATAATAATAATAATAATAATAATAATAATAATAATAATATTAATAATAATAACATTTATATCGAGTAGCCTTGCCCAACTAGCTTCAGGCTGGAGGGTGATGGATACTTACACTGGTAGCGATCACGAATTTATCACCTTCGAGCTGTTGGATAAAAGACAGGCCCACCAGGCGAGAACTCACAACTACCTTGGCTGGAATGTCGATAAACTTAACAAGGACAAGTTCACCGACTCGATAAGCAGGGACCTGGAATCTAGTCCTTTGGTGAACTCTGAGCAGCCAGACTCGGAAATCGAAGTTGAGGCTTACATCAAGGCCACCATAAAGCTCATTCAACGGGCTTGCGACAGGTCCATGCCACAAAAAAGACCTTGGCGCGGTAGACGGCAGGCATATTGGTGGACGGATGAGATTTCGCAGCTACGAAAGAAGTGCCTGATACTTAGACGGCGGGCCCAGCGCACTCGTAGTCCCCTGGAAGCAGCTGAAAAACTGGCAGAACATAAAGCGGCAAAGAAGCAATTGAATAAAGCTATCCGTATAAGCAAGAACCGTTGTTGGCAGGAGCTGTGCCAGGAACTTGATCGTGATCCCTGGGGAAAAGGGTATCAACTTGTCTCACGAAGGCTTGGAGCAATTAACAGCGACACTAAGACAATGGATGCTGCCACCATGAGCAATATTGTGGACACTCTCTTCCCAACGCACCCAATAAGGAAAGAGGAATATGTCGTTTCGTGCAGTTCAAATGTTCCCTCTTTTACAGAGGAGGAGCTCGTAGACGCGGTTTCCATGTTAAAAAACCGGAAGGCTCCTGGGCCAGATGGCGTTCCGGCAGAGGCTGTGAAACTGGTTAGCAATACACACCCACAACTGTTGCTGAACATGTACAATGCTTGCCTAGCGAAGGGAGTGTTCCCAAAAAGCTGGAAAATAGGGCTGCTAGTATTAGTTAGCAAAGGGAAAAGAGAACCAGATTCTCCTTCTTCTTATAGGCCACTTTCCATGCTTGATACATTGGGTAAAGTTTTGGAAAGGCTTCTAAAACCGAGGTTGCAATCCGCGATTCAGGCTACTGGAGACTTGTCCAGTCGACAACATGGGTTCCGTAAAGGACACTCGACACTCACTGCAATCAAGGAGGTAGTCAGTGCAGTCAAAAGAGCCGAGACTGCATGCCACCAGGCCCGACCCTTAGTATTGCTTGTGACTCTGGATGTCAGAAATGCATTTAATTCGGTCAGATGGAACAACATACTTGGATCACTGCATTGTACTTTTAGAGCGCCAGAGTACCTCCTTCTGATACTGCAAGACTATCTGAGAAACCGTCGTATACTGTATGAAACACGAGAAGGTTGAAGGACCAAGGACATCACCGCTGGAGCAGCGCAAGGGTCAATACTGGGACCAGACCTATGGAACGTCTCATATAATAGCCTACTTTGCTTGGAAATGCCCCACGACGTATTCCTGATAGGCTACGCAGATGATGTCGCTGCGGTTATAACTGCCAGGACACCTCAGCTGGCCCAAATCAAGCTCAACCAAGTCATGATTAAGGTCAACTCTTGGATGAGTGAACATGGACTAGAGCTCGCATTCTCAAAAACAGAGGTGGTTATGCTGACAAAGCGAAGGATCCCAACTGCTATTTCGATGATGATAGGGAACGTCGAAGTCCGAACTAAAACTGCGGTGAAATATTTAGGCCTGTGGCTTGACTCTCGGCTCACCTACTGGGAGCACATAAGGAAGGTATGTGAAAAGGCAGAAAAGACGGCTGCTTCTCTGGGCCAACTGATGGCAAATTTAGCGGGCCCAAAGTCAAGTAAACGAAGACTCATCATGACAACCGTCGAATCAGTGCTATTGTATGGGGCCGAATTCTGGGCTGGGGCTATGGGAGTCCAAAAGTACAGCACCCGGATGCTAGCGATACAACGGAGATGTGCGCTAAGAATAGCTTGTGCGTACCGCACTGTTTCCGGAGAAGCGGTCATGGTAATCGCTAGGGTCATCCCAGTAGACCTACTTGCGAAGGAGAGGCAGATAATATTTCAAACAAGTCCCGAACTTGGAAGAGACACTGCTATTGAGCAAGCTAGATGTGACACGCTGAGAGAGTGGCAAAGTCGCTGGGAGGGGGTCCGGGAAGGCCGGTGGACATTCCAACTGATTCGGAACTTGGACCAGTGGATCTCATGTAGGCATGGAGAAGTAGACTTTTATCTAACCCAGCTATTGACAGGGCACGGCTACTTTAGGGAATACCTCTGGAGAATGGGAAAGGTAAACACGCCCAATTGCCGGTACTGCCCCGAATACAACGACAATGCACTGCATACATTCTTTCAGTGTGAGAGGTTTGCAGAACACAGAAGAAATCTTGCCTCTATCAGCATGGAACCAGAAAACATCGTGGAGGACATGATGCGGAACGAAAACCGGTGGAGCGCAGTTGCGTCCTATGCTCAGGTTGTATTGAGAATCAAAAGAGATGAAGGATGCCTTGTGGATCCCTAAGAGTGCTTAGCTGATTACAGCACAGATATAATGGTGGCAATTTTTTTTATTGAAAAAGGCGGCCTGGACGAAGTAATGCGAAAGCGGTCCCGTCTAGCATTTTCCGCGGCTTGGAGTGTGTTTTTTAGTGGGTAAAAATCCCACACTACCAGATACGCCTGGTGCCTTAATGAAGGTTTTTCAAACTCCGAAAAAAAAAAAAAAAATAATAATAATAATAATAATAATAATAATAATAATAATAATAATAATAATAATCTTGCCTCTATCAGCATGGAAACAGAAAACATAGTGGAGGACATGATGCGGAACGAAAACCGGTGGAGCGCAGTTGCGTCCTATGCTCAGGTTGTATTGAGAATCAAAAGAGATGAAGGATGCCTTGTGGATCCCTAAGAGTGCTTAGCTGATTACAGCACAGATATTATGGTGGCAATTTGTTTTATTGAAAAAGGCGGCCTGGACGAAGTAATGCGAAAGCGGTCCCGTCTAGGATTTTCCGCGGCTTGGAGTGTGTTTTTTAGTGGGTAAAAATCCCACACTACCAGATACGCCTGGTGCCTTAATGAAGGTTTTTCAAACTCCGAAAAAAAATAATAATAATAATAATAATAATAATAATTATAATAATAATAATAATAATAATAATAATAATAATAATAATAATAATAATAATAATAATAATTTTTTTTTTGTGTGGAGGAGGAAAATGCATTTACGCACGCTATACGGTAAAGCAGCTCGTACAGTAGTGCAGGACTCCTGTCAGTTCGAAAAACACGAAATCTGATAGACTACCTGCTAAAAACCCCCTCTTCTCCGATGGCACTAACCTGAGACCGTTTGACACATTATCAAGGTTAGGCCGATGATCATTAGCCCTTTCGCTCGACGTTTGAAAAGTTTGGCATGATAAGGCCGATCTAGGTCAGCCTTTTTGGCTTTGAGTAGTGTTTCAGTGAAATTGACTACACTGTTCCAAGTATTTCCATTACGAAGTATGACATCCTCGAAAGTATCCGGATTGCAAGGTCCGATCATGGACACCAGTGAGGTTCGGCGGTCATGCCACCTACTGCAGGTGAAGAAGGTGTGCTCTACGGTATCGACGACACCTGGGCAATAAAGGCAATCCGGGCTTTCAGTCCTTCCGATCTTGTGTAGGTAGTGGCGGAAATACCCATGACCAGAAAGGAGTTGGGTCAAGAAGTATCCCACCTCACCATGTTCTCTCTCAGCCCACGGTCTAATATTTGGTATTAGAATTTTGGTCCATCGCCCTCTTGGCTCTGCATCCCAGTTGGCCTGCCAGTCATTGAAAGTGTGGTCCCGCTCTTCTGCAGCGAGAGTATCTCTCTCATTTTCGCGGTTTCTCTGGTAGATCGCCTGTCGTTCACGTGCTAGTAGGTGAATGGGGGCTATTCCTGCTATTACCAGCATAGCTGGCTCAGAAACCGTGCGGTATGCCGAGGCAATACGTAGAGCACCCAGGCGCTGCACTCGTGGAGAATACAAACAACCATAAACCAACTCACATCAACAGCAACTTCCACTGGTTTTCGATTCTCGCCGACAAAAACACACTGCATCGACTTCTGTCGTCTGAGAACAAGGCATAATGATCCAGAACTATATATGTATGGAATCCGTCTAGAAGTTAAGGATACAATGAAAATATTGGGAGTTACTTTCGACAAAAAACTTTATTGGAAACCTCATATCAAAGACCTATATAACAGATGTAAAAAAGCCCTCAATATAATTAGATGTATTTCTAACATAAATTGGGGTGCCGACCGGGAAGTCATACTTGCAGCATATAAATCTTTGATGCTCCCAAAATTAGAATACGGAAATATTGTATATGGTTCTGCATGCCAAAGCCGCTTGTACCAACTCGAGAGGATTCATAAAGAAGGACTTCGTCTAGCCATAGGAGCGTTCCGTACTAGCCCAAATGAATCAATATTCTGTGAAACCGGTATTAGTTCATTAATACATAGAAGGAGAATACTTTTACTGAATTATGGAGTTAAAATATGGTCCCAACCAAGGCATCCCAATTATCAATATATTTATAATGAAGCACCAGTAAATAAAACAGTGGGAAAGCGCATAGAAATTGATTTAGACACTTTAGATACTGAGCTACCACAAGTTCTCACTTCAGCCTTCAATGAAATACCCCCTTGGACATTAACAACACCGAAGTTTCATTTTGAATGTAATAGACTCAAGAAAGAAAATACTAACCGAATTCAATATCTACAAATATTTTATGAGGTCACAAATATGTACGAGAATTGTTCATTAATATATACTGACGGGTCGAAAACAGATGAGGGAGCTGGATCAGCCTTCGTTTACATGGGAGAAACTCACCAATGGACATTGAACAAAATATCCTCCATATTCACAGCAGAATTATATGCCATTCTCCAAGCTCTGAGATTCATCGGTACATTGGATGGAGGGACTTACATGATTCTCTCTGATTCATGTAGTTCACTCCAAGCCATACAAAATGGGTATAAAGACGACCCCCTAATTCAGACTATCTCAACTACAGCACACACCCTGCAGAACTCTGGCAAGAGAATCATCTTCTTTTGGATTCCAGGCCACATAGGAATAGCTGGTAACGAACTCGCAGATACTGCTGCCCGCGATGCAGCTGGACAAAATTCTCAAAACGATATCCCACTGAGACCAGAAGATATGAAAGTACACCTGAAAAATAAAATCCGAGAAAAATGGAACGAAGAATGGAATTATAGTAACCATAAATTGAAAATAATTAAAAACAAAGTTGATGAAACACTACCTTTCCCATCACATAAAAGGAGAGAACAAGTTGCACTTACTCGATTAAGAATTGGTCATACTCATATCACATCCAACTATCTTCTGTGTGATTCCAGACCCCCAGTATGTGATACCTGCAACGTACAACTTACTGTGGAACATTTACTACTAATATGTCCAGTATATACTGAAGCTAGAAACAACTGCTCCCTTCCTGACACGCTACAAGACTGCCTAAGAAATGAACAATACTGCCTGAAAACAATTCAATTTCTAAACGAAACTGGCCTAATGAGAAAAGTGTAGAGGTAGTATACTAAATGAACTTCCAATCCCCATGGGAATGAAAGGCTAATGACCATTGTAGTCGATGCCAAAAAAAAATAATAATAATAATAATAATAATAATAATAATAATAATAATAATAATAATAATGGGAAGAACATCAGGGATTTCAGCTTGACACCGACAAAATAATAGAAGGGATGGACAGAAATGAGAGTTACCAATACTTGGGACTAGACCAAGCAAGAGGTATCTGCCGAAAAATAATGAAGAAGACTCTTAGACAGAAACTAACTGATAGAACCAAAGCTGTACTGAAAACACAATTATCTGCAATCAATAAAACCAGAGCGTTTAACACATATGCCGTACCGACAATTACTTACAGTTTTGGGGTTATCAAATGGACCGACACAGATCTTCAGGACATGAACAGAGATATAAGAATCCTATTCACAAAAGCCAGAGCTAGACACCCTAAAAGCTCTGTAGAAAGATTTTATCTGCCACGGGACAGAGGTGGACGAGGAATAGTAGACCTCAAGGAAGCTCATCAAAAACAAATTGAAAGCCTAAGAAACTATTTCTATGAGAAAAGTGAAACATCAACATACCACAGAAAACTTGTTAAGGCAGACAAAGGACTCACCCCACTAAACTTAGATACCAAAAATTATCAGCCACTAAGAGACATAGAAACCACAGAGGACAGAGCAAACAAATGGAGAGCTAAGCAACTTCATGGCAGATATCCAGCCGTCTTAAGTTCGGAACATATAGACTCAAATGCATCCAATATGTGGTTAAAAACCGGTAACCTGTTTGCGGAAACTGAAGGCTTCATGATGGGAATCCAGGATCAAGTTATACCTACATTAAACTACCGGAAGTACATTATGAAAGATCTCGCTGTAACCAACGACATGTGTCGATTATGTCATAATAAAAGTGAAACAATAGAACATATCATATCAAGCTGTTCTGTACTAGCACCCACAGAGTATGTTAAAAGACATGACAACATTGCGAAAATAATACACCAAGAAATATGCAAAAACGCCAACATGCTTACAGAAAACATCCCTTACTATAAATACAAGCCAGAAGCCGTTAGGGAGAACGAAGATATCAAAATCTATTGGAATAAAACTATACACACAGACCACCCAGTGGATAACAACAGACCAGATATCGTGCTAAAGGACAAGAAAGAAAAAACTACCTACTTGATTGACGTAGCAGTACCTGCCCCACATAACATTAAAGAGAAGCAAGAAGAGAAAATTCGTAAATACCTTCCTTTAGCGGCAGAATTGAAAACTATATGGCAACAGAGGAAGGTCTTAGTAATTCCGCTAATTATAGGGGCAACTGGGGAAATACCGATGAAACTTGAAAAGTATATTGAGCAAATACACTTACCACAGAAGATTTTCGTCACACTCCAAAAACTAGCGATTCTGGGAACATGTCACTTAGCTCGGAAGGCCTTGAACGTCCAAATCTAAAAGAAAAAAAAAATAGAATAATTTCAGATACTTGCCTTCTAGGAGGCCGTACCTAAAATATACTTACCTGCTACAGCAGAGATACCCAACAAAATAATAATAATAATAATAATAATAATAATAATAATAATAATAAGAGTGCTTAGCTGATTACAGCACAGATATAATGGTGGCAATTTTTTTTATTGAAAAAGGCGGCCTGGACGAAGTAATGCGAAAGCGGTCCCGTCTAGGATTTTCCGCGGCTTGGAGTGTGTTTTTTAGTGGGTAAAAATCCCACACTACCAGATACGCCTGGTGCCTTAATGAAGGTTTTTCAAACTCCGAAAAAAAAAAAAAAAAAAAAAAAAAAAATAATAATAATAATAATAATAATAATAATAATAATAATAATAATAATAATAAAAATAATAATCTTTATTTTTTATCATGCAAAGATGATATAGAACAAGTCAGTATTTTTATAGTCTAGAAGTGTGATATAATATAGGTACATTAAATTTAAAAGTAAATAAACTAACTAGTATAGTATACATTAAATTGATTTATCCATGAGATATTCATTCAAGGTATAGTACGCCTTTCTCAGAAAAATCCTTTTTATTTCTACTTTGAACTTGCCAATTGGAAGCGTTTTGTATTGATTAGGAAGATGATTATAAATAGTCACCACCATATAGTGTGGACAGTACTTAGTATTTTCTAACCGATGAAGGGGTATCTCGAGAACTAAGGAATTTCTTGTTTGGTTAATTGCTATTTCCCAAAGCTCTAAGCGAGGTCGCGTTTTTCCTATCGTATGCTAGTACATGCATAATGTATAATCAGTAAAAGGTTAGGATGTTCAATTTTTTAAAGATATATTTACAGTTGGTTCTTCTGCTTGCACCTACTATATTTCGGACTGCTCTCTTCTGCAGTTTAAAGACTCTGTCAGTTTCACCAGACATGCCCCAAACTAGTAATCCGTAGCTCATTACTGACTGGAAGTTCGTTTTTGCGCTCTATCTAAAGATATGGTTCGCGAGTATCAAATGCGGCTTTATCCCATTAAAAAACTGCATCAAAACATCACCTGAGAATCAAATCTGGCAATCTCCATCAATCGCTTGGAATCAAAGTCGGCAATTAGATGGCTCACGTTGTCACGTGACATGACACGACCCACTAAATACCTACTGTTTCAAATGAGGAATTTATTATTTGGTTCATTTTCTTCATTCACTTTGCGTGCGGTTTGCTAAGATTATTGGTGATATTGTTGAATTTTATTTAAAAAGTCAACTGGAAACTGCTGAAACCAATAAAGCTCGTAAAAGGTTTCGAAAGCCCTCTACATAGAAGCAAAACATAAGTTAAAAAACAAGGTTTGTTAGATTTAAAGGTTTATTCTTTGGTTGTTTACTTTGGTCTTTATTTGCTATACAGTAAAAAATAATTTAATAAAAATCAATGCTATAGTTTGAACAGTGCAAAAATTGAAGGGCATAATGTGATTTTTTTTTAGCACAGTAATATTGTCTCAAGGGTGTCCCACAAATGCTTTATATAAGACTCTTTTTTAAAGGGAACACCCAATATATTGTGAAATTTTTAAAATATGCCCCACTGCGTTGAATGTTTTATCACATGACGTTTTTCAGATATTCTTCACATTAGTTGCCCAATTTATTGAAGAATTACCACATTTACTAGTATAATTTGTATTATTATGTTGAATTAAGTATTTTTTATTATACGTTTTCTTGAAATAATTTTAATATTGCTTTTTTTGTGAATCCATTCCAAAATACTTGTTATTTATTTTACAACTCATTTAAGTGCAACCTTTATTATCAAATCCGGCAAAATCAATCTGTTAGTATTAAACACGGCATTCTCCATTAACTATTGTTAATTATTTCAAAAAATAAAAATAATTTAGGTATATTGACCTTAAAATCTGACGTAATTAAGCATTTTCTTTCATTAGAAACCAAGGTCGCTTTGAAATACGCAATAATGAGTGTAGCGATTTAACAAAAAGTGCTATTGGTGGAGAATACCGCCTTTGATACTAGGGCTCTCATATAACAAGATATATATTTATATATATATATATATATATATATATATATATATATATATATACGCCATACGGACTCTATTGGTTAACGCATTTTGCATGTTCTTAAATGATGTTCATGCTTTTGATTTCTTGAGTAAGGTCTCATTTTTCATTCACCCAGCAGCCCAGATACTTGTATGTTTGTGCTCCCTCCGCCATTTCTCCATTAACGCTGATATCTGTTAAGCTATTAGCTCTATTTTTGTTTTTGCTAATGACTATCCATTTGGTTTTCTTAATATTTGAGCGTAGACCCATTTGTTGGCTATGGTCTGTTACCGCTGATAAAAGTTCTTGTAAATCATCTTTATCTGTTACTAGTAAGACCGTGTCATCAGTGTATCTTAAATTGTTTATGACGATTCCATTAGCAATTACGCCCTCTATTCTGTTTTCGACGGCTTCTCGGAAGATTCGTGTGGGCGATACAATGTATTGTGTAAGGTCAAAAGATTCTGTCACAGAGTATAACTCACGTCCTTGATTGTCTATTGCTGAAGAGTCATACATATTTATATTAAAATCACTTATACACACAATGTTCCTAAACCTGACAAAATTATCTGTAAGAATATCTTCAAAAGAATTGATGAAGTCTTTAAAGTTGGAGCTTGGTGGCCTGTACAAATTACCAATAAGTAAATGAATATTATCAAAAGATATGCGAATCCACATCTGCTCCAAGTAGTTTTTAACATCGCTAAATATAATAGAAAACTTAATATTTTTTTTCACATATACTCCTATTCCGCCACCCCTTTTTTCTTTGTGATCAATTCTCATAAAACTGTATCCCTCAATATCCAATTCATTAGACATGTCAGTCTCGCATAACCACGTCTCCGATAAACCAAAAATATCAAATTTTTCTTTTCTTTTCAGCTTATTTAAAAAATAGAATATTGACAAATACATTAAGTAAAAATAAGACTCCTTATGAGATAATGTTTGGTGAAAAACCAAGAATAAAACATTTGAAAGTATATGGAAGTAAAGGAAGGAATACCTGAAGAAAAAAGAAATTCAAAGTGGGACAAAAAAGCAAATTTGGGAATTTTATTGGGTTACGAAAATACTGGTTATAAAGTATTAATAAATAATAAAATAGTTGTGGCAAGACATGTAGACATAATTGAAGAAGGAACAAATTGTATCGGATTTGAGGAGGAAAAGAAAGTTGAAAATAATGAAAATATGAATGAAATTAGATTAAATAAAGATGTGAATGAATATATTGAAAATGATGAAAATCAAAATTCTGAACTGAAAGAAACCTGCTAGGTTAAATGATGAAAACTTTATTTGAAGCCATATTGTTTATGTTAATTGTGTTAATGCTGACATTCCTATTACTTATAATGAGGCAATAGCAAGCGATAATGCTGAAAATTGGAATGAAGCAATGGAAAAGGAAAGGACTTGTTTACTGAAAAATAAGACAGGGACTATTGTTGAGAAACCAAAATCGAAAAATATTCTTGATTTGAGATGGGTATATACTATTAAAAGTAATGATGTTTATAAGGCAAGGTTGGTAGTCAAAGGATATCAACAAAATGATTTCATTGAAGATATATATTCACTTGTTTCTAGATTGCAAACTCTAAAAATTTTACTTTCTTATTGTTGTAATCATAATCTAAAAATAATACAAATGGACGTAGAAACTGCATTTTTGAACGGTAAACTTAAATCTGAAGTATATGTAAAAGAGCCACAAGGATTTGATAGAGTATTAAAATTGGTAAAGGCACTATATGGATTGAGAGAAAGTCCAAGAACATGGTATGAATGTTTTGACAAATACTTACGGTATTTAAATTTTAAACGAAGTGAAAGTGATAACTGTTTGTATATATTAACTAAAAATAGGGAGAATGCTTATTTAATTCTATTTGTGGACGATTTACTTATTTTTTTAGAAAGAAAATATTAGATAGAAAACAGTAAGCTGTATAAAACACCGATGGAACAGGATTTAAAATTGTTACCAGTAACAGAAATAGATACAGATTTAAAATATCGAAATTTAATAGGAGCATTATTGTATATTAGTACAGGCACAAGGCCAGATATAAGTTTTAGCGTAAACTATCTTAGTATATTTCAAAACTGTTACAATAAGACACATTACACATATGCATTAAGAATTCTAAAGTATTTAGTATTAACGAAAATTTTTAAATTAACATATAAAATGAATGTATCGAATGATATTATTAAATGTTATGTAGAGGCTGACTGGGCCGGAGATGTTTTAGACAGAAAATCAACAGCTGGATATGTAATCAAATTTTATGATAATATTGTATTCTGGAAGTAAAAAAAGTAGTGTATCAAAGTCGTCAACAGCGGCTGAATATGTAGCGTTATCTGATTGTGTAAGTGAAATAAAAATTGTGAAGGACATTCTGTCGGATTTGAAACTTGAAATTGTTGAACCAATCAAGATTTTTGAAGACAATTCTGGCACCGTCAGTATGGCAAAAAATGGAAATTTCACAAAACATTCCAAGTACATTGAAACTCATTATCACTTTGTTCATGAGAATTATGTAAACAAAGTTATAGATGTTATTAAGATTAAATCAGAAGATAATGTTGCAGATATTTTGACAAAACCGTTAGGTTGTATTAAGTTTCAGAAATGTATTATCAATTGTATAAAAGGAAAGAACTGAAAATCTGCAATTATCTAAATACAAATTTAAGGAGGTGTGTTGAATATTGTTAGTAAATTTGTATAGTCTAAGATTAGAGTAATGTGGTTTTGTGGTCATGAAGTGACATAGTCTTGTGTGTTCCGTGATTCCGGAAGAAGAAGATGACGTATCTAAATATAGACAGTATATAAGAGACTATCAGAGAGTGTGAGCTAAGATTTCTATCAGAGTTTAATTGCTTTTCATAGTTTTATATTAGAATAAATGTTATGTTCAGGAGTTAATATTTAATTACCTACGATCCACGAATTCTAACAAATGATATACACATCAACTTCTTTTTCTAAATCAAACATCTTAATTTTTAAATTTGTCAAACCATTTGTTTTTCTAACACCATTAATTGTTACTAAGTTGGCTTCGTTCAAATTGTTTAATTTTCCTTTTAGTTTCAACAGCTTAGAGTTTATTAGTGAAACATTTGAGCCTGAATCATATACGCCATTCACTTCTAATTGATCATTCAAAAGTAGTTTGACATAAATTAATGGTGTCATTATTCGTTTTTTTGGTCAGGTTCATTTAATTATGTTTCGATTACAGTGTTGTTTACATGTTTTACGAAATGGTTCTTAAGTTTCTCGTTTTCATTTGGTCTAAACCAACATGAAGTTTCAGGATGGTAACGAGAACCTTTGTTTAGTTTTTCACAAATCTTGCATGGTATATTCATTTTTATTTTTATCATAATATATCTTTATATTTCCAAACTTTTTCTTAGGAAAATTACTCTTTTTATTGACCATATATTCATACTTGCTCAACTCGTTGAACAAATCCGCTGTGTCTTTTAATGTCTCTCGACTATTTTATTTAGTACAAATTCTGGTAAGCCTGCTGCTATGAGATCCAGTAAGGTACCTGTATGAATAGTTTTTCTCATTTCTAGCATAAGTTTTTCTTTCTTCAAACAGTAATCCAATATTGATCCATCTTTATATTTAAATAATAAAGCGTACACAACTGGATTCCATCCTTTGTTAGCAAATGATTCACAGAATTAGTTTCTCCATGTTGTCCAGTCTGATTTTATTGATAATTTTATAATCATTGAACTGTACCAATCTGCACAACTTTTATCCATAAATAGTCTGAGTACATCAATTTTTTCCTCATCTCCTGTTATATCAAAGCGCATGCATTCTTTTTCAAATGTATCTATCCACTGGATTGCATCTGTATGTTTACTTGTAAACTTTTCAATTATAAACTATTATATCCGCGACGGTTTTTAAGCTTTTAGGTTTATTTTTTTGAATGCTTCCGACAAGTTTCTCTAAAAATTTTTCGAATGATCCTGCACCCGACTGCTGGGTAAAGCTAGCTCTTCCTGATTTACTTCTTCTAGATATTGACCTTTAAATTGTAAATTTCCATCTTCATCTATATAAATTTTTCTCAGTTCATCGGTCATTGACATCCCGATTCTTCTCACTTGGTACCTCTTATTTATACTGTTTTTCACTTTATTGAAAGTGGCTGTCTTTACTAGTTCCTTATGTAAACTCGCAGATTGTAAATTTTCCGTCATTGCATACACCTTGTTATAACTTGTTGTTATTGAGGTTATACTAAACATGTTTGATTTCCCATCAGGGCCTTGGAGTAATGTGAACTCGAAACGAAGCTTCTCCATATTCACTATTCTTTTTTTAAACAAAATTGTCATTTTATAATGTTATTTTGAAATTAAACTTCAATGCGTTGCTCTGTAATCAAAGATTTTATTTTAGTTTTACAACTACTACAATATTACACAAATAGGTAACAAACATTCTCACCTGTAATCAAAGAAACGACAATTAAAGTTTATTCTTCAAATAATACAATTCCTTTGAGATAATTTTCATTCTTCTTCTTCTTAGCATACAGTACGTCAATATTAAAATTACCCAATTAACCTAAAGAAAATTTTCTTCTTTCTATTTTCTTTACATATATATAAACATAAAAATAAATACAGACATACATACACACACATATAAGAATACATATACTGTTCTATAATATTATGGAGTTTTCAGATATTAAGTATATTACTTTTTTCGTCAAGGTATAACAAATAAGTGTATATTATTGTAACGTGAGAACTCACCCAAATAATAAAAGACACACACACACACACACAAATAGCTGGAGCCCTGGAAGCGTCTCGATTGCTCTTGATGGAGAATGTTGGTAACAACATCGTGGAAATATAGAAGCACCGAGAATGTGGGGCCCTGACGCGAGCACACGGGAGGGTCGAGGACTGGTGTCAACTCGAATGTTCCAGAGCATTTTAGGTTAGATATATAATGCCGACGGCAATGACATGGAACTCAGTTAGTCATAGATAGTCACAGTTAGAGAAATAAGTGTGTTCATAGACCACTAGCGCTAAGTAATGCTGTGAATATAAGTGTGTATATAGTCCTGTAGTTATTGGTGTAAATAAATAAGTGAAAATAAATCGAACCCAGTTTTAATATAAAATATCTGGGCGACCAAGCTTTGCTCGGGTGTTGGGTAACACAGAATTTAGAGTAGGGCTATAAGAGTTACTAAGAATATTTAAACTTATTGAAAAATGTGCATATCTCTGGCTAAAATGTATTGCAATCGGTAAATACTGCTTTTATTGTTCACATATTGGTAAGTTATAGATTTCGAAATAAATATGAATGTGTAATAAATATACCAAAACTCAGCTGTATTAATCCTCAAACACTGTACATAGGTACTGAAACTTTTATCTGCGGAGTCATTCTTGAAATAGCTAGTGTGGACCTCGAGGATCAAACCGATTAAATATAATAGAATCGTCAATCGATTTCTCGACTCCCAAAACCCCTTTTCGCTAATTTTTACCAAAATCTGCTAATCCTTCCTTGCATAAGCTAATATGTACCTTAAGGGTCGCAATATATTAGGTATGTACAAATTTTCATTGAAAATTTCCAATTAAATTATTAGAAATTCATATTAACATCTTTTATTTAAAAAATGGGGTTTGTTAAAAGAAAACTCAGAGGCGATCGGGATTCGATCCCAGGAACTCTAGATTATTACCCGGAAGCTTTACCATAGGACTATTTCTCCCTTTGACATTAATGTTTAATAAGTTTAAGTTTAATTTTGTTTCTATAAGATATTTTGAGGTCTTTAAGAGGTGAAAAAATATTTTTTTAATCCGAATGTTATTACATTAATATGTAGTTGTTACGGCTTAAAATTAACATTGAGATATCATTGGTCTCTTTCGCATACCCCCACCACTGCCACTTTTCCAAGTCAGATGACCCCTCCCTGCTCTCTGATTGCTCAGCCAAGCCACGCCCCCTCAGCGAGAAATTCAAAAAGGTGCGCGTCAGTTGTTCTCGAACCATGAGAGAGGCTACATGGAAGGATGATGTCACAGCGACAAAATCAGCATCGCAGGGCAGGTAGCATCAACATCAGGGCGCATGCCTCTTTCTCTCGATTAGCGCGGTGAGGCGTTGGACCGAGCATGACATCATAGAATGAGGGATTGCAGTGATGGAGATAATGTCGCCTAAATGACTGAGCAAATCCTCTAAATAATTCCCTCCAAAACAAACAAACTAATTATTATCTTGCTACTCCAAAGAATGGAGCGAAATTATTTTCGATAAACTCAACAAAATCAACCTTTATACTTGGGTTATCTGTTTCATAAGGTTCATGTATTTCTCATCAATATAATTGTTATTGAATCATTTCAATCCAATGGAAGCGCAGTTTCTCTTGTGACAACAGCAACGGCACAGCTGCATATTGTATTCAAGGGTTCTTTTATAATCTGAAATGTTCACGGAAATATTGTATAACAACAAAACAACCATTTAAAACCAGCCGGGTAAGACGCGAAACGATATAAAACACAAGAAAATATCAGAAAGAAGCGCCATAATATACGAGGGTATATACGGAAACGACAAATAACAAAAAAAATACATAAATATTAGGAAGACACGCGAAAATAACAATAAAAATCGAGGAAAATAGCCTAGCGAAATGCGAATTTGACAAAAATGAAAGAAATGCAAAATACAAGAAAATAATGAAATTGGTAGAAAAAGACTACTTACATAATGAAACTACTAAAAATAACAACTAAAAAGCTGAAAATAGTCAGGCGAGACGTTAAAACAATATAAAAATGTGAGAAAATATTAGGAAGAAACGCAAAAGCAGTAACAAAACAATAAAAAAAAGTCAAGGTGAGATGCGAAATGGTAGGAAACACAAGAGACAGAAACGCAAAATACACAAAAATGGAAAAATTATTAGAAAAAGAGTACTTATATAGTTACCTACTCAGTTGGTTTCACACTCACATACACACATACATCACTCTTGCACTGAACAAACACGCACACACGAAACCGAAGAACACCATAGGTAACTATCACTGGATAACTAATACTTAGAGATGTAGAAATGAATGCAATTATCATAGTTATTCAAGGATTGGATATAAAATAAATTACAAATTCAATGAATAACCATAATATATTGAAATCAACTGAGCCATTACTGAGACATAAATGCAAGTGCAAAAAAATCCTTCAATTTACTGCTATTGATAACAAAAAAGCGCGATAAATCTAATAAAGGAAATGGTTAATTATAATATGAAGATTACTTATCAGAAGAAATACAACATATAGAAGAAAATAGTTTATGGTAAACAAATGCAGCAGAATGAGAATCTCAAAATATTTTCAATGGTTCCCTCAAACTTTACCTGAAAATGAAGGTGGAATTGCAGGTTTCTCAAGAAATAGAGCATGTCACATTGAAATAAAATATTGCCATTTCTAGGACGTCAACTGGAGAAGAACTTTCAATATAATATATACATTTTGAAAAAAAAATGAGCTCCCGAGACATATTAATTATTTTATTAGTGAATAGACACAGATATCAAAAATCCAAGTTACCATAATTAAATATTCGGAAAAGTGGAAAAGAAGACCGATAGACTTTCAAACTTGAAAACGCTGAAATCTTTGGAATATACGCAAAGCTGAGGCTGAACAAAGAAATTTTATCTTTCAATAACAAGTCTGAAAAAATAAAAATAGAAAATAATGTAGATTACATATCACCTCTTTCAACCACAAGAGAGGCATCAAATAGAATGTATTATGAGGTAAATCATTTAACTTAACTTAATTATTAACTTAAAAAAGCAGTCCAGAAGTATGAAATTGATAAGCGATATGAAAATCAAATATGAAAACATGTAAATTGTGTCGCTCATTATAAACATTGTTTAACTTTTAGAAGGTTTACAAGATATGCGTAACCGCACGTAATAGTATACTAAATAGAATTCAGAATAGTACAGGAAAATAGATCCTAAATCTTTAATTCTATATAAATTTGGGTAGGTAAAATATTGTCAGAACAAAGAAAAATTCAAAAATACTGAAAAACAAAATGAGATGAAAATAAAAAAAATAGATAACAAGAAACGCTGAAAAAGAAGACCACCTCCCAATATAATTTAATAATAATCTTGTAAAATAATGTTGGCACACGCATCGACGTTGTGATTCATTTCATCATATCAACGTTTTCGATCCCTCTGTTGAGTTGTATTTTTAATATCTTTTCAAAATTCCAATTGATTTATATAATATAAGATTGGAAGTAATTTGTTGTTTCGAAAAATATTTCTGATTGACAAACTTCTGACAGTCGACACGGAACACAAAAAACTGACAGTTGACAAGGACCACTGACAGCTGGCATGGAATACAAACACCCTGATCCAAGGTGCATAGTCATCTAAGGAACATAGTCATCCAGAAAATACAAACAAAAATGGCGCCAAATTTGAAATAAATAATAAATTCAGAAAAAAGCTTGCTGGCAGCGGGCCTCGAACCCAGAATCTCTAATATACAACGTATATAATATTCCTATACAGCTACGCGGCTTCCCGCATGTTGATTATTAAAAAAATCTATAGTTATCTCCATATCTGTATTTAGAGAAGACAGAGCTATGGAGAAAAGTGAGTTGCCACTACGATCGAGAGATTCAGTGTAAAGATAAGCAGTTAGCGTATTAGAAATATGAAAATAATATAATATTTTATACTCTATAATATAATGCAGTAGTTGTCATTATTTATACCACAGGAAATTGATAAGCGATAAGCTTGTTATTTCATGAAAGTATACAGGGACAGACAAAAAGAAATAAAAATAATTTTATTGTGAATTTAACATGACAGATCTCTCATTGGGGATGGGGGTATGAAGCATGCAGGGCGCGGGGGCATGAAGCATGGGGATGTCTTTATAGTAATATGTAGAAAATGAATCTGCTCAGTTTTTATGCAGATACGTCTGAGAGTAGATTAACTTGGCTCTATTAAGAAGTAATTTTATGATTTTAACTGCGATTTTACACAACGTTTTATATACTAATGTTCCGAATGGAGTTAGAAATGTTGCAGTATTTTCGAAATGTGACAACCGATCAAATTTTGCGCTCATGAGTGAAACATTAATGCACAATGGTCATTTACATACATTCGCCTACAACTATCCAACAGCTATAACAGCAGCACCACACCCAAATTTTAAATTGAAACTAATATATCAAGATGGTACTGAAGGAGACACTGGTGAATTAACAATCATCCAAGAAGTTCATGCTGAAGAAATTACAACACCAACAACAAAATATGCAAGAGATATGTCTGCAGGAATATCACCAACATCATTTAGGATGGATGATAAATTGCAAGAAACCATTAAAAATACTTTTGCACTTGTTTGTTTTACATTATCTTCACTGCTCGTACTCTTATTGAAATTAGTTTTAAAAATTGTTCAAAACGAGGGTTTTATAAATAAAGAAAAAACATTTTATATGATTTTTTATTATTTTTGTATAATTATAAACAATTAAACTCAGTGCAGGACTTCTCTTCTACAATCTTATCTCCTCCTCTAGTAATCTCACGAAAACGTGTTGGATTATTAAAGACCTTTTCATTCAATACTTCTTCACTGCTGGTGGCGGTGGGGGGATGGTGAGCTTTTTGAATAATGGAAAGACTTGTTGTTTTTCTTCATATTGGAAATGTTCTAGGATGCTTTCCCAGCCCATTATATTTTTTATAACAGGCACAGTGAAAGTAATTTCTAAAAATGTTTCTACTATCAAAATGTGAAATCACTCCAAAAGTTCCTAATAACAGTAAAATAAAAAAAACATTTTTCATAATCATGCATTTTATTACATAGGTATCAAATTATAAAACCATTTATACAAAACATCAACGTTTCGAAGGCAGCATCTGTTTGATGAAACGGTCCGAAGTTGATTCATACAGGATGTTGCATCACTGTTGTTGAAAGTTGGAATACCCCACGATGAATTTTCCAAATCCTGCAAATTAACAATTCTAGCATGTTGTACTTTTTCTGTCAACAAATCCTTCTTCTGATGTCCTCTCACATAAATTATATTAACATCACACACATTTTTTTGAGAATATCATCCAGCAAGGAGAAATCAATGAAACCAGATAAATATCTTAGTCCATGATCTTTTCCAAGGAACAAACTCCACATCTGTCTTCTTTGCTGAGAGCAGAGAACGATTTGTGTGGCAGCAGGAAAAAATGACTACCTTGCTATCCAATTATTATGCTTATATCTTTGGGTTGGAATTTTGCTCAACATTGAATTCTTGGATGTCTACGAACGCTACTCTCATGATGAGAGCCAAACACAAAATAATGATTCAAACAACTCAATTCCTTTTTCTAATAATTTCACTGAGAGGTAAATGCTCGATGATGTTATCATGGACTATAATACAAATAGCTCGTACGTTGGCGGGGAAGCATCTACGGTGGAACTTTTAACACTTTCGTCTCCTCCGGAGCAATCGATAACAAACAGAGGATTTGTAGCAAATTCAGCATATTCCTGGAACGGAGTATGTTGACGGGAGTTTTTGTAACTATATCCGAATTGCGTATAACTGAAGTAGGTTTGAGGAAAGTCACCTTTGTCGAAGGTCAAATACATCTTTTCCTTCGGATAAAGTTCTCCGTTGAGAGCTAACGTGATATTTGTTACATTCACATGATTGAATTGTGTGGGATCGTTGTTAACTTTACTGTAATCAAGATTTTTTTAAAGCACACGATGATATATCTTGGGCTGTCGAAAAACGAAGACGTTTTGACTGCCCATATTTCATTGGCGGCTCCAGTTGTGAGAGCACGCAACATATGTAGTTCCGATTTTCTGAAAGGAAAATAGGTGTATTGGCGTTGATTGCTTTTAAAAGTTGCAGTTTAATTTCATCGTTTGGATACAATCTTTTCACTTTGAGTTCTACATTTTCAATCTCCAATTCTACTTCATTAGTTACAGTCGCACCAGCCGGTTCAGTAATTTTGAAGCAATTATTCGTTTCCAGTTCGCACCAATCGAATGGAATGTTTGCCAAAGGAGACATACTCAAATGCTTCATTGGAATAAACATTCTAAATGTCAAATTAGACGTATAGAGGACAGCAATAATAAGAGGATAGGTCCACCCAGCTATAGTCAAGTGTTTCGAATCTTCGGCACTGTAACACAAATATCCTTTGATGGTTCCGACTTTACGTAAGTTATAATTAAGGAACGATAAGTACTTAAAAAAACAAATTTATTTATCTAACTACAAACATGATACTAACAATATGGTTAAAAGTCATAGAGTAAACGTTAACATAATAATTAAAATGTTTTTATAATAAAAAGATTGGTTGCAGATTCCTAATATTAGCCAATTTCAAGTTTTTAATTGTAATTTTTGGCAACGTGATTGTTCCTTCGTGTGGTTGAATCTTGAAGTTTTGGATAAGTAAAGGATGACCTGTTGTATTCTCTTTGAACAATAATTGATCGTCTTCTATGAAAAAATTGATAATTCGGTGTTTGGTCAAATAAATAAATTCCATTTGTAATTTGTTTGGTCTATGTTTCTTTGCATTTTAATTAATTAATCAATATTGGTTTTGGGAAAAGCTCCTAGGTACTGGTTTGTTTAAGGAACATATTCCAGGACTTTTTCTTTAGGCAATTAATAATAAGTGCAATTAAGAAAGTTATCTCTATTTATAATATTTTCTTCACAACGAGAGGACTTGAGTGTTCTCAAATTTTGAGCACATAAGTAGTGCTGATCGATAAGTTCACAAATATCAGAAAGAGGAACCAATTCATTGTCAGATCTTAAATCATATTTTGTATCCGTGATAAGGGTTATAAATTGAAGTGTAGGAATTGGTAGAAAATAGAAGAGTTCATATTCATTTTGACTATATAATGGTACATGAAGACTGTAAATAATTTCCTGTTCGTGAAATAAACATTCAGGCTTAATAATTAATTTATATTTACTATTAATATCGGATATTTCAAATGGTAAACCTGATTTGTAGAATTTTGAGATTTTATATAGTTCTGCCAGCAATTCTGCTGAAGTAATTATACTAGGGTGAAGAATACCATGGTGACAAAATGCGAGGGAATTTTCAATATCTTGTGATATATTGAGAATAACGTTTAATAATAATAATACAAGTTGATTTAAGGTGTCTTTAGCTAACAATATATTGGTTTTTGTTATAAATGAGTCTAATATTGATTCCAATTGATTTATTCTTGTGTTTATTACATTTTCGTTATGTTTGATATTGTCAATCAATTTCATTGAAATTCTGTATAATATCATTGTTTACAGTAAATTGAGCTTTAAGCTGATATTGCATCTTATATTGATTCTTTTTCAGGTCTTCTAAAAGTGTTTTGATTTGTTCACCATCGTTAGCGTCTAGATTGCCTGTAATTTGTTTAATGAAGGTACCTAGTCCATCGATTAGTCCTCTTTTAGTCCTTAATTTATTCAAGAATGAACCTAATTTTTCTTGTATAAGTTCAACATTGTAATCGATGATTCTATGATAATTAGCAAGTTCTGATGAAAATATTTTTATCAGCTTTTTTTATATTTTTTACGCACTTAACTTGCTCTAATATAACTTTGAACTCAGAAATTAATGGAGATATGGTTAAAAAATGTATAAACAGATGAGAAGTTTTTTGTAACCTTGCCTGTCCTAGCTTGATTGGTAGCACACCAGGATTATTACTAATATTTCGGTAGTCTGTTAAGACAGACGTTGCCCACAGGATGATGATGAACCTGGAATAGGATTCGGTGGTTTAGTAGGACGTTTAATATTGGCCATATGTAGTTTACTAAACTTACGACCTGTTTTTGATTGATTGATTGCAGGTTTGATCGCTTTTCTCTCTAGATTCTTATCTATTACTGTTTCTTTTTTGAATTTATTTCTCTCCTTTGATGAAAATTAATTTTAACAAATACTTCTTAGGGCAATTCGGGAATGTCTTCGCGGCTTTCGTTCATTTTGGTTATGATCTTTTCTTTACTTGTTGTAAGTCTGGTATTTATTTCCTTATACAAAATTTTCAACTTTTCTTTCTGAGAGTCTACATAGTTATTGATCAATTTTTCTTCAAGGTTAATTTCTGTGAGGTCTTGCATTTCCGGATTGAGAATGCTGAACGGTGTTAATTTTGTTGAAGAGTGGATAGAATTGTTATGGGCTATCGAGGCATATAGGGTTTTTAATTCAATGCCATCACTTTTAAATTCTTGACGATTATTTAATAAGATGAAATGTTCTAGGAAGGTGGGATGAAAATGTTCTATCAATCTGTTACTGGCAGGGTGATGTGGACTACAAAAGTGAACATCAATTTTATGCAATTTCAGAAAATCTGTGATCAAGCTATTGTCGAATTTGGATCCATTATCGGTGACAATTAATCCTGGTATAGAATGATGAGAGAAGAATTTTAGAAGATTTTTCATAATTTCTACTGCTTGCAATGTTGTAATTGGATATACTTGAGCATATTTACTGAAAGCATCAATCATTGTTAAGAATTTATTAGTTTGATATTTAAGGACATCGATATGAATTATTTCGAATATGGTTTGGTTGGAGTGGGGGTAATGTTGAATTTGAATTTCAAAGGTTTTCTATCAGATTTGACTACTTTGCAAATATCACAGTTATTTATATAATCTTGTTATATTTCAGCATTTTTGACCAATAATAATTCGATAATTTCTGTTGGGTCTTGACGATACCTCTGTGGTTGCATTTACATTCATGATAATTCCTAATTAAGATTTGTTGCTGTTCCAAATTAAGAACATCTAGAATTTTTTAACATTTCCTAAACCTTATTGAGTTGTTGAACTGATCTTGCAATATCAGTGAGAGTTGTTCGTATAAGGTATAATTCTCGAAATCACATGAATAGCTAGTGTAATATAATTTTAATAAAATTGAGAAAGTCATTTTTTAAATTATTCTTAGAAATTTGGACAATGAATCTCAGTTTATCAAACATTCTTACTATCTCGATATTTGATGGATCGCTCCAGACAGAAATAAATTTGATTTGATTTTTAGCATGGTTTAGTGGGTCTTTCGAGATTGGTATAACACAAGTAGGGTTTTCGTGGTTAGTATGTATAGTAGCATAGTCGCCGTCTATTTCTTGTAAGTCTTGGTCGTCTTGGGATGGCTCAACTATCATTGATCTGTTGTCTTCTTCAACACCTGACAGACTTTCGTTGAATTTTTCCATGTATTCGAATATTGGAGGCTTTTTTGTTGTTGTATTCACATTTAACTTTGGGATACGAGATAATGCGTCCGCATTACTATTAAGCTTACCTTTCTTGTAACAGATCGTCGTAGTCAAATTCTTCAAGACGTAGTCGCCAACGAACTAATATGGAATTAGGTTCTTTCAAGGAAAAGAGCCACTGTAATGGTTTATGATCGGTGATTATGGTAAATTTCCGGCCATATAGATACGGTCGAAAATATTTTGTTGCCCAAATTATGGCTAATAGTTCTTTTTCTATCGTCGAATAGTTAACTTCATGGTCGTTCAACGTTCGAGAGGCATATACAACTGGCAGATCTGAGCCAACTGAACCTTGGGAAAGAATGGCTCCGATAGCAAAGTTACTAGCGTCTGTAGTATTCTTACTACAGGGCTTTTCAAAATCGGGATATTGTAAAATAGGGTCGTTTGTCAATACATTTTGCATAATTCGAAACATTCTGTATAGTCGGGATCGTTAGTGTTGATGTCTCTGTCTTTCTTTAATATAAGTTTTAGTGGTTTCGTCAGTTTCGCGAAGTTTCTTATGAATTTTCTGTATTAACCTATAAGTCCTAAAAACACTTTTAGTTGTTTCGGAGTACTAGGAAAAGGATAATTTAGGATAGTCTTAATTTTGTCTGGGTTAGGCCTAATGCAGTTTGGTGTTATTACGTGTCCGAGATAATTTACTTCCTTCCGAAGGAGTGAATCTTATCCAACTGGATTTTGAAGTTGAACTTCCTCAATCGGTCGAATACCGATCTTAATTTTTCGATTTGCTCTTGGAGTGAATATTATAATGTCGTCAAGATAAACTATACATGATTTTGTATTCCTCGAAGAATATTGTCCATCACATGCTGGAAAGTTGATGATGCGTTCTTTAGGCCAAATGACATGCGAACGAATTCGTAGTGGCCATTTTCCACGGAAAAAGCTGTTTTTTGAATATCGTCGGGGTTAATCTCAATTTGATGGAACCCAGAAGCCAAGTCTAAAGTACTGAAATATTGACTTCTGACTTTATCTAGAATATCGTTAATGTTAGGTAATGGGTAACGATCGTCAACAGTATGTTCATTGAGTTTCGGATAGTCGACGACAATCCTCCATTTACTTCTATCCGATACGTCTTGTTTCTTCGGCACTATCCATATAGGAGCGGACCAAGGTGAATTAGATGGTCTTATACCTTCCTTCAACATATCGTTGATCTGTAGGTTCACTTCCACTTTATGGATCAGAGGGTATTGATATGTCTTAGTGTGAATGGGTGTCTCATTCTTTAGTTTAATATTATGTTTAACAGCGTTGGTGAATGTGAGGGGTTGGTTATCGAAATGGAATGTATCAGAATAGATTTTAAGTAAATTGACTATCTGATTCTTTTCGTCTGTATTACAATGATCCAACCTTACTTTACTGAAGTCAAAATATGGTTTCGAAAGCACAACATTAATTAAATTTGGAATAAAGAATTTATTTTCATAAATTACTTCGAATGGTCTAGTGATATTAATTTTCTTTGTTATATTAGACATGTCTGCAACAGAGATATGAGAACCCTTGTCAACTGTAATAAGACTCTCAGGAATTTCTATGTCATTGAACTTTTGCTTTGGTATGAATATTGGATATTCGTATTTTTATCTTTTGTTCGGAATTAGGAAAAACAGTGATGAAATTATTATAATTCTTTAAATTCTTGATTTCTAACTTAATTTTTGTTTTCGGTAAAACAATTTCGTTAGTGATTAAATTTATGTTGGCTTGTAGTAAAGTCAGGTTATCAATTCCTAACAAACAATCAAAATACTTATTATATTATGAAATACTGAAACAAGTGGAATTTTATGGGTATTTCTCCTGCTCGGAATGTAGACGGAGATGCAAGATGAGATGCTGTATTTTTCTTTCATGGTACCGTGTGACGTCGAAATAATATAGGGGTCATAGCGGATGAATTTTGAGAAGTATTGTTTGGCTATTTTTGGGTTAATGAATGATTTGGTTGAGCCAAACACCTTAATGTGAAATTTTGGAAAGGTATTTTTATGAAAGGTAGTTGTGATTGGCTATGATCTATATTTAATAGTTCGGCATATTGTTCGTTTCCGAGGCTGTTTTCTCTAAAAAATATTCTTCTGGAAACTAGTCTGCATCGTCGGTCTGTTACTGGTTTTGGTCTTCGTCTGGTTGTTCCTCACATGTTTGTATTTCATTGTGGTGTAGTTCTTCCGCAACCCAATTTTTGTGCGCTGATGAAGGTTTGAAATACGGATGGGGCTTATTGAATGAATTCCTTGTTGAAATACTCATTGGTGTTGGTTTGTATTGTTGTGTCTGTTGGACAGTTTTGTTGTGTCTGTGTGGATGGAAGTTTTGGTTCGGTTGAGGCACGAAAGTCTGTCTGTTCGGTATGAGTTGGAAAAAGGATTGGGATTATTGTTAGGTGGATTTCGTTGAACCATATGCTGTCTTGTATTGTGAGGAAGATTTAACTTAGGTTTTTGTGGAAATTGCGGTTGATTAATATTGAAATCATTAGTTAATAAATATAACGCCTCGTTCAACGTTGCTGGTTTGCGTCTGCTTAAATAGTCTCCTAAAGGGTTATTTAAATGTTTTAGGAAAACTCTTAATGCTAAACTATGAGTAAAATTTATCAACGAATTCCGTTTATTCAATGTGTGTAGTAATATATGTTGCTCTGCAGAAGTTATAAAATCGCTTAATAAATTAGGGTTTCCTGTGAATACAGGAACAATACTAAGGTATTCCATTTTGAATGCCATTCTTAATGAATTAGTTATAATAGAATTACTCTCAGCAGTATTTCTTCTATTTATAGGTGATCTAGAACGACTTCTGGATACTATATTTCTTGAATCTGAACTAAAATTAGGTTCCGAATCTGACATCTATGACTTATCCCTTAATCGTTGTCTTCGTATCCTTAGTAGTGATTCCTCATCAAGAGTTCGTCGATTGGGTCTTGTAGTAGGGATTTCTCGAAGGTCTACTCATTTCAACCTTCTGGGTTTGGTATACAGCACAAATTGTTGAAACACACCGAATTTCGCGATAAAAGTCTCAAACTAAACTTCTTTAAGTTCAATATATAAAAGTCACTATGTCCGTTTTTATGAGTTTACCGTTTTAAAAATTCGTCGCCCTGTATCCTACTGACTGCACTAGTTATAATAAAGGACCGATAAGTACTTAAAAAACAAATTTATTTATCTAACTACAAATATGATACTAGCAATATTGTTACAAGTCATAGAGTACACGTCAATATTAGATTTAGATAAGATTTAGATTTAAGAGGGGGTTACATTGCACTGCGACCATAAGGTTAACATAATAATTAAAAGGTTTTTATATTAAAAAGATGCAAGCTAAGCAAGTGTTGTGGAAAGGTCGTTGTACTGATGGTGTGATCAGAAATGCTGCACATTACTCGTACAGATTCCAATTCATTACCATTTTGATTATGATCAGTTATGACTGATGGATTGAAACATACATGCACCAGCATTATTAACAAAAGTGTTTCCTTTAGTTCTGTTGATTTTACCGCTGACATGCAGAATTCTTTCATACAGAGCATCGAAAGCATCAGACTTATATTTGAATTTCAATGATATCATTGTTTCGAAAAGACTTGACGTACGGGTAGTTGGTTCTCCATTCCACTTTTTATATGGATTCATCCATTGTGGGCTTTCGAAAGATGTTGAATACTTGGGACACTAAAATGATAACCGATAGACTTGAGAAATTTAATATTCTGCACACTAAGTTGGGGACCAGCGTTGTTGTTGTTGTTGTTGTTGTTGTTGTTGATGAAGATCTTCTGGAAGACTGGAGCAGTGGAAACGGATGAGCAGCTTTTATAAATGCTTAGGACCATTTTCTTTATTTCTTTAATTCTAAGCGAATTATGATTTCTTCGTTTCGGAAATCGATAAGTTGAAAGTTTTGATCGAGCACTTGTAGCGTAATATTATGGATTTTGTTTGTTTGAGTAATACGAAGGTATATTAAATGATTGGGTGTTTCGTCGATGGCAAATTCGTAGACTGTGTGAGACGGTCTATCGTTGTAGAAGGTCCCCGACGTAATGTTGCTGTCCACACGTATTGTTCGCACTTTTATAATATCCACAGGTTGATGATGAATATTCTTTTCAAAAATTAGGTGAAAAACCCAAAATTTTTGACAAACTATTGTTCTGCGTGAAATCTATTGCATGATATTTGGAAAATATTTCACTCTTCAAAGTATTATTCTTAGGTTTGAGATAGAAAATATCTTCAATTTCATATGCTCTAGTTGGAATTTTGCTACTTTTTTTCTTCTCTTTGTTACCGTTTTCGAAATAATAAAACATTGTTCCCTCATCAATTTTGGGTATACTGTTGTACGAATGGAAACTTAGTAATGCTAACCCAGATTCAGTAAGCGGGTCCAATTGAAGCGGAGGTGAGAAATCTATAGAGAGCCTTGGAGAACGACTCTTTAACGTCAATATGATGGACATGACTGATGGGGTAAAGTATAGTGGATAGTATTAAATAGTCTCAAGTTAAAACATCCATTCCAACAAAAATTCTTAACATAAATGTCCACAGTTAACTTGATAATATTTCTGATGAACATCATAATTATATATGATGTGACGTTGCTGCCAAAATATTCAGGTAATTCTCTAGGTGGTTTCAAATTCCCATAACTATCAAAATATTGTACGGTATTGCCAACTTTTCTATATGCTACCCAATGTGTACCTGGATTGATGGAGGAATCCAAATTCACTACTGCACATTCACGATGTCCAGGACGAATAGTATAGTTGACAATTTCTCCATCATATAATTCTCTATTGGGCAACTGGTCTAGTTGTTTTTTTGGTTTTTCTTCAAGTACAATCCTCTTCCTTCGTTTTTCTTTTCCTTCAAGAACAAACTGTATCCTTTGCGTATTTTGCGTAGATATATACCAGACCCCAAATGCTCCATAGCTTGGTTGTGATGCTTATCTTCCTCTAGTTTTTTCTTTGCATTATTGAATCGATAATAGTCTGCAATGGCACCTGCTCCTCCAGCCAACGATCCCAAAGCTGAGACTCCTGCAAATAGTGGAATCAACGATAGAAATCCGCCACTTGTTGCCATCGTAGAAGTTATAGGTATTATTCTCGGCGTTCGTATTCTCTTTCGTCCTCCAACTTTTTTTATTGCAATTCGAGCTGCACGTAAAGCTGCAGCAGACTTATTCAAACCACTCCCATGATGATCATTGTTGGTTTTTGCAAAGTAGTCAATATTTTTTTCAAGATATGTGAAAATGGACGTTGTTGTTGCATTCCCATGGCAAGTTTACGCTTCACCTTAATGCCTGTGGTGACTGCCCAAGCAGCGATTTTTTCACCAAATTTTGCGTCTTTTGATTTCACCTGTTCCCAAGCTCTATCTTCCAACACTTGATCGGCCTTATGACGGTCTTCCAAAGAGTTGCTTTGCGAGTATGCGATATCGTGTTCCTTGTAAGCCTCATCCAACGGATTGATACCTCTTTCTCCACGTTCTAGACGCTTTTTCAATTTGGTACCTGGTCCACAATATGAATAGCCTGGCAGAAGAAGTTCAAATGGCAGCTTATTGATGAGCGTATTAACCACACCTTTACCGTGATAGATCATCATTGACAATGATGTAAATATTGAAAGACATCTACATTTACAAAAACATAAAACCCTTGATGATTTGGTTCACATCATGAGAGTCATTCAACAGAAAAGGATCTTACCAATCAAAACCTTGGACTAGTTGAATAATGGCGGTGAATACAGTTAACATGGAACTTTGTTACCACATTTATTTCGAGCAATTATATTCGGACCGAGCGGATGTGGAAAAACAATGGCAGCATTATCATTGCTGTTTTATCCCAATGTAGCTAAATTTGACAACGTGTACGTATATTTCAAGTCGTTGTACCAGCCAAAGTATCATTTGCTCGAAGAATTACTGAGAAAAGTCAAAGACGTCACCTATTTTCCCTTTAAAGGCAATGACGAAATCATAAGCCCCAACGAAGCAAAACCAAATTCCATCTTTATTTTTGATGATATAGCTTGCGATTCACAACAGATTCAAGAATACCATTCCATGTGCCGACATCGAGGTATTGATGCCATATACATTGGACAAACGTATAGTAAGGCAACAAAACAAATGTTGCGTGATAATTGCAATCTGATTGTGTTGTTCAAGCAAGATGAAATAAATTTGAAGCATGGATATGATGAACATGATTCACCTGATATCTCATTCAAGGAAATGTGTGCCGGAGCGAAAAATATGGAACGATAGTTGTGAAGGATTTTGATTTAAATGCAGGCCGATATCGTTAAGGTTTCGACAAGTTTATAAAACCATGAGTCTTAGACAATGATGGGTATTTACCAACCTGAAGCCGTTCAGCAAAGAGGTCGATGTTGTTCGCAAAAATAAAATCAATGAAATTTCAAAGATCATAAAGAAATATTTAGCTTTGAAGTAAGGTAAGTCAGAGCATGATGGAGCATTGAAACAATTTTTCAAACCCATATCCGAAACTCTAAAAAAATAGTTATGAATAAATCTTCGTCATCTAATGTTATTAAGAATGAACCACCACCACCACTACTACCTCATCCACCGCTGAAAAGGGAACAAGAAGCACCACTAGATGAAACGCAATTTCAAAAACTCGAGACTGTTGCTAGAATCGGCGGCTTTGAAAGCAACGATAATAACAATACATTCGATGATGATGGTGATGATGAAGAACCAACTGCAGAAGATACAATTGATACCACAGTAATCAGAGAATATATTGAGCAATACCCCGAAATAAGTCATAAATACTTGGCAGAATATTGGTCAGATAATGACAAATTTTATGATCCCAAATACGAAGATATTGATTTAAACTGGAAGCTTGGAAACAAAGAAATTGATTTTGATCGTCGAACTGGCTACATCAAAATTGCTGGAAAACTAGTGAGAGGAACCCCTGCTATATGAATTATTATTCTACGATGAACCTGAAAATAATAATGCTGACGATTTGAAAGGATATTAACAAAGTTTAGATTTATCCGATGTTCATAGGAATGTTAGTGGAAAATTGAGAAGCAACACAAGATACAAATATAGGAAAATCATTAAGCCTCTGTTTCAGCGACGTGGAACTACAGGATACGGTTTAAAACGTTGCAGAGATTCAATGATGATATACAATAACAAACCTGTGGATAACATTTATTGGGATGATCGGAATGAATTAAATGAACGTCTGCGATTATTGTTATTATCAAAAAATGCTGGAAACACTTCCCACGACAATGGGATTGTGGCCATCATCAATGAATTAAAGGAAGCTAACATTATACAATAGATTTTTACATTGCATAATTTTTGATTAAAGGAGAAAAAAATATGTTCCTTTTTATTTCAACATATTATCATAAAAACTAACAGATACCAATCATTACAAAGATGACGCTCGGCAAGTGACGTAGTTCACAGGGAAAACGAAAGCTGTTGGTTCTTGCAGGCTATGGTTTAGCTCATACTCCTGAAGGCAACATCGATTTGGTAATTTGAATTTGTGTAATGTCAAAAATGGAATTGGATTTTTTGGAAAACGATGCGGCAAACAAGGAATACATAGATGCATCCACTGATGCAGTAGCATTCGAGCTTGACATACAGTTGGTGGATTTGATAAAGGTACGTGATTTGGAAAAAGAAATCATAGCATTAACAAATAAGCAATATCAAAATACAATACAAATGAATGTTCCATACAGGCATTGAAATCTGAAATATCTCGAAAACTTGAAATTGAGGATAAATTAAGGAAAAGTGGGACTCAAGAATTTGGTAAAGTGATTGCGTCCCTTAAAACAATCCTAACCCAACATTATACTGAACATACCAAGAAAATTGATTTACTACAATCAGCCATAAAAAACCGTTACCTTAACCAAAATCATTGAAAAAGAAATCAAACAATATCGATATACCACCACACCAAATATTATCTGAGTTGGCGATCAATAAACTTTGATAATGATAAGATTCAAGTTGTTAGTGCTAGATAATCCTGCTCGTAAGAATTATCCTAGATATACAAAATGATTTTGGTGATGATTGATTATTTTTCGAAATATCTATGGACACGACCGCTCTAAACTAAGACGGGTGAAAAAATTACAAAGGTTTTCACGAATATACTACAAGAAGCGAGGCAGCGGATTCCAAAAAATCTACAATCAGACCAAGGGACGGAATTTTTCAATAGCAAGTTTAAAAAATTGATGGAAAAATATAATATAAATCACTATAATACTTTTAGCAACAAAAAAGCTGCCATTGCTGAACGAGTGATAAGAACGCTGAAAAATAAAATTTACAAACACTTTAGCATATATATATATATATATATATATATATATATATATATATATATATATATATATATATATATATATATATATATACAACAAACATAATACAACTCGATTCAAACCGTCCGAAGTGAGCAAGTTCAACAAAAAGAAAATTTTGCAACAAACATATAGTCAGTTGAAAATTTTGGTTCCACACAAACTGAATGTTGGTGACGTGGTGCGCATATACAAGTCGAAGCATATTTTTAAAAAAGCTTTCACCCCCAATTGAACAATAGAGCTATTTACAATTACACAATTAAAAATAATGAATCCTGTCAAATATTTACTCGAAGAGATGCATGGTCAACAAATCAGCGGTGCTTTCTGTCAGGAGGAATTGCAGAAAACCAAGAATCCTGACATCTATCTTGTGGAAAAGGTGCTTAAATGGTTGGGACCTAATAACAAACACAACAGCTGCATCGAAAACACCAATATAGTATGATAATGCTAATGCTTTAACATAGTACTTCTTTTATTATCGTAGTAAAATTGAATCTGATTTGTGTAATAATAAAATTGAGAAAAACCAATCAAAACAATGATTTTTGTAAGAAATAAAAAACTTATTTTTTATCAGTATGTGTTTTTATTATAAAAAAAATGTTCACAATTATTCGTTTTATCCTGCTGTTCTACATTCTAATCATAGTTGCGGTCAATTATAGAAAAAATATTTTTACAAGATTACAGGAAATGTGCAACTGATAGACAACCTAATCAATATTTTTTTATAGTTGAATTATTAATAATTTTTATTTACAATCTCAATATCAATAACTAAGTTTAATTTTCAAATAAGATGATGAGAAATTTGTGAAAATAAAAAATATTTTATCTATCAATAAGTTTTATTAGTATACATTGGCTTTACCCACTTGGATTCGAGTTGAAGCGTGCTTGAGGTTGTCTGCAATATACCGAATTGCACCATCATCAACGCCCATTCGCCGCAATCCCCTCGCGACCGAGAAGTGAGAGATGCTATCGAAGTAATTCCTCAGGTCCATTTACACCACCGCGAATGACCTATGTTTATAGAGGCGGTTGCTGATGTAATTCTCAAGGATTGATGAATTAGCTAAAGAGCCCTCTATATCAATAAAACCGCGTTGATTGGAATTAAGTTTGATGGCTTTTTTGAGCCGATTGGATAGGCTGCGGTGCATCTGGCGCTTGAGAGCCGACCCGATGGTTATTGGCGGATAATTTTTGGGATCTAGTCGGCTCCCACCCTTATGAACAAGGGTCGTGCTTGCGTGGGAAGCCCAAAAAATCGTAAATTGCACGTGACGCATAAAGATTATAGAAAAAACGATCGCTAGTTTAATATTGTCGAACCTTCTTACCTGGTCAACCCTAATGCCGTCTGCTCCTGGAGCAGAATTGACCCATTTGAGCTTGGCCGAGTAGAAGTCATCTTCGGTAAAGGGCAGCCTTGTGGATTTGCTATGACAGCGAATCCCTCGTTGTCCTCAGGGAATTTAGCTCACAACAGGCCACCAAATTGTTTGACGCCTTGCCATGCTAGGCGCCTGCCGATGGCCTCATCGTCCTCGTGAACATGGCGGCCGGATGGATTTTGTCAACCAGACCAGCGCGGTTGAGGTTATAGAGATCCGGCTTTTTTCAAGAGATGCACAAGGATCTATTCCTGGTTCCCATTGGCCGTAGTGAGGCGTCTTGTTGCGGCGAATCCAGTTCCTATTGTCTCAGTGTTGGTGGGGGCTCGATTTAGTGGGAATCGCCGGCATCACTTTCACGCTTCCTCGTTGAGAAGGTGGATAGGACCCACTGATTTAAGGACTCGGTGAGCTCGGCTCCATACTTCAGAAACGCTAGGTTTATAAGAGTTCCTACCTGATCTTTCGCTAGCTCACCGATAGACAGCTTGGCCTGGTATTCTCCTAGGTAGCTGACTGCTGGGCGGAAAGCGGGTTCAGTTTGGGTGCACCAAGGGTAGGATGTCCTGGGTCCGCATGGATGGGGGGTGCGGCAGTTTGTGCTCTTTGGCCGATGGGGGGCACTATGAATGCGCGTCGTATTTTTGGGGGGTACTGGTTCCGACTCAGGTGATGGTATTAGGTCTGGTTCGAAGATCCGTATGCGCTTGTTGCCACTTGGCATTGATGAGGGGGCGGCTGGTGCGCTGGTGGTAATGCGCGGTGCTTGGCCTCCAGGGTGCGCCTACCAGTGAAGTCGAGGGAGTTGTCATCATTCCGTTGCTTTCTCTTGCCACCAGCTGATATGGGGGATCTCGCTGGTGAGGCAGTTGAAGAGATCCCTGCATCGGTAGGATCCCCTGGGGTGAAGAAGGCGGTATAGTTTGCCGCTGGTGGAGTTGCAGTGTTAGGTGCTGCGTCGGGTGCGTCGTCTATGGGCCCAGATGAGTGAGTTTGAGGACTCCTGATTAGTACGTCAGAGATGATGTTTATGCAGGAGGTAGACTGAAGTGGGTTCATGGTGTTGGTGGTCGTGGCAGGTTGGAGAGGGCTAGCAGCCATGGTTGATCGTTTGGAATTCCTTAGCTGCAGCAGCATCTCCTTAAAAACCGGCTTGTCTCGCCTGTGCCGCACATGGTCTTTGGTTAGGCCTGTCACCTTTGACAGAATAACCAGGAGGTTACCCTTGGGTGGAAGTTCGGTCTCGGCCTTCGCCATTTTCTGTAGGATTTGCTCCTCGCCATTCCTCATAGTCGGGACGCTGGAGGCATTGGCGCCTGCGGCAGGCCTTACTGTTCCTGGACTTTCAGGTTTTATTGTGCTTCCGTAGGCTGTTTTTGAGGGCGTATCCCTTGTTGCATGTAGGACACGTGTTTCCGTGCGGACACTCGCTGAGAGGTGAGGAAAGGCCGGAATGCTGGCTCTCCTATATTGATTTGACTGGGCTCCCCTCTTTGTGGATCAGCGCTGGTGGAGGCGCGGTTCGAACCGGTTTGGTTCTTGGTTGAGATGTCAAAAGACATGACATATGCAGACTGGCTTGGCTCCTCTTTGCTGCTATGGAGGATGACAGTAGCTTGGGTGGCGATGATCCCTGGGGTGGTTCTCGGTTTTAGGTGTATCCTGATTGGATAACGAACTGGGATGGTCCTGCTACATCCCAAGCAAAATGTAGATTTTGTTAAAAATCTATGATCAGCAGTGAAGCAGAGTGGAATGAAAAGGTAATTCAAAATCCTACACGTTTTCGCGATATTAGTAGAGGAGAGAAGCCATATAGAAGGAAAAAATTAAAACCGATTAACCGATTTCTCTATCAACCGGTTTCGGATAAAACCGAGTACTTGATTATTGTGTATACTCGGTTATTTGAAAACCGATTATTCGGGCATTCGAATACTCGAAAATCGATTATTCAAATATTCGATAATAAGTAAGTACAAGTACAGGGTGTTCCCTTATTTACTATCACAGAAAATTGTACTCTCCTAATATAAAACAATGTACAGTGTTTTCAAGTTTCACTTGTTTATTTTGAGTTCTAATTCTGACGATTCTCAAAAATCCCTAAAATATTGAAATAAAAAAATCGTTTGATCTTAGGATACGATCCGTAGGTGGAAACACTCTGTACCTAGTACCTAGTACCTGCCTAATTCTTACGAACACGTTTGTACTTGTACTTTGTAGGTTTACCTAGTGGTCATTCACAATTTTGATAAATTTTACGTTCAAGCCAACTCTTATTGACATTGTGAACAAGACCTTGGATCGAATACACCAATAACAAACTTCGGTCATTTCTAAATTTTTATTGCACATATTAAAAAATCAAATCAAACATTTCAATTGCACAACATTCAAGTTAAAGGATTCACTCATGTAATAATACGTTCAACACTAAATAAAATTTAGAGATTTAATTATAGTAATATCATTTTCTTAACTTATTATTTGAGAAAACCAACTGATTTATTGTTCTTCCTGCTAAACAGCTTCTTTTAGCTGTTACTATATTAACAGCACTGGAATTCACTCGCTCTGAAGGAGTTGAGGTTGCTGGCAAGATACTTCTTAGCCAAATAGCTGAGAAAAGGAAATCGTTGTTCGTTAGTTTTACACCAATGCAGTAGTGATAAATTCTTGTCAATTTGACACTCATTAGATTAAACCTTTATTCTATTGTCTATGGTATCTTGCATTATCTGACTTAACCGGGCTTTGCTGGAACTAAAAATTCTATGGCTGTTCGTGAAGTTGATGGGGCGATTTTTCTGGCCGGCGCGAGTTCATTCCTATTTGTTGAAAGCAATAACAGTTTAATTTCAGATTTAACTTCAACAGTTATTCCAAAACTATTTTCAAATGATTTATATCGGGGTCCAAGAAAATTGCAATATCATAAAACTGTATTTGCTTAATTAAACATAAGCTGCTGGCATTTGTCATTTCAAACCTGGTTCTTAGCTGTTCCGATGGTTCTTTTAAAGTCTTTAATTTCAACCAAATCAGCAACTTCGGCATTTTCAAAAATATCCAGTAAGGATTGTACAATAGGCAGTGCTATTGAAATAGTTGGCGAATTTTCAGAGCTCATTACAGCGGTAGTTAAGGTAAAAGGCTTCAAAGTAGTGAACAAGGCCTCCGATAAATCTTTCTTTACTTCAAAATAAATAGCATCAGATTCACGTGTTACACTGCGATTTGAGAACTTTTACCACTACCTGCCTTTGTCCTACAATTCGTTCAAACAAATAATATATGTAATTCCAACGCATTCTTACATGCTGGATCAGTTTATGGTTGGGAAGTTCAACATGGTTTTGAGCTTCTGTAAGTGCACTGCTGGCCACATATGAATCTTTTAAATGACCAACAATAGATGAACATTTGGATACTAATTGTTTAATGCTTTCATAATAAAGAAATTTCTTTATACACAATTGCAGAGAATGAGCAAAGCAACAAATACTTTCTTGAATTTTAGTTGATTGTTTGACAGCACCAAGAACATTGGCATTATCGTGCACTACTGCACTTTTCCCAATAAATTCCACTTACGAATTATCTCTTTTAATTTGTTTCTCAAATTTACGGCAGTATGTCTGTCGCTCATATACTCTGTCGTAAGTATGTAATTCAAAATTGCCCAGTCTTTTGAAATTGTATGTCATGTAACTGTGATATATGAATCAGTACTGCGGGAAGACCAACATTCAGCGTTTGTTAATTTTTGAAGAGGCATCTGGAACAAAAAGAATACCGATGGAACAGTTGCCACCCCTTCATCTACAGTTGGAGTAGTGGCCACTGTTACTGCAATTTTCGTGGCCACCGAAAAGCATGCCTCTCGAAAAGTTATCTTTACTCTAATTTTGAATTCATTTCGATCCGAATAAAAAGGAAAATCTAAACCTCAATACAAGCATTTCAAGTCGTGCATACTAATATAAAGACATTATTACCAATTGCAGGCAAAATTCATAGATTTTCTTACATTCACTGACAACTGTCAATTCTGCGACACACTGTATTATCGACTAGAGCTACCCCCTACATATTAGAAAGCTTGTTAAGTAATTGTGTAATCGATGGCGGACATCCGTACTTACAAACAAAGAAAATATGAAGCCACTGTACCAGACTCTCCCCCACCGTACATACTATAATCCAGATGTGATCTGGATAGATTACAGTTAAAATGTTTGGGTCTGTTCCTAACCAGGTTCTTCTTATGGTTCTCATCACATTATACCCTTTTTTATTTTTGCTGTTTTTCTACTGAAATTATTAATCCATGTTCCGCCATCCACACTTCCAAGTTCTTTAAAGAGATTTTAATTTTATTAGCTGCCAATTCTATATATGCTGACGAGCATACAAATGCCAAATCATCCGCATAATAGAGAACTTTTACCCCTCCAACTGGTAATTCATTTAAGTTTATTGTGTATGTTGAATAATAATGGGCTCCGCGTCGTTTAAGTTCTGCTGTTCTGAGATCTTTTATGTATAATGTTCTGTTGTTGATTATGTCCATGATGAATTTATTAAAGTTTGACGTAATCTCTATTTTATACATAGTGTTTTTGGTCAGTGACTTTAAACGTCAATTTTGTTATAGTTGTGGTTAACTTTGTGGTTGATAACCATTCCTTTCTTCGTAAATCACAGAGTTTAAGTAACAGTCGCAATGGTAAAAGTTTTTTTCATTTGATCTTAACAAGCTTCAAATAATCCACAAAATGCGTACCTAGGTTTATACTGGAAATACTTCAATAACTTGTAAGAAAATCACCTAAGACTTACCGATTCAAAAAAATGATCACAAAAGAAATACATAAACAGAAAGTCAATGTCAAAATTGTCAAATACCGATAAGCACTCTATATGAAGATACCGCTAATCGTCCGTAATTAACCACGTCCGTTATGCTAAATAAACATAAAGGCGTGACAGGTCGCTACTGCGCCAACTCCATATAACGATAACCACGATTTCAGTGACAAATGTGCGGACCTAAAACACTCTATTATTATATATAATTTCGGGTTAGAACGTCCTGCGACGTTGTCCGATGCCAAAATGCCATTCTCTCCTATCGTTGCAGTTTTCATCGTTCAGTCCTTGAATACTCATTGATTTTTTTATTCCTTGAATCCACGATATTTTCGGTCTTCTTCTTCTTTCTTTCTGATCTCCTGTGGAATCCATTTCATCAATTTCTTTGGCAATCTTTCTTCCCCCATCCTCTGTACGTGTCCGGACCAAATCAATTGTTTGTTCTCAATATGTTCTATAACTGTTTCTTTTAATTTCATTTATTCTGGTATAGTGTCATTTCTGACCCGATCTAGCCTTGATGTTATATTTGCTCTTCTTAAGGCATCGATCTCTGTAGCTTTTATTTTTTTCTTTAGTTGTTCATTTCTTCTCCACGTTTCAGAGCCATATACCCAAGTGCTCCTAATCATTGTATTGTAAATTCTCATTTTCCGTTGCTTTCCTATTTCCGGGTTCCACAGTAGGAATAGAAGTAGGAATGGAAATTTAAAGACATAATTTTTGTCCTTGTTCTGTTTATTCTACACTTTTTTCTGCATCGTCTCTCTCTTCGTTATTGAAATTAATTTCTTGGTATTTATAACTCTCACATCTTGCTATCTTGCTTGTTGTTTTCTAATTGTATATCAGTCGCGTCCTCTCATATACATAAGTTCTGAGTCTTCTCTACATTGATCTGCGGTCCCCATTTTCCGCATTCTTCCTTCAGCTTACGTGTCATATGTTCTAGATCCTCTTTGTCATTTGCACATACTACATGGTCGTCAGCAAACTGAAGGGTGTATAAACAGGTGCCCATTCCTCTGCATTTATTTTTCCAAGTTGTTATAGCTTTAGCGACATATATTTTAAAAAGCGTTGGGGAGATGCAGCATCCTTGTCTCAGGCCTTTGTTGATTGCAAAGGATTCTGATACTCTATTTCCAATCTTCACTTCAGATTTCATATCCTTATTGCTTTTGTGAGTGTATGATTAATATTGGTATTTTGAAGTACTTCCCATAACTTGAATATTGGTATGTTATCGTAGGCCTTTTGTAAGTCTATGAACATCAAGTGACCCTTCTGTTTCTTTCTGCTTTCTTTTCTATCACCTGCTTTAACGAAAAAACTTTGTCTGTACAGGCTCTACCAGCCCTAGACCCACTCTGTTCTTCCTCTTCGTAATTAATATAGTCCTGTTCTATTATATCTGTGATTATTCTTTTATACTCTACTTATTGTGCTTGTTATCAATATCCCACGGTAGTTGTTGCATTTTAATCTGTTGCCCTTTTTATGTTTTGATGTGATATACGCTGTTTTTTATTCTTCGGGTACATTTTCGCCATTTATATATTTTCTAAATATATATGATAAGGATTCGAAGAGTTTTTCCGTTCCATTTTTTATTAGTTTAGCATTAATCCCATCCGGACAAGCAGCTCTTTCATTTTTTAGTTGTTTCGCTGTATTTTTAACTAATGTTGTCTATATTTTTATTTCTTCTCCGTTCATTTGTACATCTGTCTGTGTTTGTTGATTATTTTCGTGTCTATCCTTGGTCAGTAGTGCTCTATAATACTGAAGCCATTCATGTGTAGGTATTAGTTGTAATGATGTGTTGGTCTTTTCATTGTTCTTAACTCCTCCAATGTATGCCTCTATTTCTTGACATTTCCTGTCCCAAGTTTCTCTTTTCCTTTCTGAAATCTTGATTCTTGCTTCTTTCTTTTTGTCATTATATTTTTAATGATCTTCATAATTTTTTGTGTTAAACCATTTATTATACAGTTGTTTCTTTTCATCAACTAATTTTTCCGTTTCGGAATTCCACCAAAATTTGTTACTTTTTAGATTTTCTTTAATACCTGGAGCTTCTTTTGCAGCTGTTCTGAAGCTGTATAATATATTGTTATAGATTTTCTGTGATGTTTTCAACCTTTATCAGATAATGATCTAGTCTTCTTTGGTATACATATTTGATACTCTCATGTTGTAGACTGTCCAAGTTATATTTGTCATCCGTAATGTTTGCAATGTGGTGATCTACATTTGAAACTGTTTCTGTTGTTCTTTGCCTGGACGGGAAAAATATTTTTGTTCTAAGTAAGTGTCTTCTGATACGTTATAAATTCCCCTATATACTCTTACATCTTCAACCTTTAGCATTCTATGTTGTTTTGTTATTGTGTAGTCAATTATTGATTTTAAATTTCATGTATGTTGTGTTCATGTATATTTGTGCACATCTTTGTGTTTGAAAAATCCATTGTTAAGTTTAAGTTGGTATTGGTCGATGAGCCTTTCTCCGTTGTCGTTACATGTTTTTTCTGCGAATGGTCATATTTACATTGCTGTTAGTCATTTTTCCGGTACGACCATCTGAATCTCCCAAAATAATTTTCTCTGTTACCACCTACTTTTTGTAGTTCCTTATTCAATAATTAAAAAAAATATCTTTATCGGTAGCAGGAGCATCATTTGATATTCCATAAACTCTAAATATCGTAAGTTTATGTTGTAAGATGTTCATATTTATTCTAATAATATTCTCATTTATGGCATCCCAGTCTGTAATTTTATTTTTTATGTTTTTTGCTACTAACATAGACACACCTCTGCTTGCATCTTTGAACACGCCACTATAAAGATAAATGTAATTGCCAATTATTTCCGTACATTTTCCTTTCTTTTTTGTTTCAGTTGAAGTTACAATTTCAAAGTTATGTTTATTCAACTCGTATATAATCTCTGTAAATTTTCCTTTGCAACCTTGTATGTTTATCGTTCCAAAATTCATTTTCCTTTTTCTTTGGCGTTGTCGTTTACCTTCAAGACTGTCCGTATTTCCGAGGCTACCATTTGGCTTATTTGAATTTTCAAACTTTTTTTCATGAAATGAGGAGCATGCCCATTGTCATAACCCCCAAACCTGGAGAACCAGGAAGATTTCTTTCGGGGCCATCTCATTCGTCAGGAACCAGTGAGCGTTTCTCATACTTTATTGCTATATAGATGCCAACTACCTATATAATATCAGAGACTCTTTACCAACCTTTCACCAACTTTTATTCATTATTTCCCTTAGTTTATCAACGTCCACATAATCATATGCTGCCTTAATGTCTATAAGAATGCACAGTTTCTTTCATTCAGACTCAACGCAGAATATATATCTGATGACAAAAAAGTTATATCATCCACAGTCCCACTACCTTTTCTGAATCCGTTCTGAAGATTGTGGAGCTTGATTTCTTGTTCTAATTCATATTTAATTCTGTTTTTGATGATGGGTCCTAATGTCTTGCTAACACATGATGTAAGTGAAATTGGTCTGTATAAGGATAATCACAAATATGACTTATTCATCCGTCCTATTTTATATGTATGGGGGCTAAATAATCTGGTAAACTTTCCATGCACTCTGTAGAAATAAAATTATATTTCGTGTAATTATGGGTATGTTTTGAAAATTTTCTGACAATTTTCCATATTCTTGTTATTAATGTATCTGTTTAGGCTGTTACAAAAGGATTGAAAGCTTGCTTTCTTTTTGTATTTAGTTATTCGTCTCGTCATGCCTGCCTTTCTATTGTACTGATGAAAATTATCATTGTTTTCGTCTTCCTTGTATTTTTTAATGCTTGACTTCTCTCTTTAACCGCTTTCTCAAAAATCCTCATCCCACCAATAGGGTCTACTGTACTATCTCATTTCGTTGATGTTTTTAGTTTTTGGAATATCTCTGCTACTTTGTTTATCTTCTCTACCATTTGTGTATTGTTCCCTGTCTCTTCATAGTATGGGAGCTAGCAACGTCAGGAATTTAAATTATTACTTTAGTGTATCTCTCACTCTACCAGACATTAAATAGGCTGGCTGGCTGGTGGAAGAAGTTGCGTTCATTAGTGCGCATCATAACTGCAGGGGAGAGCGGGGATGGTTTGGACTTTTCAGAAAATATTTTTTTCTAGCTTATATTCAAAATAATAGTAACAACTTTGGCGCATTATCATAGCTATATATGTTTATTATTAACCACCAAAATTAATAGACAGTTACTCGAAAGGAAATTATTTTTTTTCCAAAAAAGCTTGATATTGTCAAGTGTTCAAACTAACCCATCGAATCAGGTTGGTATATATTTAGGATACACACTGTCGGAAGTCTTAAAAAAATATAGAAAATTAAAAGACACTTCAGACTAAAAAAGAACAACAAAATATATTTAAAAAAATTCAATTAATGTCCACAAAAATCGGATAGACACTTCCTTCAAAAAATCATTTAGAAACATAAAATTCAGTTTAAACTAGAATTGGACTATAAGAATATATAACACTTAATAATGCTAAAGTCAGCAAATCAATATTAAAATAAATTATGTTTTATAAGTATCTTGGTCGAGCATCGATGATAGGAGACGGCAATTTCATGACCACTTCATCCTTTCTGATGAATGGTTTCTCATCATACATCGTAAATCTGCTTGAAGTTATATGTCGCTGTTTTATGTGGATTTGGCCGTTTTTCCGTGAGCTCTACAAACCACATATTCGTCAGATTTAATATGGGCACGGTATCTTCATCTTCTTTGGAAGTTCCGTCTGCTAAGATCTTCTTCACTCTTTCGCTTCTCTATCACTTTCTTCTCTGCTCATTTCCATTTTCGTGTCACAATTTCGTTATGCTCGGGGGTGTCAGTCGCACTGATGGATCTCTTCCTCACAGGTACTCTCCTCCTTGGTGCTGCCTTTGGGAAAGGTCATACTCTCGAATGGCGAAAGAAAGTCACTCGGAACATTAGCATACATTACTTCCTTTCCAGCTGGAGAAGTTTTCGACTCATGTTCACCGTTAGCATTTGAGAAACATAGAAGTCCTTTGTTGTTTACAGTGGTTGTGCTCGATTCAGCGGCGACCTTGATGATGGCTTCTGCGGTGGTCTTGGCAGAGGACAAAGGACGGTCAGTGACATAACAGGACAGAAAATCTTCTCCGCTAGTTATGTTGTGTAAAACCGAAATAACTTTTTTAAAAAAGATTTATTCAACTACTTTAACACAACAGACTTATAAATGTAACTTGTCAATAACTTTGATACAACGTACTGTATGATTCTCGTACAAAATTATAAGTGAGTGATGCTCACTTGGATGAAAAGTTTTATATAAACATAAATGTTGATTCAGCGTTTAGTACGCTGACCTCTTCGAAAAGAAGCGATGAATTCGCTGAGCTCAAGGAAATTAGGCATGTAACTCCTCCACCCTTAAGAGAAAACTTTGGGGTTGTTCAAAGTTGACATTATAATGAAAATATTAGACTTGGATGGGTCCGGGAATGCCTTATTTCCATTAGAGTTATTCTTAAATCTATTAAAAAATTGTATTCTGAAATAATACAATATCAAAACAGAGATTACCAATATCAAAATTACATAGATAGGTAGATTTGAATGAGTCCACATAGTATTTTCAATGAGTGTAATAAGTTGGTCACTTGGATGCAATGTTAACATAGACAACTGGTCCAAATTAAAAGATTTTAAATTCAACTGGATAGTTTTTACACTAGACACTGCACATGGTAGATGGGGTAGATAGACTGGTTCTTCTTGGGTTGTTCCCTCTAGATTGGCGAACTCGAACTGCTTGGTGATGAAGCCACAGGAGTAAGGAACTCTTATAAGGAAAGTACCTTCAAGTTTATGAACTTCCTCTGATCCACATTTTCCATGAACTAAGGTCTCGGTGGGAGCGATGAGCAAGTATTTCTCGTCACTGATGTTCTCTACCTAGAACGTCGGTGAGTTCTACTGGGATATATTTGCAACGGGGGTCTTCTTTAACCTGAAGCAGATTTTTGACACAGGTTTCCTGCTGATAGTTTCTCTCAATGTGTGAGAGTTTGCAGAAGAATTCTTCTTGGACAGCTTGGGACTCCCATGGCCACATATGAGGTAGGAGGAATAATGGTTGTGGATTCACGTGTAGGGGAGGAAAACAGGTGGGAGAGATTGTGCAACAATAATACTACATGTTCCGCGTTTATGTAATATTCAACATACATCGTTCGTGTGAATAGGATATTATCGTTAGAATAGAAGTGAGTAGGCATGTGATGTTAAGATAAACGATCTCTCATTGACTTCAATGATTGATCATCTATGATAGAAAGGTGTAATGTATTAAAGGAGGCAAAGTTTATAGATACAAGTAACTTTTCCACAATTTGGGACAGATCTAATAAGCTAATTTTGAACGTTGTTAGTGTTTTGGTAACGTCTTGGTCTTCTCCTCGAACCATTTTTAATACCAATTTGATTCTATTGAAGTTGAGGGAGATATTTCCTACGGTTTCCTCGTAATTCTTTATGAGTTTTTGGTTCAAAGAAGCTTGTTTGTTGTAGTGAGATATTATATTCTCTTGACCCTTTTTCAAGTTTTCTATAGCCCTGTCTTATCTGATACCGTCGGATTCGTCCAAGTTACCGGAGATAAATTTGAACACTGATCCTAGGGCGTTTATCATTCCACGCTTCACTCTCTTTCCGTTATTCAAAATATCTGGGTGAATCATAACTACCTGTGATCTCAATTGTTTAAGTTGTTTTTTTACATACCCATATTCTATCATATCATGGTTGTTTGGTGAAATTCTGATATAAAATTCTGTAATTCTAAAATTTTATTACCGGGGATTTTAATGGGATAATTGTGCAGGAATGTGTGCTGCGAATATTGGATTCTAGAGTTTCCTACCTTGAGAGGTTGTATACCAGGATTATTTTGGAGTTTTTGATTTCAATTTTCCGGGCTGTCGTTAGATTTTGGTGTACCTATTAGTGTCATTATGAGAAGGCCCATCTGAAACAAATGGCATGAGTTGCCGTTGGTATTGTCTTGTCTTTTTACTTCTTGTTTATGATGAGTGTTGCCTTTAGTCGTTTTTACTTTCGTACCTAGATCTTTCTTAATAGTCAAGTGTTTATACAATGGGTATATTTTGTTCCGAGGTCGTGTGGAAATATACGCGTCCTAAGTATTTATTCTTGATGGATCTTCGCGTTTTTCGTTTTGTTTCTCGATATATTTATTTTTAGCATCTTTAGTTTTCTGGTGAATGTGATTATACATATTCTTGATTTTGCTTCTCAGGTCATCAATGTATTCATTGTATTGATTTTTTAAGTCTATTTCTAAAATATCTCTATTGTCTAGGTGTCCGAATAGTAGTTATGTCGGTCGGAAGTTTGTGGTGCTATGTATTGTTCTGTTATATATTATTGTCGCGTTCTCTAGTATGTTGTAAGACAGTGATTTTTGTATTTGGAGAGTAAGTCTTCTCATAATTTCGATTAGTGGGCTATGTACTCTCTCTATGGGGCTGTTAGCGTTAGGATGTAATGCGGTCGTCGTATGGTGTTCTATGTTGTATGATTCCATGAGTTTATTAAACAAACCGGTGTTGAATTGTCCATCGGTTACTAGTGTCTTAGGTAATTTATATCGTGAAAAGATCTTCAAGAATGTGTCCATATATACTATTTCAAAAGGAGTTTTAGGTGTTATCGAGGTCACTAGCTTAAATTTTTCCGGGGTTTCTCTCGTATTTTGTTTGTTGGCAGATTCAGCAGTTATTCACGTATAACTGACAATCTTTGATTATATTTGTCCAGTAATAAACTCTCTCGATTTCTCCATGCAACTCGTGTATTCCTCTATATGTTATATTATATTGTTATTCGAGTGAATGGCATTAAGTACATTTGGATTTACATACTCAAGCAAAATGTTTCGGATTTCGTTTTGATAGTTATTCTTTGTGATTTCAACTTCTAATCGTTCTTTGCCAAATAAATTAATCGATTTAGTTTTAGGCTCGTTGCCTAGTTTAAAAATAATTTGTTTTTTAAATAAATTCAGGGGTTTGTCCGTGATGGTTAATTCTGCTGAAGTAGCGTCCTCTTGTGTATGTAAAGTATTGTTGTCAACTGTCGGTCTGTTTTGATCTTAATTTTGAACTAAACTATCTTGGTCAGTTTTGTTAGTAGTAGTCTGTTCGTTTGGCGGTTTGATCTGGATGTCGGAGATTATCCTAATTTTACCAGGATCTTGTTTTCTGGAGGTCCCATCTAGGATGTCTCTAAATCTGGCAAGGGTCTTTCTCCATAGTACCCCGGTATTCGCAAATAAAAATAATAAATCGTCAGATTTGTTGTTAAGTTGTATCGGATATGCTTCTTGACGGGATAGGAAATCAGCGTTTGAATTTAATTTACCTATATTATATACAATTGCGTAGTCAAATTCCATTAGCTTAAGTCTCCAACGAACAAGTTTTGAGTTAGGCTCCATTATAATAAATAACCATTGTGGTAGTTTGTGATCTGATACAATTGTAAACTTATTGCGGTATAGATATGGTCGAGACATTCTTTTTCTATAGTTGAGTAATTTTTATCGTGGTCGTTCAATGTTCTCGAAATGAACGCTATAGGCTTGTCAGAGCCAATAGTGCCTTGGCTTAGAGGCGTCTGTCGTCAAAATGAATTTCTTGCTAAAATCGGGGTAATGATAGGATGGGTTCATTGCGCAGTATTTGCTTAATATTTTCGAAGGCTTCGACAAATTCGAACGTATGTTCGACTTTTGCTTTATTTTTCAGGCAAGCCGTCAAGGGCTTTGTGATTGTTGCGTAGTTCTTTACAAATTTCATATAATAACCGGAAAGTCCTAGAAAACTTTTAAACTGCTTTGTCGTTGAAGGTGTTATAAGTTGAGGTACTGTCTGTAATAATGTTGTGTTCTAATAACTCATTAATTTGTTTGTTAATTTTATTTTTTGCCCATGTGGAAACCGATAAGTTTTAGAGAAAATAGGGGTTTCATTATTTAGTGGAATCGTGTGCTTAATAATGGAAAAGAATGTAATTTTAATTTTTTCTGTACTGTCTCGGTATTTTGTTATTTCATTCATAATTAATGTTCGTTCTTCTTCTGTTATGTAGATATGCTCAAGTTTCTGTGCTAACGTTATGTCTTCGATGTTTTTCTCTAACATCTCTTGTTTCACGATGCGTGCATGGCAGACGTCGACTTCCTTTAGATTGATGTGGTTAGCAGAAATAGGATTATCTAGACTAAGAGTGTATGATCTTACCTCATTAGAATTATTTTGTATCGCTAAATCAATTCGGATATTTCGAGCAATATTAATGTTTTCAGGGATGTCATAATGACCAATTGTCTGTTTGGGAATGAGAACTGTTCCCTTCTTAATTTTGTTCTGTAAATTTATAATTCTTTGCCCCTGTTTGATGTTTGAAAATAATTAATTGATGGGGGCTTGTATCTACATAAATCTTATTCTAAATTATTCAGTACTATTTTGCCACTATTATAATCTAATAACATATTTAGTTGTTCCAACGTTTCTGTTCCTAATAACATGTCAAAATTCTGGTTGAAATTTATAATATAAAATTTAAGAAATTGACCATGTTGTAAGAAATCGGTAAAGAGAACTAACTGATTCAATATTGTTTTAATTGTAAATTTTTCCTTTGATATGTTATCGGGAAAATATTTATGGGCTATATGGGGATTGCATAAGGAATTGGTTTCACGAGAATCAATAAGAATCCTAAGCCCGTTGATAATAAAGTACGCTAAACTGGATGATATAAGATGATGATTCGTTTCTATAAATTTGTGTCCGAGGCAGATATTTGAAAATTTTCGCTTTCGTCTCTTGGGAAGGGTTCGATTCCGCCTTCGTATTGTGGATATGTTTCTTCCGTTTCATTCCAGTGATAATTATTAACATTATGTTCATATCTTGTCTCGTCTGTATCATAGGCGGGTACCTCGTGTAGGTTTATCTGGGGATTCCGCCACCGTTGGAATTGCAGCTGATTAAATTTGTTATTCGGTTTGTTTCGCGATTCTTGGTTCGATACAGGTGGATTTCTGTTAGCTCTATTGATAGCGCTAAAGTTATTCGGCTGTGTTCCTGTTGGGGCGGGTTGGAAAGGTCTATATGATGTTGGTTTATTATAAGAGTTGTAAAAAGGTTGCTTCATGACGTAATAATTCCTGTTCGGCATTTGCGCTGTTTTTGTATTCGGTCTATGTATTTGATTCGTGACTGGTCTGGAATGGTTATTAGGCGAAAAAGCTAAATTACGGTTAGGAGTTGGGTTATTCTTACTAACACTATGGTTTTGCCCATGCTTGGACACATGTTTCAGCATTGTAGGTATTGCTTCCTCAAGAATTTTGTGCTGTCTAACTTCAAGTATAGTCTGTAACATTGGGGGCGCGTTATTGTAGAACACCTCCAAGGCTGTTTGGTCGTTGATTTCATAATGTACCCTCTTTTGGTTGATAGATAAATTAACGCTCAAAAAATCAGTCAAACTTTCTTTCTGATTAAGTTTTAGGAATCTAAATTTATGTGCAACTGTCTGTTGGTCTGTGTGGTCACCGAATTTTGTCCTTAAAGATTATTTTAGTTGTTCCCAAGTCTCTATGTCAGGTCTTGTACTAATGTATTGCTCGGCTTTGTCCTGTAAAGTTTACTAAGGATTAAGCAGAATGAGTAGTCATTCAAATTATCATCAGTTGTAGACCCGTATTTTGCATGAAACTTGTTTACGCGGTCTATTAATACTTCCAAGGCGTCTGGATTTCCATCAAACCTAGGAATAACATCGCCATAACTTCCATATTAGGTTTAATTATTAGTGAATTACTACTTGTATTATAAATATCCTCCAAATTTTGTTCCGAATGGATATCGACTAAATTTAACGAAGGCAAAGAGAGAAATGATTCAGAACATTCACAATCCGTTGACTCTATTATAACAGTTTTTTCCGTCATAAATCGGTATCGATTCCGTCAAAACATATGTTAAAATTCCACATGTCATATTTCGTAATATTAGAGGATGTATAGGTACACAAATTTAAGGAAAAGGAATGTGGCACTTACTACTTTGCTGTTTTTCTGCTGCTGCTGCCGGATCTCCTTTCTGGACACTTGCAGGTTGCGGTGGAACTTTTCACTAAAACTCACGAAAAAACCAGACTTATCGGTACTTGTTTTTCGTGAGTTTCGGAAAAAAATCCGGATGACTGCGCCAGTTATGTTGTGTAAGGCCAAAATTACTTTTTTTAAAAAGATTTATTCAACTATTTTAACACAACATACTTATAAATGTAACTTGTCAATAACTTCGATATAACGTACTGTATAATTCTCGTACAAAATTATAAGTGAATGATGCTCACTTGGATGAAAAGTTTTATATAAAGGTAAATGTTGATTCAGCGTTTAATACGCTGAGCTCTTCGAAATTAGGCATGTAACTCGCTAAAAACTCCTCTGTCAAAAGGACAAATTCCTGTGCATCGAAATCCTACTTTAAATTCCTGGGATTAGTACCCTTATCCCAAGCTTCGACACATATCGCTGGTAAATCATAAATTGTTAATGTTTTCCCCGGATGGGAAATCATCCAAGAACCGTTTAAATTGTCCAAAGACTGTTCTATCAAGCGGTTGAAACATGAGGCGGAAGCGTTAAAAGGATCATTCCATTCTGATTTGCATAGTCGATGCTTTCCATGGTTGTCCATTATCAAAACTATTTGGTTTTCAATACTACAGTGTACATGCTTTACAAAGTGTTGAAAGATATGCAGGAAATACTCAGAAGTTATCCATCCAGACAAATGGACCAAACCAAGAGCACCGCTTTCCACTGGAGTACCTAACATCATTCTTGCTGCATCAAATCTTTTTCTCGGGAAAATCCATACGGGAGGTAATACCCTTTCGCTAGCGCAAATAATACCGACTTACGTGATAAGTTCTTCATGTTCTCTCGACGTAATTTGGCCTACTTGATAACAACCTTTAAACTAAAGACTTTCTGCACATTTTGAACCGTAGTGACCCCCGTTTCGTCGAGGTTAAATATGCCATCGGGTTTAAATTGCTACTTTCTTAGCAATGATTCCAAATTGGAGATCACCAAAGTTCGTTTTGTTGCTGCTTGCGATACGAGCCAAACTGGTAGCTTAGGGGGGTTCTATGTGATAATCGGGGATGTCTTTCCATGAATATCGAATACCAATCACGGCCAGCCATGCCGTGTTTGCCCATGTCTGTGGATGTGGTATTTTTTTACGTTTAGACACTTGTGGGATGGTTTGGATACTTGTGGGATGCTTTGGACAAATGTACAAGCCATTTCCACAGCAGCAATATTTAAACAATATCTCAAAAGCTAAGAAAAGTTTTGTTTTCCAATGTCTTCAACTACAGGAGAACAAATAAACATCAAATATTATGGGCCATAACTTGGGATTCAAGACATTTGTCTGTTTTCCCAATTATGTAGCCCTCCTTAAAGCCAAAATTTTAGATCAGAAACCATAAAAATACATTGATCCAACTTACCTTCTCAAACCTTAACCAATTGATTGGCTACTTCGTACACAGTTAGGAGATATTGAACCGACACGCCGAAGAAGTATTCACTTAAACAAGAAGAACCAAGACCAACTCGTTTTCCATACCATCACTGCTCTTCCCTACAGAATGTAGGGGGTATTAATCCCGTATTTTATATTCCAGAATAAGACACTGTATTACTCACAAACTCTTTACTATAACTTTGATCTCTCGTAATACAATCGTTCGTTTCTATTACTAGACAGAACATAACCACCCGCTTTCAGCGCTCGTCTTATTCTCTTCTTTTTACATATTCACATCTTATTACTACGGGTGGGGAGTTTGCGTTGATGCCCGATTGACATCTACATATGATAACTCAAGACATTCTAAACATACCCCCACCTTGAAATATAATTTCAATTATAACTAAATATATGTACAATTCTAATTATGGTTCAGTTCATTGATAGGGAGAGGGCAGACTTTTGATATGGCCCGTTTGAAAACTCCCTCGGAAGTGCGAACTGACACAACCCGCACATAAGTGTCTGGACCTGGGTACGCAGCTGTCACTCGACCTAACTTCCACTTCAAAGGTGGTAAATTATTGTCTTTTATTACCACGAGTTGTCCAATTTCAATGTTTTTAGACTCCGTCTTCCATTTGCCTCGTTGCTGAAGTTCACCCAGGTATTCCCTTGACCATCTTGACCAAAAGTGCTGGCCTACTCTTTGCATGTGTTGATGCCTGGATAGTCGATTCATCGGAACATCCTTCACGTCTGGATCAGGTAGAGAAGTAAGACGTCGCCCGATTAAAAAGTGGGAGGGGGTTAGAGCATCAAAATCTGTGGGGTTAGAGGATAATTGTACTAACGGGCGGGAATTTAGGATCGCTTCTATTTGTGTCAGAACGGTGCTCAAATCCTCATAGGTAAGTACCGAATTACCCAAAACTTTCTTTAAATGAGATTTACATGACCGAACCCCTGCTTCCCAGAGCCCACCGAAATTTGGTGAGTTTGGAGGGATGAATGACCAGTTGACTCCCTCATTATTAATACAAGTACTTAGTGCTGTAGACTGAGAATTTAAGAATTCGGCTAAGTGTTTGAGTTCTGAGTTTGCTCCTACGAAATTAGACCCATTGTCTGAGAATATTTTAAAAGGTTTTCCCCTTCTGGCGACAAACCTACGGAAACAAGCGATAAAAGATTCCGAAGATAAATCTGAGACCGCTTCAATATGCACCGCCTTGGTTGAAAAACAGACAAATATGCTCACATAACATTTAAATGTTCTAGCTCCACGTCCATATTGATTTTTTACCTGGAGGGGTCCTGCATAATCTACTCCTGTAATGTGAAAAGGTGGTGTTGGCCTTACCCTAGCTGCTGGTAGACTTCCCATTATTTGTTCCAGAGGAACAGGATTAACCCTGAAACACCTCACACACTTCCGATCAACCTTCCGAGCTAAATTACGACCTCCAATAATCCAGTACTTTTCCCTTAGTGAGCACAACACTAACTGGGGACCACCATGTAAGAGACGTTCATGTTCTCGTTCCACTAGCAACTGGGTTAGATGATGCTTCGAACTTAAAATCACGGGATGTTTACTAGAGTATGCCAAGGTTGATAACTGTAGTCTACCCCCCACCCTTATCAATCCACTACAATCTACAAACAAACTAAGTTGAATCAGATTTTTATTGGAAAGAGGCCTGTTCTTTTGAAGTTCAATGAGTTCCTGTCGAAAGGATTCTCTCTGCGAAATCTTGACCAATACAGTTAAAGCATGCTCCAATTCAGAAGATGTTGAGAAGCTCCCATTAGTAGAGCCATTTCCCTTAACCTTCTTAATAAATCTAAAGATATGACATATCGCTCGTTGCAACCGACCGAGATTACTAAATCTTTGAAACTGAAATCCCTCCTCTACAGGATCTGATACTACTAGCACTTTCAATTCAGGCAATTCTAATGACTCACTAACCGGCGACACAGGCCACTCTGACTGATTCAATTTTAACCAGACCGGCCCATTCCACCATTTTGGACATTCCAACAATTGATTAGGATACATTCCACGAGACAGAATATCAGCAGGATTGTCTTCTGACTTAACATATCTCCAATCTCTAGCACTCGTTAGGCCTTGAATTGATAAAATCCTGTTTCCCACGAATGTTTGCAGCTTATGAGCTGGAGTCTTTATCCAACCTAGGACAACCGTAGAATCACACCAGAGTCCGACGATACCAAATTCCAGATTCAAGGCACTTCTTACCCTGTCCACTAGTTGTGCCAACAGAACCGCACCACATAATTCTAATCTTGGAATCGTTAGTTTTTTAAGAGGACTTACTCTAGCCTTGGAACAAAGTAACATAACCTGAACCGTTCCATCCTTAGTCACGCTTCGAACATACACACAGGCCCCATACGCGACTGTGGATGCATCACAGAACCCATGAATCTCCATCTGGGTATTATTTCCTATCAGCTTTCGTGGAATTATGGGCTTATTTAGGAAACCCATCTCCGTTTTAAGTTTCACCCAATCATATTCCAACTAAAGTGGCAACGATTCATCCCAGTCCAAAATTTCCAGCCATAATTTCTGGATCAACAGTTTCGCCAGTATCACTGCGGGTGCGACTAATCCCAGCGGATCAAAGATTTTGGACACCTCTGATAAAATGGATCTTTTTGAGGCCCTGTGCTTGGAATCCGTAAAGTCTACTGAAAATCTTAAATTATCTTCTCGGAAGTGCCACCACAAACCTAAGGTTTTATTTTTCTCCTTCTCGCCAACTTCTACCAAGTCATCTTGTCTCGATTCACCACTTAAACCTCTCATTACCGCTGCATCGTTGGACACCCACTTCCTTAATTCCATACCACCTAAACTTAGAATATTTGCGACGTTTTGCCCTAACTGAATCGCATCATTGGTAGACTCGGCTCCAGTCAACAAATCATCGACATAGAAGTCCTTAAGTATAACTTTTGATGCCTCGGGTAATTTTTCTGCGTTATCTAGTGCCAATTGCCGGAGACATCTTATTGCTAAGTAAGGAGCAGACCTGGTTCCGTATGTAACTGTGTTCAATGTCCATTCAGAGAGTTCATCCTCAGGAGAAGCCCTCCAAATTATTTTTTGCAAAGATCGCTGCTTCGGTGACACCCAAATCATTCGATACATTTTGGCAACATCTCCACACACCACCACTTGATGTTGTCTTAATCTTACCAAGATTAAGAACAAATCCTCCTGTTGTTTTGGACCATTATATTGCAAGTCATTGAATGACACACCTGTATCGCTATTAGCACTAGCATTAAAAACAACCCTGAGTTTTGTAGTTTCACTGCCTTCATTTATAACTCCATGGTGAGGCATATAGTAGGACACCTTATCATACGAACTTGTCAACGACATATGTCCTAATTCTTGATACTCCTACATGAAATTCCTGTACATCTCTCCCAGTCTCGGGTCCTTTTCCAATTTCCTTTCCATTGCCAAAAATCTTTTCTGTGCTACCTGCCGAGAGTCACCTAACTTAGAAACTGAGTCTAATAAGGGTATTCGTACTATGATCTTTCCATCAGATGCTCTAGCAACCGTTTCCTTAAATATTCGTTCACACTCACTCTCTTCAATTGAGGCATACTGATTTTCAGCTGGTAGCCCTTCTATTTCCCAGAACCTTTCCAACTGACTCTGAATGTCTACCACTCCAACATGCATTAATTTTCCACCGTCGTTTCCCGGTGACATTAACTTGCCTGTAACCAACCATCCCAATCTGGTCTTTTGCAAAACTGGTTGATTAACTCCCAATTTGATCTGACCCACACACAATAAACTATAAAACAAACTTGAACCCAATAACAAATCTACCTTTTGAGGTTTATTAAATTCAGGATCAGCTAATTGTAAATTTCTTGGTATCTTTAGATGGGAAATGGACAGCTTTTGACCAGGAGTTTGTTTACTTATATTCGACATTATCAAACAAGAAATGGTACCCTCATATCTTTTAAAATATGACTGCAATTCTACCACACACCTTTCTCCCACCATCGACGAACTGTTACCAACCCCAACAATGGATACATCTACCTTCTGTTTACATATCCCTAACTTATCTGCCAACTCGGATGTTATTAAATTTGGTTGCGACCCACTATCTAATAATGCTCTGCACCTGTGCCAATTTCCTGAAACATCTTTAATCTGCATCAATGCTGTTGATAGTAGTACCTCTCCAGCTACCTCGTCACCATTATCTAAAAAAAGGGATTTTACCTGGAAGGAACTATTTGACCCAGACGAATCCTCCATTTGTCCCCCACTACCTCGACTATTTCCATCTGTTGCAACAGAAACTTTTTCTGAGCCCCTATTTTCCTGACGTGGTTCATAATGTAATAGATTATGATGCCTTCTACCACACTTTTCACATGATGGAGCAGTACATGATGAGCTGATGTGATTTGTGTCTACAAGACAGTTTAAACAGAGCCCTACCTTCTTAACCCACTCATATCTATTATACGTTCTCATTTTCAAAAACTTTTGACATTCATAAATCTTATGCTTGTTTTTACAAATCATACAATGATTAGGCAATTCTGCCGATACAAAGCTTTTATGAAACTTTCCTGTTACTTTCAATTCCTTTCTTATCTCAGATTTACCTTCATTTTTCCTTTTTCGTTCTATATTTTTCAAATTGTCAATTCTTTTATGTAAAAACTCTTGAAACTGACTTAATGTTGCCAATTTACCCTTGGGTCTCTGTTCTTCCCATTTTAAAAATGAACTTTGATCAAATCTTTTTACCATTATATGAATCAAGAACGGATCCCAAGAGTCTACTGACAATCCCAATTTTTCTAAATGATATAAAACCTCTGTGAGTGTATCAGACATATTTTGTAAATCAGACGCCGATTCTTTTTCTACTTTTGGTACATTTAACAAGTTATCTAAATGATATTCCACTAACATCGGCCTGTCATCATACCGTTCGCATAATAATTTCCACACTATTTCGTAATTTTCACCGGTCATTTTTCGAGACTGAATTAATTTTTGTGCCTCACCCTGTACCGCTCTTTTCAAGAAATGAAACTTTTCCACATTAGATATACCCTTATTGTTATTTACTAATGAGTCAAACATATCCTTAAACTCTAACCAATGCTCCACTTTTCCTGAAAAATTCGGTATCGGAATAGCTGGCAATAACGGCCCAGTTTGAGGAGCAAACCCCGAACCTTCTGTTTCAATATCATCCGGTTTTACTTCCAACTTTTTCTCCCATCAGTCAAAATCAAATTTGCTTGTGTTATAATTTGATAAAACTCAGTTTCAAACTTTTCACGTTCCTTTAATGCAGCATCATACTGCTCATCCGAGCTACTACCCATCTCTATCTCTATATTAACTTCCTCAAATTCATCTAATAAGCCATTAACTCTCTCAATTCTTGTTTTTAATTCTACATACAAAGCTACAGTTACATTATCGTCACTTAAAAACTGTTCCAAAAATGTACTAAACATCGTTAATTTACTTTTGATTGCACCTCTCTTTCTAATTAATTTCTTCTCTTCGGCCATTTTACTTTTAATTACAATAACCCAACACTCAACAATCAAAATATTTAGACCGCTCTCACGCAAATAAAACCATAAGAATTCAGGAAATAAAGAAAGTAATAGGATCGGGCGACTTACCAGTTTGCATTCATCTATTCTACCCTCTACCTGTTTTCCAATATAAGCAAGTTTAGAAATAAACGTAACAGCCAATCTCCATAGAGGATACCAGTCAAATTCCAGCGCTGTGTATCTCCTCCTCTGTCTGCCGATCTCTAGCCTCGCTCACAGGTACCTTTTGAATCTGCAAATGGCTGAACAACCACGCCGGTACTTTCACACCTAACTCGTTATCCACTCCAATCCAATCCGCTCGTAAGGACCATATGTTGGGGGTATTAATCCCGTATTTTATATTCCAGAATAAGACACTGTATTACTCACAAACTCTTTACTATAACTTTGATCTCTCGTAATACAATCGTTCGTTTCTATTACTAGACAGAACATAACCACTCGCTTCCAGCGCTCGTCTTATTCTCTTCTTTTTACATATTCACATCTTATTACTACGGGTGGGGAGTTTGCGTTGATGCCCGATTGACATCTACATATGATAACTCAAGACATTCTAAACACAGAAAAAGTTTCAATATATTTTTTATTGTATGCATTTAACTCTTTGAAACATTAATATATTATTGCCAAACATTATTATTGCTGTTTACAATATACAAGACGCTAATTTCAATTAAAAAAATTCACAATAATTTAGTATGGCTAAAATTTATAAATGTTATTATTTAAGTGTTAATGAATCTATAATTAATTTAAGTGATGCAACGGATTCAACTTTTACGGTTACGGTTAATCCTAGGGTTACGAATAAGGTTACGGTTAGAAAAAATAAAGGAATAATAACGATAAATAAAATAAAATACATTTCTTTGTTGGGGTATATTTGGCGACATTAAATACCTTTGTACACGCATTTTCTACGAAATTGTTAAAAAGTTTTAGAACAACGCTGATAAAATATGTATTTCAGTGCTTACCTGCATATATAGACAGCGGTTCATCGCCTTCAATATGTTCAATGATTTGCTGACATATGCTCCAAATTAGTAGAAGAGAAATGTGCCTTTCAGTAGTTCTGTCCGACGTATTTCCTCAGAGAGGTAGAGAAGAACCTTTGCTTTGGTACTGGTGTTCTGAATGTGAAATGTATGAAATCTATATCGTGAATCTAGGACGGTTGCGAGAATACAATAGTAATTTTTTTCAAGGTTGCCAAGTCGCTCATTTAAGCTTGATGTAAGCTTTTGGGTAAAAGTATTTACGTTTGAATTTTCCTACTTCATTCCTTCCAAGGCTCTGAACATACTATTCACCAAAGGAATATTATCTGATAATGTAACATCAACCTCACTTAATGCCTTTGTCATGTCTTGAAAATATCTTAGAAATTTAACAACTTCTCCCAAAAGAATCCATTGCTGTGTTGTTAAACTACGAGAGAGAGGAACATTCAGATTCGGTAGAACAGCGTGTACATCTTGAATAAGTATATGACATGGAATATTATATTCTTCCTGTGCTGTTTGAAGCTTTTTCATTGCATTTTTTGAGTGTTTAAAATGTCCATCGATCTTCCTTGAAACGTTCATTATATCTTTAACATCATTTTGGTCAGATAAAGCATCAGACATGACAAGCTGCAATGCCCAACACGGGAAATGATCATGATTTTGTATGTTTCCAATAGCATTCACAAGATTTCTGGCATTGTCGGTGATAATTAGTCTTACTCGTTCTGTGATTTCCCAGTCGTTAAGTGCTTGACTTAAATTTTCAGAAATATATTCGGCCGAGTGAGATTCGCCTTTAAAAGACATCACTTCAAGGCAAACATTCTTCGATTCCAAATTGTTGTTTAAACCATGTGCATTCACACTTATGAAATCGTTTATTCAAATGCATGATGTTGTTCTGTTGTAACTTTATTTTTGATTTTCCGCGAGAGTACATGTCGGGTAAAACAGTCTGTGTTAGATGTGTCCTAGAGATCATTTCGTATCGAGTACAAAGTTTTTTAAGAAGTCTTTGAAAACCTATTTTATTCACCTGGTTCAACGGTACCGCACATTTCCTTAGCTATTAGGCGAGTTATTTCTTTCGCACGAATATCTTCGACAGCATACTGCTCACCATTTTTATTTTCAAAGATATGTGGTATTGTCGCTTGTTTTTTGATCGGCGGGCCGAACTCGGAACCAGATTCTGAACTTTCTGTTTTGTTGATGGCTTCACTGTGATTTCGTTTAAGATGATTCCATAAATTTGAGGTAGAAAAACTTTAATTGCAGCATTTTTGCCTGCTCTCGATATACTTGCGTTGCATAATTCACAAATAGTAGCGGCTGCCGTTGCAGAAGTATTTGTGAAGTATTTCCATATATCTCTGGTTTCTTTTTTTTGAACGCGGCGTCGATATTTTATTTTAGGGGGTTATTAATGGCAGTTAGAACCACAAATACATTTCATACACGCTAGCGCTCAATTATAGATAGCTACTGTGTACTCGTTGTCGGGTTACATCGTCGTGTTCCGACTTGCAGGAACCGTATGATAACCATGATTGTATATACGGTTAAGGTTGATCGTATGGCATCAAAAACCGTGAAATAACCGTAACCGTTGCATCAATAATTAATTTACGTAACAATAATTCAGCCGGTAAACCACCAGCCAGATCTATTGAAAATTGAAAAGTGATGCGACATTATTTTGGTTAGCAAAGAAACAATTACAAGATAGATTATTGGGAATGTACCAGAAACTATTGAATTAATTTGTGCAATAAAATGCTATGAAAACGATTATTTATTGTTGTACAAAATTAGAAAAACAATTGATCGGAAATATTGGAATAAACACAACTTTTAATCGTTGTACAACAGATATTTAATGAAGATTTTTCAATTCATGATTGTGTCACAAAAAACGGAAGCATCTGGATAATCTTAATCTTGAGCATCATCACTGCTGTCATTTACATCGCCATCATCGTCTTTTGACGAGTTTTTTTCCAATAAATTTTTATCTGTAATGAAATGAAAAATGTTGTAATCTTCCAGTTAATAAATTTTCAAGTATTATCTTAAATTTTTACCTTTAATAATAATTTTGGCAACTGACGAAGGTAATTGGTTTCCAACGAACTAGATGAAGTTATGTTTATCATCATTTATGTTCCACCCAGAAGCTTGAGGTGATAAATATATTGGGTGTTTTAAGTGAGCGTTTCTCCAAAATTTTGTGATGTAACGAACACGGAATAAGTGTTGATGCAATTCAGCTTTACATGGTGGTAGGCTTGATAAGTCAAAATTGCGTCTTTTATTTGAAAATTATCGTATGAATCTTTGCACTTATCAGTACCTATTTGAAAATAGATAAAATCGAACGTCATTGACGTTTAAAGAATCACGAGCTCCGAACATGAAGCAAACAGGTAGTTGATATATCTCATCTGTCATAGTTTTTTACATAGGTCATTTTAACTGCAAAAAGTTCTCATCATCGATGTCTTTTTAAAAATACATATGTCTTTTACGCTATGTCCTAGATGAACACGATAAATGCGGTGCCTGCGGTGCGTTCGATGCGGGGATCGTTTGCGATCAAACTGTACCTACTGTATGTCCTATGTAAATCGTGCGTTAGCATGAAGTTTATTAATTTTTGTATTTGCGAACCATGGCTCCAACAGAAATAGCACGTAAAATATATCTATATATATGGATATACTATGGCAAAAGTACAAATTTTAAAGAAAGTCCAAAGAGAAAAGAAAAGCTTGAAATTTATGGAGATAGATCAAATATTACTATGACTTAACTGTTTGTTTGATTTCATTTCCGTTTTACCAAATGTTATCAATGTCGCAATAAATTAAATTAAATATTATTCTTTATCAACCACAAGTGTGTCCTATAGCGCAAATTTCATCTATTCCACAAAAAAAATCCTTTTTGAATCTCAGCATTGAGTACTTCCATCACGCAAGAACAACAACGACTTCAGGCAGAAACAAACAATGTGCTTTTCAAAACAATGCGTGCGCTGCGGTGTGGCCGCATCGCACTGATCGCACGCATACCGTGTTCAGTTTGATATTTAACAGTTTGATCGCATACGTTCTCCGCATCGCACGCAACGCAACGCACGCACCGTATTTATCGTGTTCACCTAGGAAAAAAATGTTTTTGAGGTACTCCGAAGTCGACGTTTCCTTCAGAATGCCCATCATTCCGAAAATTGTCTTGTTTAACACACCAAAGAATATTAAAAATGTCAATAACAAAAGTTATAAAACTCATCTTTTCTTAATAGCACATACCTAATTTTCTATCGTTATTAGATAGAAAATAGAGGAATGTTGATTATACTCTCTTATGTGTTTTCAAATAATAAAAATAGAAATTCGAGAGTTTTTTTAAATTTCTATCCTGAATACCTTTACGCATGACTAAGTGACCTTAGACTTAAAACAATCGCTGTTACTGATACCAGTATCCAAACGGTGTCATTTTTTATCTGTTTACTATTTACGGAAGTTGTGAAATAATAGAAGAAAACGTCGTTAATTTAATGTCAAATATCCTGAGTTACCTATATGAATAGGAAGAAATTTTCATGCTTACGCCAAAGTTTATTCTTATTAGAACAAAAATTCACTCAACAGTAGGATTAAAATAATAACCGAAGTTGAACAATAATGAAGTGAGTGATTTGATATTTAGCATTAAAGACACGTTAATCATAGGTTTGTTTCCGATTCTCAAGGAGGTATTTAGATTTTTGAGAATTGAATGTCTCAATAATATGAACGCCTTAATTGGCCATTAAATATGAAACAATTGCAACGACTATCAACTTTCTTTATGTAAATGTTCAATTTGATCAATTATTGAAAAATTAGTAAGGTTTGATAAATACCTACAAACTAACTTACAGTAACAACTGGACAAACAAACTACAAAATCAAAACTATCAGATATGCTCTATATGTCCACCGTTTTGGTTTAAGAATTCACCAATACGTTACTGGACAGCATAATTTGTGGCACTTCTTATTTCATTTGAATCAAGTGTAGTCATAACTTGCGTTATTCTATTTGTTAAGTCCTCTAGAGATCTAGGTTCTGTATTATACACCTCTTTCTTGACTCTTTTCTATGAGTAGAAATCAAGTGGTTTCAAATCCGGCGAACGTGGCGGCTAAAGTCACGGACCGCTATTTCCCCACCTCCTATCTTGAAGAAAATCTGTAAATTTTCTATCCACGGCTACTGTGCAGGTGCGCCGTTCGTTTGGTAGCACGTATGACTTAGCTGTTTGAAAATAATATAGCAAACTTTCTACAAAATTGCTTATAATTTCTTGATAACGTTCCCAATATAAATTTTCTTTGTACATGTACTATGCCAATCGATCGTCCAACAACAAACAGAAAACCTTTACTGAAAATTGGACCTGGTTTTCCACTTCATTAATCAAATGTGGATTGTCGGTGGCCCAAAAATGACGGTTTCTTCGATTGAACACTCGCCTTTTCGCAAATTTGGTCTCGTCCGTCCAGATAATCCGTTTCAGAATATCAGCATCTTCTTTTATTTTGAGGAAAAGGTCTTCGCAAAACGCAATCCGTAGGGGATAATCCGTTGTCCGCAGTTTGTGTAACTTTATGAAGGAATATGGGTGAAGTTTATGAAAAGACAGGATCTTCTGAATTGAGGAATAACTCAATCACAAATCACTGGCAGTCATTCTTATTGACGCCCGTGGAAAGACGGCAAAATATTCTTAAACATTTACTTCGTTTCCTTCAGATCCGATTGCCACTTTAATCCTGTTTCTGGATGGATTTATTATTCCAGTAAGAATAAACTTCTGAAGTAGGCATGAAAATTTCTTCTTATTCATTGCAGCTAACTCAGTATATTTGAAATTAAAATCACGGCAGGTTCTTTCCACTATTCTATCAAAACTTCCGTAAATAGTAAACAGATCGAAAATGACAATGTTTGGATACTGATTGTTGATTTTTGTAACAGAGCTTTTGTACTTCAACTTTCAACACTATCAATTTGACAGCTGAAACGTGGTATCAGTAACAGCGATTGTTTTATATCAAAGATCACTTAGTCATTCGTAAAAAAATATATTGACGATAGAAAATCTTAAAAAATCTCGAATATCTTTTCTACTATTTGAAAAAAACATAAGAAAGTGTAATAAACATTTCCCTAAAATTCAATTTTCTATATTTTGACGATAGAAAAATAGGTATGTGCTATTAACAAAAGTTGAGTTTTTTAGCTTTCGTCATTGACGTCTTTAATATTTTTTTTTGATTTTTAAACAAAACAATTTTCAGAATGATGGGTATTCTTAAGGAAACTCCAACTTTGGGCTACCAATCAGAAAAAACTTTATGCTTTTCCGGTTGACAATAAGACTTATGCATTCTTAAACAGACATCTGTCATAAGACCTATTTTTCAGTAAAAGTGACATATGTCAAGAACTATGACAGATGAGTTATAACAACAAGTGTTTTTCATACATTAAATGAGCCGAATTCAAAAACAGGGGTTTCCATTTGAAAAAACAAAGTAAGTATAATTTATGGTGTAGCCACCATTTTGTAAATATTTCCAATAAATTGGGCAGCGTTGATTATAGCCAGGTTCAAATTTCCATATTTCTATCTCGATTTCTAAGTCAAAATCTTTGAGTGGGCACGTAGCCTGTATATCAGCCCTCTATCTGGTAAATAACTAGATTACGCTAGGACGTCTAACTGTGCCGACAACAACTATTGCGTCATTCAATAACATCGACAACTTTTAGAACAATACGTACAATTTATTACATTGTCACAATTTTGCATAACAACCGCTATAAAAGTTCAATCAGATTGATTACAAAACAAAGCACCGCCACTCAGACAAATATCATGATTTCAAGGTTGTTGTTGTTGCCTATCTTTAGTTTGCCACAGAGCGTCGAGCCGTGTCTGATAATCAATCCTTATTTTGAACTCATATTAGTATTAATCTTCAGGGTGCCACCGACGCTGGAGACCGATATGAGCCATGCATTGAAGATGTATTAATTAATTCAATTATTCTATACCAGTCATATTATAATATTTTATGATTTTTTTCAATCATCATTGTATAAATAACTAGATTACGCTAGGACGTCCAACTGTGCCGACAAAAACTACTGCGAGGGCAAATACCCTTTCCGCCGTTGAGTAACTTCGTATGTAAATACATGGGCAAGCCCTAACGATGTCGTTTACATGTATAAGAAATAATATAGGGTCTACTACTGACCCCTGAGGAACACCTGCACTGATGTCAAGATAATCCGAATTACAGAAAGTCACTAACTGCTGGCGACGCGCATACAAATACCATTTTATCCATTCCAGGGCAGGTCCCTTAGCACAAATGCTGATTATTTTTTTAATTAGGATATTAGGGCTGACACAGTCGAACGCCCTGCTAAAATCGCAGAAGATCCCAACAGGGCTCTCGCCGACATCAACCACATTAGATAGATTTTCATAAAAGGAGTGGCCTGCACGTGTATAGATTTTTTTGATTGAAATCCGTGCCGGTTTTTGATTATTAGCGAATAGCATTATTAATATTAGAATCGTCACATACAGAAATAAAGGAATTTGTTTTATAAATTCGATTTAAAATTTAATCTAAAAATGTGTCCAAATCACCTGATGGTAATCGGTAACAATTTAACATAATACAATTATTTTCATATTTATCCTCAAAAGAGCAGTAAAAAAACTCTGAATGCTTATCAATACAAATTGTTTTCAAATTGATACTACTATTTTGTCTTATTCCTTTTTTAATCAAGATTCCAACTCCACCACTCTTTACTTCTGGATTATGAGAATAACTACTAGCTAATAGGAAACCTTCAAGATATATTTAACTTACAGAAACGCCAGTTTCCCACAGTTCAGTGTGACATATATACTCAATATTTTTAAAATTATTGATTTCTATAAAAATTTTGTGGATTTTCACTTTGCACATTCATTAACAATAAATTTGGGTTAAACATTACCTCTGGTATTGAAAGTGCTTGCGAAGGTATAAAAAATTGTTAATATACGCATTTTTTGGCCAGACTGTTGGATCCATTGATTTTCTAAAGTTGTCCTGATAGATACGGACCATGAATGAAGCGTAGACGTCCGGATGACGGGATTTGATCTCACAAAGTACCTCTGGAAATTTGGGCTTCAGTACGTCTTCCAATGCAGTCACATTAGTTGTTGGGTCAATCCTACAAACTTGTAGATCTACAAATTTAGGGACGCTATTGATAGTTCCAACAATTCCTTCAGTACCAGAAACAATAACCAGTTATCTCCCTTTTTTATGGGTCACCTTTTACCACTCGCTGTCATTAGATGAGATGTGTTCATTTAAGTGTACTATCGATGTCATAATGATTTTATACATTTTATCCGAAGGTGAATTTTTATACATGATGACGTGAAAAGTCTAAGTAGAATGTGTTACAGTTTCTGGATGATAGTCTCAGAACATTTTTGAATTTAGACAAAGAAATCGTAATCTCCATCAGCGAAAACTCCCACATACTTATTTTCAATAAAGCCAGACCACAGCTACAAAACTCTGATCAAATATATTGACGCTGTAACTTTATATCGCTTATTTCAAATGGAACATGCTACTTTTTTGTTTTAATTTTGAATTCTACTTAATAATAATAATAATAATTGCTTAAGCATTTATTTTACATTAAGATTTTCTTCTTACTTTTATTTCAATATATTGTCTGTAATGCTGCACAGTGGCAACCATGTAACAAAAACTTCTCTAGATATAGACTGTTCATGATGCGATGAGTATTCGTCTGTAAGTTGAGAAAGCAGTAGCATATAAGAGTTTCTTGAGGTCGCTAAATCTGATAGTGCTAAAGGCAAAAATCTAAATAATTTTAGAAAGAAAGAAGCGAGTTTTGCTGGCAATGTGAATGACAACAAAATGTGCGTGGTGTAATAGTGATAAGCATGCTATTGATTTGTGTGAAAGCTTTAAACGGCTTAGCTTAGATGAGAAATTAGAGGAGGTCAAGAAGGCGAGATTTTGTTTTAATTGCTTAAAGGGTGTACATCCCTACTAGAAATGCCGACTGCCTAGATGTTCGCGGTGCAAAAGACCTCACCATATGATGCTTCACAAATTTAGTGAAAAACGTAACGAGTATTCAGAAGCGAGGACCGGCAACATTGCATCGACGCCATTAAATAATCCTGGTTCCAGTGTTTTTTGGTCTGTGCTGAGCCCAGGCAGAGAAAGTTTAGGTGATAGTTTACCTGTTTTACATAACAGTGTTTTTGGTTATATCCTTGATGGAAATTTGCATTGTGGTACAAGGCAGCTATCTGAAGAAAAATGTCACCATTCTTTAAGCTATTTCGTAACAGACAAAAAACGGGAAGACCATTTAGAAGGACTTATCACAAAATTTTGGCCATAGAAGAGCCTACCAACAGGGACACAGTGTTGTCACATTCAGAAGAATTTTGTGAATCTTGGTACAAACAGACAACCACGCGTGACAAAACGGGAAGATTCGTTGTAAGGATTCCTTTTAAAACTTCGATAAATATGCTTGGATGTTCTGCAGAATTGGCATATAATAGATTTTTATCGCTTGAAAGCCGATTACAAAAAAACGGTATTCTAAGAACAGATTACGTGAAATTTATTAATGAATATATAGAGCTGAATCATATGAGCAGTATTGCGGATATAACTGATAAGTCACAGATTATGGAACAAAGGGATAGATATTTTTTACCACACCATGCAGTATTTAAAAAAGAAAGCATGACCACGAAGTGTCGAATTGTGTTTGATGCAAGTATGGAAACGACAACAGGAATCAGCTTAAATGATGTGCAATTTTCTGGCCCGAGACTGCCACAAGATATTTTCCGAATTTTATTGAGGTTTAGAGAAAAGCCTTATGTGATGACGGCAGACATTTCGAAAATGTATAGGCAAGTTTTAGTGTCAGAAGAAGACAGAAAATATCAGAGATTGTTTTGGTGGAGTGATCCTCAAAAAATGTACAGATGTTCAAATTAAAAACAGTAACTTTTGGATATACTTCTGCGCCTATTTAGCAGTCAGATTCGTAGTAGAATTGGCAAATGAGAATGAAAACGAATACCCACTAGCTAGTAAGGTAATAAAAATAATTTTTATGCGGACGACTTCTTGACGTCAGCAAATAGCTTGCAAGAGTTACAAAAAAATCAGTCCGAAGTGTCAAGAAATTGGTCCAGCGCAGGATTTCAACTAAGAAAATGGTTATGTAACAACAAAACTATTTTAAAGAAGTTCAATGTGGATTCGGAGATAGAAGTTGGTATTCTAGAAATCGGAGAGGACCAACAAAACATTAGGTGTTTATTGGGATTCAAATCAAGATTTGCTAAGGTATAAAATTCAGATCTGTTCTACAATAAATTCGCATACAAAAAGATCTATCCTTTTAGTGATTTGCCAAATCTATGATCCTCTTGGATTATTGGGACCAATTATCATAATAGCAAAATTAATCATACAAGAATTATGGACTCTAAAAATATCATGGGATGCGCGAGTACCGGTCGACCTCTCAAACTGTTGGTCATGTTTTTTAACGGAACTGTCATGTATAAATGAATATAAAATTTCAAGGTATGTGATGTTATCCAATTATTTGGAGGTGGAACTTCACGGTTTTTGCGATTCGTCAATTAAGGCGTATGGAGCTTGCTTGTATGTGAGGTGTGTGAGCGTATCGGGTATAAAATGCCAGTTTTTATGTGCTAAGTCTAGAGTAGCTCCTTTAAAACAAGTTTGTTTGCCTAGGCTAGAGTTGTCTAGTGCCGTTTTGCTTAGTCAGTTAGTTGAAAAGGTGATGAAATCATTAGAGATTAAGACTTATAACACATATTTATGCACAGACTCAACAATCACGCTATACTGGATACGAGGTGAATGTATTAAATGGAAGTCTTTCGTAGCAAACTGGGTGAGCGAAATACAATCGCTCACAGATAAAAACAGTTGGTGACATGTGAGTTCCAGAGACAATCCAGCGGATCTTCTTTCACGGGGTGTGTCAGCAAAGAATTTGTCTGAAATTAGATTGTGGTTTGAGGGTCCTGAGTGGTTATCTTTAGATAAGAGTGAATGGATAGCTGAAAATGAGAGCAAAATTGACTTAGAAATTCCAGAACAACTTTTAGATGTCAAAGGTTAGGCTAATATAGTTGTAGCTGAGAATGGTGAGATTTTAAATGAAATAATAAACCGATATTCTTCCTTTATAATGCCAGTAAATGTCTTAAGTTATAATGGTTGTAGAAGTCCATTCTCGAAGTGGAGTGAAATGGTAAGACGAAAAAGAAACACAAAGTCTTCTCCACAGTTTATTCTTAAAGGTTAATTATTGATGAGACATGTTTCGAGATTGTACAACTTCATTTTCAATCAAAAGGTTCAAAGTTATGGAGATGAAAATATGAAATTTTTTAAGAAAAGGAAAAACTAGAAAAACATGAAAACGATCCCAAACCAATGCAAAAATTAAAAAGACCTCTATTACTATCAGCTGACCAAAGATGTAGTCACCGGGCACGGACACTCAGACTTTGGACAATGTGACGTGACGTGGAATTTCGTTTTTTGTTTTTTGTTTTAGAATGTGACTTTATTTTTATCTTTATAATGGGATAATTTATTTCTTTTTCAAGTATATATTTCAATTTTTAATTTTTGCATTGGTTTGGAATCGTTTTCATGTTTTTCTAGTTTTTCCTATTCTTAAAAATTTTCATATTTTCATCTCCATAACTTTGAACCTTTTGATTGAAAATGAGATTGTACAATCTCGAAACATGTCTCATCAATAATTAACTTTAAGAATAAACTGTGGAGAAGACTTTGTGTTTCTATTTCGTCTTGTCATAAGTTATATTCGTAGGTTTATAAAAAATTAAATCAAGCGTAAATTAAGGTCTGCCACCTATGGAGGTTGAGACCTCAATACACCTTCTTATTAGTCATGTACAGAAAGAGTGTTTCCCGGAAGAGTATAGGAATTTAAAGCAAGGTAAGCAGGTTAGTAATCGCAGTAAAATCTTGGCGTTAAATCCATTTTTTGACAAAAACGTGATTAGAGTAGGCGGAAGAATTAGAAGGTCAAGTTAAGTTTTGAAAACAAGCATCCGATAATTTTTCCTAAGGGGCATATTTTTACTAATTCCATTTCGAGATATGACTATAATACAAGACTAATGCACTGCGGAGTCCAACTTTTATTGTGTTCAATTAGGGAAAAGTATTGGCCTATTTATGGCCGTAGCGAATGCTTGTCAAATGTTGTGTGTCCTTTTTTAAGCTAAACCTATTAGTCAAGAATATAAAATAACGCACCATTTTTTAATGTGGGTACTGATTTTGGAGGTCCATATTATTTACAGGACCGGAAACTTAGAAACGCTAAACTTATCAAGGGTTATATATGCTTGTTCGTATGCATGAGTACTAGGGCGGTACATTTGAAGTTAGTTACGGAATTAACAACCGAGTCATTTTTAGCAACACTCAAAAGATTTGTAGGAAGACGCGGAAAAACTTCAAACATTTTTTCCGATAACGGGACAAACTACGTAGGAGCGAAAAATTAAATTATTGAAATTTAAGAGTTTCTCAAAAATAATTCAGACAAAATAGCTCATGCTTTGGTTTCTGATTGTATCAAATGGCATCTCATCCCTGCTAGATCTCCTAAGTTTGGGGGAATTTGGGAAGCGGAAATAAAGAGTACGAAATACCATCTTTATCGGGTTTTAGGAAATAATTCGTTTACTTTTGAGGACTTTTCCACTATATTGATTCAAGTGGAGGCAATCCTAAACTCTAGACCCCTCTGTCCCCTTTCCTTTGACCCAAAAGACTTTACAGCTTTAACTCCAGCGCATTTTTTAATTGGAAGGAGTATGACGGCTTTGCCTGAGTTAAGGGTCACCGAGATTGCCGAAAATCGTTTGACAAAGTGGTAAAAATTACAATCTATCACACAACACTATTGGTCAAGATGGCAGAAGGAATTTCTTAATGAGCTACAGATGCGTACAAAATGGAAAAAACATTCAGATGAGTTGACCAAGATCGGCAGCTTAGTGCTCATCAAAGATAATAATGCTCCAACCTGTAATTGGCAGTTAGGAAGAATCATCAAAATGTATCGTGGTGACGACGGTGTGTGTAGAGTGGTAGACATAAGGGTGCGAAACGGAGAAATCCGTAGATCTGTTAGAAATATTTGCGTCTTACCAATTGACTAATCATTTTACAAATAAGACATATTGAAGAGAAGTGAACTTTAATTCAACGATTTTACGGGGTTGGTTTCATGATGTATTGTCGTTAAATATTTGTGTTAAGGGGAAGCCAACATTTTGTAGTTTTAAGAATTTTATTGTAGTGTTGAAAAGCTAGAGCTTTTCAAGGAGGGTGTAATTTTAAGCATTTATTTTACTTTAAGATTTTCTTCTTACTTTTATTTCAGTATATTGTCTGTAATGCTGCACAGTGGCAACCATGTAACAAAAACTTGTCTAGACATAGACTGTTCATGACGCGATGAGTATTCGTCTGTAAGTTGAGAAAGCAGTAGCATATAAGAGTTTCTTGTAGAAACATACGACCCTGGTTAATCCAATAAATTACTTCAAATTATAATCGAGTGATTATTTCATAGTAGCTAGTGAACAAAAATACAAAATCTGACTTATCGAAGGAACAATAATAATAAATGCTTTTATTGTCGCAACATATAAAAATCGTTTACAAATTTTATGAACATTAGTACAATTGGAAGCTGCCCTCTTCCACTCAGGCCTTATCTAACAACTAATACATCGAAGAAAAACAAAGTATAGTAATTCATAGATATTGTGTGATACCTAATCCTAAAATTACCAAATGAAGGATTATATAAAAAATGTTGCAGGAAAACATAAAATACACGATAAAACAAATGACAACGGACACCGATTATGTAATATGGCAGCAAGAATCAACATGATTATAAGCAGCACTAAACAACCACATCCTAAACACCACAAGATAACATGGACATCACCTGATCAAAGAACATGTACACAGATGGATCGTATACTGATAAATAAGAGAAAATAGTCATCAATTAAGTAAGTAAGGTCATACAGAGGAGCCTGCGCAGGCTCAGATCACTTTATGGTTATGGCAAAAGAAGTACAAAAACTAAAAAAATTGAATTGTAAGAAGAACATGCGGTTGAAATGGAAAACAGATCTGTTAAGGAACGAAAATACGCAGAAAGAATATATGAAGCAAATGGAAGAACTATTATCCGAATGTAGACTTAAAGAAGATGAAATTGAGAAAAACTAGATGAAAATAAAAAAATTATTGAAATAATAGCCAATGAACATATTGGAAACAGCAATAACAAAAAAGAGAAGGAATGGTTTGGAAAAGATTGCCAACAGCAGATGAAAAAAAAGTAAAAGCGTGGATAAAATGAATGAGAACCAATAACACAGAAAACAGAGAAGCCTATGAGAAGTTAATGAGGGAATGCAATAGACTAATCATAAAAAAGAAGCGAGAGTGGATAGATAATAATATACAAGTAATAGAAAATGAAAGAACAAATAAGAATTCCAAAGCATTTTATAAGAAAGTTTATGAGTGCAATAAAAAACCCAAAAATAAGTTAAGGGGAGTAAAAGATAAACAAGGAAAAGTCATAGAAGAAGAGAATCAAAATAAGCTAAGATGGATATAATATTTTAAAGAACTATTATGTGAACCTCAACTACAAGGAAATGAAGAAGAAGACACTATCATCGATGAAGAATACTATGGACCTAAGCTAGAAGAAGTGAAAAGATCATAAGAAAACTTGGTAATGGAAAAGCTCCTGGAAAGGATGAGGTATGTGTAGAATTGATAAAGCATGGAGGAGATAAGATGGCTGAGAAAATACATCAAATGATAACGAGAATTTGGAAAGAGGAAGCGATGCCAGAGGAATGAGAAAAGTGACAAATAGTTGTTATATATAAGAAAGGTGATCAGCAAAAATGTGGAAACTACAGAGGAATAACTCTTTCAAATGTTGCGCTCATCCAGAAGAAAGTTGCCGAGAAAACTAAAGACAAAATAGGATTTATTAGAGGAAATCAACAATAGATGCAATTCATAAAATTAAACAAACGAGCATTCGACTCGATAAAAAGAGGACAACTTATGTTAGCACTGAAAGAACAAGGGATTGATGTAAAGTTAAGCGGAAGCCAAATAATTGCATATGCTGATGACATAGCTATAATTTCAAAGAGAAGAAACATCCTGGAAGCTATTTTAAAGGAAATGGTAGAAGGAAAGTAAATGAGATTTGGAAAGTTGTTACAAAATGCAGACGTGAGAGTTGGAGAGTATAAATTTGAAGAAGTGGACAAATTTAAGTATCTAGGGGTCATGATACAAATAGTAATGGAGAGAGAAGAACATAAACAGATGAAAAGATACTGACAACAAATCGAGCATATCAAGCAAACAGGAAAATCTTGAAAAGTAAAATACTCACTCGACAAACCAAAATCAACATATACAATGCAATTATCAGATCAATAATGATGTACGCCGCTGAAACATTAACATTGACCCAAAAGGATGAAAAAGATCTAAGAGTGGTAGAAAGAAGGATCATGAGAACTATATTGGGGTCAATTACGACAGGTGAAAATGAATACAGACAACGAATGAACCATGAAATACTACTAGAACTGAAAGGAGAAGATATTGTCAAGAAAATCAAAGAATAAAGAGTAAAGTGGCTAGGTCATATATAGAGAACTGGGGAAACTACAACGTACTCAATGCTTCAATGGGAACTAGGAGGAAAAAGAAGACGCGGAAGACCTAGGACAAAATGGATGAAGGAAGTGGAGAAAGTCCTTAGCAGGGCGGGAATTGTGAACTGGAGAAAACTAGAGACAGAGAGCTATGGAGAAATATGAGTAGAAAAGCTTACTAAAAATAATGATTACCAGGACTAATCCACCCCAAGCTTTAAGCGGCACAACCCTACAAAGGGGTGTTAAGCCATCATATATATACTAGATAATACCGAACTAAGATTGGATTATGAATACAACTGTATATTTCTGTGGCCCGCGTGCGTTACACGCGCTGCTCTCCTGCTAATTTTTTTACGTATTTCTTAAAATAGAACTACTCATCATATGTCGAATAAATATGCTGAATTCTAATTAGTTCTTGTAAAATCAAAATACCCAAATCCCATTTGTCCGATCACATAGCTTAAGAAATATAGAGTGTACCTAGTGCGAAATGTGTCAGTCCATTATTGTCTACTCCTTACATACATTTCTCATTTGATTGCAACATTCGTGGCAGAGGCGCCGCCTATTAGGCGGCAATAGTTAAAGGTTTTTTTTGCTTGTCAGCCGCACTGGCGATAGCGTCGGATTTTTCATGATGGCACGCGGCTCACAGATCAATGGTCAAACAATAGTAAAAATTTAAAATATATTTTTTTCGGCTCCCTTTGTAAATTAAAACATAATATTTATTTTATCAAAATTAAAGGGATGCAGCATACGGCATTGGCAATATGAGGCATTTTTTATGCGAGTTTACCAGTATGTAAAAAGGAAAATGGCATAAATCATTCACCTTTTCATTTGTTCATTCAGTTTTGATCGAAATCAGTCAAATAAGTGTGAGGAGAAATTAGAAGTTATAGAAAAAAATTCTTCAAGAAACAATCTGCCACAAATTATTTCATAACCTGAAATATTCTACCTCTCATCTGAACCTATAGGTATCTAGGACTTGAAACGCAATTTTTGTCTTAATTCCCCTCCGCATAAATTTTCATAAGCGCAATAAAAACTTCTATAGCGTTACCAAATATTAGAAGGAGTAATTAAACTTTGACATTACCTTACGTTTAATGTTTATGAGCCTGAACAGCTGGAAATATAGCAAGGTTGGATTATCTATTATGACGTGTTTATACTGGAGTATAAGATGACATTGGTAGTTTTTTACAATTCCAATATGTTGTCTATCTTCGACATATAAGAAATAAATAATAATATTAGGTAAAACTGTATCCTGACTAGAAAATATCAGAAAAATGTATCTTGCCGTGTATTTTTCAAATAAGAGTTCTGTAGCTCATATCCCGTCTTCTGTTTCACCTGTAACAATAGGCCCATTTTGATAGATTATGTTATATTATACTACTGTGTCCCAAAAAAATTGTGACGTCGTGTAAATATATTTTTAACTTCCCAGAGGAAATTAATGTATACTAGGGCCGATTTTGTGAATACACAGTTTTTGCATATCTCCACGTTTCAAAATCACCAGAATCCAAATTCAACGTTTTTATCGAGATAAGTGATGCGCAAAGCAAGACCAAGACCAAGACCGATATGGTCTTGGTATTGGTCTTGGTCTTGCACCCTTGGTATTGGTCTTGGTCTTGCATCAAATCCTTAGTCTTGGTCTTGGGTCTTGGTCTTGCATATACGGTCTTGGTATTGGTCTTGGTCTTGCTGCAAGACTTGCAAGACTTCGCAAGACTCTTGCAAAAATTTTGATCTTTTTATAAGTGTGAAAAGTTGTTGCGATTCTAAATCGTAATTGCTTAATTTAAATGAAGAAGAACCCTGCATATGTATGGGAAGTATGTAATTCATAATCTTATAAGATTGCCTATAATTATATTATCATTCGAAATGGATAAATTTAAATAAATTTAAAAAAAAATACACAAAACCAAACACGCCTGGTATTGCAATGGTACCAAACCATTGTAGAATAAGAAATGCGAATAAAACTAGGTGCGTAGAATTAAGTTAGGGCAAGTGAGATGCGTAATTAATTATTAAAGTTTATAAATTAATAATCACCATTCACATATGAGAATCGTATCTTACTAGCGCGACTTAGTATGCTTGTGTTTTCTTGGTATCATCCGTCGCAACTGAGCACTCATTTTACTACATACTTCTATTTCATAACTTATTCTCTTGCTCATTCTATAATGGTTTTGTAGCATTTTCTTTAATAAAATAGAAAGAATCTCTCAAAGCGATCAAAAGTATTTCTGGTTTATAAAACTAACTTCAATTTTTGTAGAAAGCTTTTTCCAAAAAATGAAAATTAAAAACAGGTAGAGATTCTTTAATACGCGCATTTACAAAACTAGATATCTGTTTAAAAAGTCAGTCGTGTGAATATCTCAGTTGAGTTAGTTAATGAGCATTATCGAAAAAGTAGTTTCAAAATAAGGGCAATCTAATATCTCAAATATCTCCAAAAGTGGCCACTGGATAAATGTCATCAAAAAGATATCAGATTTATAGATGATTTTTGACGTTTGCTTAAAACATTCTGTGCGGTAGAAAAAATAATAAAAATAAAAAACCATGTAGTTTACCTTCCCCTGGCTACGAACTGTCGGGATTCTTTGAAAACAGCTCGGTAAGGGAAATCCTAGAAGAATTGAAATAGGTATAGGGTATTTCAGAATTTTTTGAAATCCGGAAATCCTAGAAGCGTAAAACGAACTCATTTTCACCCAACAACTTTTAATTCAATATTTTTAGAATCTGTAAAATAAAGATCGATAATAAGGGAGTTCAAAGATTAAATTGATTAGGTTATTTATTAGCGTTTCTTAACTTATCATTGAGCAAAATAATATGTTTCCTACCAATTTGGTGTTTGGTTACGGAACTGCAAGAGTCTTGCAAGTCTCGCAAGTCTTGCAGCAAGACCTAGACCAAGACCAGGTTAGTCTTGGTATTGGTCTTGCATCCCAGTATTGGTCTTGGTCTTGGGTCTTGGTCTTGGGTCTTGGTCTTGGGTCTTGGTCTTGCATAGACGGTCTTGGTCTCGGTCTTGGACTTGCAATTTTGCAAGACCAAGACCAAGACTGCAAGACCAAGACCAGTCTCGCAGCATCACTAATCGAGATGTCTGTGTGTGTATGTACGTATGTGCGTATGTACGTTCGGAATTTTTCTTCTCCATTATCTCTCGAAGCAATGATGATATTAACATTCGACGCGTAATTAAGTGAATAAGAACTGATAAAGTTTCCAGCCGAGTAACGTTAGCTGATTTTAAACAGCAATTAAAAGTCTATTGCAACAGCCTGTAGCTGGCGGAAAGCTAGATAAACGACCTTACCTATACGAAGATGGTTAAATTGGGTCAAAGTTGCGCATTTATGTGCTCAACAATTCGCCTTTTGAAAAATTTGAAAATTTCAAGTAGTTCCGTAGGTATCCGAAAAAAAAACAGAATTTTCGGAAAATCATTTTATTTTCTCCTGGCCTTATTCCTTAATAAATTTGTCAATAAATAGCACATTTACATTGCCACTATTTTCACTCTTTCCAACAGTGTTAATAGTTTTATAACCTGAAGTTTCGTCTATGTTTAACTATCATGAACTTTATGTTTCTTATGGTAGCCATATTGGCATTCCACAAATTTGAATAGCCCATTTTATTACCTTTTTGACGATGTATCATAAGTTGGCCTTGTCCTAAAAATACGAGAAATTAAATAAATTACTTTTATAAAGTAGTTGGCTTTGATTTTTCCAATGGGCGACACGTAAATGACATTCTGTATTATTGTCAGTTGCTGAGTCGTTGAAAGTGGAGTTTTCCAATGAAGAAAAACGAGATATGATAAAACTTTATTACAAGAATGATAGAAACAGTATGAATACATTGGAAGTGTATCATCTGAACACGTAGGTATCCCGAGAGACGACAACCCCACCGATCTTTATTCAAATTATTGGATACAAATTTAGCTGAGCATGGTTCCTTTAAGAAACCCAGATAAAAAAATGGAGTCAGGATTGATGAAGAAACTAAAGAAATCATTATTATTGAGTAATGAGGTATAATTATTCTTCATTTTTTCAAACGAGCCAAGCCGTAGCCACCGAAATATAAGGCCTAACTGCTCTGACGTCACAGAAGATTCCCCTTACGCTTAGTGGTCATAACCAACCAAATGAAGTGCTTAGTAATTGTAGCAAATTCAGTAGACGAGACGCTATCGACTGATTTGTCTATTTTCTCTATGCACTTTATTTACATTGAAAAAACCTAGTATCAATATAATTACGTAGTGAATACATTACGTAGTGATTGTGCTTTGTTTGATCAAAACTTTAATTTGTTAATTAACATAAACATAGTTAAAACTGTTCAAATTTGACTCACTACACGTGCAGTGGTATTGTCGTTGCAACGACCACCATTTTACATTAGGTCAGGGCCGTGATTTGGGAATTCTAGTTTTTTCAAAATGCCTCACAAGTGCTGTGTTCCATCGTGTAAAGGAAATTACGGGTATAATAGTGCTCCGACGGTGAGAGTGTTTTCATTTCCAAAGAACGATGAGATGAAAAAACAATGGTTGCGCGCCATTCCCCGAGCAGTTTTCATCCCATCGAATTCCAGCAAAGTTTGTGAGTTACATTTTTATACTGATAACATTATCCGCGATATATCAAAATTAGATAAAAAACTGGAGAACATATTACTGGTCCATTAAACCGCTATCGTTTAAAAGATAGCGCTATACCAAGTATATTTCCAAAACATGGGTTGATAATTCCTTCCAACCTAAAATTTCTATCGAAGTTAGCGATTTCCAAGGAGTAGAAAACGAAATGCCATCTATAACATATTTAGCCGGATATTGTTGTTATATAATTTTTAGGAAAATTAAGTGTGACTTTTGTAAATTGGAGTTAGAATTCGATGAACAACTCATTGTAGAAGAGAACTACAACTTATTTAATAACCTCACTCGCGGTGGTCTTCTCTATCCTAAAGCTGTTATAGTTCAAATAGTTCTAATTACATACATTTTGTTCAATAAAATTATTTCTAATTATGAAGACGAATTTTTGGATATACAAAATAAAAGAAACTTTCTTCTAAATTATATATTCAATTACTGGCAGCGATATGAGTCAGATAATTATAAATTCGTCACTTGTTAACATAATGAAATAGAAACTATTTTGAAATTAGTAATTAAAATTACAGCGAATACTTTATTAAAGAATTATTGCCGAAAATCAAACGATAGCAAGGGCAAAAATAAAAAAAGAAAACTAGAAACCGTGTCGAAAAAATAGGACTTTTAATATCTGTTCCAACGTTTTGCTTTGAAATTTCGTTTTCCATTTCTCAAAAAATCGAATGGGGTGCGACTGAGGGATCAGTTCACGACTGGCAGCACCGTTTAAAAAGGAATCCCTCATTAGATAATTAATTTTATACTGTTGAATAATGTTGCAACAGCAGTTAGCATATACACGCGTCAACGCTGCGAGTGAATTCATGACCACTAACGAATACGTGACGTAGCAGCCCGCAGGCCTTATATCTCGGTGGCAACGGCCAAGCCCATCGCAAATTCTGTTCATTAATTTCGACAAATTCGGTTGTGGCTGTCGTATCTCGTGATACATCGTAAAATACACTTCCAATGTATTTATTCATACTGTTTTTATCATTCTTGTAATAAAGTTTTGTCATATCTCGTTTTTCTTCATTAGAGAACTCCATTTTCAACGACTCAGCAACTGACAATAATAGAGAATGTCATTTACGGGTCACCGAATATAAAAATCTATGCCAACTACTTTATAAAAGTAATTTATTTAAATTTTCGTATTTTTAGGATAAAAATCCAACTTATACATCGTCAAAAAAGTTAATAACAAGGCTATTCAAATTTGTGGAATGAAAATATTGCTCACATAAGAAAAAAAAGTTCATGATATTCACACATAGAGGAAACGCCAGGTTACACACCTATTAACACCATTGGAAACTGTGAAAAAAGTAAATGTAAATGTGCTATTTATTTAGAAATTCATTAAGAAATAAAGTCAGGAAAACATGAAATGATTTTTCGAAAATTCGGTTCTTTCCGGGTATCTCCGGAACTACTCAAAATTTTCAAACTTTGTAAACGGCGTATTTTTTTTATTTACAAAAAACCGCATCAGATGAAATTGCTATTAGCGGCATGGGTTTGATTAGTTTATACGGGTTTGATTAGTTTATACATATAGTTATACATATTTACATAGTACAGATATCGGCAACATATTTTTTTAATTCTGTTTTAATAGGTTGATGTCTTTTAAGAAATTGACAATGTTTTTTTGTGGTGCAGCTATTGAATACTTCACTAAGAGCACTGGAACTGGGTGATGATGACTTGGTGGTAGCGACTGGCTGGTAAAACGGTAAATGGTTTTAGTATTCCTTTGATTTCTTTGAGTTTTGTTGCCTTCTGATTCCAGCTTCAGTTCCATATTTCCACTGTCTTCTTATGGAGGAAAGGTCTCAAATCAGATGTAATTGCTTTCAGACAAGGGATAAGTGTTTGATCTTGGATGACTTCCAATTTGTCGGCAAGTTCGTTTCCTGTTATGCCAATATGGAAAGGGACCCAAAGGAATTTTAGGGACTTATTTCTAAGGGAGTTCAGCTCTTCTTTGATCATTATGGATTATAGACAGGGAATGAGGTGTGCAAATATTAGATATATTGTGGAAAGCGTTCAGTGAGTCTGTTATACTTAGTATATTCTCTGCATGGGTTGTTACTGCGTAACAAAGTGCCTTGTAAATTGCGAAAAGCTCACCAGTTAGGATAGATAGTTGTCGGTTCGGACAAAATGAGTTTTTGAGCGATATCTCATGCTGTGAATGCACAAGCCACATTACTCTCTATTTTCGATCCATAAGTAAATATTTGTTGATGATGTTGGTGCTGGGATATTAGTTCTTCGTATTTGGCTAACATCACTTGTTGGTTTGTCTCGTCTTTCTTAAAACAGAGTAGTTCTGTGATTATTTGAGGTGAGGGTGAGAGCCACGGTGGGGTTGTTTGGATGGGAGAAGGTTGACTTTCCGGAAGTTTTTGGAGTTGGATGGATGTAAGAGAGCGTTTGATTCTTTCGGGAAAAGGGGGATGTGTCTTTTTGTGGTAAGTGGTATTTGAGTAGATAGGATGGTGAGTGTTTTGTGTTTTTGCTCCGAGTTCACAAAGTAAACTATCGATTCGTGTTGTTCTGAAAGTCCCTGTGATCATGCGGAGTGCGTCGTTTTGTACTCTGTCCAACATGTTTTGGGTTGTAACGGAAGCAGATAAATATGCTATACAACCATAGTCCAATTTTGAGCGGATGATTGTTCTGTATAGTGTCAGGGGTGTTTTGCCCTCTGCACCCCATTGTTTGTTTGCAAGACATTTTAGGAGGTTCAGTCTTCTTTGGTAGGATACTAGTAGATGCAGAATGTGAAGTTTCCATGTCAGTGACTGGTCAAATATAAGTCCCAAGTATTTAATTTCTGTGATATAATCCAAAGTTTGATTTCTAAGTTTAAGTATAGGTAAGTTGATGTTTTGGTTTGGTCTTCTTGGAAAAAATATACATTTAGTTTTTTCTGGAGAGAATTTGAAACTGCTCTTGGAAGACCATAAGTTGAATTTATTGAGCTCTTGCTGAAGTAAGTAGGCAATTTTCTGGAGGTTTTTTTCCTTTAGCAAAAATGATGAGGTCATCGGCGAACAGGCTGGCTTGAGCTGGCTTCTGTAGTGAGCTAATTGTGTCATTGATTGCCAAGAGGAAAAGTATAGGGCTGATTACAGATCCTTGTGGTGTTCCAATTTGTTGGTGTTTAGTGGACGATAATATTCCGTTTACCTTCTCTTGAAAGTATCTGTTGGATAAGAAGTTTTAAATGAGGGCGATAATGTGACCCTGGTATCCCAAGGAATCTAGTGTCTTGATCACTTTATGTTGCCATACCATGTCGAATGCTTTTGTGAGGTCGAAGTAGATTGCAATACATTTCTGATTGTTCAAGAAAGCTTCGTTTATGTTAGATATGAGGTCAACCACATTGTCAATGGTGGACTTTGACGGTCTGTAAGAGTCGATTTCATGAGGGGTTTATTGATTTTTCGTATTGGGATTATATTTGCTAGTTTCCAGTGCATTGGGAATTTATGTTGCACCCAAATTATGTTGAAAATGTTAAGGAGAAAATCGAGTGCTTTTTCAGGTAGGTATTTCAAGAAAGTTAGCAGGAATGTCATCTGAACCAGCAGATGTCTCTTTCAGTGTGGATTCTATTAGTTCATTTCCGGAGATTGGTGCATTGATGGAGTTCGTATTTCTGACTATCTGTACTAGGTTATTCCCTTCTTTTTCTTTGTACTTCAAGAAAACATCGTAATTGCAGTCGAAACTTGTCTCCAAGACTTTCGGATATGTCCTTATGGTTTGTTGTCACTCTTCCTCCTATTTTTAATTCTTCTATGCTAGTGAAATTATTCGAGCCAGAAATTTTCGGACTTTCATCCAGATCGTTTTTAGTGGTATGTTGACATTTAAAGTTTTTACGTGTTTTTGCCATGTAACTTTCCTAGCAATGGCTCTTTTCCTTCTTAGCTCTATAAGATTTTCCAGTTTTGTGTCACTTGTATGTGTTCAATGTTTTTTTGCTTTCTTTATACCGAGGTCACATTCTGGGTTCCACCATGGTACTATTTTATCTCTTTATATGTTTTATTTTCCCTACCGCTACTAGGGCTGCTTTTGTTAATATATTATTGAATTGAGATAAGGTGTGTTCGATGGAGTTGTTCATTGTTACGGTGGATATATGTTTTCCAATATTTTCTTGAAACACCCCAGTTGGCAGTATCAAACTTCCATTTGGGTTCTGGTTCTGGTATACGGGGGTTTTTAGTACAACTATTATTCGTTATTGTAACTGGAAAGTGGTCGCTTCCCCATAAATCATCGATAATTCTTCATGCATGATCGACTAGTATAGTCTACTGTAGAGGGACAGGTCAATGGCTGAAGAACTACCTGAGGCTAGACTGAAGTGTGTGGTGGATCCGTCGTTTAGAATCACTAGGTCTGTATTATTCACTACCTTTGCTATCTTATTTCCTGCAGCTGTGGTTTTTTGTGATCCCCATATAATATTATGCACATAGAAGTCACCAAAAATCATTTTAGAAGATGGGGTAGGTCTTCTCATGCTCTCAGAGCATTCCGTATGCAAAAAAAGCACTCAGGATTATGTCTGGTGTCCCACAAAATGAACATTGTAAACTTCAAAAAAAATAAAATCATGCCATTGCTTCATATTCTCATCTACTTCAAATTCATAAGAATAAAAGTATATATTCTTCCCACTCAGAAATGCACATAAACTAAGACTACCGCGGATTAAATTAGAAATGTCAGTGCGTAATTCACTGGACATCAAATTATACAATAGCTTGCCTTCTGATCTAATGTTATTGAGCATGAATGTATTCAAGAGGAGGGTAAAAGTACATATTTTGATAAACTGTTTTTATAATTTACAAAAATTCATGAATTGTATATATGTTACGGCTAATATGCAAACTCGGATAGTTTATAAACTAGCTGAATATTTTATATACTAACCAAACCATTGGCTATTTTGATAGAAAGCATTATTTCCACTAAAATAACAGCTATTTTTCAAACTAACCAACAGTCTTGGCTAATTTACTTGAAATTATGAAGAAAACCAAAATAGCTGGATAGTTTATAAACTATCCAATTTAACCTTGCTAATACAAAATCCATAATATCTAGTAATAGCCAAAGGTATGGCTAGTTTATAAACTAACCAT